>JANBXA010000141.1:11040000-11677500 GCA_030556225.1 Cricetiscus sungorus | reverse complement strand
CAATTCACACACCTATGAACATCTGATTTTTGACAAAGAAGCTAAAATTATAAAGTGGGGAAAAAAGCATCTTCAACAAATGGCATAACTGGATGTCAATATGTTGAATAAGACAAATAGATCCACATTTATCACCATGCACAAAACTGGAGTCCATATGGGTCAATGACCTCAACATAAAACCAACCACACTGATCCCAATAGAAAAGAAGGTGGGAAGTAGCCTTGAATGCATTGTCACAGGAAACCACTTCCTAAATATATCGCCAGTAGCATAGACACTGAGATCTAAAATGAATAAATGGCATCCCCCGAAACTGAGAAGCTTCTTTAAGGCAAAGGACATGGTCAATAAGACAAAACTGCAGCCCACAGAATGGAAAAAGATTTTTACCAACACCACATCTGACAGAGGGATGATCTCCAAAATATATAAAGAACTCAAGAAACTAGACACCAAAATACCAAGTAACCCAATAAAAAGTGGGGGACATATCTAAGAGAATTCTCAAAAGAGTAATCTGAAATATGCAATGTAGAGAGCAGCAAAGTGCCATGCCTTAAAGATGGCACTGGCCTCTGCCTTCCACCTCCCCTAGGGTGAGAGCTCTCTGGTGTAAACAAGCCCTTATTTGGTTAAGTCTGTTCAGCCTGTCTGCTTCCACATTAGAGTAGCCTATCTGCAGGGTCCACGTAGCTCACTGGGGTTGGTTAGCGCAAGGGTATTTAAGCCTGTGCAGGCATTTCCCCGGGGTCCTGCTGGTCAGAAGAACATGTTTCAAGGATCCTGATTAAAACTTCATGAAGAAGATCTTCCCCGAGTCACGTCTTCCTTGCTGGCAAGGCCAGGTGCTGCACAAATGGCGGCCCACACAGGAATTTTTCAGATCAGAACTTCTTGTAGTCAGAGCAGCGCTGGTTAAGTTCCCAAGGTAAGTTGGGACTAAATTAAGGCCCTCAGTAAAGAGGCAATAAGGTCTCCGGTAAGGAGCAATAAAGTCCCAGGTAAGTTGGGACAAAGTTAAAGACCTCAGGGAAATAAGAGGCAATAAAGTCTCAGGCATTGAGCAAGAGGTTCTAACAAACCGAAAGTAAAATTTTCAAAATGGGGACTTCTCAGTCTCATCCAACTTTTCTGGCTTTTCAGGAGCTACTTTTGTCAAAGAAACTTAAAATAAAGAAAAGCACACTAGAAAGATTCCTGAGCAAATGCGATGCCATCGCACCTTGGTTCGCAGTTTCGGGAGACCTCACAGTAGTGTGCTGGGACAAGTTAGGCAGGGATCTTGACTTTGCTTGGGAACAAGGGACGCTAAAGTCCGGAGTCCGACCTGTTTGGAAGTTAGTGCATAGCTGTATGGAAGACCAGAGGTACTGTAAAAAGGCAATGGAAAAAGGGAAAGCTGCACTAAAAATGTTGCAAGAAGAAAGATCAGAAGAGGTTAAGAGCACAGGAGAGTCAGGGACAGACGAAACAGATTCTGAGGAAGAATTGCAAGCCCTGTAAAAAAGGTTCAGCAACAATACCTTAAGGGACAGAGGGGGAAGGGAAGGAGAAATGGCAATGTGGGGAGGGGAGGGACCCTCCTGGAACAATGCCTTTGGCGCCTTCTCCTTATCAGAGTGAGGAAGGGCGGGGCCCAGGTACAGGGCTTTCCTTTTGCCCTGAGGTCTGGAAAGCTGTACAAAATGACTTAAATCTTGAACACACACACACACACACACACACACACACACACACACACAGAGAGAGAGAGAGAGAGAGAGAGAGAGAGAGAGAGAGAGAGAGAGATACCATAAAAGAGGGAGCCATTATAGTTTTGAAGAAAAAACTGACTCTAGAAAAATGTTCAGAGACCTACAAGACTGACCCCTACTAACAATGTGAGCAACAGTGGAAAGGCTACCATAAATGCCCTTCCCTGATAATGAGATTGATGACTAACTCATCCACCATCATAGAGCCCTCATCTAGTAGCTGATGGAAACAGAAGCAGACACCCACAGCTAAACACTGAGCCAAACTGGAATGCAGATGCAGAGAGGGAGGACAAGACCAGGGCACAGAGACCCACAGAGACAGCTGACCTGAACAAGGAGGATTTAATAGGCCCCCAGACTGATAGCTGGAAATCCAGCATTGGACCAACTCAGACCCCCTGAACATGGGTCTCAGTTAGAAGGACTGGACAGTCTAAGGGACCTCTGACAGAGAAACCAGGATGTATCCCTGATGCACAAAAGGACGTTGGGAGCACATTCCCTACGGAGGGATACTCCCTTAATCTAGAGGCAGGAGGGAGGGCCTAGTCCCTACTCCAAATGACTTGACAGACCTGTGGGGAAGGGGGTGGGTGGATGCTAGTGTGGTTAGAGGACATGGGAGGGTTGTAGAGAGGGAGGGAAGGAGGGAGAGGGGGAACTGGAATCTATATGTAAAATAAAAAGAAAGGAAGGAAGGAAGGAAGGAAGGAAGGAAGGAAGGAAGGAATGAAGGAAGGAAGAGATGCAGAATAGTCTCCCAACCCAGAAAATTCAGGGCCAGGTGAATTCAGAACAGAGTTTTCCCAGAGTTTTAAAGATTACTTAACACAAATATTCTTCAAATTATTCTTCAAAATAGAAAAAGGAACATTTATAAAATTTATTGAGACCACAGTTACCCTTATACCTAAACCACATAAAGATTCAACAAAAAAGAGAATTACAGAACAATTTACGTTGTGAACATACATGATTAAATAATACAACAATTACAAGCTAAATAAAAGAACACATTATGATAATCATCCCAGAGATTCAGCAAAGATTCAACACACATAGATCAATAAATATGATCCACCATATAAAAAGACTAAGAGACAAAACCCACATAATCATCTCATTAGATTCAGAAAGACACTTGACAAATACAAAAAAACAAAATAAGTGTATGGCGTTTATTTAAGTTTTAGTAATGTTTCCTTTACAAATGGGGGTGCATTTGTATTTAGGGCATAAATGTTCAGAATTGAGACTTTATCCTGACAAATTTTTCCCATGATGAATATGAAATGACCTTCTTCATCACTTTTGTTTGATTTTAGTTTGAAGTCTAGCTTGTTAGGTATTAGGATAATTACACTAGCTTGTTTCTTAGGTCCATTTGATTGGAAAAATCTGTTCCCAACCCAACTTCAAAGACAGATGAGATAGCATCTGTCTTTGAAGTTGAGGTATGTTTCTTGTATGCAGCAGAAGGATGGATTTTGTCTTCATATTCATTCTGTTAGACTGTCTCTTTATAAGCGAATTAAGATCATTGATATTAAGGGATATTAAGGTTAAGGGATATTACGGACCATTGATTCTTGTTAGTTTTGGATTTGGTGGTGGTACTCTGTGTGTGTGTGTGTGTGTGTGTGTGTGTGTGTGTGTGTGTGTGTGTGTGTGTGTTTACATTTAGTAAAGTTAGATGATCTACTTCCTAAGTTTTTGTGAGCATTGGAGTTTTTCTTCCAGAAATTTCTGTAGGGCTGGATTTGTGGATAGGTATTGTTTAAATCTAATATTTTCATGGAATATCTTATTTTTTCCATCAATGGCAACTGAAAGTCTTGCTGGGTATAGTAGTCCTGGCCGGCACTCATGGTCTCTTAGTGTGTGCAAAGTCTGTTCAGGACCATTTGGCTTTCAGAGTCTCTATAGAGAAGCCATGTGTAATTCTGATTCTATTCTATTTGGTGTTTGTAAGCTTCCTATATCTTCACAAGCTATCCTCCTAAATGTTGCAAAAATTTTCTACAGCTATTGTTGAATAAATTTTCTGTGTCTTTGAGCTGGAATTCTTATCTTTCTTCTATTCTATTACTAATAGCTTTGGTCTTTTCATGGTATTCTATATTTCCTGGATGTATTGTGTTAAGAATTTGTTGTGTTTAACTCATTGTTTGATGAATTGTCTATTTCTTGTATCGTATCTTCAAAGCCTGAGATTCTCTCTTCCATTTCTTGCATTCTGTTGCCTATGCTTGCATCTATAGTTTCTATTCATTTACTCAGATTTTCTTTTTTCTTGAATTCCCTCGGTTTGTGTTTTGTTTATTGCCTCTATTTCAATTTTCAAGTCTTGAACTGTTTCATTTGTTAGGATTTTTTTCTTTGCTTTCTTTAAACAATTTATTGAGTTTTTCCAATGTTTTCTTTATTGTATCCTTAACTTATTTAGGAGAATTTTGCATTTTCTCTTTAAGGGCCTCTACCATCTTCATAAAGATATTTAAAAGTCATTTTCTTCTGCTTCATCTGCATTGGGAGGTTCATGGTGTTGTTGTTGTAAAGCCACTAGGTTCTGGTGGTGCCACATTGTTGCAAATATTGTTGAATACTTTCAACATTCTTTTAAAAATATATTTGTTATCTTTCTCATTTTACTTATCAATCTCAGTTCCTTTTTCCTTTATCTCATGCTCCCACACCTCCCCTCCCATCCAAGTCCCCCCACACAATCCACAAGTAGGGTGATGCTTTCCATGAGGGACCATCAAAATCCATCAAGTCATTTGGAGTAGGGATTAGGCCCTCCTCCTGCCTCTAGGCTAAGGAATATCCCTCCATGGGGAATGTGCTCCCAAAGTCCTTTTGCACACCAGGAATCCATCCTGGTTCTACTGTCAGAGATCCCTTAGACTGCCCAGGACTTCTATCTGAGACCCATGTTCAGGGGGTCTAGATAAGTCCAATGCTGTTTTCCCAGCTACTCTTGGTCAGGGGGTCCATGGCTCCCCCTTGTTCAGGTAGCTATCTCTGAATTTCTGTAGCAAGGTCTTGAACCCTTTTCCTATCATTCCTACTCTGCAATTGGATTCAAGAAGTTTGGCTCAGTGTTTAGCTGTGGGTGTCTAATTCTGTTTCCATCAGTTACTAGATGAGGGCTCTATGATGGTACACAAATTAGTTATTAATCTCATTATCAGGGAAGAGCAAATAAAATACCTTTCCTCTATTCTTTTCTAGAATAAGTTTTCTCTCAAACCCCATATTATGGTCTCTCTTTCTCTCCTTTCTCTCACTCTCTCTCTCTCTCTCTCTCTCTCTCTCTCTCTCTCTCATTTTTCTGCTCTCATCTATTAGTTCCATGACTCAATCTTTTTGGTCCTACATGTTCTCTTCTTCTCCTCCCCTACTCTTTCTCCAAACTGCCTCTACACTCAGTGTCACTCACTCCCAATATTTCAGGAGATCCTTTTCATTTCCCCTTCTGTGAGGGACCTAGAATGAAACTCGTAGGTTCCTTCTTGTATCCTAGTTTCTCTGGAAGTGAGAACAATAGCTGGTGATCCTTTGTTCTATGTCTAAAATCCATTTATGAGTAAGTACATAGCATGTGTCTCTTTTTGAGACTGGGTTACTTTACTTGGGATGGTTTCTTCAATTTCCATCCAATTGCCTAGGAATTTCAAGATTCCATTGTTTTTTGTTTTTCTGCAGAGTAGTATTCCATTGTGTAAATGTGCCACAACTTCTGTATCTATCCATTCTTCAGTCTTCTACACATAATATAATAGGACGACTGATGTTTTTGATTTAATCTTGTATCATGCTAATTTGCCGAATATGTTTATCAGCTTTAGGAGTTCCCTGGTAGAGTTTTTCGGGTCACTTAGGTAAACTCTCATATCATCTGCAATAATGACAGTTTGACTTCTTCCTTTCTATTCCCTGTTCTCCTTTTGTTGTCTTATTGCTCTAGCTAGAACTTCAAGTACAATGTTGAAAAGATATGGAGAGAGTGGGCAGCCTTGTCTTGTTCCTGATTTCAGAGGAATCACCTTAAGCTTCTCTCCATTCAGTTTTATATTGGCTTGGTTTACTGTATATTGCTTTCATTATGTTTAGGTATGTTCCTGTTATCCCTGATCTCTCCAAGACCTTTATCAAAAAAAAGGGTGTTGGATTTTGTTACAGGCTTTTTTTTTTTAGCATGTAGTGTGATGATCATATGATTTTTCTATTTCAGTTTATGCATATGGTGGATCACATTGATAGATTTTTCTATGTTGAACCATCCCTGCATCCCTGGGATGAAGACTACTTAGTCATGGTGGAAGATTTCTCTGGACTCTATTTGCCAGTATTTTATTGAGTATTTTTGCATCAATGTTCATAATGGATATTGGTCTGTAGTTTTCTTTCTTAGTTGTGTAGTTTTGTGGCTTGGGTACCAAGATAATTTTAGCCTTGAAAAAAAGGGTGTGGTAATAAACCTTCTGGGTCTATCATGTGGAACAATTTAAGGAGTATTGATATTATCTCCTCTTTGAATTTCTTGTAGAATTCTGCACTGAAGCCATCTGGCCATGGGCTTTTTGTTGTTGTTGTTGGGGGGGCTTTTGATGACTGCTTCTATTTTATTAGGGGTTATAGGTATATTCAAGTTGCTTATCTGTCCTTGATTTAATTTATGTAATTGATACCTATCCAAAAAATTTGTTCATTTCCCTTGAATTTTCAAATTTTTTGGAGTATAGGTTCTCAAAGTATGACCTGAAAATTCTCTGGATTTCCTCAGTGCCCATTATTATGTTCCCTTTTCATTTCAGATTTTGTTGATTTGCATGTCCTCTGTCTGCTTTTGGTTAGTTTGGATAAAGGTTTGCCTATCTTGATGATTTTCCCCCAAAAAAAACAACTCTTTTTTTATATTTATTCTTTGTATTGTTTTCCTAGTTTCTGCTTTATTGATTTCAGTCCTCAAATTGATTATTTCCTAGGTTTTTCTCCTCCAATGTGAGTTTGCTTCTTTTTGTTTTAGGGCTTTTAGTTGTGCTGTTCATTCTCTAATGTGACTATCCTCCATTTTCTTCATATGGGCATTTAGTGTAATGAACTTTCATCGTAGCAAACCCCCAATTCAAATGTTTTCTTTTTAAGAGTTGCCTTGTTTGTGGTTTCTCTTCACAGCAATAGAACAGTGTCAAAGATGATGGCAAGTATCAACAAAAGAACTGACAATTAAAAGAAATACATTTAAAAAATAAAGAAAAACTGACAATAAATCATGGAAGTGTTTGGGGAAAATAGAATCCTCATTCATTGTTGGCGGGATTGCAAAAATGGTCTGTTATCTATGGGAAACATTGTGGAGAATTCTCAAAAAGCTAAAAATAAATCTATTATGTGACCCAGCTATATCACCCCTTGACATATATCCTAAGAACTGTGCATACTACTCCATAGGTACTTGCTCAACCATGTTCACTGCAGCTCTAGTTATAATAGCTAGGAAATGGAAACAACCTAAATGTCTTTCAATTGATGAATACATAATGAAAATACAGTGCATATACAAGAACTTATCAAATGAAGTAAACCAGATACAGAAAGACAAATGTCACATGTTCTCATTCACCTGAGACTCTTAGCTCCAAATCTTCAGATGTAAGTACATACCCTGGAGTAACTTCAGAATCATGGAAAGCAGCAATTAACCATTGATGGTATGGGAACAATAATGAGGGAATAGGAAGGTATAAGTGATCTGATTAAGGAAATGGGAAAAATGGGAGTGGCTTTAACTAGAGAAGGGAGACAGAGACAAATTCAGGAGAATAGAGTAAAATTACAGTAACAAATGCAGATGTCTGGAAAAGTTAAAAGGAATTCTACTATTAATGACCTATGAAATAAAGAAAAAACTTATAATGTATGTATGTCTATGTTTAAATAAAATTTTCTCATCTCCAAGAGACAAGTGTAATCTAACAAAAGCCCCAATACAAAGGATGAGAATTCATTTTTGAGTTGTTGGTCAAGGTCACACAGACGTTCCCAAAACATTACAGTTTATTGTTATTGCTCTTGCATTGCTGGAGATTCTTTTGTCCTGCTAGGTCTCGCCACTTCAGCCCAAAATAAACATGTTTATGCTATATTAATTATAAATTTGTTGGCCAATGGCCAGGGCTTCTTATTGGATAGCTCTGCTTTAATTACTAACCCATAACTACTAATCTATATATTTCTACACAGCTTTATCATACTAGAGAAGTCTGGCATGTTATATCCTCCTGGTCCTTCCATGACATCTCTTTGCTGACTCTCTGCCTACCTTTCCCAGAATTCTCCTCAACTCTTAGTCCTGCCTATCTTCCTGCCTCTATTGGCCAAACAGTGTTTTATTCATCAACCAATAAGAGAAATATATATACAGAAGGATATCCCCCATAACATCCTATTTGCTGTCTAAATAAAAAGGTTTTTAACTTTAGCATAGTAAAATTATATATAGCAAAACAGTTATCAAATAAAAATTATAGTTAATAATTTTAGACAATTAACATTTGGCAAAATTTAAAGAAAATATTCTATCTTCTGTCCTATCTTTATGAGTCTACAGTTTTATGTGTAACTTGTCTGTTATCATAAGTAAGGAAAAGAGTAACCATGTCTTCAACTCCATAGAAGACCTCAGATGGGTAATATATAAACTCTATAATTGACAGAAACATCTTGCTGCCTGGACAGTCATCCCAAGTTCCTCTGTAACATTGGAATATCTATCTTCAGATAGGCCTAGTGTGTCTGGCAAACTTCTCAGTAAAGCAGGAAATTTTAAACTGTCTGCCTGTATTGGCAGTTTGTCAGTCATTTTTCTCTGAGTCCTTTATATAGCATACAGTCAAACTGTCCAGGAAAGAGCAGTTTCTTGCCAAAATGGTTATTCTTGCCATGTAAAAGGCAAACTCCATAATGAGTTTCTTCATTGCCCATCTTCCTCTCTGAAGTAATTGGTGTTGTCAGGAACAGTTGTGTCTCATTGTCATGAAAAATCCTAATAAAACATTTTAAATGCCATATTCTGTATGTCTTTGAGAGATCTGAAGAAGACCTATCCATTTGAAATATATCTCTGTAGATCTAAAAAATCTAACATAAGTTTTGACTATTATAGGTGACTACAATCTGTATTTAATTATACATTGCATTTTAAATGATCTATATATACACAGTACATAAAAAGGAGAAGAAATATACACATAACAAGATTGACCTTAAATTTGTATCAATACACCAAAATCCATACCAATGCAAAGTATTCATTTCTCTATCACTCTCAGATGCCCCACAGAGTTTGATGGTAAGTGTTCATTGCTTAAGTTACCATTAACTACAGACATATGGCCCAGAGGTTCCTAAATTGGAACTGACCTGAAACTTCCTCCTTGGGTCCTAGCTTTCGTGGTATCAGAAGATACAATGCAAGCCTCCAAAGGGGGTAAGCAACCAATAGGATCACCCAGCTATGATCACAGCAATTTCCATAATCCCAAGGGATCAGTAGTGGCATGTATATTACTATGGTGGTAACCAACTGCTCTCTAATTGAATTTAAAAAGCACTCAACAAGAGTACTGGAAACCTAGACAACTCCCAAGCTAGTAAAGACATGGATCTTGGGAAAAGCCTACAAAACTAAACTAGTATAATTCCCAACCATGACTTATAATCATTTGTTGTTATACCAACAGATGATTGTAGTTCTCATCCCTCATTAAGAAAATGACTCTTTGCAACAGATGGAAACACCTTCAGAGAAGCACAACCAATTAAAATGCGGAGCTATGGATCCCAGACCCAATGACTACATTTACAAAACACTCTTGCACATAAAGCTCATGAAAAATTTCAGAAGATGGAATAGGAAAACTAAAAAATCAAAGGACCAGTAAATTTTCTGTGAGAATGTCTTCTAAAAATATCTGAATTTACACGTATATAAAGTATCACCAGTAACACTCTCTAAACATTAGTGGGACAGGAACTTCCACAATAGACATGCTAAAGGTGATAGTAAAAGTCCTACAAGGACTCAACCCTACACAAATACTCCAGGCAGCTAATGAAAGCTGAGAGTAGGAAAAATAGTTTCTGTGAGAGAAGGACATACCAATGTTTTATCCAATACACACATACACACACATACACACACACGCACCATTATACTTTGTAGGGAAAAAGGTCCAGCCAAAGAAACCCACTAGCCCTGAAACCAGATGTAGTGAAAAAATCCACCTGGCTCTGAATCTAGAATCAATGAAAAAAACACACCCTGGATCTGAAACTCAAGCCAATAAAAGACATAGCTTAGCCTTGAACCCAGAACTAAGAAATATACTCTGACTCTAAAACCAGAGCCAAAGAAACACAGTTTGGCCCTGGAATGATAGTCAGTGAACGAAATACACTCTGACCCCAAAACTAGAGCCAAAAAAAAAAGCTTTAAAAATGCCAAGGAAAGAAATAGTTTGGCACTGCAACTAGAGCCAATGAAATCCCTGGTCCACTGAACAAGAAAACCAACCAGTCCCAGGAAAACTAACCAATTCCCAAGCAGAAAAACTTCTCCCTGGGAAAATTCAACCCCTAAAAAGCCCTGTATAAGCCCCTCTTCCTGCTCAGTTGCTAGCTGTCCAACCCTCACCCTGCCTGGCAGAGGCAGACACTCTCCTGGATTCCTCCTTCCCAAATAAGTCTCTCTCTCTCTCTCTCCCCCCCTCTCTCTCTCTCTCTCTCTCTCTCTCTCTCTCTCTCTCTCTCTCTCTCTCTCTCTCTCTCTCTCTCTCTCTCTCTCTCTCTTTGTTTAGTTTCACATGTTAAATTTTCTTTTCTTTTAAATTTGTACTTAAATTAGAAACAATCTTGTTTTACATGTTAATCCCAGTTCTCTCAGCCTCCTATCCTCCAAGACTCCCAACCACCGCCAACCACTCTCTTATCCCCTTCTGGCCCCCCAAGGAGGGTGAGGCCTTCCATGGGGGATTTTCAAAGCCTGTCACAGCATTTGGAGTAGGGCCTAGGGCCTATCCCATGTGTCTAGGCTGATAGAATATCCCTCTATGAGGAATGGGCTCCCAAAGTCCATTTGTACACTAAGGATAACTACTAACCCACTACCAGAGGCCCCATAGACTGCCCAGTCCTCCTAACATCCACATTCAGGGAATCTGGATCCGTCCAATAGTGGTTTCCGAGTTATCAGTCTGGGGGCCATGAGTTCCCCCTGTTCAGGTCAGCTGTTTCTGTGGTTTTCTCTAGCTTGGTCTTGACTCCTTTGCTCATCACTCCTCCTTCTCTGCAACTGGATTCCAGGAGTTTAGCTCATTGTTTAGCTGTGGGTGTCTGCTTCTGCTTCCAACAGCTACTGGATGAAGGCTCTAGGATGGCATATAAGGTAGGGGAAGGACATTTAAGGTAGGCTCTCTACGATTGCTTAGATTGTTAGTTGTGGATCTCTGAACATTGCCCCAGAGCCAGATTTCTCTTTAAATAAATCTCTTTCTTAAAAGAGTTTTGGGTGAAGATCTTTTACTGCTGTGAAGCAGAAGAACCTTTGCTCAGACATTCCCTTAGGAGGGCTGAGCAGAAAAACAAGAAGAAACAGTTACATCTGCAGGTAAACTCCCTTGGGGTGGAACAGGAAAAGTAACTTTTTGCCAGAGGCAGAGGAGGTTGCTGAATTTCTGCAGGGGCTTAAGCAGAAAAAGTGTCATCTTGGGCTGGAGATGAACAGTGCATAAGAAGAAATGGATAGCTGTGCTAGGATATCCCCTTAGGAGAACGAAGCTGAAATCAGCTATAATGCCTCTCTATAGGAGGGAAGCAGGATTGCTACATCCTGCAGGGAGAATATTTCCTACTGTACCCCAGCTCCAAGTATAACTTGCCTTCTCCATAAGTCAGGACACCTTTTCTGCCAGAGCTGTCTTATTGGAGCTCCCACCTCCAGAGCTATCCCTTCGTAGCTCCAGATATAGCCTGACTCTCCAACAAGTCAGGATACTTTTCTCTCCAGACTTGTCATATTACAGTTCTAGTCTCCAGTGCTGTCCCTTTGTAGTTCCAGGTATAGCCTGACTCCCTGGCACATTCGGAAACCTTTCCTCCTATAGCTGTCCTATTGCAACTCCAGCCTCCAAAAGCTGTCCCCTTGTAACTCTAGGTATAGCCTGACTCTCCAAAAAGTAAGGATACTCTTCCCTCCAGAGCTGTAACACACACTGTGCAGGGTATATTCTTCTATTTAAGATCGTACATGTGTATAAAAATAAGTATGGAACAACAATTAAAGAAGTAAGAGGCTATGAATTTGAGGGAAGGATGAGTAAATGAAAGGCTTAAAAAAAAAGGGGGGGATACATAATGATACTATAAACTCAAAAAATAAAATGAATACTTACTCTGAAAAGGAAACACTAAGCCAAAGTGGAATCCAGATACAGAGAGGGGGGAGTGATAAGTAAATGGGGACAAGACCAGGCTACAGAAACCCACAGAAACAGCTGACCTGAACAAGGGGAAGCTAATGGACTGCCAGCCTGATAGCTGGGAAACCAGCATTGGACAGACTAAGACCCCCAAATATGGGTCTCAGTTAGAAGGCCTGGGCAATTTAAGAAACCTGTGACAGTGGAACCAGAATGTATCCTTGGTGTACACAAGGATTTTGGGAGCACATTCCCCATGGAGAGATACTCCATTAACCTAAAGGAGGGAGGCCCTAGTCCATACTCCAAATACCTTGACATATTTTGTTGATCCTTCCTGGAAGGCATCACCCTCCCTGTGAAGTGGGGGGTGGGATGGGAGGGTGGTCGGGGGCATGGGAGGGAGGGAAGGAGGTAGAGGGAACTGGGATCGATATGTAAAATAAGAAAAGTTTTTAAAAAACAAAACAAAAACCAACAAAAAGAAAAAAGAAAAAAAGAAAGAAAAGGACATACTAAGAATGGCGATCAGAAAACATGGACACATATAAAACATTTATACACATATAAATAAAATAATGCTGAATACCAATGTTTTACAAAATAGAAAACAAGGAGGGAGGAAGGGTTGGAGGGAGGAAGGGAGAGGATACTGGGATCCACATGTAAAATTTTAAATTATATTATTAATAAAAAAAGAAGGGAAAATGCTGCTGGATTAATTCAATATATATGTATATATATATTTAAATATATATATTTAAAATGCTTTGACTTCAAAATTTAAGCCTAAGGACAAGTTACTGGGGAAAAAGAATTCTAATTTTGTTTCCACAGAAAATGGAATTCTTCCAGATTAATGTGGTTTGATCAAGCAAGACCCCCCTGAAGCAACGTCAATGGGACAATGCAGCCTTGCAGACCACTATAGCCAGGATTTCTGCATCTTTTTAGGATTCCCCCATGACAGCGCCCCCTACCAGCAGGAAGCAGTTTGGAAAGAATGACGCCCAAATTCCCAAATTTTGTTTATAAATGTTTGTTTTCATTTTCTAAAAAAAAGGTATGTATAATTATGTCCAGCATAAAATAAATAAATGTTTAAAAAAATAGAAAACAAAACAAACTTGAAATCTGAAGAAAACAAGTTAAAAAAAAAAGCATGAGAAATAGGATAGTGACACAAATGATCAAGTAAAATAGAGGTGATTCTTCGAATGTGCAAATTTTTAAATCTTCAATGAAAACTAACCAAAAAGATGAAAATAACAAAAATGAAACTAAAGGTAAAATAAAAGGTATGACATATACTATGCAGAAATTAAAACAGTAATTAGAAAATAATTTAAAGAAGTATATAAGTTTCAAAATCTATAAGAAATCAACAAATTATTTAATATGTATGATTTACCAAAGAGAGTGTAAAAACCCTAAACAGATCAATCATGAGCAATGAAGTTGAATAAAGGATAGTATTTCAACAAAGGAACACCCAACCTAGATTTTATTATACCCTTAAAGGACTAGCAACAGTACTTGTCAAAGCATCCTATAAAACAGAAATAAAAATGGTATTTCTAAACTCATTAAAAAGAGCAAGTAGTAAGCTGGACATTTGGTGGTGTACACCTTTAATCCCAGCACTCAGGAGGTGTAGGCAGTGGCAGGCAGATCTCTGTGAGTTTGAGACCAACCTGGTCTACAGAGCAAATCTCAGGTCAGGCTCCAAAAGCTACGCAGAGAAACCCTGTCTTGGAAAACAAGAGCAGCAAGAACAAAAAGAATAAGTAGTACCTGGATACCAAAACAAAATAAAGACAATAAAAATAATAAACCCAAGTTCAGTATCAATATATATGATTAGTGTAAGTCTAAGATCCTCAATAAATTATTTGCAAGACACATTAGAAGGATCATATATCATGATCAAGTTGTTTGAATTCAAGTAATACAGATAGCCTGACCAACACACAAATGCAATACAAGTATGATGAAGGATAAATAAAACACATGATCATGTCAATAGTTATAGAAACTGTGCAACAAAAATAATATTCATTCACATTAAGAACTCCAAATAAGCTACAACTAGAAGGTTCATGACTAACATAATAAATGGTATATATGACAAGCAAAGACATCATAATAAATATAGAAAATATTTAAAGCAATTTCTTTAAAATCACCACCTTCTACATTTACACCATGGAGTACTATTCAGTGGGGAAAAACAATGAAATCTTGAAAATTGCTGGCAAATAGATGGAACTAGAAGAAACCATCCTTAGTGAGGTAAGCCAGTCACCAAAAAACAAACACAGTATGTACTCACACATATATGGATTTTAAACATACAGCAAATGATTACCAGCCTACAAATTACACTGCCAGAAAAGCTTGGAAGCAAGGAGGACCCTAAGAGAGACATACATGGTTTCCCTGAGAAGGGGAAAGGGACAAGATCTCCCAAGCAAATTGGGAGCATGGGGAAAGGGGAGAGGGAGTTAGGAGAAAAAGAAGGGGAGAAGAGGAGGGGAGAAGAGGTCAAGAGGGATCAAGGAAATTGAGTCAGGGAAAGAATAGAGGAGAACAAGAAATACCATAATAGAAGGAGCCATTATAGGTATAAAGAAAAATCTGGTAGTAGGGAAATGTCCAGTGATCTATAAGAAAGACACCCAACTAAAAATCTAAGCAATGGTGGAGAGGCTACCTTAATTGTCCTTCCCTGATAATGAGATTAATGACTACCTTAAATGCCATCCTAGAGCCTTCATCCAGTAGCTGAAGTAAGAAGAAGCAGACACCCACAGCTAAACACTGAGCCAAATTCCTGGAATCCAGTTGCTGAGAGGAAGGAGTGAAGAACAATGGGGTCATAATCAGGCTAAAGAAACACACAGAAACAGCTGACCTGAACAAGGGGGGAGCTCATGGACTCTAGTCTGGCAAGTGGGAAGCCAGCATAGGACCAAACCCTGAATGTGGGTGTTAGTTAGAAGGACTGGAGACTTTATGGGGCATCTGGTAGTGGATAAGGATTTATTCCTAATTATGAATGGACTTTGAGGCCTATTCCACACAGAGGGATATTCTCTCAGTCTAGACACATGGAGGAGGGCCTAGGCCCTGCTCCAAATGATATTCCATACTTTGAAGAACCCACCCTCCCTGGGGAGCAGAAAGGGCATGGGATAGGGGTTGGGAGGGGGACAGAGAAGGAGGGGATGATGTGGGAACTAGGATTGACATATGAATCAAGCTTGCTGCAAATTTAAATAGAAATATTATCAAAGGAAAAATAAAAACAAAAAGCAAAGCAAAATAATCGCCACCCTCAATCTCAAAACTTGTACTATAAAGCTATAGTAATAAGAATAGCCTAGTATTGGCATAAAAACAGACACATCTATCAATAGAACTACATTGAAGACCCAATTGTAAAGTCACACACACATGAACATTGATTATTTTACAAAGAAGCCAGAAATACACACTGAAAAGAAAAAAGCAACAAACAGCATTGGAAAAACTGGATGGCTTCACATAGGAGAATGCAAACAGATTCATGCTTAGCCCCCTGGGGAAAAATACAATTCTATATGGAACAAGGATCTCAACATAAGGTCAGAATCCCTAAATATGATAATAGAAAATGTGTGAATTATCTTGAACTCATTGGCACAGGAAGATTTTTCTGAGCAGGAAACTGATAGCACAGACACTAAGAATAATAATTCTTAAATGGGACCTCATGAAACTAAAATGCTACTATATGGAAAAGGTCATTCAAAGCGAAGCAGCAAGCTACATTTTCACCACAAAGTGAAACCACTAATGCCAGGAATTGGCTACATCAAATTGAGTTATTGGCTAAAGAAGTCACATGAAAGTCCCCCCAAAAATTCTGCATATTGTCAAAGCTGCTCTTTATAAACTGATGCTAGGTCCCAATTGCTAAAGACAACACTTACATATCTCACTGAACACAGAGAGGTTGAGCTAGGATCTATTAGAGCCTTCACCTCTACTGACTAGTGTTCATAGTACTGGGAGGTATTCCGCACATTACCGGAAGAAAAGAGTTGACTACCAACCCCACTACAAACTCTGTAATCTACAATGGTGACCTGCCTGTAAGGAATATTGGTGCAATGGTGGCAAAAATAAGTTGCCAGGATAACCAACTACTACCTGATTGGATTTTATGCCCACTCTGTGAGATGGAATCAGGCCTGATACTGCCTATTTGGCCAAAACTCTGAGGCTAGATAGGCCATGAGCCTAGAGGAATACAAAATGCTTCTGTGTTGATAAACATCAAAATTCTGCCATATCCATAAATCAGTGTCTTGGTCACTTATGTTCAGAGAAGTTTCCTCCTACACTAGGGACCCACAACATAACATGTACTGAGAGAAAGAGGTCATGGAACACTCAGTCATAAATTGAATGTCATCACCAAACCCCTCTCATCAGGTCTCAGAGAGCTACGCAGAAGAGGTGGCAGAAAGACTGAAAAACTAGAAGTTATATATGGCACTAAGATATAGTGTCTTCCAGACACAACAGGACACACATATAAATTCACAGAGACTGTGGCATCATGAACAGAACCTGTACAGGTCCAAGCTAGATGTGTTCACAACAACAATGGGGAAGAGGACAGATACTCCCATCTCTAATCAAGAGCCTATATCCAACTGACAACAGCTTTCAATAGACAAATTAGTTTTCTCCAAAGGAGTCTCACTGGGATAAGTCCTATACCCAGCAATACATGCTAACACAAAATGAAAACAAAGACATTTTTGTAAATATTTTTGTCTGTTATTGGTTTGGGCAATTTTTAAATGTTACTGGTCCTTTGCTTGTTAATATGGTTTCTGATTTTGTGGTGTGTGTGTGTGTGTGTGTGTGTGTGTGTGTGTGTGTGCGTGCGTGCGCGCGTGCGCACGCATGTGCGTGCGCTTTTCCTTTTTTTCTGTTTTGTTTTTGTGGTTTGTTTGCTTTTGTTTGTTTTTAAAGAGAAAGAGAAAGAGAAAGAAGGAAATATATGGAGTCGGATGGGTGGTAAGGTTGAGAGAATTTGGGAGGACATAAGGAAGGTAAAACTGATCAGAATATATAATATTTATTGTAATGTCTAGTTTCTTGAGCTCTTGATATATTTTGGAGATCAGCCCTCTCTGTCAGATATGGAGCTGGTGAAGACCTTTTCCCATTATGTATGCTGCCATTTTTTTCCTGACAAAAGGTTTTCAGTTTCAGGAGGTCCCATTTACTGATTGTTGCTCTCAGTGTCTGTGCTACTGGTATTATATTGAGGTCTCTTGTAAAAATGTATTCAAGGCTACTTTCTACTTTTATCAGGTTCAATATAACTGGATTTATCTTGAGGTCTTCAATCCATAGGACTTGAGTTTTGTGTGTGGTGATAGACATTGATGTATGTGCAATCTTCTACATGTCAACATCCAGTTATGCCAACACCATTTCTTGAAGACACTTTCTTTTTTCCATTGTACCATTCTGGCTTCTTTGTCAAAATCAGATGTTCATGGGTGTGTGGATTAATGTCAGGGTCTTCAATTCCATGTGTCTGTTTTTATGCTAATACCAAAGTATTTTTATTGCTATAACTTTATAGTAGACCATCTGTGAAGAATTGTGCTGGTTATTTTATTTTATTTTTTATGGGGATTGCATAGAATCTGTAGATTGCTTTCAATAAGAATGTCATTGTTATTATGCTGATACCAGTAATGTTGATCTTATTAAAACGGAGTACTGAGCTAAATGGAATTATTAACAGAAGAATCTCAAATGGCTGAAATACATTTACAGAATTGTTCAGCATCCTTAATTATTAGGGAAATGCAAATCAAAATGACTCTGAGTTACCTATCAGAATTGATCAAAATACAGAATATGATAAAAATAATGAGGGCAGCTTATATTGGAGAAGATATGGAGTGAGGAGGACACTCCTACAGAGATGGTGGGAGTGCCAACATGTACAGCCACTTTAGAAATCAATATGGTGGTTTCTCAAAAAATTAAGAAACAATCTACTTCAAGACCCAGTAATGCCACTCTTGGGCATATACCCAAAGAATGCTCAATCATACCACAAGACCTGAACTAGTCTTCCTGTGATCACATTGTTGAATATCCCATCTTCTATCATAGAGTCTTCATCCAGTGTTTGATGGAGCCAGATGCAGAGATATACAACAAAGCACCAGACTGAGCTCCAGGTATCCAGTCAAAGAGAGGGAAGAGAGAATATATGAGCAAGAAAAGTCAAGAACATGACTGGGAAAGCTACAGAAAAAGCTGATCAAGATCATGGAAATTCATGAACTCTAAACTGATAGCTATGGAGCCACAGTTTTGTAGATTGGTCATCTATTTGTGGGCAGAGGATCCATAATCTATCCCTGATGCATTAGCTAGCTTTTTTGAGCCCATTCTTTATGGTGAGATGCCATGTTCAGTATTAATGCAGGGGGAGGGACTTGGTCCTGCCTCAACTTAAGGTGTCAGGCTTTGTTGATTCCTCATGGGAGCTCCTTTGGGAGTTGTGGATAGGCGGGGTTCTGGAGAGGTAAGGCATGGTGGAGTAGAATAAGTGGTAGGAGAGAGAATTGTTTTGGAATGTAAAATAAAATTAAAATAAATAAAAAGAATATATAATATGAAAAAATATTTAAATTAAAACAACTATATCTACTTATGCCACATTCAACATAGTGTTTAAAATTTTATCAATATGAAAAGAAAGATACACTATGGATTTAGATATGAATGGGATAAATAAAAATATCCCATTCAACAGATATCCTGTACTTAAAATACTTTAAAACTATACTAAAAGAATCTGGTCAATGATAAAAAAAATTAGGCATATTAGCTGGCTAAAATTTAATGTATTAAGTGAAAGTTTTCTGTGTAACAACAAAAAAGAAATCAAGGAAACCATCCCAACAATCATAGTATGAAAATTAAATGAAAAACAGAAATAAACCTAATCAGAGAGTTAAATAGCTCTACAATAAAAATTATAAGTGGCTGTAAAATATATTGAAGATACTAAATTATAGAATCCTCCAATAGCCAATAACCATTGATCTGCAAACTATGATTGTGGAAATGGGTATAATACTGAAAGTGATTTACAAATTCATTGCATTCTTTTCAAAACAATAACAACATTCTTCATTACAATTGAAAAACTATTAAAATTCATATGAAATAACAAAAGATCTTGAGGAGGTAAAGTAATCCTGAATAAAATGAACATTTCTAGCATTATCACACTTAATTCAAAATATACCATGGTGCTGTAATAATAAGCACCACAAACTGGTATAAATATAGACATGCAAACAGTGAAATAAAATATAAAAACCAAACAGCTACAATCAACTAATTTTGGCAGAGTTGCAGAATCTACACACTGGAGAATGGACAGACTCCTCAATGTATGATAAAACACTGAATGTAGAAGATTAAGTCCAGCCCTGTAACTCTCACCTTATATGACTATTAACTCAAAATGGGTCCAAGATCCTAAAATAATACAGGAAACTCTAAGATTATAATGGAAAGATAAGGCACTTCAAGATATTAGCACGGGAAGTAATTTCCAGAATGACTCCAAATGACAGAAAACAAAAATAAGAGAGGACACATTGTTACCAAAATTCAACAACTTCTTCAGAGGAAGAGAAACAACCTTGAATCATGAAGTGGAGCTGGAAAGATGCTTATCTTAGCTTCTTCAGGACTTGAGTTTAGTTCCCAACACCCACATCAGGTAGCTTATAGCCACTTTAACTTCAATTCCAAGGCATCTGACTCTTCTGGCATCCACAAGCATTTGCATGCACATACTAACACAGACACACACAAACACACACACACACACACACACACACACACACACAGAGAGAGAGAGAGAGAGAGAGAGAGAGAGAGAGAGAGAGAGAGATAGACAGAGAGAGACAGAGACAGAGAGAGACAGAGAGACAGAGAGAGACAGAGACAGAGGCAGAGGCAGAGACACAGAGAGAATCTTTAAAATCATCCTCTAAAAATTGAGACATCATTTTCAGGCAGAGGATCGATATACAGAATACATAAAACACTAAAAAGACAACAACAAAAACCTGAAACCAATGAAAAAGTGGCAATGAAGGTCTATAAAGATAGAGCAGCAGGTAAAGGTGTTTGGTGTATAAAAGTGATAATCTAAGTTTAATTTCTGGACCCATAGTATAAGAAGAAGACTGACAAAACAAAACAAAAATAGACAATACAGTAACAAAAAAAAAAACAACCAAACAAACAAAAAACAAGAAAGGAGAAGACTAACTTCTGAAAATTGTTCTCTGACATCCTTGGTGTGCTCTGACACACTTGTACCTAAAACACTCTGTCTCTCATCTCTCTCTGTCTCTGTCACCTCTGTCTCTCTCTCACACACACACAAACGTACACACAGATGAATACAGTTTTTAAAAAGCCAAATGCTAAACATGAAAGGCAGAAGCAGGTGAATCTCTGTGAGTTCAAGGCCGGCATGTTCTACAGAGCTGGTTCCAGAACAGCCAGATCTATTACATAGAGAAACCCTATCTTGATAAACTGGATGAAAAAAAATTACAGAGACCTGGAGGCAGACCAAAGTATCCAGCATCTTCTGCCATTGCAGTCTTACACTTGCATCCACCTGGAGAGGGGAGTGACAGGCCTTCTCATGCCCACCTTTCCCTGTTGGAATCACCTGACCATCAGACCCTGGATCCTTCCCATCACCAAATACTTCAGAGACCCAGAGGCAAACCAAACCATCCAGCATCTACCCCCAGTTGAGTCTTGGACCCACCTGCACCAACTGGGAGAGAGCCTTGGACCCATACCAAGGAGGACAGGGAGAGACACCACCTGTACCCATTGGAAAGAGAGATGGAAAGACAACAGTATAAGATCACATTCAATAGCAGAAAGACAAGAAAATACACAATAGAAAGAAAAGCATGACACCACCAGAATCTAGGGACTCTACACAAACTAGACCTGAACACACCAATGCAGATGAAGCAGAAGAGAATGACTTAAAAAAATAACTTCATAATAATGATAGAGGCACTCAAAGATGATATGAGAAAATCCTTTAAGGGAATTGAAGAAAAAACAAACAAAAATTGGAAGAAATAGAGGAAAAGACCAAGCCAAAAAATGCAAGAAATGAACAAACCTCTTGAAGAAAATAAACAAAGCCAGGAAAAAAAATCAAACAGTAGAAGGAAACAATTCAAATAGTTTAAGACTTGAAAATTGAAATAGAGACAATAAGAAAACACAAACTGAGTGAATGCTGGAAATAGAAAAACTGGGCAAATGATCAGGAACTACAGATGCAAGCATAACCAGCAGAATACAAGAGATCAAAGAGAGAATCTCAGGCAATGAAGATAAACTAGAGGAAACGGATTCACCGACCAAAGAAAATCTTAAATCCAAGAAATCCTTAAGACAAAACATCCCTTAACCTAGAGACAGGAGAGAAGTCCTAGTCCCTACTTCAAATGACTTGACAGATTTATATGACCCAACCTGGATAGCAAAGCTCTACAAGTGGAATGAGGGTGGGGGGATGTGAGGGGAGGGTGGACAGGGTGCATGTCACAGGGAAATGAGGGTAAGAAGGAGGGAGAGGAAACTGGGATCCACATGTAAAAATTTTAAATTATATTATTTATTAAAAAAAGGAAAAGATGCTGCTGGGTTAATTCAATATATATATTTAAAATGCTTTGACTTCAAACTTTAAGACTAAGGACAAGTTACTGGGGAAAAGGATTTCTAATTTTGTTTCCACAGAAAATGAAAAGCTGTAGATTCCTTCCAGACTAATGTGGTTTGATCAAGAAAGACCCCCTGAAGCAACGTCAATGGTAAAATGCAGCCTTGCAGACCACTACAACCAGGATGTCTGTGTCTTCTTAGGATTCCCCCATGACAGCATCCCCTACCAGCAAGAAGTAGTTTGGGAAGAACAACACCCAAATTCCCAAATATTGTTTATAAATGTTTGTTTTCATTTTTTTTTAAAAAAAAAACATGTATAATTATGTCCAGCATAAAATAAATGAATGTTTAAAAAATAAAAAAAAAACCATCCAGGAAATGTGGAGCACCATGAAAAGGCCAAACCTAAGACTAATAGGCATAGAAGAAGGTGAAGAAGCCCAGCTCAAAGGTGTAGAAAACATATTCAATAAAATCATTGAAGAAAACTTTCCCAATCTGAAGAAGGACATGCCTATCAAAGTATAAGGAGCATACCGAACACCAAATAGACTGGACCAAAGGGGGAAAACCCTCAATACATAATAATCAAAACACTTAACATACAGAGTAAAGGAAGAATATTAAAAGCAGTGAAGGAAAAGGGTCAGGTAAGATATAAAGGCAGAACTATCTAAACTACATCTGAATTCTCCATGGAAACTCTGAAGGACACATGGTCTTAGATAGATGTTGTAGAGTACTAAGAGTCCATGGGTGCCAGCCCAGGCTACTATACCCAGCAAAACTCTCAATCATTATAGACAGAAAAAACAAGATGTTCAATGACAAAGCCAGATTTTCACAATACATATCCACAAATCTAGCACTACAGAAAGTTCTAGAAGGAAAACTCCAACCCAAGGAAGTTAACTATGCTCACAAAGACATAGGCAGTAGATAATCCCACTTGATCAGAACCCAAAGGATAAAGCAGGGCAAATATATTCACAATACCACTGGCAACAGCAAATCTAAAACAAATGAGAATTAACAACCAATAGTCTTTACCTTCCCTCAACACTAATGGTCTTAACTGGCCTATAAAATACACAGGCTAACAGAATGAATATGAAGACAGAATCCATCCTCCTGCTGCTTACAAGAAACACATATAAGCTTCAAAGACAGACATTACTTTAGGATAAAGTGTTAGGGAAAGATCTTCCAATCAAATGAACCCAAGAAGTCTAACAAGTTAGACTTCAAACCAAAATAAATCAAAAGGGACAAAGAAGGTTATTTCATATTCATCACAGGAGATATCCATCAAGATGAATTCTCAATTCTGAACACTTATGCCCCAAATACAAAGGCACCCAATTTGTAAAAGAAACGCTACTAAAAATCAAAGCTCACAAAAAACCTCACACACTCATAGTGGGAGATTTCAACACCCCACTCTCACCGCTAGACAAGACCACCAGACAGAAACATAACAAAGAAAAAAAAACTAATAGAAGTTATGTCCCAATTGGGTTTAATAGATAACTATAGAACATTCCGTCCAAACACAAAATAATATACCTTCTTCTCAACTCCACATGGAACCTTTGCTAAAATCGAACACACACTAGGCAACATAACAAACCTCAACAGATACAAAAAAATTAGAATACTCCCCTGTATCTTATCAGACCACCATGTGATAAAGTTGGATAAAGTTGGAATTTAACAACAACACAAAATGCAGAATCCTTATAAACTCATGGTAACTGAACAATGCAAAATTACACCATTCCTTAGTCAAGGAAGAAATAAAGAAAGAAATTATAGATTTCCTAGAATTAAATGAGAATGAAGACATAATATACCTGAACTTATGGAACACTTTGAAAGCAGTGCTACAAGGAAAGTTCATTGCACTAAGTGCTCATATGAAGAAAACCGTGGATAGTCACATTAGAGAATTAACAGCACAACTGAAAGCCTTAGAACAAAAAGGAGCAAAAACACCCCAGAGGAGTAGATGCCAGGAAAATAATCAATCTGAGGACTGAAAGTAGGAAAACAATACAAAGAATTAATGTAACGAGGAGTTGGTTTTTGAGAAAATCAACAAGATAGTCAAAAACTTTTTCCAAATCATCCAAGAAGTATTGAGAGAATATGCAAATCAACAAAATCAGAAATGAAAAGGGAGACATAACAATGGACACTGAGGAAATCCAGAAAAATTTCAGGTTATATTTTGAAAACCTATACTCCATAAAATTCAAAAATTCAAAGGAAATGGACAAATTTCTTAATAACTATCACTTACCAAAATTAAATCAAGGGCAGATAAGCAACTTAAATATACCTATAACATCTAATGAAATAGAAGCAATTGTCAAAAGCCTCCCAACCCGCCCCCCCAAAAAAGCCCAAGACCAGATGGCTTCAGTGAAGAAGTCTACCAGAAATTCAAAGAATTCAAAGAAGAGCTAGTACAACACTCCTCAAATTATTCCACACCATAGAAGCAGAAGGTTCATTACCAAACTCTTTTTATGAAACCACAATTACCTTGGTACCCAAGCCACACAAAGACACAACTAACAAAGAGAACCACAGACCAATATCCCTCATGAATATTGATGCAAAAATACTCAACAAAATACTGGCAGACCAAATCCATATAATTAATATATATTAATATGTATTATTATATTATTATATTATACATTATGATGTATATCACACACACACATATATATATATATATATATATATATATATATATATATATATATATATATATATCTCAGAGGAAGCATCCACCAGGACCAAGTAGGCTTCATCCCAGGGATACAGGAGTGGTTCATCAAAGGAAAATCTATCAATGTATCAATGTGATCCACCGTATAAACAAACTGAAAAAGAAAAACCACATGATCATCTCACTAGATGCTGTAAAAGCCTTTGAGAAAATCCAACACCCTTTCATGATAAAGATAGATCAGGGATAACAGGAACATACCTAATTATAATAAAAGCAATATACAGTAAACCAACAGCCAATATCAAACTGAATGCAGCAAAGCTTAAGGCGATTGCTCTGAAATCAGGAGCAAGACAAGGCTGCTCACTCTCTCCATATCTATTCAGTGTTGTGCATGAAGTTCTACCTAGAGCAATAAGACAACAAAAGGAGATCAAGGGGATGCACTTTGGAAAGGAAGAAGTCAAACTGTCACTATTTGCAGGTGATATGATTATTTACATAAGTGACCCAAAAACACTCTACCAGGGAACTCCTACAGCTGATAAACACCTTCAGCAAATTAGCAGGATACAAAATTAACTCAAACAAAAAATCTGTAGCCCCACTATTTCCAGATGACAAAACGGCTGAGAAAGAAATCAGAGAAACATCACCCTTTACAGTAGCCACAACATAAAATATTTTAGGGTAATGCTAACCAAACAAGTGAAAGACCTTTGTGTGCAAAGGTGTACAGTCATTTTTGGAGTTCAGTATATCAGTTCCTCAGAATAATGGCAATTAGTCTACCATAGGACCTGGCAATTCGACTCTTAGGTATATACCCAAATGATCCACATCCATGTAACAAAGACATCTGTTCAACTATGTTCATATCAGCATTATTTGTAACAGCAAGAACCTGGAAGCAACCTAGATACCCCTCAACTGAAGAATGGATAAACAAGATGTGAAACATTTACATAATGGAATACTAGTCAGTGGATAAAAACAATGGAATCTTAAAATGTGCAGGAAAATGGATGGAACTTGAAGAAACCATCCTGAATGAGGTGAGCCAATCATACAAAAAGAACATGGTATGTACTCACTGACATATGGGTTTTAGATATAGCGCAAAGGATCACCTGCCTATAATTCACACTATCAGATAAACTAGGATAAAAAAGGAACCTAAGAGATTCACACAAGGTCCCTCACAGACAGGGAAATGAACAAGATCTCCTGAGCATATTGGGGGTGGGAGGAATGAGTGGAGCAGGAGTCAGGAGAAAGAGAAGGGGAGGAGAGGAGAACATGTGGAACCAGTAAGATTGACTCAGGGCATGAACAGACCAGAATAAAAAAAAAAAAGGTATAACATAATAGAAAGAGCCATTATAGATTTGAGAAGAAAACTGTCCCTAGAGAAATGTACACAGAACTTCAAAGAAGACTGCAACTAACAATCTGAGCAACTTTGGAGAGGCTACCTTAAATGTCCCTCCCTGATAATGAGATTGATATCTCACTTATATGCCATCATAGAACCCTCAATTGGTATCTGATGGAAACAGAAGCTGACACCCACAGCTAAATACTGAGCCAGACTCCAGGAATCTAGTTGCAGAGAGGGAGGAGTGATAAGAAAATGGGTCAAGACCAGGCTTCAGAAACCCTTAGCCTAGATAAGCAATTTAAATAGACCTATAAACTCTACTGAAATTAAAGCAGTCATCTAAACTTTCCCAACAAATAAATAAATAAATAAATGAATAAATGAATAAATCCCATGGCCAGATGGTTTCAATGCAGAATTCTACCAGAAATTCAAAGAGGAGCTAATATTTTTCAAATACTCTCAATATTTTCACACAATTGAAACAGAAAGGAAATTAGAAAACTCTTTCTATAAGATAAAATTACACTAATACCCAAACCACACAAAGATACAACTAAGAGAGAGAAATAAAGACCAATGTCCCTTATGAAATTTAATGCAAAAATAATAAAATACCTGCAAATCGAATCCAAGAACACATCAGAAAAATCATCCATGACCAAATAGGCTTCATCCCAGAGATGAACCTCCCAGAAATGGTATGACATACAAAAATCCATCAATGTAATTCACCATAAACAAACTGTAAAACAACATAATCATCTCACTTGATGCTATAAAAAGCCTTTGACAAAATCCAATACCCATTCTTGATAAAGGACTTAGAGAGATCAAGGATAACAGAAACTGATGGGGGATGTTTTCTATAAATATGTTTCTCATACTGGTTAATGAATAAAGCACTATGGCCAATGAGAGAAAGCAAGATAGGTGGGGCTAGGAGACTAGGAGGAAAGAGGAAGTAGGAGGATTCAACATGTAGAACATGGAGGAAGCAAGATGTCGGCCTGCTGTGCTTGGATAAGATGACCATGTGGAAATACTTAGATAAGTAGAAATGGGTTAATAATTAAGACAGAGCTAGCCCATAAACAATAATAGTAACTGGCCAACAGGATTGTATCAAATACAGAGTCTCTGAGTGTTATTGGGGGCTGGCATGGTAGCAAGGTGGCAGGACCAGAGCCGGGGAAAATGTACTCGTAACATAATGGTGTCAGAATGCTGGCGGGGAGGAACAAAGAATGGGTCCAGACCTGCGGCAATGGCAGTGGGAAAAACATGCTCATAACAAGAAACATAGGTAAACATGATAGAGGCAATATACAGCAAGCCAACATCCAACATCAAACTAAATGGAGAGAAACTCAATGCAATTCCTCTAAAATCAGGAAAAAGACAAGGTTGTCCACTCTCCCTATATCCCTTCAATACTGTACTTGAAGTTCTAGCTAGAACATTAAGACACCAAAAGGAAATACAAATTGGAAAGGAAGAAGTCAAACTTTCACTATTTGCAGGTGATATGATATTTCACATAAGTGACCCAAAAAATTCTACAGGGAATTCCTACAGCTGATAAACACCTTCAGCAAAGTGTAAGGATACAAGATTAACTCAAAGAAAAAAATAAAGAAATCAGTAGCCCTACTATATACAGACAATAAATGGGCTAAGAAAGAAATCAGAGAAACATCACCCCTTACAATAGCCACAAACAACATAAAGTATCTTGGGGTAACTATAACCAAACACATAAAAGACCTGTATGAGAACTCTGAGTCTTTAAAGAAAGAAATTAAAGAAGATAACAGAAAATGGAAAGATCTCCCATGCTCATCGGTAGTACAAACATAGTAAAAATGGCAATCTTGCCAAAAGCAATATACAGATTCAGTGCAATCCTCATCAAAATCCCAGGACAATTCTTAATGAACCTTGAAAGAAAAACACTCAACTTTATATGAGAAAAAAAAAAACAGGATAACCAAAATAACCTGTATAATAAAGGAACTCCAGAGGCATCACCATCCCCATCTTCAGGCTTACTATAGAACTGCATTAATGAAAACAGCTTTGTATTGGCACAAAAATAGACCAATGGAATCAAATTGAAAACCATGTTATCAATCCACACACCTACAACCACCTTGCTTTTCACAAAGAAGGTAATATTATTCAATGGAAAAAAGAAGGCATCTTCAACAAATGGTGCTGGCATAACTGGATTTTGACATGTAGAAGACAGCAGATAGATCCAAATGTATCTACTGCCATGCACAAAACTTAAGTCGAAATGGATCAAAGACTTCAACATAAATCCAACCTCACTGAACCTCTTAGAAGAGAAAGTGGGAGGTACCCTTGAATAAATTGGTACGGGGCACAATAGACACTGTGATCAATATTTAATAAATGGGATCTCCTGAAACTGAGAAGCTTCTGTAAGGCAAAGGACACAATTTAACAAGACAAAATGGTAGCTCATAGAATGGGAAATGGTCTTCATCAACCCCACATTTGACAGAGGGCTGACTTCCAAAATATACAAAGAACTTGAGAAGCTAGTCACCAAAACACCAAATAATCCAATTAAAAAGCGGGGAACAGAACCACATAGAAAATTCTCAATAGAGGAATCTAAAATGGCTGAAAAACACTAAAAATGCTCAACATCCTTAGCCATCAGAGAAATGCAAATCAAAACAACTCTAAGATACCATCTTACTCCTGTCACAGTAGCTAAAATAAAAAACTCCAACAACAGTTTATGCTGGAGAGGCTATGGAAAAAAGGGAAAATTTCTCCATTGCTGGTGGGAGTGCAAACTTGTACAGCCACTTTGGAAATCATTATGACAGTCTCTCAGGAAAATGGAAATGAGTTTACCTCAAGATTCAGCAATTCCACTCTTAGGCATATACCCAAATGATGCACATTATACTACAAGGGCATTTTTCAACTATGTTCATAGCAGTATCATTTGTAATAGCCAGAAACTAGAAGCAACCTAGATGCCCCTCAGCTGAAGAATGGATGAAGAAAATATGGTGCATTTACACAATGGAGTACTAGTCAGTGGGAAAAAACAATGAAATCTTGAAACACATAGGCAAATGGATAGAACTAGAAGAAATTATCCTGAGTGAGGGAACCCAGTCACAGAAAGAACATGGTATGTATTCACTCGTATATTGATATTAGACATAGAGTAAAGGATTAACAGCCTAATATCCTACAAGCCACACCTCCACAGAAGCTAGAAACTGAGGAAGACACTAAGAGAGACATATATGGTCCCCTGGAGAAGGGAAAAGGGAAAAGATGTCCTGAACAAACTGGGAGCTTGTGGGAGGGGTGTAGGTGGTAGGTGACAAGAGAAAGGGTTAGTAGAACATGAGGAATCAGGAAGATTGAAACAGGGGAAAGAATAGAGGAGAGCAAAAAAGAGACACTTTATAGAGAGAGCCATTATAGGTTTAAAGAGAAATCTGGCACTAGGGAAATGTCCAGAGATCCACAAGGATGACCCCAACTAACAATCTAAGCAATAGTGGAGAGGCTACCTTAAATGTCCTTCCCCTATGAGAGTGCTGACTATCCTAAATGCCATCCTAGAGCCTTCATCCAGTAGCTAATGGAAGCAGAAGCAGAGATCCACAACTAAGCACTGAGACAAACTCCTGCAATCCAGTTACAGAGAGGGAGGAGTGATGAGCAAAAGAGTAAAGACCATGCTGGGGAAACCTTCAGAAACAGCTGATCTGAGTAAGTGGGAGTTTGCAGACCCCAGTCAGACATCTGGGCAAGCAGCATAGGACTGAACCAGGGCCCCTGAATGTAAGTGCCAGTTAGGAGGCCAGGGCAGTCTATGGGGTCCCTGATAGTGGAACCAATATTTATCCCTAGTGCACCGATGAACTTAGGGAGCACATTCCCCCATGGAGGGATACTCTTTCAGCTTAGATACATGGGGGAGTGCCTAGGTCCTGCCCCAAGTGATGACAGACTTGGATGATCCACATTGAAGAACTCACTCTCCCTGGGGTGTGGATGGGATGGGATGGGGTATTGGTGGGAGGCATGGGAGGATGAGAGGAAACTGGGATTGATATGTAAAATAAAATTTTTTTCTAATTTAAATAATTATTTTAAAAGTTACACATACCAAACTGGAAAAAAAGAAAGCCAAATATTCTGAATATACAGTTCCCAAAAGAAGAAATACAAGTGACCAATATATGCATGAAAATGAGTTTAGCTATCTGGTAAATGCAAACAAAACCTACGGAGAATTGTCATTTTATCATGTAAAGCCTTTATGTATTTAAATGATTTTGTACTCACTTGCCTACTCAAGTCAGCATAAAAGAGCTAAGTAAACCATATGTACATGTGTAAAAAAATAAAGCTAGACCCTTACTGTGTTATTCAGTAATCCATCATTGTGACAAAATACTTGAAAATCACAACTTAAAGGAAGAGTTTTTGATTCACATTATCAGAGAGTTCAGTCCATAGTCACTTAGATAATTGCTCCAGATGCTTTTCTATCTTAGTCAAGGTACAACATCAGGACTGAAGAGTGTCATAGGGGGTAGATGATCACTTAATAGGTTGTGGGGACCCAGACTACATTTTAAGATGACTTACTGATATACTGAAGAGAAGAAAACAAAGGATTAAATGACATAAAATACTGGGGTTTCCTATTAACCAAGCCATAATGCATACAGTAGGAGTCCTCATAAGATGTGTCCCCATCAGCAATGGCACCATAAATCTACACTGGTAAATGCATGAATATTCTTTTCCAGTAGTATTCTGCTTAGAAGGAATGTTCAAGGTGCTGGATTCTTAGCTGGTGGAGGCCACACAGATACCTCTCTACTTTTCTTGTAACCTTTCTGAGGGAGGTCTTCCTTCTTTCCCTCCCAAGCCACACCTAGTGTCAGGCTTACTCTGTTTTTCATTTTATAGCTATAAAATCAATACTTCTGGGTTTCACCTTACCAATGACACCTATTGCCTACCAGTACCTTCCCATAATACTCCACATAACTCTGTAGCTCTGCAAGTATTGTTTGGAACCAGTCTTACAGAGACACAGGAAGACCCTGGGTGCCTCTTATCTCCCATCTTCTCAAATTCTGTGGTTTTATTTTTTAAACTGTTGTGTTTGGGGATTAATTTTTGAGACTTTCTGTACTACCAGTGTAAAGTGTTAATCTTCTGTGTTGTTCTCTATCATTAGGAAAAATAGATAGAGAAAAGTCAATTTATATTAAGGGTAGTCTCATGTGGGCTCATGATTTTAGTGGTTTCATGCTGGGGCCACTTAGCCCCCCTTTAGATCTGAGCCTGGGGTGGTACAGTATATTATAGTAGGAAGTATGAGTTATCTATTCACCTCAAGGCAGCTGGGAAACAGAATGAATGAGATAGGAAGAGGCTCCCATATCACTTCAAGAGAATGCCTTCAATGACCTATGTTACTTACATTAAGCACCAATCCCTAAAGGTTCAACTACAACCTAATAATACTACTGCCACATTACATGAGCCTTTAGCAACATTCCAGATCAATCTCTGCCATTTCCCATCTTTTCTTTCAAGAGCCTGCATCTGTCTTTTAGCACACATAATGACTGTCTCATTTCTGCTGTACATGACAGTCAAGAAGGTCTTTAAAGTCTGTTTTCTAAAAATGTAGAAGGGGAACAATGAATGATAAAAAGAGGCTGTGATCCTTTAAATTCTCTGAAAGTCCTTTCAGCCATAGTGAAAGTAACATAACTCTGGGGATAGGGAAAGTACAAATGCTCTTCACATTTTCCCAGCATTTCTGTTATCAGAAATAGCAGTTAGAACAGAAAACTTTGATATCTGCAGGACAAGTTCCTTTTCTTCTGCTGGCTCAAAAAAAAAAAAAAAAAAAAAAAAGAAAGAAAGAAAGAAAGAAAGAAAAGAAAAGAAAAAGAAAGAAAAATAAAAAATAAGAACACATACGTACTATTACTTCCAGATCTTGTGAACAGTAATCTTTTGTGGGCCTAAGAAGTAAAGATTAGGTAGCTGCTAATGTACTAGTGTACTAAAATAGTAAATGGGTAGGGTGGTGGTAATGCATGTCTTTAATTCTATTCCTTGGGAGGCAGAGGCAAGTGAATCTCTGAGTTTGAGGCCAGCCTGATCTACAGAGTTCCATTACAGCCAGGACAACACAGAGAAACCCAAACCCCACAAATCCCTCCAAAACAAAACAACAACGAAAAGATTAAAATTACTAAAATCAACCATAATTCGCCATCAAGGTGGACACTACAGTATTCTTAAACAGACTAGAATCTTACAGAAAACACATGAGCAAGATTCTATTGGGGCAATTGTTACCTGGCTAGAGAGGTAGATATCTATTGTTTATTTTTTTTCTTTTGCTTCCTAATCCTGCATCTTACCAGAAGCCATCTCTGCAACTGACTATTGCATATTATAATTTCAATAAATTTATCAGTTCTACCATTCTTGTTGGAGTTAAGATTTTTCTGTATGTGGGATCATGTCTTCTATTAATATTTCTCTTCATGTCTTACTTAGATAGTTTATTTTCATCTTCTGACTGCTTTTCTAGACTCCACCACAGTCTTGACTGCTTATGTTTGATTTGCCGAACAGATGAAACAGATCTCTTTGTTTTGCTTCAGATTTTAGGTGGAAAGATTGCACTTTCTCCCCACTCATAAAGTTGGCTAATTTGTTAATTTTGAGCTATTTTTTTAATCAGGTAAGAGTTCTCTTATAGTTGACTTTGGTATTTTCTTTCATGGAAGATTTGCATTTTTTGTAAATGCTTTTTTGATGTATGTTGAGGTAGATGATAATGTAAATTTATTTCTTCTCCTAATGGTGTGTTAGTCTCATTATTTTCAGATATTAAACCACTCATATATCACTTCAATAAGCACTTCTCACTCGTGATGTAAAGCTAATTTAGTTGATATTCTTCTCTCCACTACTGTTTTCTTTTAAAGGGGGTGAATTTTTCCAAGTTAGTTTTCATGTGTACATATGTGTGAATGCATATTTAATTTTAGTTTTAAGTCTTTTTATTTAAATTAAAAACAAGTATTTTTTTTACATGTCAATCCCAGTTACCTTTCCCTCCCCTCCTCCCCTGGCCCCCCACCAACTCCCTTTCCCATCTTCTTTCTGCTCTCCAGGGAGGGTGAGGCCTTCCCTGGGGAGTCTTCAAAGTCTGACATATCATTTGGAGGAGCAGGGCCTAGGCCATCCCCAATGTGTCTAGCCTGAGAGAGTATCCATCTATGTGGAATGGGCTCCCAAAGTTCATTTGTATACTAGGGATAAATACCAATCGACTACCAGAGGCCCATTTTTAAGTCTTTTTACAGAAGTACAGTATAGCTTCTCTTTGCAATATCACTATTCTCAAATTTTAGGGCTATGATTGAGTAAAAGTTTACTTGAACACAATCATTACAATACCACAATCACTGTGATAATCAAGAAGCATATGTTGGTCTTGAACTTACAGCCCTCTTATCTTGGCCTTCTGAAGTCTAAGATTAGATGTGTGGTTCATACACACCTGAAGAAGACTATTTCTTCTGATAAACTTGCTCCCATAACTTCTGAAATTTCATTTCATGTATCTTGGTGCAAATAATGATTTCTCACATTTTCCTGAGGTCCTCTTCCTTTTTCTTCATTATCTTTTAGAATATTATTTGGCTTGTCTTTTTGTTTAATGATATGTATTCTGTTCCTTACACTCTTTCCTCATCTAATTAATCACCTCCTGCCTTTAGGTTTCAGCTATTACACTTTTTAGTTCCATCAAAATATTTGAATTTTTTTCTTTATTTCTATTCTACACCCAATTCAAATTCATCTATTCTTGAATGTGGGAAAGAGTAATCAATGTACTCATCTTTCAATGCACCTCACCTAAGACAGAAATTACGTTGTTGGGGCTGAGAAGCAGTATAGGAGATCCATGATTTTACTTCACTCATCCAGGATTTAACTGCACTTGCAGGTAGCTAGAGGCAAGATGCAAAGTGCTTACTTCATCTGTGAGTTACTTTAGCATTTACTTTGTAGTATTGTTTTGATTTAAAGAAACAATCTCCTCTCTGATTGTACATGTCTTTGACTGAATTGTGTTTTAATAGAAGGCAGAACTGATGACATAGCTTTGGACCTTTAGGAAGGGTTATGTCTAAGCAAAGCTTTGAATGTTTTGCCCAGTCTCTTCTGTTTACAGTAAAATGTGAGGGGACAGAAAACTGGAGGACCTATTAGGTGAAAAAGAATCAGGATTTAAAGAAAAATAAAAAACACTTCAGTGTTATCTATATTGTAAGAATTGAGAAAGTTTGAATAGGAAAGAATAGAAAGTTTCTGTCCAAAGATTACAACTGACTAGGTCATCCATGGATTGAATCAACCACCTCAGCTAGAGCCAAGTATGTACATGGAATTACACCACCAGAAATGAAGCTTCGAAAACATCAACCATACAAGGAGTCTTCCAGACTTCTGGGATTATACAAGAGTTTACAATAGAACTAGTCAGCTTCATATATTCATGTCAGGGAAAAAATGAAGACAATTTCAAGATATTCAGGTCTTCTGCTCTTACCACAGATTCACAGCATGTGGCCTTAGCACTTGATTGTTAAGTACTGAGTTTAAGAGACTGGAGTCATCTTCTCTATGTCAGCAGACCAGACTAATTCCCACAAAGAGCCAGAGGGAATGAATAACAATGGATCCATGGAGGTGGCATAGAGTAAGGAATTGTGTAGGTTTGGGGTGCTGACTAGTTTTATGTCAACTCAACACAAGTTAGAATCACTGGAAAAGAGGGAACCTCATTAGGAAAATGCCTCAATCGGGCTACATGAAGGCCTTACACCATTTTCTTAATTGTTAATTCATATAGGAAGGACCAGACTATTGTGGGTGGAACCACTCCTGGGCAGGTGGTCCTGGGTTCTATAAGAAAGCAGGCTAGGTTAATGCCAGTGAGGATCATCCCTCCATGGCTTCTGTATCAGATACTGGTACAGAGGTTCCTGACCTGTTGAATTCCTATCCTGACTGCCTTTGATGATGAACTTTTATGTGGAAGCATAAGCTAAATAAATCCTTTCTTCCCCAAGTTTTTTTGGTCATGGTTCATCACAATAGCAACACTAACTAAGATATTTACCAACACCCAATCTCATGGGTATGGCACTGCCATCTTACTTGTCTAAGATGACAGAATATCAATTCAAAGAGGATAGTTTCACAGTCTTAAATTCCAATAAAATTTTTCTTGCTAGGTTTGGATTTTGGGGGGATACATCATGCTATCTTCTTTCCAATTTCTCTACTTTGGAATGGGAACATCTATCCTATATGTCTCACTATTGTATTGTGGACATACATAGTTACCTGTTTCACAGAATTACAGCTAGAGAGTTCACCAATGATAATGGTACTTTATTTAGGTTGATTATACCTGTTTTATCAGCTCAGCTAAAATATTATCTACTTTGGAAAAATTTTTATGTGGTGGTAAAAAAAAAAGTGTGATGGTTAATTTTTGTCAACTTGAAACATTCTTGAGTTACTTGGGAAGAGGGAAATTCAACCAAGGAACTGCATCCATCATACTGGCCTGTGGACATGTTTGTGGAAAAATTTTATTAGTTGATGATTGATGTAGGTGAACCCAGCCCACAATGGGCAGTGCCATCCCCAGGCAATCGAGACTGAGTTATATAAGAAACAGATAAACAAGTAATACAGCGTAAGTTAAAATTGGGCCTGTCCTACAGGTCCTGTTCCAGGTTCCAGGTGCCTTGAGTTTCTCAACAGCAAATCATTATCTGACGGCATAAGACAAAATAAACTTTTTCTTGCTACAAGTTAATTGTGGCCAGTGTTTTATTACAGCCATAAACAGCAAACTAGAACACACAGCTACTGAATATATTATATTGATATGTGTGTTTTCCACCATTATGTTATTGTTAAATTTTGAAGTATCTGATAATTTTTCATAAGAATGAGATATTAAAATTCCCCAGTATCACTGTATATGAACAAATTTATCCTTAGTCATTCTAAGTCCAGGTAAACTGACAAAAGGATTAACCATTATAGAAGTATTGTTGTCAGATACTTTTTTTTTAACTAAGTTGTCATATAATTTGCTTAGAATTTGTTTTCCAAGGTGCTTTTAGTCTCTGTGCCTTTGACAACAACGTGTAGTTTCTTGTAGACAGCAAACAGTTGGATCTTGTATTTTAATCTAGCTAGCCAGTCTGTGTTTTTGTTGTTTTGTTTTGGTTTGGTTTTTTGAGACAGGGTCTCTGTATTGTTTTGGAGCCTGTCCTGGTCCTGTAGACCAGGATGACCTCAAACTCACAGAGATCCTCCTGCCTCTACCTCTGCGTGCTGGGATTAAAGGTGTGTTCCACCAATGCCTGACCAGTCTGTGTTAACTGGACAGCAGAGACAATTTATATTGGAACTATGTGTTAATTCACGTTTTTTAAATTTTGCATGTTTTGTCCTTTTTGCTGGTTGATTCAAGTCTTTTTTTGTTTTTTGTTTTTTTTTTCCTTCTCTATTCACTTAAGAACTTGAATGGTTTGCTGGATTAAATGCTTGATTCTTTCCTAACTCTTTCCTAATTAGCTCCGCTAATTTCATATAATTAGTTTTTCCTGAACTCTTTTGTTTATGCCTATCTCCCTACCCCGTACTGGTTTATATAATTCAAATATCTTCAGCGGTTGTTTAGTCATTGGGCCTTTAATTATGTCTTCTATCTTGGAAAGTTTTTATACCTCCTTTGGTTTTAAAAGCTGATTTGCTAGATATAGAAATCTTGGCTGGCTGTTATCAACCTTAATGTACTGAAATTCCTGATTTCTTATTTCCTGACTTTTGGGATTTCTGATGAGAAGTCTGATGTTTGCCTTTGTTTATCTCTTCGTAACTACACATCTTTGTCTTACAGCTTTCAATATTCTTTCTTAGCTCTGTCTTTGTGATATTTAACTACAGCTTGATATGGACAGGTTATTTTCTAGTCATGTCCAATAGTACTATAAATGTCTTATGTACTAAGGTGTTCATATGTCTCTCTAGACTCATTGAGCAGATTTTTCTATGTCATCAGGTTTTTTTTCTTAGTTTTTGTCTATATCAAGGATTTGAGGGTATGGACTCTTTACATGTTCCAGAGTTGTTGAAAGTTCTGTAGTCATGATTTTTCTTTCATTATTCTTTCTGAGTAAAATAATTCAGTGTTTTTTATCTGTAATTGATACTTTTTTCTTGACTTAGTATATTGATGATGAGTAACTTCTTCACCTTTTCATTTATTGCCAAGATGTCTATTTTTTTTCTTTTTCATTTAAATAAGAATCAAGCTTGTTTTACATGTCAATCTAAGATGTCTAAGTAGTACTTTTTCTCTTCTTTCTTCAAAATGTCTCTGAGGAATTTCCCATGCAAATCCTGTACTGACTTCCATTGCTTTCTTCAGTTTGTTTCAATCCTATTTGAGGACATTTATCATTTGCAAACTGAATTTCTTAATTTCTTGTTCAATAATACAAGAGTATTAATGCCTTTTTATTCAGTTATGGAGGAGTTATAAAATTTTGAGAGTGTCAAAATGCTTTGATTTTGATTGTTTGGTGTTTTCATATTATTTATGCATGCGTTGAGATAGATATATCCTCCTTCATTTTATATGGGGTCTTCCCAGTGGCAAACTTTTATCCTGAAGTTTCAGTCCCCACTACTACTTAGTGGAGAAAAAGCATACCATGGCAACATTAAGAATATTTTTAAACAGATATTTCTTTTTGTGATTGAGTTACCTCATTCAGAATAGTTTCTTCTAGTGCCATCCATTTACCTGTGGATTTCAAGATTCCACTGTTTTTTTTCCACTGACTAGTACTCCATTCTGTAAATGTACCACATTTTCTTCATCCATTCTTCAGTTGAGGGGCATCTAGGTTGCTTTCAGGTTCTGGCTATTACAAATAATGCTGCTATGAACATAGTTTAACAGATGTCTTTATTGCATGAATGTGCATCTTTTGGGTATATGTCTAAGAGTTGGAATTGCTGGATCTTGTGAAAGACTATTTCCCATTATCCTGAGGAACTGCCATACTGATTTGGAAAGTGGATGTAAAAGTTTGCACTCCCACCAGCAGTGGAGAAATGTTCTCCTTTCTCCATAGCCTCTCTGGCATATACTGTCATTGGTGTTTCTTATTTTATCCATTCTGAAAGGAGTAAGATGGAATCTTAGAATTGTTTTGATTTGCATTTCCCTGATAGCTAAGGATGTGGAGCACTTTCTTAAGTGTTTCAGCCATTTTGCATTCCTCTGTTAAAAATTCTCTATTTAGTACTGTACCACAATTTTAATTGGATTATTTGTTGTTTTGGTGACTAGCATCTTGAGTTCTTTGCATATTTTGGAAATCAGTCCTCTGGCAGATGTAGGATTGGTGAAGATCTTTTCCCAGTCTGTGGGCTGCCATCTTTTCTTGTTGACTGTGTTCTTTGCCATACAGAAGCTTCTCAGTTTGAGGATGTCCCATTTATTAATTGTCCATCTCAGTGTCTGTGTTACTGGTGTTATGTTCAGGAACTGGTCTCCTGTACCAATTTGTTCAAGGGTATCTCACACTTTCTCTTCTAAGAGGTTCATTGTGGCTGGATTTATATGGAGGTCTCTGATCCATTTGAATTTAAATTTTGTGCATGGTTATAGATATAGATCTATCTTCAGCATTCTATACGCCAGCATCCAGTTATGCCAGCACCATTTGTTGAAGATGCTTTGTTTTTTTTCCATTGTATAATTTTAGATGTTTTGTCAAAAATCAGATGTTCATGGGTATGTGGATTAATATTAGGGTTTTCAATATGATTCCATTTGTATATCTGTATTTTTTGTGCCAATGCCAAGCTGTTTTCATTACTACAGCTCTAGTACCCTGAAGTTGGGGATTGTGATGCCACTGGAAGTTCCTTTATTATACTGGGTTGTTTTGGTTATCCTGCTGTTTTTGTTTTTCCATATAAAATTGAGTATTTTTTTCAAGGTCTGTGAAGAATTGTTCTGGGATTTTGATGGGGATTGCATTGAATCTGTAGATTGCTTTGGGCAAGATTGCCATCTTCAGTATGTTGATTCTACCTATCCAAGAGCATAGGAGAACTTCTCATTTTCTGGTATCTAATTTCTTTTTTTAAAGACTCAAAGTTCTTGCTTTCACTTGTTTGGTTAGTGCTACTCTAAGAAAATTTTATCTTGTTTGGGGCTACTATAAAAGGTGATGTTTCTCTTATTTCTTTCTCAGCCCCTTTATCATCTGTATACAGTAGAACTACTGATTTTTTAATTAATCTTGTATCCTTCCACTTTGCTGAAGGTGTTTATCAGCTGTAGTTCCTTGGTAGAGGTTCTTCTGGTCACTCATGTAAACTATCATATCATTGGCAAATAGTATGTACTCACTTATATATGTATTTTAAACATAGAGCAAGATCACCAACCTACAATCCACACCACCAGAGAAGTTGGGAAACAAGGAGGACCCTAAGAGTCGTTCATGGAAGGGGTAACGGACAAGATCTCCTGAACACATTGGGAGCAGAGGGGGGAGGGAAAGGGAATTGGGAGAAAGAGAAAGGGAGGAGGGGACAGGAGAACTTGAAGGAGCAGGAAGATTGAGTTGGGGGAAGAACGGAGGAGAAAAAGAAAAGAGACACCATAATAGAGGGCGCCATTATAGATTTAAAGAGAAATCTGAAACTAGGGAAAGGTCCAGATACAAGAACAACTCCAACTAAAATCTAAGTGATAGTAGAAAGGCAAACTTAAATGCCCTTCTCTGATAATGAGATTGATGACTACCTTATATGCCATCCTAGAGCCCTAATCTGGTAGCTGATGCAAGAAGAAGCAGACACCCACAGATAAACACTGAGCCAAACTCCTGGAATCCAGATGCATAGAAGAAGAAGTGATGAGCAAAGCCATCAAGACCAGAATGGAGAAACCCACAGAAGCAGCTGACTTGAACTAGGGGGAGTTCATGGGCCCCAGACTGATAGCTGGGAAACCCAGAGACCCTGAATAATGGTCTCAGTTGGGAGGCTTGGAAAGTCTATAGTACCTGTGACAATGAAACGAGGATGTATCCCTAGGGCAGGAATGGACTTCAGAAGCCCATACCCCATAGAGAGATACTCCCTTAGCCCAGAGACACAGGGGAGAGCCTAGACCATATTCCAAATGACTTTACAGACTTTGATGATCCCTCATGGAAGGCTTCATGGGAGGGAGAGAGTCCTGGGATTGATATGTAAAATAAGAAAAATTATACAAAGATATTTTAATGTAATGAAAAATATACAAAATGAATTCAACAGGTTTCAATCCAATAAAAATACAAAATGAAGCTAGGGGACTAAAAGTTAAACTTATTTTTTATTAGGGAATATAAAATGCTGATAAGTAATAAGAAGTAGGGTTGAAAAAGGAAAAAAGAGAAGAAGGAAACTAGGTGGGATGAAGTTATGAGAATTAATAGAGCATAGTTATAAAAGCATAATAAGCACAAAGTAAGAACAATTAAAAACTAGTGATATTTCAATAATCACAAAGTAAGAACAATTAAAAACTAGTAATATTTCTCTCTTTCTAAAAAAAAAAAAAAAAAGATGGAGAAGCTTCCCCCCCCCCCCAGGTTGTGTGGGTCAAATTGGTGTTAAGTCATTTACCCTCTTCTGTGAAGTCCAAACACGTTAAACAGGTTAGTTCACAAATAGCTATTTGCATGCTGCTCTCTGCCCTGCCTTTCCTTTGGAAGTACACACACTACTATTATGACTGCTGCTAGTCTGAATTCCTGCTAATGTTCTTCATACGCAAGCCCATCAGTATAGCAACTTTTAAAGCTTCCCTCATGCTGCTCCAAACAGGTGAACCCAAGTCCCACCAAGTTAACTGTCCTCTGATGCCAGAGGCACTCTGGCAGTGTATGTATGGGTGTAAGGAATGTCCAAGAAATAAATGTTTCCACCAAACATTTATAGTCCCCTTGAAGTGTGAAAAGCAAACAAACAAGAAGACAATCTGGGATGAGATATAGGTCATGAATTATCCTATGTGCCCTAGGCATTCTGGTCTCTGTCTTAGTCATTTACTTGTATTAGTCATCTCACATGTGTGAAACTTTGGCTTAGCTGAAAATTCCTAAAGCCTGTGCTACCTGCTTCCCTATGTAATAAATCCATTACCTCCCATCACATGAATCTGTGTCCCTGGGGCTGTGTCCAAGTCACAGACAATTTCCTGGACATACACTGATATTCAGCATGGTCACTCAAGTAGGAGAGAGGAGAGGTCTTTGGTGCTTGGAAACACAAAAATGTAGAAACTGCTACCCCAGAAAGGTTTTACAATAATATGTCTCTTAATGTAATTAAGAGCAGTGGTGAATAAGCTGTGAAGTATGAAGGGATAGGTTGTGCTTTCTCTGTTGTCTACCTGATGCAAAATTACATTTTCAGTGTGTCTGATTATGTGCCTGTGCAATGTGGCAAGGCTTTACTTTCCCCTGTGAGGGTTGTATTATTTAGCTTTGCTCTGAATATATTGATCATAATTTCTATTATAAAAATCTGTACCAATATTTATGCTCTGTAAATAACTACTATTTTTCAATTGGTAAAGAGTATATAGTAGGAAGTCTTAAATATCCAGAATTACTTGAGTCAATCTTAGAGATAGAAATAAAAAAGAGTCTTATAGATATAAACAATGAATGAACCACTCATTTGCTCTCTTTATTTTTCTCTGATTATGTTATCCATTCCTCCTAAATATGCTTCTACTAGTATATTGCTATCTATCACAAAGTACCCACCAGAGTGAAGGCAATGATGGCACATTGCCCTCTAATCTTGAAGACAATGAGATAAATACATAAACTTTGTTTTTTGCAAAGTTAGGATACCTCAAGCATTTTGTGCCAGTAATGTAAAACAGATGTAACACACCTATTACTTTGGTCTTCAAAGCATTTACAGAAGCTGTTTTCTGTAAATGGAAAGGCACTTCTGAAAAATGTCTTCTTCTTCATTTCTGTCCATAGAGATCACCAGAAGAAAGTTGATTTCAGATTATAAGGACAGCAATATACTTTCACTGTTTGCTAGCACTATGTTACAATTTAGTTTGGTGAGATTTTAAAGGTTTTTTTTTTAATTCCATCCATCCATATATCTATCATATATCATCTATCTATTTACCATCTCTTCCTCTCTTTCTCTGTGTGTGCACAAGCTTCAGCAATGCATATGTGGAAGTCAGAGAGCAACTTTTGTGAGTCAGTTCTCTCCTTCCACCATGTGGGGCCCAGAAGTTGAACTAGAGTTCTAAAGTTTGGTGACAGCCACCTTTATCTGCTGAGCAATGTGAACTATCTCATAAGGCAAAATTAGAGAGATTATAATACCCTTCCCCTTCTACAAGATATCACAAAGGTCCACAACATTGATGACATTATCCTGGGGGCAAGAAGTAATGATCACTCTAGATGTATTGGTGAAACATTTTAATGTGAAATATTGAGAAATATATCCAAGTAAACTTCCAAAGCCTTCTAACTCCATAAAATTTCTAGATTTCTGGGACTCTGGTGAAGAAATCATTTAATATGGTCCTCTATGGAACCAAGAAAGAGCTAGTAAAACTTTTTCTATGCCTATTTAGGTTTTGAAGGCAACATATTTCTCATTAGATACGTTACCCTGACCTGTCATTTACTAAGGAACTAAAGTAGCTGCTAGTTTTGGGTCATGCTTAAAATTGGCCTTTGATTGTATACTCTCAGGTTGCTATAGCAAACGAAATTCATTCTTAATGTTCTAGAAACTGGAAAGTCTAAGAACTAGCTCTACTCACCATCTAGCTAGGCCCACTTCCTGGTAAACAGACTTTGTTGTTATTTTGTTTCTTCATTATAACCTCAACTAGCAAAAAGAAAGACTAGCCAAACCTCTGAAATCTTTATAAGAGCACAGATCCCAATTATGAATGTTCTGCACTCATTGCCTAATCACCTTCCCTGGTTTCTACTTCAAACACTGTAACAATAGTTTTAAACATACTGATTTGAGGGATGGGACAGAAACATTTATACCACAGAAATCTGCAGCAGATAAAAGTTGATGTGCAAACTTCTTTCTACTAATGGAGCTATGGTATCAAAAACCAAACAAACAAAACATAGAAAACCAACGTGCTTGAAGTTTCACTGGCAAGTTAGATTAATTACAATGCAGTCTGCAATTTTCAGAAATAGCTCTTGGATTTTTATTGTGTCAGCAAGCTACCATGTGACTTGACTTGATTTTTATTGTGTCAACAAGCTACCATATGACTTGGTATATCTGATATATAAAGTCATTTTAACTATTAAATGTAAAGGTAAATTGGGACATGATCAGTCCCAGTCAGCCCCTAAAGTTGATAATTAAGCATGAGAGTAGCATAAATACTCATGGTTCCTACTCCCATAATTCTGACTTCCTTCTCCCAACCTGCACCTGTGATCTCATAGGGAGTTTCCTATGGTCAACTCTCAGGAGAAAATAAAGCTCGAGCTTTCTTTTAGTGTAGTTCTGTAGAGAGAGAACATGAAGGAGAGAGGGAGGGAAAGAAAAAGAATGAATATCTGGCACCACTAAGGTGTGAGAAGTACAATTTTATAATCCCTTTATAAAATAATCCTGAAAGACAGAGGTGAATAGGTTGAACTTTCAACAATCCACCTTGTGCACTTTGCTTAGATGTAGAAATGGACAGATGTGTAAATATATAATGATTCATGGACTATATCCAATTATTTGGATTCATTGTCAAGTATTTGGAAGAAATGTAATTGAGAAATTGATGACAAAACATCAGAGGAAAAGCTATGGAGATAGAGACACCCAACTAGCCATAAATATAAATTTAATGTAAAAACTGGAAAGATCTGAATGGAAGTCTCTTTAAAGAAGATATAGAATGAATGCTTTAGTCTATTTCTAAATCAGTTACAATTTAGACTGGATAATTTATGAAGACTAAATTTCCCTGTAATTCCAGAAGCCAAGAAGTTCAAGATCAATATGGCAAAATTTTGTTATTCAATGAAGGCTGCAATCTAATTCTAAAGTGGAATTTTTTTTGTTACACCCTTACTTACATGGAGGTGTGTAGAAGAAAAGGTCTTTTGTGAACAGAGATCTCACTACCTAATCACACTGTAAAACCTCTACTTCTTAATAGTATCACATTGGGTCTTAGTTTTCCAGATTGAATTGTGAGGCAACACAAGCATTCAAATAATTGCACCTGGATAATGAGCAAATGAAAAGATTCTTATCACTGGGGAATTAATATATTTTTTAGAAAAGTTATATGCCACTTCACACCTGCCCCATACTGAAAATATGGAGAAATAATAGTAGAAAGCATAGAAATTCAGTCACTGTGGAATAAAGTTTGACATGGATTCATTTGTTCTTTTTTGCCAACCTAAACATACTAACCCCCCCCCAAAAAAAAATTCGTCTAGGCAGTTACATAAACAGATTGAAAACTTGCATCTACATGCCTCTAATGTGGAGGGAAATTGCCTAAGGCAGAGGATGTGGAAAGGAAGGTTAAACAATGAGGTATTTTAATGTTTACAAGGTAAAGCAACAAGGTGTTCTAAGGGTAGTTGAAATGCTTTCTCCTTCAGAGAAGCTCTTAAACTCAGAAAGAAAACAATTTAAAATAGCCTCAGGAAGTCCATGGAACTGACCAGATTCAACAGGCACTTCCTTCCCTAGGCATACAGAAGCAGTAACAACTCCTGAAAGTCACTTTCTTACAAATGGAGCTGCCTAGAAATGGTTCAGTTGGGCAAAGCTGCCTGGAAGTGTCAGAGACCAGCCTAGCTTCCTGGAGGTAGCAGAGAGCAGCCCAGCTGCCTGAAAAAGGTTCAGACCAACTGAACTGCCTGAAACCTTTTGAGCTGCCTGTAGGCTGTGCAGTATGCCCCAGCTTTCCAGCTCTCATAAGTTGCCCCCTCCTCCTGATGAGGTAGGCTTTTGTTGATGCTTCTTTTCTCGGATAATTTTCCTCTTGTAAGCAATCCCTCATCCATACTCCTCTAGGTAACCCTAATGAAATTCAATGCTTCACCAAACTGGATTTTTGTTCTTTGATATGTTATCAGGTCCCTGTCTGGAGTGAGTAGACATTTGTTCATGTCTTTCTGGGAATAATGTCACACAATACCACACAAAAACTTGAGTACATATATTTATAGTAACTTCACTTGTAACTGACAAAACTCAGAAGCAACCAGGGTGTTTTTTGATAGGCAAATGTCTAAAAGTTTATGATATAACCACATGATGAAATTTTTAAAATAAGACATTCAATTATGAAGAGTCATGGATGAATCAAATAGATATTGTTAGCTGAAAGCCTGTGTGCTTCATAATTCCAACTATATGACATGCTGCTAATGACAAAATTAGAAAGCCCTTAAAACAACTGTGGTTGCGATGCTCAATGGAAAGGGGGAAATGAGTAAGTGGGGCACAGAAGATTTTATGTCAGTGAAACAATTATTTTACATTGTTTTGTAAAAGTAAATACACATGCTACTTACACTTGTAAATATATTTGAAGTTTGGTCAAAAAGCACAACACGTATAACACCAAGAGTAAACTTTTTGAACATATCATCATTGGCTTATCAATTGCAACAAGTAATCAACAGGAATATAAGATGCTAACAATAAAGGAGAAAATATTGCTGGTGATGGGTACATGAAAAGTTTCTACTTCCTGTGTCTCTAAATCTATTTAAAAAATAAACTGTTCATTTTAAAGTGATAGAACACCTCTCCAGAAGTACATAAAATAAAATGCACAACAGTAAATATCTACATTGAAAAAACAGAGGTTTTAATCAATGACCTTGGTTTGTATAGGTTAATGGAGTTCTTTAAATCAACCATACAAATGAAAGATTTTTTATTGACTATACATTTATTTACCCATGATTCTGTGAAACATGCTCTCTGATTCCAAAATACTTTCATCAATAGGCAACCACCTTTTACCTTTCTTCCAAGCTCTTAGCAATCACTGATCTCCACTCTAGTGGAATAAGTTACATTAGATAGTGCATACATACTGAAACTGATGTTCTTATATATTACACTTTCTTATTGCACTTCACCTGTTGACGGACATTTGGGCTGTTTTACTTTGGAAATGATGCTGCTATGAGCAGTCTTGTCAAAGTGTGGGAACCTGTTTTCAGCCAGATATTGTAGTGTATGTCTGAAACCTCAGCACCAGGATTTGGAAGGAAGGAAGATCAGAAGTTTGAGGTCATGTTTGGATATACAGAAGACCAGCCTGGGCTACACAGAACCTTGTCTATACAAAAATATACATACTATATGGACTGAAAAGATTGTATCTGTGATATATATATATATATATATGTATGATAACATATACATATATGTGTATATATACACATACATACATACATACATACAAAAACAATTAGTTGAAAAGGAGGCAATGAATTTGAAGGAGAGTAGGGTGGGTTTGGAGGAAAGAGAGGGGAATGTAATTATACTCTCAAAAATAAAAATAACAGCAAGCAAGCAAAACCCTGTTTTCATGTCTCTGGAACTGCTGGGTCATATGATGAATTTATAATTTATATTTTTGTGAAACTGATAACCTGTTTCCAATAGTAGATATGTCATCTATGATCTCGGCCAAAATATTTAACTGTTCAAATTCCCATGCTTGCCAATAGTTGCTGTTATGCAACATTTTAAAATTATAGTCATCCCAGTGAGTAAACAACTCTCCATGTGTGGTATTCTCTGCATTTTTCTTTTTTATTTAAATTTGAAACAAAGTTGTTTTTCATGTCAATCCCAGCTCCTGTGACTAAGGATAAGTGTTTTGTTTTTAATCTGCTTTTTATATAATTTCTGAGAAATGTCCACTAACATCCTTTGTCCACTTGTGAATTGGCATTTAAATTTTATGTAGTTACTCATCTTCCATCTGATTTTAAATACATTTCCATTGGCACAGTAATTGTATGTGTATGGGGCACAGTGTGATATTTCAATACATTATGCAATGTGCAACGATCAGAGCAATTGGAAAATCTTCAGACATTCATCCTTTCTTTATAGTAGGTCATTTCAAATCCTTTCTGTTAACTAATTATTATTTATTTTGCCTTGGCAATGGATTAGGATACACGTTTTTTCCACAGGAGAGTCTCTTGACCAATGAAGATCCAAGAGCCTCAAATGCTCACTCCAGCTGCACAGACAGCTGGTCCTTCAGTGCAAGCGGTACTCACCGGCCTCGCCTTGTCTGCCCTGCTTCTTGCGCGGGTCCCGCCAGCCATGACAGCCAAGCAATACAAAGTGCTCTGGGAGTGAGCTCCAAATCTAAGGACCTAGGACCGCTGTAGTCCTGAGTTCCCAGGGGGCGGTCCTCTGGCTAGCACCTGAGCCTGCTACTGTGCTACTGTATCCTCGGCTGTGACGTCACGGCCGGAAACTGTGGTTCCCGCGAGACAGCGGCTGCAGTCGGTTGCCCGGGAAACACGCATAACTAGATGACTGGTTCGGGATGGAGGCGGAGACATCCTTGAGGTCTCTGCAGCTAAACCTTTCAGCCCCAGCTGGAATAGAATCTAAGCAGATGCAGGCTCTAAGTCAGCCAGGTGGGGGCAGTTTTGAGACGTGATCATAGAGCAATCATTTAACTTGGTAAAACAGAGTGTTATTCACTAAGTAAGTTGGAAAAGATGAGCAAATACAGAGCAGTTTCTTTTTAGAATTATCAACTAATTATATCTAAATTACTAACAATTTATTTACACATACCTTATAATCATTAGGTTTTACATACAAGTACTTTAAAAATTTTTGAAAGAAAGAAAGAACAAAGCAAAATTGAAGATCTAAACTTTGTTTTGAGACAGGATCTCTTGTAGCTCGGGTTGGCCAGGAACTGGCTGGGGCTAAGTATGACCTTGAACTCTCCTGCTTCTACTTCTAGAATGCTGGCATTAAAGGCTTGTGTGCCACTATTTTGTTTTAGTCTCTGCTGGAGAACCAAGTTCTGTTTCCACATCTCACAAGCATAGTACCAACTGAAGAACTTTTACAACATGTGCAGTTCTTCAAAAATGAAGAATGATTCCTATTATGTACCTGATCAGAAACAGCATATTTAACTCACAGGCATTATTTAAAATCACTTGCATACTATTGAATTTATTTATACTTTTCAAACTGTGTAGCAGCTTTTAAGTAACCTGACTTATAATTGCATATGTAGAGATTTCCCCCCCCCACATTTGGTCTTTTGTTGTTTCTTTTTTATTGTCATTATTATAGTCAGAGGGGGTTCTACTCTGTGCCCTAGTTATGAAATGCAAACATTTTAGTGGTGATTTTATTTTTATCATTTAAAGTATCAGGTTTCATTATCGATTGCCATACCTGGTTAAGCTTGGTGTCTTAGTCACTGTTCTACTGCCATGAAGAGAGACAATGACCAGAGCAGCTTTTATAAAAAGAAGCATTTAATTGGGTCTTACTGACAGTTTCACAGGTCTATTATTATCATGGGGAAGAGCAGGCAGCATGCAACAAGGCTCTGGAGCAGTAGCAGAGAGCTACATCATGATCCCTGGGCAGAGAGAGAAAGAGGGACTTTAGGCTTGGCATGAGCTGTGAAACCTCAAATCCTGTCCCCTGTGACACACTTCCTCCAACAAGGTGTACCTCTTAATCCTTCTAATCTTTTCAAATAGTGCCATTCTCTGATGACTAAGCATTCAAATATATGAGCCTGTGTGACCATTCTTATTCAAACAAACGCCCTTGGCTTGACCCTGCTCTGTCTCTCCTACATTTCCCTGAAGCTGATCCTCATCTAAACACTTCTACCATCAGTATTATCCTTTTACATTTATACCACACATGTTTATTACTCTCCCTATCATTGTCCCTTTAAAGCCTCTTCCCCCCTGTGTCCTGGACCCTTACCTAGTTGCTCGGTATCTACTGTGGTGGTTTGAAAGAAAATGTTCCCCATAGGTTCATAGGGAGTGGAACTATTAGGTGTGGCCTTGCTTGAGTAGGTATGACTTTGTTATAGGAAGTGTGTCATTGGGAGTGGTCTTTGAAGTTCAAACTGGGCCTAGTATGTCTCTGTCTCTTCCTGTTGTCTGCAGATCAAAATGTAGAACTCTCAGCTACCTGCCCAGCATCAATGTCTGCCATGATGACTGTGGACTAAACATCTGAACAGTAAGCCAGCCTCAATATCTCCAGCTCGAGGGAATCCAACATAATCTTATTCTCTCTCTCTCTCTCTCTCTCTCTCTCTCTCTCTCTCTCTCTCTCTCTCTCTCTCTCTGTAGGGAGCTGTGATACTGCAGTCGCCATTACAAGATGGTGCTGACATCCGGCCCCGCAGTCAGTAAACAAGTTCTGGAGTGCATGTGCTGATTGCGAGAACATGCCAAGTCTCTGCCCAGCCCAGGGCGTCACATAGGGTGATGAGTGAGCAGCCAACCAGAGGGCGATACGCCACCTCATACCATCCTGGTGTGGCTAGGGCTTATAAATACAGCACCACTCTGGGGCTTGGGGTCTTCCTCCTTTCATCACTTGGATGCAATAAAGCTTGCTGCAGAAGGATCCTGTTGTTTGTGTGCATTCTTGCTGGCGAGATGACTGCGCGGGCTGCGACATCTCTCTCTCTCTCTCTCTCTCTCTTTCTCTCTCTCTAAGATATCTTTGTCTTACTTATGATTTTCTGTTCCTGCTGTGATAAAACGTTGTGACTATATCAGCCTGGAGAAGAAAGGATTTATCTCACTGTACAGTTTGTAGTCCTTCGTTTATGGAAGTCAGTGCAAGAACTGTTGAGGACCTGAAGGCAGAATCTGACACAGACTCCATGGAAAAGTACTTCTCACTGGTTTGCCCCCTATGGTTTTCTCAGGATCAGCAGCTTAGAAGTAGCACCACTCCCAGTGAACTGGGCCTGCTACACCAATCACCAACCAAGAAAATGCACCACGGGCTTGCCCGCAGGCCAGTCTGGTAAGAACAGTCTCTCAGGTGAGGTTTCCAAAGCTTCAGCTGTCCTTCTTCACCCTTCATGCCTTTAAAACTACTCCTGCCTGAGTGGTCCTCTCCCTACCAATCTTGGCTACCAGCATAATGTGCAGTCTCAAGCCTCTCTGAACCAGAGCTTCTGACTCTGAAGACTTCTCAGTCTCTTCTTCTTAATCACCATTAAATTCCCAGCTACAGCTAACCATCATCAGTTGTGCCAGCAAAGCAAGGTTTCATTTTAGTTCCTAATTCAAAATATTGAATAGCCCTTGTAGAGTATTTAAGGAACTCTCAAACTTCACTCTGAAATTCCATAAGCCAGTCCTCTATTGTCTGCCCTGCTCTTTGGTTTATCCTTTTAGTTCCTACAGACTAACCCACTGAGCTCTGAGCACTCAAAGGCTTTTCCAGCCCAAAGTGTCAAAGTCCTTCCATGATCCTTGCAAAAACACAATCCAGTTTGTCACAGCATTACCTCATGACTGTTAGCAGATTCTGTCTTAGAGTTTCTATTGTTATAATAAAACACAATAACTATAGTCAACTTGGTGAGGAAAGGGTTAATTTTATCCTATCACTAGTAGTTCATTATCCATGAAAGTCAGGACAGGAACTCAATGTGGGAACTGAAGCAGAACCATAGAGGAGTGCTGCTTACTAGCTTGTTCCTCATGGTTGGTTCAGCCTGTTTTATTACATACTCAATGAACACCAGAATAGCACCACCCACCATGATCTGGGACTGCTCATATTAATCATCAAATAAGAAAATACATTTCAGGGTTGCCCACAGGCCATCTTGGTAGCAGCATTTTCAAAGTCGAGTTTCCCTCTATTCTAACTTGTGTTGAGTTGACATAAAAACTACCCAGCATGATCTGTAAAAAAGAAGAAACATATTGAGATGTAATAAAGTCTGCACGTGACAAGTTGTGATGGTCTGAAAGAAAATGGTCTCCAAAGGTATGGCACTATTAGGGGTGTGGCCTTGTTGAAGTGCATATAGCCTTGTTGGAGGAAGTGTGTCACTATGTGGGAAGGTTTTGAGGTCTATGTGGCTGAAGCTTCCCTCTGTGTGACTAAAAATTAACTTCATCTTGCCAGCAAGATATAGGACTCTCAGCTTCTACTCTTGCACCACATCTGCCTGTATGCCATCATACTTCCCATCATGATGATAATAGACTGAACCTCTGAAACTGTAAGTGATCTGCCCCAATTAAATATGTTCTTAATAAGAGTTGCTGTGGTCATGGTGTCTCTTGACAGCAATAAAAACCCCAAGACAGAATTATGTAGTCAATATTATATAAAATAAAAGTTCGAAAGCATACCTACTAAAACCAGTAACATGAGTTTCTACTTTGTCTGTTCTTACTCAAAATAATGCTAAAAGTCTTAACTATATGGATAAGACAAGAGAAGCAAATGGAAGTGTTATGGAATACTAGTTAAATGTGTGTTACATTCTTTTGTGCTGTGCAGTATTTCTTTAATGATGCAAAGATGTGTTGCACCTTTATGTTGTGTCTGTTTAACTCTGTGAAGCTGTGTTACTTTGCCTGCCTGAAACACATGATTGATTTAATAAAGAGCTAAATGGCCAATAGCTAGATAGGAGAGGGGTAAGCTAGGCTGCCAAGCAGATAGAATAAATAGAAGGAGAAAAAAAAAGAAGAGGGGAAGTAGAGTAAATGAAAAGAGGAGGACATTAGGATTTATCCACTCAGCTATACAACCAGCCAAGGAGTAAGAAGGAAAGCAATGAAGAGGGAAATTGCTCCTTCCTCAACTTAATATGCCAGGCTTTGTTGACTCTCCATGGGAGGGGTAGGCTTGGTAGGGATGTAAGGGTGAGCAGGGGCAAGGGTGGGAGGAAGAACTATGATTGAAATGTAAAATGAAAATGAAATTAATTAATTAAAGAGATAAAATAGAGAAAGGTGAAGACAAAAAGTAGATGGAATAATAAGCCATGCTAAGACAGGGCATTCATAAGAAAGCAAAAGTCCCCATGTATTTATTTGGGAGTTGGTTGGTGGGCCCCCAAAGAGCAAAGAGAAAAAAAAGCTAATCAACTACATAAAAGGTATACAAATAGGAAAGGAAATATCTGAAGTGTCCTTACTTGCAGATAGGAGTCCATATTTAAGAAACCCTAAGAAGTGTACAATAAAACCCTTCCAACTGATACACACATTTCAGGAAAGTAACATAAAATTTTCCTGTATACTAAGAATGGACATGCTGAAAAAGAAATTAGGAAACAAACTTAGTCAATGTTCTATTGCTGTGAAGAGACTGACACACTCCTGACCTCAGTGGCTTTTCTTAGCAGAGAAGGAAAATTCCACAATCACTTTCTTGTAACCTTGGCTCTGAAGCCATAACCACAGTCCCCAAACTGTCAAATTCTGCTGCTTGCTGGGGCTAAAACACACACCCCTCACCCCTTCTTCAATTACATCTGCATAAGCTATTTATGGTTTTTCCTCCATTGCTTAAGCTTTTCTTTACTTCCTTTTTCACAAGTCAGAAGTTTAACTGGGTGGGGCCTGGTCCCAAGATCACCACTCTCTTTATTCCATTTAGCATTAGGTTTTTCTTTTAAACTAATTATCCCAAATTTTTATGTCCACAAGGAGATTGTGATGTCTAATCTTGGTTGTCTCCTGCTTTTTATTCCTTCTTCTACCCAGCCATATCACTCCTGTCTCCACCTCCGTGGTGCTGGGATTAAAGGTGTCTGACCAAAGTTGCTTAGATTGCCTTTGTATGAGCTGCTTCTTTTAGGACTGGATCAGTTTCATATAGTCAGTGTAACCTTGAGCTAACAGAGATTGATCTACCTCTTAATCCTGAGTTCTAGGATTAAAGATGTGTACCACCACCGCCTAGCTTCTATATCTAATTAGTGTGGCTGGCTTTGTATCCTGAACCCTCAGGCAAGCTTTATTAAATCATAAATAATAAATCACCATACATGTACATAAAGTTGGAGGACCTAAATCCCTCCTTTTGCTTTCCTAGTTAACACATGGTGTTTTTAAAGTAGTTTGACTTTCTTATAAAATGTATTTGTTATTCATATATAACTATATTTTCATGAGACATATCATGGTAATTTAACACATGTATATTGCGGATATAATCAGATCAGGGTAGACTTCCTTTCTTCAAAAGATAAATTTTATGTGTAAGAAATATATGTCCTTCTTTCCAGTCCTTTTTAAATACAACATGTGTTTTTTTTTTTCAGTAATTATCCTACTGTGCAGAAGAACCAAAACTGTTGCCTCTACCATGTAGTGTATGTTTTTGTTTCTGCTTATTAAATTTCTTTTCTCTCCCTCCTTCTACAGGTCCCAATTTGTAGCTGCCAGTATGCCATTCCATTCTTCTACAATGTTGGCTTGTTAAATAACATATGTATTTGTCTTTCTGTTGTTGAGTTGTGCAACTTAATGAAATCATTTCCAGTTTTACTTATGTACTGTAAATGATAGGATTTCATTCCACTCTTTTTATAGCTGGATGTTATCCCTCCATGTAAATATAGCACATTTTTTTGTGTATCCATCTACTGATGAGCATTGGACTTTTGCAATATTTTGGTATTATGAATCATGATGAAATAAGCCTGGGAGTGTATCATCCTGGTACAATTATTTCATGTCTTCTGGGTATAAACCAGTAGTAGAATTGTTGGTTTATAAAATATTTACTATTTTAGGAATGCTCCACAATATTTTTCATAATAACTGTACTAATTTACATTCCAAACAACAATATATAAATTCCATTTAATTTGTATCTTATTTGTTACTTCTTAGTTTTTAAAATTGGCATAGAACATAACAGATTTCTTTGTGACATTTTTACACATACTTAGTTTTGATTGATTCTCTCCCAAGTTCAATCCCGCCCCCATCCCTGCTGTAGCCTTCTACCATAACATTTTTTCCTTTCACTTTTATATGATATAGTGCATTCTACTACTCTTCCAACATTTCCCCTTAAAGACTCTTTGCCATTTTCTTGGGCTCCTTCCTAGTTTCACAACCTCAAACCACAGTTGCTCCCATATAAATACACATTCATAATAATTAGAAGCTATGGCCTACATGTAAGAGAAACCATACAGCATTTGCCTTTCTATGCTTGTGTTAGCATATATGATATTTTAAATAAGAATATTCCCCATAGGCTTGTATATTTTAATGTTTATTCACCAGAGAGGGGAAGGAACTCTTTGGTAGATATTATTATACCCTTGTTGGAATAGGTGTGACCTTGTTGGAGAAAACATGTTATTGGAGGTGGGCTTTGAGGTTTCAAAAGCTCATTCAAAGCCAAGTTTCTCTTTGCCTATGCATCATAATATTTTTGCCAGCTACTAGTGCCTGCAGGCATGCTGCCATGTTTTGTACCATGATGATAATAAACTAAATATCTTAAATTATAAGCAAGTCACCAACTAATTTTTTTCTCTTACAATTGTTGCCCTGTTCATGGTGTTTCTTCAATGCAACAGGACAGTGAAAAAGACACAAGTTGGTACCTGAAAGTGGGATACTGGTGTGATTGGCCTAATCCTGTTCTTTGTTGGAATAATATAGAAGTCTTTGAGATTTTGGATCAGAAAAGCTGTTGAACAATGTAATCAGTGCTTAATGGGTCATTCCAGTAGGAGTATGAAAGACAGTATTGAGGGCAATTTGAACTGTGGGGACACCACTCACGAAGTTTCAGGGGTGGAAGCATATTTATAAGTGGCCTACAGACTGTTCATAAGATATTTTAGTGAATAATGTGACTGCTTTTACACCCTTTTCCCAAAAATCTGGCTGAAGTTTTAGATTAATGACGTCGTCAGAGGAGATGTCAGGACAGGCTGGTATTGACTTTCTTGTGTGATAATTAGTAATCACTCTTATGCAGACCAATAATGAAAATGAGCAGGCTGAGCAGAGAAACACAAAATGAAGTTTGGAGAAAAGGAGTACCAAGAAGTGTAATAGAACAAGGTCCAAGGCACAAGGATATGAGATGTTTTGTTTTAGACCTGATGTTGACTAGAATAAAGAGAGTGGTATTCTTAGCTGGGGTCATCCTTTTGGATTTATGAGTTTCTCTAGGACCAGGTTTTGCCCTAACCCAAAAATGCCCCACACATCAAAATATGTGTTTCATTATTCTCCCTGTCCATCCCATCCCACCTGCCTAACCTGTTCTGTCTTGTTCCTTCAACTTTACCCCACCCTTCACCCCAAATTTACCTAGGAGATCTCTTCTATTTATTCTTCCTAGGGAAATCCATGCATCTTTCTTTGGTTCCTTCTTATTACCTAGCTTCTCTGGGGCTGTGGTGCCTTAACCACCCCTTCTCCTGTAATCAGATGGGTGTCTCTACTAATTGTCATCAGAGAGCATTTATCCTGTAACTTATTGAAGCCAGTTCAGAGATCCACAGCCAAGCTCTGGGCCAAGCTCTGAGAGTCCTGTTGAAGAGAGAGAGAGGAATAATTGGATGAGCCAGAGGGATCAAGGTCATGACAGGTAAACCCATAGAGACAGTTCACCTGAGCTCCTGGGAGACCACCAACTCTGGATGACAGCTATGGAGCCTGTGTGGAACCAATCTAGGCCCTCTGCATGTGTGTGACAGTTATGTAGTTTGGTCTGTTTGTGGGACTTTAGCACTGGGACCAGGCCTTGTCCCTGTCATGTGAGCTGGCATTCAGGGACCTATTTCCCATGCTGGGTTGCCTTGCCCAGACTTAATACAGGGGGGGTTGTTGTCCTTTAGTTACAGTTATAAGAATAAAAGGTGGAGAAGGGGGGGTGGAGTGTGGTCCCGGGTGAGGGTCCCAAGTGAGTGGGGTCCCAAGGTATGGGACCATGTGGGAGAGCATAGCAGGTTCCATAGCAGGTGAGAGTGACCAATGTGGGAGGAAATAACATGCCAGGCAAAGAGAGATTGAATGAGGAGTTTATTTAGAAAGGGGAGTAAGGGAGAAGGGAAGAGACATAGAGGCATCAGGAACAGAAGAGGAGAGAGGGGGAGAGGGGCAGACAGAAGAAGAGAGAGGTAGCTGGTGGCCAACCAAAAGCAGGAGAGAGAGAGAGACAGAGAGAGATAGACAGAGACAGACACACACACACACAGAGTGAGAGAGAGAGAGACAGAGACAGAGAGACAGAGAGAGCAAAAAAGAGTATAAGTGGGGTCTGAATTTAAAGTAATCCTTTACAACTGCCTGCAGACTAATACTCATGGGACCCTGGGCTGACCAGCATAGTGCCTGAGTGCCTTCTGCCTGGTGACAGGGGAAGGCCAGCATAATGTCTGCATTCTTACATTCCCACCTTTACTTATTATTGAAGGTGTGAAGAGTTAAGCATGGTAGGTTAGGAAATAAGGACATTGAGTTCTCAAGACTGCTTCCTGCTGACCTGGGAGAGTTGATCGTCTTTGGGGGATCTGAGAAAGCTAGGGTGCTGTCATGTCCTGGTAGCTGGTTGTTTCATCACAGTCCTGACAGTATGGAACTCTAGTGTCTCTTTGAGACCTGGCAAGATGTTGGCAGAACAGAGGACAAGGTTAAGTTCATAAATTTTTTTTTTCTTAGGTCCTGGTACTTGAGGGGAGAATTGTAAGATGAGGGAGGGTCTCCCGAGGTGAGGGAAGGGAGTCCTAGGACCAGAGAAAGGTTGAGTAAAGTTGAGTAATATTTATTTGGAGTGAATCTGACCTGTTTAAGTGGGTCCAATTTGGCTTCCTAGAACTTACAAGAATACTTTGAGTTTGTGAAAACATAAATATTAGGCACATTAGCAGCATACTCATATTAGAAATGATTTGACTGAAGGAATTAACACATACAACTAACTTGACAGATCTTTACCACAATGAAAAGCACCTTAATTTTGAGCTTATAGTTACAGTTATGATCATATAGTGGCATAGTATGGCATATAGTACTCTGTCAGAATTGGGTTAGTAGCTCATTAAAACTTTATTGATTAATGTTAAGACTATAAATAGTAGCAACCTTAAAATACCCATTTCTGAAATCTGTTTTGTAACAATTGGAGTGTTGGCTGCTGCTTTAAGCTGACAAAGCTACCAGTCATTTAAAACATCAGAGTTCATGAGAAGGATAAAATTTTACCTGAATGATTAGAGAATAACAGAGACTCACTAGCTGGCAGCATGGACAGCCACCCCCATGTCCTCCACAGTTGTTGAAGTCAAAGGCTTTAAGGATGTCTGCCTTCTGCTGATGGCATAAGACCTGTGGATTGGGAGCCTTTGGAAGACTTACCTACCATTGGCCCAAGCAACATGGAGAAATTTGATTCCACTGCCCTCTTGTTCATGGTTCTTAGGGGCCTTTGCAGCAGTTGAGATGAAAGGCAGGATTTCTCAGTGGCTAGTGTTGCCACTTTTGTGGGTGGAGTTTCTTCAGTGTCCACCAGTCTTCTTGGAGGAAATGTGTGGTGCCAGAAGCTGGCCTGTCTCTCTGTTATAAAAGCTTTTTAATGAACCATTTTAAATGTCATATTCTCTAGATCTCTGAGCATTTGAGGGTTGTCTGACTGTTTAGTATATGTCAGTAAACAAAACTTTTTTTTAAATTACTTGCCTTAAGCACATAGATGGCTAGATAAGGTTTTATGCCTGTAATTAATAAATCTGTCCAGAAAACTGGATCCAAGCAGAGAGGCTGTGGAAGGATGTTTTATTCAGAGCTCTTCAGCCTGACTGTAACTGGTTTTAACTTAGTAGGTTAGACTTATACCTGCAAAGGACAAAGAGGCAGAGAAAAATTCCCTTTTGTAATAGAAATTTAACTTTTATAAACAGCTTACAGAAAGGACTGGGTGGCATAAATATTTTGTTAAATTGAAATAGACCTTTATAACCTTAAATGTTTACTATCATTTAAAGACACATAACAATTTAGAAATATTTGAGATAGCACAGTTAAATTTAAGTTGTATATAGTTAGCGTACATTTATATATAAAATTTAATTTAAATCACATGTGCAGATATATCAAAACAGGACTTGGTAAAAATAAGAAAAATGGGAGTGTGATCTCTGATTTGTATGTTGTAGTACACAGACAGTACATTTAAGTGACAAGAAAGGAGATCCACTGCAAGAATTTTTGCATGAAATGTGTGCCCTACCAGGCCTTGGAGAGGCATGCCATTCCACAAACAAGCCATGTGTAACAGAATCAGTGAAAAAAGAAATTAGAAACAAAAAATAAAAGTCAAAAATTAAATGAATTACAGGTTTTGTCATTTGCAGGAGCTGGCTAGACTGACCCTCTGCCTAGGTGGCTGGTGTAGCTGAGGGAAGAACCACGTAGGGTGAGGCTAGGCCACATGGTCAAGATGGCGGCTTCCATAAACACATTCCCAACTGCTGGAAGAAGTCATAAAGTTTTGAGATAAAATTTTGTTAACTTTTTTCTCTCCACGAGTGAGGCAGAAGGATTTGTGAAACTAACAGAACACCGGAGTTCAAGGGGTACAACATCCAAAAGACCACCACAAGTCTAAGAAATAAATGTACCAGTCTAAGTAGAGTGCTAGGGTATAAAACCTGAGAGACTCCTCCTGAGTCTGAGAAACTAATGCACCAGTAAGCATGAGTGATGCTAGGGCTCAAACCAGAAAACCTCATTTGTGGGGAAAAATGAAAAACTCTCAGAGTATCTTGAGCAGACGCTGCCACGGCCAGCCCATTGTGAACCAATGACATCTGCACAGAGAAGAAACAAGGTAGGACAAACAAGAGTGAGGCATTTGAACAGGAGCATAAGATGCCTAGCAGAACAGGACATTTTAGGTGGAGGGAGGTTCCTGCCCTGAGATGGGTTGCAGCTGCAGCAGGCAGGAGAATTTTAGCATGCCTGGAAGAGAACAGAAACAGACAAGTGTAAGGGAAGGGATTGTTTAGCAGAGAGGTAGAAAAAGCTTGGATACTTCCATTTACCTGTTTGCTGGAAGTAATTGTGACCAATTTGACTTATTTTCTAGGGGATATCTAGGCCATTTCTCAGTACAAAGGTAAATGAGTCTGGGTGCCTTAACAAATGGCATTAAGTGAAATGGTGTTAAATATTTACAATGAAAAAGGGTATCTTACCAAATTGCAGCCAGTGTGGGATGGTATTTCCAGCAAATGGGTGGATGGAACTGGACTGTTGGTTCGGAATCAGGGTCCCCAAATGCCTCTGGGGCGTTCTGTGGCTGGCTGACAGCAGATGGCCACAGAATCCTGGAGGAGGGCCTGACTGAGTCTCAGCACCAAAATGTTGTTCTTGTGTTACAGTTATAAGAATAAAAGGTGGTGTGTCCCAAGTGAGTGGGGTCCTAAGGTAAGGGACCATGTGGGAGAGCATAACGGGTTCCATAGCAGGTGAGGGTGACCGAGGCAGGAGAGAATAACATGACAGGCAGATAGAGCTTAAATGAGGAGTTTATTTAGAAAGGGGAGTGATGGAGAAGGGAAGAGACATAGAGGCACTGGGAACAGAAGAGGAGAGAGGGGGAGAGAGAGAGGGACAGAAGAGGGAGGTAGGTGGTGGCCAACCAAAAGCAGGATACATACATTACACACACACACACACACACACACACACACACACACACACATCATATATATATATATATATATATATATATATATATATAGAGAGAGAGAGAGAGAGAGAGAGAGCAAAAGACAAAGCAAAAGAGAGTATAAGTGGGTATGGGTCTGACTTTTAAAGGGGTCCTTTACACCTGCATACAGACTAGTACTCATGGACTGGGCTGACCAGAGTACTGCCTGAGTGCCTTCTGCCAGGTGACAGGGGCAGGCCAGCATAATGCCTGAATCCTTACAGGGAGGAGCTTTGTCCTGCCTCAGCTTGATATGCCATGCTTTGTTGACTCCCATGGGAAACCTGCCCCTTTCTGCATGGAGATGTAGGAGGAGTGGATAGTGGATAGAAGAGAGGTAGTGGGAGGGGTGAGAAGAGAGAATGCAGGGGGAACTATAGTCATATGTAAAATAAATTTTTTTAAATCTTAATAAATAAAAGAGAGTGGTGATCTCAGGCAAGACCCCACCTACCTAAGCTTCCAACTTGTGAAAAAGAATTAAAATCTTAAGCAGAGAAATAAGCTATCAACCATAGAAAGCTGATACAAATGCAGTTGAATATGGGGACCAAGTTCCACCCCCATCAATCAGCAAAACTTGGCACCTTTGGCCATGTGGTTCTGGCTTTATGGTGAAAAAAAAAATCAAATAAGTTGTGGAATCTCCTTCTGCAGTTGAGGAAAACTGATAAAGCCAGGCTTGTGTCAGAGCTCTGTCTGCATGGAGGCTCAGAGAAGGAATTTCATGAAGCTATGAAGGTGAAACCTAGACTGTCTTGGCTTGACTGCTTTGCTTATTAGACAATCAGTTTAAACCCCAATATCTATCTCTGGGTTTTTTATTTTGTGTATTATAAGAAATAGATATACAAATACATTTAGAAGATTAAGTATATGTAGCAAGAGAAGACTTCCCTATGATATATTTCAGTGAAGACATCAAAAATAATAAAAAGTTACTATAACAATATTGCTATATATTATACTATACTCAGAAGATAGACTCTGTTGTAGAAAACAGGAAAGTGTACTTTCTTCTTCACTCTTCACTCTATTGCTTTGAAGAGGCACAATGACCAAGCCAACTCTTGTAAATGCTTCCTCCAAGAGGGCAAGTGTAACATGGCCACACCTCCCAATCTTTCTAATCCTTTCAAACAGTTTCATTCCCTAGTGACTAAGTATTCAAATATGAGTCTACAGGGGCTACTCTCATTCAAACCACAGCAAATAAATTTCAAGATAATGGCTGAACAATGGAGAGAAGGAATGTGTCATGGGCCAAATCAATTTAATAGCAAACCTCAGTAACAATTATGGAAAAATTAATAACAGACAATACCAGCCAAGCAAAAGAAACAACAAAATTACAGGATTTGGCAGAAATTTCTCAATAATAATCTTTAATATAAATGACTTCAATTCACTAATACATTGATAAAAAACAGTTGGCTGGGTTGAAAAACTACATTCAGTTTCTGCTAAAATACACACTACTGCAGAAAGAACAACAATCTTAGATTCAAAGGATAGAAATCATGCTACTAAGTAAATATGAACTGAACACAAGTCAACACAACTAACTATTCTGAAATCTGATAAAGTAGACTCTCAAAAAATACTAGTCACAAGAAATAAAAAGAGCACTACATGGTAATGAATGGCAAAATCAATCAAGGAGATATAACTGTTGTAAATACTTTTGCACTGAATATTGAGGTCCACAATTACATAAAAAAATAAAATCTTGATGTCAGATTGGTCATCAACAATATCTGGAGACTACAATATCTTGTTCATTATAACTCCATTTTAACTCTATACGTACACACATATTGTGGCAGTTTGAATAGCAATGGTTCCTGTAGGCTCACACATTTTCATGCTTACTTCCAAGTTGATAAACTGTTTGTGAAGGATTAGGAGGTGTTATTTTGTTGAAATAGGTATTGCCTTGCTGGTGGAAATGTCTCACTAGGGGCTGGCTTTGAGGTTTCAAAAAGCTCATACCTAGTCGAATGCCTCTCTCAGCCTACTGCCTATGGATCAGGATGCAAAGCTTTCAACTTCTGTTCCACCATCATGTCTGTCTGCATACCAAAACACTCCCTGCCATGATGATAATAGACTAAGCCTCTAAAACTATAAGTAATCCCCAATTAGAACACACGCACACACACAAACACACACACACACACACACACACACACACACACACACACACACTTACTTCCCTATAGCATGTCAAAAATTCTTAGTGTTATTCATCTATCTTATCTTTCTCTTCCTCTGTATTACACTCCCTTACCTTCCCCATGTACATTTCCCCCAAATCAATTTTCCCCTTCATAGGACCCGTGTCCTACTATCCTGTTCTCTAGATGTCCTTCTTCCCTTCATCTCCCATGGTTCCTTTATACTTTCCTGGGTTCTGTGTTTACTTTGGGTAATATGCCAAAGCTAAAGATTGAGCTCTGGTATCTACAAAATACAAGAGAACATGTGCCATTTTCTTTCTGGGTCTAGGTTACTTGACTCAAAATAATATTGTCCAGTTATGTTCATTTATACCTGCAACTTTCATTATTTCACTAACAGGATTCCCTTGTACATATGTGGTATTTTGAATAAGAATTGCCCCTATGGGCTCATATATTTGAATGTTTGGTCACCAGGAATTGATACTATTTGAAAGGATTAAGATAAATGTCCTTGTTGGAGGAAGCGACTGGGGTGGGATTTTCAGAAGCCCAAGCCATGGCTCTCAGCTACCATGTCTGCCTGTGTGCAGATATGCTTTCCACCATAAGGATAATGGACTAAATATCTGAAACTGTAAACCAGTCCCAAGGAAAAGTTTTCTGTTATAGGAGTTGCCATTGTCATGGTGTCTCTTCATTGCAATGGAACACTGACTAAGAACATATGTAACATATTTTTATTATCTACTTATCAGTCAAAGGATATTTAGATCATTTACATTTCCTAGATATTGTGAATAGGCACCTGTGATCATGGATAGAGCAAAGTACATATGGAGTAGGATATCTAGTCCTTTGAGAATATGCCAGGAAGCTGTAATGAGGTAGATCAACTTATAGCAGTTTGAGAATTCTCCTTCCTGACTTCCATGGTGGCTTCACTTGTTTGCAATTCCACAAAAGTGAATATTGGTTGTCAGTTGTTTAATTGACCTTAACTACTCTGGAGTGAGATGGTATCAAATAAGCTTTCATTTACATTTCCATAATTGCTAAGGATGTCTGACTGTATTCTAATACTTACCCTTAACTCATGGATATATGTACTTCTCATCCCTCATTAAAGGAATGTAGCAGAGCTGGATGTTGGTGGCACAAGCCTTTAATCCCAGTACTCAGGTGGCAGAGGAAAGAGGATCGCTGTGAGTTCAAGGTCAGCCTGGTCTACAGAGCTAGTTCCAGTACAGCTTTCTAAACAATATAGAGAAATCCTGTCTCGAAAATCAAAAAACAACAATAATAAAAAGAATAAAATAAAAAGAATAAAAATAGAAGAGAGGAGCTACTATAGAGATGCACAACTGGTCAAATTGTAGGGAAAAAGTGACTATAGATTTACTCAACCACAACTGATATATCTACAATGCTTGGAGACAATCATGAAAGAAGAGATGGAAAGGTTAAAGCAGTCTAAGAGCCAGGATACCTACTGCTAGACAATGTTTCTAGACATGACAGGAAGCTGCAACTGTGAAATCTCACTAATATTTGCCTAAACAAGTCCTATGTAATAACAGCAACAGAAGTCATGACAATATATTGAAGGGGTAAAGTTCACCCCTACCACAGGCAGTAAGTCAGTACTTAGATGGGGAAAATAAGTTTTCTCCCGAGAAGTGCTACCTGGTTGGTTATCCAATCCCAAGTGGTCAGCCATAAATACATGCACCAAATGGATTTAGGAGGATATGCTAAGGGGTTGTGAGTTTGAGAGTGAACAGATAAGCAATATAAACAAACCAAAAACCTCTAATGAAATAGAAGCAGTCATCAAAAAACTCCCAACCAAAAAATGCTCAGGGTCATATAGCTTCAGTGCAGAATTCTACCATAAATTCAAAGAAGAGCTAATACCAATACTCCTCAAATTGTTTCACACAATAGAGGCAGAAGGTACATTACCACACTCTCTTTATGAGGCTACAATTACCTTGGTACACAAGCCACACAAAGACACGCATAAGAAAGAAAACTACATACCAATATTCATCATGAACATTGATTCAATAATATTCAATAAAGTACTGCCAAATGGAATGCATGAACACAGCAGAGAAATCATCCAACATGCCCCAGTAGGCTTCATCCCAGGGATGGAGAGATGGTTCAACATATAAAAATGTATCAGTGTGATCCACCACATACACAAATTGAAAAATAAAAACCATATGATCATCTCACTAGATGCTGAAAAAGCCTTTCCCAAAATTCAACACGCTTTCATGATAAAAGTCTCGGAGAGATCAGGTATAACAAGAACATACATAAACATAATAAAAGCAATATACAGTAGACAAACAGCTAACACCAAAATGAATGGAAAGAAGATTAATTCCTCTGTAATCAGGAACAAGACAAGGCTGCCCCCTCTCTCCATATCTCTTCAATATTGTACTTGAAGTTCTAGCTAAAGCAATAAGACAACAAAAGGAGATCAAGGGGATATAAATTGAAAGGAAAAAGTAAACTGTCTAATTTGCAGATGATATGATAGCTTACATAAATGACCCAAAAAACTATGAGGGTACTCCTACAGCTTATAAACACCTACAAAAACTAGCAGGATACAAGATAAACTAAAAAAAATCAGTAGCCCTACAATATACAGAACACAAAGGGGCTGAGAAAGAAATCAGAGAAACATCACCCTTTACATTAGAAACAAACAACAAAATGTATCTTGGGGTAATGCTTATCAAAAAAGTGAAAGACCTATATAGCAAGAACTTTGTTTCTTTAAAGAAAGAAATTTAAGAAGATACTAGAAAATGGAAAGATCTCCAATGCTCTTGGATAGGTAGGATAAACAGTAAAAATGGCAATCTTGCCAAAAGCAATCTATAGATTCAATCCAATCCCCATCAGAATTCCAGCACAATTTTTTTACTTACCTTAAAAGGATAATAACCATCATTATATGGAAAAACAAAAGACCCAGGATAGCCAAAACAACCCTGTACAATAAAGGAACTTCAGGAGGCATCACCATCCCCGACTTCAAGCTCTAGTATAGAGATATAGTTCTGAAAACAGCTTGGTATTGGAAAAAAAATAGTATACTAATGGAATCCAATCAAAAATCCTGACCATAACCCACACATCTATGAACACCTGGTTTTTGACAAAGCAGTTAAAAGTATACAATGGAAGGAGGTAAGCATCTTCAACAAATGGTGCTGGCACAAGTGGATGATGGTGTGTAGAAGCCTGCAGATATATCCATGTCTATCGCCATACACAAACTCAAGTCCAAATGCATCAAAGACCTCAATGTAAATCCAGCCACACTGAACCTCTTAGAAGAGAAAGTGAAAGGTACCCTTGAACAAATTGGTACAGGAGACCACTTGCTGAACATAAATCCAGTAGCACAGATACTGAGATGGACAATTAATAAATAGGACTTCCTCAAACGGAGAAGCTTCCTCAAAGTGAATGACACAAAATGGCAGCTCACAGACTGTGAGAAGATATTCACCAACCCTACATCTGACAGAGGAGTAATCTCCAAAATATACAAAGAACTCAAGAAACTAGTCAATAAAACACCAAATAACCCTATTAAAAAATGGGCTACAGAACTGAAGAGAGAATTCTCAATAGAGGAAATCAAAAAGCAAAAAGAAACTGAATAAAGTGCTCATCATTCCAGCTATCAGGGAAATGCAAATGAAAACAACTCTGAGATACAATAAGAAAAAAATAGTAAAAAAAAAAATCTTGAAATTTCGCAAATATCTTTAAAAAAAACAAAAACAGGGTGGGGGGGAGCTAAGAGATACTCCTGCCAGAATGGCTAAAATTGGAAACACCAATGACAACTTATGCTGGAGAGGATGGGGACAAAGGGGAACACTCCTCCACTGCTGGTGGGAGTGCAAACTTGTACAGCCATTTTGGAGATCAGTATGGCCGTTTCTCAGGAAAATGGGAAGCAGTTCACCACAGGACCCAGCAATCCCAATCTTAGGCATATACCCAAATGATCCACATCCATTCAACAAAGACATCTGTTCAACTGTGCTCATAGCAACATTACTTGTAATAGCAAGAATCTGAATGCCCCTCAATGGAAGAATTGATAAAGAAGATGTGGCACATTTAAAAACTGGAATACTACTCTGCGGGAAAAAAAACAATAGAATCTTGAAATTTGCAGGCAAATGAATGGAACTTTAAGAAACTCTCTGAATAAGGTAACCCAGTCACAAAAAGAGGAACATGGTATGTACTCGTACTCACTCATATATGGATTTAAAACAGTGAGTGGAGAGGGAGCTAAGAGAAAGAGAAGTGTTGGATAGTAAAGCATGTGAGACTAGGAAGATTGAGTCAGAGTATATTAGATGAGAGAAAAGACAGACAGACAGATACACACACACACACACACACACAGAGAGAGAGAGAGAGAGAGAGAGAGAGAGAGAGAGAGAGAGAGAGAGAGAGAGAGAGATTATAGGTTTGAAGAGAAAACTGACTCAAGAGAAATATCCAGAGACCTCCAAGACTGACCCCAACTAACAATTTGAGCAACAGTGGAAAGTCTACCATAAATGACCTTCCCTGACAATGAGATTGATGACTAACTTATCCACCATCTTAGAGCCCTCATCTAGTAGCTGATGGAAACAGGAGCAGACACCCACAGCTAAACACTGAGCCTAACTGTAATCTAGATGCAGAGAGGGAGGACAAGACCAGGCTAGTGAAACCCAGAGACAGCTGACAGCTGGGGAGCTACTGGGCCCCCAGACTGATAGCTGGGAAACAAGCATTGGACTGACTCAGACCCCTGAACATGGGTCTTAGTTAGAAGGCCTGGACAGTCTAAGGGACCTCTGACATTGGAACCAAGATGAATCCCTGGTGCACAAAAGAAATTTGGGAGCACATTCCCCATGGAGGGATAGTCCCTTAACCTAGAGTTAGGAGGGAGGGCCTAGTCACTACTACAAATTACTTGACAGATATTATTGGCACCTCCTGGGAAACATCACCTTCCCTGTGGAGTGGGAGGCGGGTAATGAGATGGGAGGTTGGTCGGGAGGCATGGGTTGAAGAGAGAAAGGGAGAGAGAGAAGCAGAGAGGTAGATGGAATTGGGATCAATGTATAAAATAAGAAAAAAATAGGGAAAAAATCAAATTGGCAGACAATATTGAGCATGAGCCAGAGGCTGGTGGCAGTCTCTTTGTCCAAAGCTCATCAAGAGCCAGTACTGACTATTTTTACTACAAATTAAAACTCCTACAGCTGATAAACACCTTCATCAAAGTGGCAGGATACAAGATTAACTAAAAATATATCAGTAGCTCTACTATATTCAGATGATAAAGGGATAAAAAAAGAACTCAGAGAAACATCACCCTTTACAATAGCCATAAACAACATAAAATATCTTTGGGTAATCCTAACCAAACAAGTGAAAGACCTGTATAGCATGAACTTGAGTCTTTCAAGAAAGAAATTAAAGAAGATACCAGAAAGTGGAAAGATCTCCCATGCTCACATATAGGTAGGATCACATGTAAAAATGGTAATCTTGCCAAAAACAATCTACAGATTCAGTGCAATCACCATCAAAATCTCAGAACAATTCTTCACAGACTTTTAAAGGACAATACTCAACTTTATATGGAAAAAATAAAAGACGCAGGATAGCCAAAACAACCCTGTACAATAAAGAAACTTGCAGAGGCATCACCATCCCTGAGTTCAACCTCTACCATAGAGCTATAGTCCTTTAAACAGCTTGATACTGGCACAAAAATAGACAAGTAGACAAATGGAATAAATTGAAAACCCTAATATTAACCCACATACCTATGAACACCTGATTTTTGACAAAACAGCTAAGATTATATAATGGAAAAAAGAAAGCATCTTAAACAAATGGTGTTGGTACAACTGGATGATGGTGTGTAGAAGACTGCTGATAGATCAATCCTATCACCATGCACAAGACTCAAGTCCAATAGGATCAAAGACCTCAACATAAATCCAGCCACACTGAACCTCTTAGAGGAGAAAGTGGGAGGCACCCTTGAACAACTTGTTACAGGAGACCGCATACTGAACATAACTCCAGTAGCACAGACACTGAGATGGACAATTAATAAATGGGATCTCCTCACACTTAGTAGCTTCTGTAAGAAAAAGGACACAGTCAACAAGACAAAATGGCAGCCCACAGAATGGGAAAAGATCTTCACCAACCCCACATCTGACAGAGGACTGAGTTCCAAAATATACAAACAACTCAATAAACTAGTCACCAAAACACCAAATAATCTAATTAAAAAAATAGGGTACAGAACTGAATATAAAATTCTCAATAAGGAATCTAAAATGGCTAAAAGACACTGAAAAAGTGCTCAACATCCTTAGCCTTCAGGGAAATGCGCATCACAACAACTCTGAGATACTAGCCTATTCCTCTCAGAATGGCTAAAATAAAAAAACACCAATGACAGTTTGTGCTGAAGAGGATGTGGAGAAAGGGAAGTACTCCTTCACTGCTAGTGGGAGTATATACTTGTACAGCCACTTTGGAAACCAGTATGTCATTTTCTCAAGAAAATGAGAATCAGTCTACCACAATATATAGCAATTCCACTCTTAGGCATATACCCAAGTGACCCACATTCATGAAACAAAGACATCTGTTCAACTATGTTCATAGCAATTTTATTTGTAATAGCCTAAAACCAGAAGCCACCTAGATGCCCCTCAACTGAATAATGAATAAGGAAAATGTGGTACATTTACACAATGGAGTACTACTCAGCAGGGAAAAAAAATGGAATCTTGAAATTTGAAGGCAAATAGATGGAACTTGAAGAAACCATCCTGAGTCACAAAAAGTCACATGGTATGTACTCACTCTATATGGATTTTAGACCTAGATCAAAGGATCACCAGCCTACAATCCACACGACCAGAGAAGCTCGGAAACAAGGAGGACCTTGAGTGACACATACTTGTTCCCTCACAGAAGGGCAAAGGGACAACATCTCCTGAGAAAATTGGGAGCAGAGCAGGCAGAGTTGGGGGTGGAGAAGAAGTTAGGAGAAAGAGAAGAGGAAAGAAGAATGTGAGGGCACAGGAAAATTGAGTAAGGGGAATAATAGGAAAGAATATGAAAATTGATACCAAAATAGAGGGAGCCATTATAGGTTTAAGGAGAACTCCCACATCAGGGAAATGTGCAGAGACCTACAAGGACAACCACAACTAACAATCTAAGCAATAGTGGAGAGGCTACCTTAAATGCCTTCACCTGATAATGAAATTGATGACTACCTTATATGCCTTCCTAGAGCCTTCATTTAGTAGCTGATGGAAGCAGAAGCAGTCCCCCACAGGTAAATACTGAGGTGAACTCCTGGAATCCAGTTGCAGAGAGGAAGAAGTGATGAGCAAAGGTGTTAAGATCAGGCTAGAGAAACCCACAGAGACAGCTGACATGAACAAGGGGAACTCATCGACCCCAGACTGTTAGCTGGGAAACTAGCATAAGAGTGACCCAGAGACTCTTAACGTGGATCTCAGTTAGGAGGCTTGGGAAGTCTATGGTACTTCTGACAATGGAACCAGGATGTATCCCTAGTGCAGGAACAGACTTCAAGAACCAATTCCCCATATAGAGATACTCCCTTAAACTAGAGACATGGGGGAGGGCCTAGGCTCTCACATCCAAATGATTTGACAGACTTTGATGATCCCTCATGAAAGCCGTACCCTCCCTGGAGAGTGGAAGGGGAATGGGATGGGGGGGGAAATCTTTGGGAGGCATGGGAGGATGGGAGAGGAAGCTGGTATTGATATGGAAAATAAGAAAAAAATAATAAAGAAAAAAAGAAAGGAAAGAAGGAAGGAAGCAAGCAAGAAAGAGACAAAGGAAGAAAGAAAGAAAAAGAAGGAAAGAAAGGAAAGAAAAGAAAGAAGAGAGTGAGAGAGAAAGCGAGAGAGAGAGAGAGAGCGAGAGCGAGAGAGAGAGAGAGGGGGGGAGAGAGAGAGAGAGAGGGGGGGAAGAGAGAGTATTCACTCAGGGGTAGTCAGTGCCTCAATCTAAAATCAAGCTCCCTGTTATAAATCTCTCTGGTAGTATGTAGAAATAGTGCCAATGACAATTGCTGCGCTCCCCCAAGTGGAAGTCCATAAAATTGTAACTTTGTAAATAGGTTTGGAATGAGTTTGAAGCTGAAAAAAACAAAAAATAAAAACAAGCAAACAAAAAACAGAAGACTTAACAGATATTCAATGTAATTGTGGCCTCCTAAAAAGAGACTGGTAATGAACCTTCTGCTTCTATGGTGTGGAACAATTTAAGGAGTATTGGTATTAACCCTTCTTTGAATTTCTGGTAGAATTCTGCACTGAAGCCACCTGGCCTTGGGCTTTTTTTTTTTTTTTTTTTTTTTGGTTGGAAGGCTTTTGATGACTGCTTCTATTTCAATAGAGGTTAAAGGTCTATTTAAGTTGTTTATCTGTTCTTGATTCGATTTTGGTAAGTGATAGCTATCCAGAAATATGTCCATTTCCTTTGAATTTTCAAATTTTGTGGAGTACAGGCTTTCAAAGTAGGACCTGAAAATTGCCTGGATTTCCTTAGTGTCCCTTGTTATGCCCCCCTTTTAATTTCTAATTTGTTAATTTGCCAGTACTCTCTCTGCTTTTTGGATAGTTTGGATAAAGATTTGTCTATCTTATTGATTTTCTCAAAAATAAACCAACTCTGTTACATTGATTTTTTATTTTTTGTATTGTTTTACCGGTTTCTTCTACTTTATTGATTTCAGCCATCAAATTGATTATTTCATGGCGAATACTCCTGGGTGAGTTTGCTTCTTTTTGTTCTAGGGCTTTAAGTTTTGGTGTCAAATCTCTAATGTGACTATCCTCCATTTACTTCATATGGGCACTTAGTGCAATGAACTTTTTTGTAGCACTGCTTTCAATGTGTCCCATAAACTTGGATATGTTGTATCTTCATTCTCTTTGAAATTTACAAAATCTTTAATTTCTTTCTATATTTCTTCCTTGACCCAGGAATGGTGCAAATGCACACTGTTCAGTGTCCATGAGTTTTAGGGTTTCTGCAATTTGTGTTGATGCTGAATTCCAATTTTAAAGCATGGTTATTTGGTAAGGTACAGGGGACTATTCCAAATTTTTTGTATCTGCTGAAGTTTGTCATGTTACCTAGTATGTGATTGATTGTACACAAGGCTCCATCTGGAGCTGAGAAGAAGGTATATTCTTTTGTGTTTGGATGGAATGTTCTATAAATGTCTGCTAAAACAAATTGGGACATAACTTCTGTTAGTCCTTTTATTTCTTTGTTAAGTTTCTGTCTGGTGGTCCTGTCTAGTGGTGAGAGTGGGGTGTTGAAGTCTCCCACTATGAGTGTATGAGGTTTTATGTGAGCTTTGAGTTTTAGTAGTGTTTCTTTCACAAATGTGGGTACCTTTGTATTCGGAGCACAGATGTTCAGAATTGAGACTTTGTACTGAGGATTTCTCCTGTGATGAATATAACATGACCTTCTTCACCTCTTTTGATTGATTTTGGTTTAAAGTCTAACTTGTTAGCTATTAGGATAGCTATACCTGCCTGCTTCTTAGGTCCATTTGATTAGAAGATCTTTTCCCAATCCTTTACCCTTAGGTAATGTCTGTCTTTGAAGCTTAGATGTGTTTCTTTTTCTTTTCTCTTTTTTGCTTTGATAATTTATTTTTTTCTTATTTTACATATCGATCCCAGTCCCCTCTCCCTTGCTCTCTCCTTAACTCTCTGCCTCCCTCCCATGCCCCACAAGCACCTGCCCATTCCCTTCCTCCCACTCCACAGGGAGGATGATGGCTTCAGTGGGGAATCATCAAAAATTGTCAAGTGAGAGTAGGAACTAGGCCCTCCCTCCTAACTCTAGGTTAAGGGAGCATCGTTCCATGAGCAATGTGCTCCCAAAGTTCTTTTGTGCACTAGGTTACACTGTCAGAGTTCCCTTAGATTGCCCAGGCCTTCTAATTGAGACCCATTTTCAGAGGGTCTGAGCTGGTCCAATGCTGGATTCCCAGCTATCAGTCTGGGGGTCCATTAGCTCCCTCTTGTTCATATCAGCTGTCTCTGTGGGTTTCTGTAGCCTGGTCTTGTCCTCCCTCTCTGCATCTGGATTCCAGTTTGGCTCAATGTTTAGCTGTGGGTGTCTGCTTCTTTTTTCATCAGCTACTAGATGAGGGTTGTATAATGGTGGATGAGTTAATAATCAGTATCATTATCAGGAGAGGGCATTTAAGGTGACCTTTCCACTGTTTCTCAAATTGTTATTTGGAGTCAGTCTTATAGGTCTCTGAACATTTCTCTAGAGTCACTTTTCTCTTCAAAGATATAAAGGCTCCCTCTTTTATGGCATCTCTCTATCTCTTTTTTTCCTCTCATCTATACCTCACCTGATTCAATCAACATAAAGTATCATGGGGTAATGCTTACCAAACAAGGAAAGATCTCTATAGCAAGAACTTTGTTTCTTTAAAGAAAGAAATTAAAGAAGATACCATAAAATGGAAAGATCTCCTATGCTCTTGGATAGGTGGGATAAATATAGTAAAAATAGCAATTTTGCCAAAAGCAATCTATAAATTCAATGCAATCCCAGCACAATTCTTCACTGACCTTGAAAGGATAGTAATCAACTTTACATGGAAAAACAAAAGACTCAGGATGGCCAAAACAACCCTGTACAATAAAAGAACTTCAGGAGGCATCACCATCCCCGACTTCAAGCTCTACTGTAGAGCTATAGTCCTGAAAACAGCTTGGTATTGGCACAAAAATAGACATGTAGACCAATGAAATTGAATTTAATATCCTGATATTAACCCACACACCTATGAATCCCTGATTTTTGACAAAACAGCTAAAAGCATACAATTGAAGGAGAAAAGTTCAACAACAAATGGTGCTGGCACAACTGAATGATGGTGTGTAGAAGACTGCAGATAGACCCATGTCAATAGCCATGCATAAATCCAGCCACACTGAACCTCTTAGAAGAGAAAGTGGGAGGTACTCTTGAATGAATTGGTACAGGAGACTGCTTCCTGAACATAACTCCAGTAGCACAGACACCGAGATGGAAAATTAATGAATGAGACTTCCTCAAACTGAGAAGCTTCCTCAAACTGAAGGACAGTTGACAAGACCAAATGGCAGCCCACAGAATAGGAAAAGATTTTCACCAATCCTACATCTGACAGAGGGCTAATTTCCAAAATATACAAAGAACTCAAGAAACTAGTCACAAAAACACCAAACAACCCTATTAAAAAATGGGGTACAGAACTGAAGAAAGAATTCTCAGTATAGGAAATCAAAAAGGCTGAAAGACACTTAAGAACGTATTCAACATCCTTAGCTATCAAGGAAATGCAAGTAAAAACAACTCTGAGATACCTTCTTACTCCTGCCAGAATGGCTAAAATTGGAAACACCAATGACAACTTATGCTGGAGAGGATGGGGACAAAGGGGAACACTCCTCCACTGCTGGTGGGAGTGCTAACTTGTACAGCCATTTTGGAGATCAGTATGGTGGTTCCTCAGGAAAATGGGAAGCAGTCTACCACAGGACCCAACAATCCCAGTCTTAGGCATATACCCAAATGATCCACATCCATGCAACAAAGACATCTGTTCAACTATGTTCATAGCAGCATTATTTGCAAGAGCACAAACCTGGAAGCAACCTAAATGGCTCTCAACTGTAGAATGGATAAAGTAGATGTGGCACATTTACACAATGGAATATTACTCTGGGAGAAAAAATAATGGAATCTTGAAATTTGTAGACAAATGGATGGAACTTGAAGAAACCATCCTGAGTGAGGTAACCCAGTCACAAAAAGAGGAACATGGTATATACTCACTCATATATGGATTTTAGACATAGAACAAGGGATCACCTGCCTATAATTCACACTGCCAGAGAAACTAGGATACAAGGAGGAACCTAAGAGGTCCATACAAGGTCCCTCACAGAAGGGGAAAGGAACAAGATCTCCTGAGCATATTGGGGGGCAGTGAGTGGAGAGGGAATTAGTAGAAGGAGAAGGGGAGGAGAGCAGGTGGGACTAGGAAGATTGAGTCAGTTGAGAAATAGACTACAACAGAGAGAGAGAGAGAGAGAGAGAGAGAGAGAGAGAGAGAGAGAGAGAGAGAGAGAGAGAGAGAGAGAGAATAGAAAATGAGCCATTATAGGTTTGTAGAGAAAAGTGACTCTACAGAAATGTTCAGAGACCTTCAAGGATGACACCAACTAACAATTTGAGCAACAGTGGAAAGCTACCTTAAATGTTCTTTCCTGATAATGAGACTGATGACTTACTTATCTTGCATCATTGAGCCTTCATCTAGTAGCTGATGTAAACAGAAGCAGACACCCACAGCTAAACACTGAGCCAAACTCCTGGAATTCAGTTGCTGTGAGGGGGGAGTAATAAGAAAATGAGGGCAAGAGCTGGCTACAGAAACCTCAGAGATAGCTGACCTGAACAAGGGGGACTTAATGGACCCCAGACTGATAGCTGAGAAATCAGCATTGGACTGACTCAGACCCCCTGAACAAGGGTCTCAGTTTGAAGGCCTGGGCAGTCTTAGGGACCTCTGACAATGGAACCAAGATGTATTCCTGGTGCAAAAACAGACTTTGGGAGTACATTCCCCATGGAGGGATACTCCCTTAGCCTAGAGGCATGAGGGAGGGCCTAGTCTTGACAGATTTTGTTGATCACTCCTAGAAGGCATCACCCTCCCTGTGGAGTGGGGGCTGGTGGGTGGCATGGGATGGGGGTCAAGGGGCATGAAAGGGAGTGAGTGAGGGAGGGAGAGTGAACTGGGATTGATATGTAAAATGAGAAAATAATAATAATAATAATAATAATAATAATAATAATAATAATAAAGACCAGTGGCCAGTGGCTAGTGGCCAGTAAGCTATTGGAGACCTAGGGAGTAAATATGTTTGACTCTGGGGATTATCTCAATATTCCAATCAGGCATTGTGTCATGACAGTGTTTGTTAGATGCTATAGCAGTGTTTTGGACATGGCTATTTCATAATAAAAGTTTATTGATAAAAAAACAATATTCAAAAAAGCAGAGCATGGAAAGGCAGAACCATCAAAGTTAATAGTTAACTTCATTCTGAATTTTTATCCTATTCTTAATAATTTAACTGAGTTTGATTGATTTTTTTTATTTTGTGTATAGCTCTACTTCTACTGTCAGTGTAAAGGTACATGTTTGAATGAACTGTTTGCAGAAAAAAAATTCTGATACAAGGTACCTTCTATTGAGTTTAAAAAACAAGAAGGCTTATAAAAGACTCTGAACTGGTCTGAAAACAGGAAATCACTGGGCTGCTTAATTTACCCATGAGTTCAATCATGGACCCAGCAGAGACATGACCATGTGGTGTACCAGGAAAAGGCATTCTCTGTCCCCAGCTCCACATATAGAATCTGAGAAAGCACTCGGTTACAGCCCTTCTCCGCGGTGGTCAGAAATAAGACTTGCTGTCTGTACAGGAACCAAAGAAACAGAAACCCAAAAATGGGTCCCCAACTTCATCACCACAGCAAAGCCTGAAATGGCTCTAAGTTTTGGCATCAGTCTTCCTTAGTTATGATCTAAAACCAGCTCCAATACTGGTCTAGAAACTCAGAAGTAAATGTGACTCCCTGAGTCTTTCAGGCAGGTGTGCTCACTTTCATGCTGAAAATGGCCCTTGTTACAACACTGCAACTCAGTTTCTCCCCCTCAAAATAGAACTGGCAGAGTTTTCAGCCTAAAAATCTACTGCATGAACAGTAAGATTGTTCTAGGGATCTAGAGTAAACAAAATCTGCTCTCATACATAGCATCATGCCTATTGATTGCAGTTACTGAAATGGATCTCCATCCCAGAACAGGTACCCTGGCAATGAGCTGTTAATCACACTTTTCATTACTGTGACTAAATATCAAACATTTTAAAGAAGGGATTTTGACTTCTGTTTATGGTTTCAGAAGTTTTGCTTCACTATAGTAGGAAGAACATGAATGCAGATAAACCTGACATTGTAGAAATCATGGAGAGAGAATGTTTGCACTCACATTCTTTTATCTGGCCTCACAATCAATGGAATATGCTACTTAACTTATTTACCTGTCTGGAAATGTTTACATGCATGTTTACTAATCTTAGCTGCTTCTGAGTCTAACTAAACTGAACGTCAAAGTTAACCATTGTAAGTCTATTCCTTGTCAGCTCAACACTCAAACATATCTCATTAAATAAAATCATCTATTTCTGGTTCCCAAAAAAGTTCATGCCCATCTCCTAATGCATGTGTAGACTGAGAGAAACTGTGGAAAAAAGAATTGGCTATAATGCAGGCTACCTCATTACAAATCCCTCAAGTTTAGTAATATCAGCCTTTCCTTTCTGTTACAGTGCAGGTTGACTGTGGGTACTTCTCTGACATCAAGGCTTCTCTCTGTGAGTTAGCCTGGAATTTATTTATTTATTATTTTTTCTTATTTTACATATCGATCCCAGTTCCCTCTCCCTCCCATCCTCCCATGCCTCCCCCCCCAACTCCCCTCCCATCTCATTCCCCACTCACTCCACAGGGAGGGTAATGCCTTCCAGGAGGGACCATCAAAATCTGTAAAGTCATTTGGAGTTGGGTCTAGGCGCTCCCTCCTGCCTCTAGGCTAAGGGAGTATCCCTCCATGGGGAATGTGCTCCAAGTGTCCTTTTGTGCACCAGGGATACATCCTGGTTCCACTGTCAGAGGTCCCTTAGACTTCCCAGGCCTTCTAACTGAGACCCATGTTCAGAGGGTCTAAGCTGGTCCAATGCTTGTTTCCCAGCTATCAGACTAGGGGTTCATGAGCTCCCCATTGTTCAGGTCAGCTGTCTCTGTGGGTTTCTGTAGTCTGGTCTTAACCCTTTTCTTATCACTCTCCCTCTTTTCAACTGGATTCCAGGAGTTTGGCTCAGTGTTTAGCTGTGGGTGTCTGATTCTGTTTCCCACAGCTACTACATGAAGGTTCTAGGATGGTATATAAGTTAGTTATCAATCTCACTATCAGGGAAGGGCTCTTAAGATAGGCTCTCCACTGTTGCTTAGATTGTTAGTTGGGGTCATCCTTGTAGGTCAAGTATGTGTGGAGTAGGATATTGTGTCATTAGGGGGACATGCTAGGTCATATGAAAGTCTATTTATCTCTTTGGGAATTCTCCATATTTATTTCTCTAGTGCCTGCACCAATTTTCAATCCCACTGGCTTCAGGTTCCTCTCTGCTCTCATCCTAACCACAATGTTTTGACAGTTGTTTTGTTGATCTCAGCTATTATTGCTGATGTAAGATAAAATATAAAAGTAATTTCAATTTGCACTTCTCAAGTTGCTGAAGATATTAAATATTTTTAACCATTTTATTACTTTTGATATCTATAAACCTGTAGCATGAATAGTAAAAAATCCATAGATATATACTGGAGTTCAAGTTGAAAGTTCAGAGAAGCAAAGCAACCAGCCACTAGCTCTTATCTCTACCTCAGACTGAAATGGTTGATTCTATCTCTACCAAGACTCAGACTGTACTCCCACCTCCACCAACCTCAGACTGCACTCCTCAAAGACAATAAGCTCTCCTGCAGACTAATTCTCATATGACACCCTTTGAGTCTTCCTTATATACCTCTATAGTGCTGGAATTAAAGGCATGTGACTCCAAGCCCTGAGATCACCTATGTGTGAGCTATTTCTCTTTTAGACTGGATCAACTTAGCTCAGTGTAGCTTTGAACTAACGGAGATATGTCTACCTCTGTCTCCTGAGTCCTGGGATTAAAGGTGTGTACCACCACTGCCTAGCTTCTATATCCAACTAGTGTGGCTGGCCTTGCATTCTGATGCTCAGGAAATGTCTATTAAAATATAACTAATATATCACCACACATACCCCATTTTATTGAAGTTGGATGACTTATTTTCTTGAATTCATTTTTTTGAATATTTTGGATATTGACCCTAAGAATTTGGAAATTTTGACTAGAAATGTGGTTTACTGTATAAGTAAAAGCTTAATAGACAATCCTTATAGAAGCATAGAAGATAATAGTGTTGAGAGAAATGTATAATGTGTTTCCCCAACAAAAGGGAATTTTCAGGAAATCAAGTACATTAGTAGCAACTGGGCCAGAATCTACTTCTGTGGTACTTTAGCAAAGAATATATATAGCTCCCTTCTGCCCTTGTCCTAAAAACTTACCTGAGGTTAAGTATAAAAGTAATGGTCTAATTTCTTTGGAGGAAGCAATTCAAAGCAACATGACATTGAGTCTTTGGTATGAATATTATTAATGACTCTTCTGCAAATCCATAATGGAAAGAAGCATATGATACAGAAATAAAAATTTAAAGACATAGTTTAAAGTGAAAATGAGCACCACAAAAGTTATTGTTGCAGCCAATATTTGTCCTGAAAGAGATAATAAAAATAATAATATTAAGAGAGTTTTCTTAGCAGGGAAGGGCATTTAAGGTAGTCTTCCCACTGTTTCTCAGATTGTTACTTGGGGTCATCTTTGTATGTCTCTGAACATTTCTCTAGATTCAGTTTCCTTTTCAAACCTAAAATGGCTCCCTCTATTGTGGTATCTCTTTTTTGCTCTTGTCTATTCGTCCCCTCACTCAATCTTTCTGGTCACACATATTCTCCTCTCCTCCCCTTCTCTTTCTCCTAACACCCTCTGCACTCACTGCCCCATCCCACTCCTAATATGCTCAGGAGATCTTGTTTCTTTCCACTTCTGTAAGAGACTTTATATGAAGAATCTCTTCGGTTACTCCCTAATCAATGAGATTGATAACTAACTTACATGCCATCATAGAGCCCTCATCTAGTATCTGATGGGACCAGAAGCAGACACCCACAGATAAACACTGAGCCAAACTCCTGGAATCCAGTTGCAGAGAGGGAGAAATGATAAGAAAAGGGGTTAAGACCAGGCTACAGAAACCCACAAAGACAACTGAACTGAACAATGGGGAACTCATGAACCCCCAGACTGATATCTGGGAAAGTGGCATTGGACCAACTCAGACTCCCTGAACATTGGTCTCAGTTAGAAGGCCTGGGCAGTCTAAGGGACCTCTGACAGTGGAACCAGGATGTATCCCTGGTGCATGAAAGGACTTTGGAAGCACATTTGCCATGGACCATGGAGGGATATTCCCTTAGCCTGGAGGCAGGAGGGAGGACCTAGAACCTACTCCAAATGACTTGACAGATTTTGATGATTCCTCCTGGAAGGCCTCACCCTCCCTGTGGAGTGGGAGTCAGGAGAGGAATGGGACAGGAGGGTGGGTCAGGGGTCATGGGAGGAGGGAGAGAGAGAGAGAATTGGGATAGATATGTAAAATAATAATGAATATATATATATATATATACATACACATATATATATATATATATATATATATATATATATATATATATATGAGAGTTTTCTTGAGTCAGTGTGAGCAAGGCTTTCTTGTGAAGAGAAGCATCAACAGCAGCAGCTTCCAAAAACTTTCTGAATAAGTACCTCTAAACAAGCACCTGTTTCCTAGCTATCATCCAACGCCATTTTTTGTACAAGATACCAAGCTGCATCAATGACCACCAGAGACTCAGTTCTGCCTGCACCTAGAGGAATGATAGATATTGGAAGACAACAGTGTAAGAATGTACCCAACAATGTAAAGAGAAAAGACATAACACCTGAAACTAGTGTATCTACAGCAACAAGACCTGACCATCCAACTATAGATGAAACAGAAGAAAACTGCCTTTAAAATAACTTTATGAAGATGATTGAGGCCCTTAAAGAGGAAATGAAAAATTCATGTAAAGAAGTAGAGGGAAAAAAATAACAAAAATTGGAAGAAATCAACAAATTCCCTAAAGAAAACTTAGAAAAAAACAGTAAAACAGGTGAAGGAAAGAGTTCAAGTTATAAAAATTGAAATAGAGGCAATTAAAAAAAATACAAACTGAAGGAATTCTAGAAATGGGACTACATATGCAGACATAAACAACTGTATACAAGGGATTAAAAGAGAGTCTCAGACATTGAAGTCTGATAGAGGAAATAGAATCATCTCATTGATAAAAGGAACTTTTAAATCCAACAAATTTTTAGCACAATGTATCCAGGAAATCTGGGACATCATGAAAAGACCAAACCTAAAATTAATAGGGATAGAAGAAGTCCAACTCAAAGACATATAAAATACATTCAACAAAATCATATAATAATGCTTTCATAACTTAAAGAAGGACATGCCTATAAAAGTGCAAGAAGCTTACAGAACATCAAATATATGAGACCCCCAAAAACCCCTTTCCACATAATAATCAAAACATTAAACATACAAAATAAAGAAATACTGTTAGGAGCTACAAAGGAAAAGTGCTGAGTAACATATAAAGGCAGACCTATCAGAATTAAACCTGACTTCTCGGTGGAAACAATGAAAGCTAAAAGGTCCTGGACAGGCATTATGCAGTCACAGATCACAGATGCCAACTCAGACTACTATACTCAGAAAAACTTTCAATCACCATAGATGGACAAAAAGAGATATTACATGACAAAGCCAATATCTATCCATATATCCACCCTTACAGAAAGTACTAGTAGGAAAACTCTAACCCAAGAAAGTTAGCCATACCCACAAAACACAGGAAATAGATAATTCTACACCAGCAAATCCCAAAGAAGGGAAACCCACACACATTACCACCAACAACAAAAACAAAAATACCAGGAACTTGCAATCACTGCACAATGGACTCAATTCACTTATAAGAAGACACAGGCTAACAATAGATATGGAAACAGGAATCACACCTCAATTACAAAGACAGAAATTAACTCAGAGTAAAAGTTTAGTAAAATTTTTCCAACCAAATGGACCTAAGAAACAAGCTGGCATAGCTATCCTATTATTTAACAAAATAAACTTCAAACCTAAATTAATAAAAAGAGATGAAAAAGGATATTTCATGTTAACTGCAGGAAAAATCCATCAAGATGAAGTTCCAATTTTGGAAATCTGTGCCCAAATATAAGGGCACCCAAATTTGTAAAAGAAACATTTCTAAAACTTAAATCACACATCAAATCCCATACACTAATATTAGAAGACTTCAACATCCCTCTATCACCACTGGACAGATCTGCTAGACAGAAAATTAACAGAAATAAAAGAACTAACATGTTATGATTCAAATGGGCTTACAAAACATCTATAGAACATTGTACCCAAACAAAGAAGGATATGCCTTCTTCTCCACACTTCATGAAACTTTCTCTAAAATTGACATACTCTGTAACAAGGCAAACCTCAACAGATACAAAACATTTGGAATAACTCCCTATATCTTATTGGACCACTATGGCTTAAAGTTAGAATTTAACAACAACAACAAATGCAGAAAGCCCATGAACACATGGAAATTGAGCAATTCTCACTGGGTCAAGGAAGAAATGAAGAAGTTAAAGATTTCCTAAACTCCAATGAAAATGAATGCACAACATACCCAGACTTATGTCTGTTCAGCCTGTCTGCTTCCGCATTAGAGTAGCCTAACTGCAGGGTCCAAGTAGCTCACTGGGGTTGGTTAGCAAAAGGGTTTTTAAGCCTGTGCAGGCATTTCCCCGGGGTCCTGCAGGTCAGAAGAACATGTTACAAGGATCCTGATTAAAACTGCATGAAGAAGATCTTCCCGGAGTTGCATCTTCCTTGCTGTCAGGGGTAAGTGCGTACAAATATATATGATTAAATAATTCTCTATCACTGTATTTTATCTATATTTTTCTTGAAATTGTTTACGCCAGAGAGCGCTCACCCTTGGGGAGGTGGAAGGTGGAAGCCAGCTCCATCTTTAAGGCGTGGCACTTCACAGCTCTCTACAGTTCCCCCTTTTTTTTTTAATAATGCAACAGGCAAGGGTAGTGGTCTGGTCTCCAGTAAAGCAGTGGACATTGTAATGACCCTGAATCCTGGTAGTCAGCCAAGTCAGTGCCACACCCATCCGACATCTTTTTCCTGGAGGTGGGGCCTCAGACACCAACCCACTTGCAACCAGACTTGCCCTTCTCAGAGTTGCTCACTTCCAGAGCTAACTCAGAGTGCAGTGCTAAGCCATACAACCTGAGCATGAAGGATCAATTCTTGTTAATGACTGCGAGCCATGCTTGGGGAGACTGTCCTGCCCCAATGGCTGTAAATGCCTGGACAACCATAGCTACATACCGCTTCTGAGCAAACCTCATCTTGCAAAGGCATCACAGGCCCACGAAGGAGATAAGCAACAAGAGGACAGCCATGGCTCCCATTCCCGCCCACTCTTTCAGATGATCCATGGCAACGGGAACCACGATGACAATCCGGCAGCCAGTCCCGCATCCACACGTGTTGAATTTACTGCAAAGATGGCCATTCACAGCTGTACCATTGAGTCATCAAAGTCAGCAGACCAATTTCCTAAAAGATAGCTAGACAACTGTCATGACAAATTAGCAGCACATGTTAAGTTCTCATACTGAATGCTGGTAACACACAAACCTGGATATTTCATTTTACATCCCAATTGGGCCAGCTGCCACAAGGTATCTATTTGTTCCTGTGCCAGATTAATTCTTTGGTTTACAATTATTAAACCTCCTTTTAGTTGAGCACCAATTGTGGATTGAGCATCCAAGGCAGTAGCCACATTCTTGGACAATTCATTTAGCTTAGAGGCTGTCTGCACTGATGTGCTCATAGCCATGGCAGTTGTGAATGGATCCACAACTGCAAAAGAGATAGTTGCAACTACGGCTGCTGTAATGCCAAAATCTCTCCCTGCAGCCTCTACCTCACTAGGAGTCATGCAATGTCTATTTAGGGCTTTAACTTGAGCTACAGTAAAAGAAGTTGAAATTCCATATGTTCTCATGGACTCAGCCAAAGCCTTGATGGCCTTAAAGGCTAAAGACTCCTCATATCCATTGCTTTGGTCATCCTGGAAAACTGGATAGGCCAGGCTTAAGTCGTTTCATATGGCTTTCCAGACCTCAGGGCAAAATGAACTCCCTTTACCTCTGCTCCGCCCTTCCTCACTCTGATCAGGAGAAGGTGCCAAAGGCATTGTTCCAGGAGGGTCCCTCCCATCCCCACATCGCCATTTCTCCTCTCCCCGCTCTGCCCATTAAGGGATTGTTTCTGAACCTTTTCTATGAGGGCTTGCAATTCTTCCTGAGAATCTGTTTCGTCCGTACCTGACTCTCCTGTGCTCTCAACATCTTCTGATCTTTCTTCTTGTAACATTTCTAGTGCAGCTTTCCCTTTTTCCATCACCTCTTTACAGTACCTCTTGTCTTCGATACAGCTATGCACTAACTTCCAAACAGGTCGGACTCCGGACTTTAGCGTCCCTTGTTCCCAAGCAAAATCAAGATCCCTGCCTAACTTGTCCCAGCACGCTACCATGAGGTCTCCCAAAACTGCTAATCAAGGTGCAATGGCATCACATTCGCTCAGGAATCTTTCTAGTGTGCTTTTCTTTATTTTAATTTTCTTTGACAAAAGTAGCTCCTGAAGAGCCAGAAAAATTGGATGAGACTGAGAAGTCCCCATTTTGAAAATTTTATTTTCAGTTCGTTAGAACCTCTTGCTCAATGCCTGAGACTTTATTGCTGCTTATTTCCGCGGTCTTTAATTTGGTCCCAACTTACCTGGGACTTTATTGCTCCTTACTGGAGACCTTATTGCCTCTTTACTGAGGGCCTTAGCTTAGTCCAAACCTGGAACTTCATTGCTCCTTACTGGAGACCTTATCACCTCTTTACTGAGGGCTTTAAATTTGGTCCCAATTTACCTTGGGAACTTAACCAGTGCTGCCCGGGCTGCAAGAAGTTCTGATGTGAAAAATTCCCTGTATGGGCCACCATCTGTATGTGCCTACCCCTGCCAGCAAGGAAGACGCGACTCCGGGAAGATCTTCTTCATGCAGTTTTAATCAGGATCCTTGAAACATGTTCTTCTGACCAGCAGTACCCCAGGGAAATGCCTGCACAGGCTTAAATACCCTTGCGTTAACCAACCCCAGTGAGCTACGTGGACCCTGCAGATAGGCTACTCTAATGGGGAAGCAGACAGGCTGAACAGACTTAACCAAATAAGGGCTTGTTTACATCAGAGAGTGCTCACCCTTGGGGAGGTGGAAGGCAGAAGCCAGCGCCATCTTTAAGGCACGGCACTTCACAGCTCTCTACAAAGGGGAAAGTTTGTCACACTAAATGCCCACATAAAGAAGCTAAAGAAATCTCAAACTAGCAAATTCACAGAACAATTGAAAACTTTAGAACAAAATGAAGCAAACTCACCAAGGAGGAGTAGCTGGCTAGAATAATCAAACCAAAAGCTGAAATCAATAAAATAGAAACAAAGAAAACAAAAAAAAATTAGTGAGTGAAGGAGATGGTTTTTCAAGGAAATCAACAAGATAGACAAAAATTTATCAAAACTAACAAAAAGGCAAAGAGAGCATATACAAATTAACAAAATCATACATGAAAAGAGGGACATAACACAAGACACCGATGAAATCCAGAGAATCGCCATGTTATATTTCAAAAATCTGTACTTCACAAAATTGGAAAATTGAAAGGAAATGAACAATTTTCTGGATATGTACCACAAACCAAGACTAAATCAATACTAAATCAACAAACTAAATATACCTAAAACCCCTAAGGAAATATAAACAGTCACCAAATTCTCCCAACCAAAAAAGAGAAAGAAAAACAGGAAGGGAGGGAGAGAGGGAGGGAGGGAGGGAGGGAGAAAGAGAGACAGAGACAGAGACAGACAGAGAAAGCCTAAATCCAGTTAAACTGAACCTGATTGGAGAGAAATTGGTAAGTAGTATTAAATGCATTGACACATGAGAGTACTCCCTAAATGTAACACTAGTAGCACAGAGAGCAATAATTAATACATGGGACCTCCTGAAACTGAGAAGCTTCTGTAAGGCAAAGGACATGGTCAATAAGACAAACAGCAGCCTACAGAGTGGAATAAGATCTTCATCAACCCCATATCTGACAGAGGACTGATCTCCAAAATATATAAAGAACTCAAGAAACTGGACACCCAAATACCAAATGATCCAATCTGATGGGAGATGTTGTTCTGTAAATATGTTTCTCACACTGGTTAATAAATAAAGCACTGTTGGGCCAATAGAAAAGGAAGATAGGAGGGACTAAGAAACTAGGAGGAAGGAGGAAGTGGTTGGGAGGAGTCAGCATGTAGAGCTAGAGGAAGCAAGATGACAGGGCTGCCACTCTCTGGTAAAATGAGCCACATGGAAATACTTAGAATAGTAGAAATGGGTTAATAATTAAGAAAGAGCTAGCCCATAAACAATAATGGTAACTGGCTAACAGGATTGTATCAAATACAGAGTCTCTGCATGTTATTGGGGGCTGGCACGCCAGACCGACGGTTGGCGGGCTGGCTGGTGGAAAACATACAAGCTACACCAATCCAAAAAATAAAAAAAAATGGAGTTCAGGTGTAAACAGATAATTCTCAACATAAAAACCTCAAATGGCTAAAAGACATTTAAGGAATTGTTCAACATCCTTAACCATCAGAAAATCAAAACAACTCTGAGATACCAGTTCATACCTATCAGAATGGCTAAGATCAAAAACTCTTATTACAGCTTAACCTAGAGAGAATATAAAGTAATGGGAACACTCATCCATTGCTGATTGGAGTGCAAACTTGTACAGCCTTGGAGGTTTCTCAGAAAATTGGGAATTAATCTATCTCAAAACATCATTGCCACTTTTTGACATATACAACTCTTTGGTATGCACACTCATACCACCAGAACATTTGCTCAACTACATTCATAGCAGCATTATTTGTAATAGCCTGGACCTAGAAACAACTTAGATGACATAAAGTTTTCTTTATCTGAAGAACAGATAAAGCAAATATGGTACATATATGAAATGGAGTACTACTCAGCATTAAAAAAATAATGACATCATGAAATTTGCAGGCAAATGAATGAAACTAGAAAAGCCCTCTAAATTGATGTAACCCAAACCCAGAAAGACAAAGATGATATGTATTCACTCACAAAGCAAAGGATAACCAACCTACTATCCACAAACACAAAGAAGCTAGGTAACAAAGAGGTCCCTAAGAGAGACATGCATGGATCTGCCTTGGAAGGGGAAAGAGAAAAGTGCTCACAAATAAATTGGAACCATGGGAGGGAATGGCAGGGTGGAAGAGGAGAGAAGAAGAAGGGAAGGGAAAGGAGACAAGAACACTTAGGAAGGGAAGGGAATGGTCAGGTTGGTGGAAGGACAAAGAAGGAGATAAAGAAAAGAAATTTTTTTTTGTTAGACAGAGCCATTATGGGATTAGCCAGAAATGGGGCACTGGGGAATGCCCAGGAATGCATGAGGATGACCCCAGATAAAACTTTAAGCAATAATGGAGTGGGTGGCTGAACTGGCCTTCCCTTGATTGAAGGTTACTGCAATTGTCATCATAGAACCTTAATATAGCAACTTATGGAAGCCACAACCAACCACTGAGATGAGCTCCTGGAGTCTAGTCAATAGTCAAAGAGAGGGATGAAATATAATATGACCAAAGGGGTCCAGGCCATAATTGGGAAATCTACAGGAACATATAGCTGACCTAAGCTAGTGGGAACTCACTGACTCTGGACTGACAGCTGGGGAATCTACATAAGTCCAAAGTAGGCACCCTGAATGCAGGTGACAGTAGATACCTTTAAAAGGTTGTGGGGCCACCGGAAGTGGGACCAGATAAGTTAGAATATTATTTTAGGTGTGTGGGTTTTGTGCATGCTGCATTTATTTAACTCTGTGGTAGCTGTGTTCCTGTGTCTGTCTAAAACACCTGGTGGTCCTCATAATGAGCTGAACAGCAATTAACAAGGCAGAAGCAAGGACAGGCAGGGCTGGCAGGCAGGGTATACACAGAAGGAGAAACAAGAAAGAGAAACAAGGAGAGAGCAAGGAGATGAGGGTTTCTGGGACCAGCCACCCAGCCAGCCATGGAGATAGAAGGAAATTAAGGTATACAGAAGTAAGAAAGGTAAAAGCCCAGAAAAAAGGTAAATGAATTAGATTAAGTTAAGAAAAGCTGGCAAGAAGCAAACACTCATAATTAATAATAAGACTCTGTGTGTGATGTATTTGGTTGCTGGGTGGTGGGCCCCCAAAAGTGACAACAAAAAAAAAACCCAATAATTTTACAGTACTCCAATATGGGCCCCAAAATTCCATGTAGGGCCTAAGAAAGCTGGAAAGGAAGGAAGGAAGGAAGGAAGGAAGGAAGGAAGGAAGAAAAAAGGAAGGAAGGGAGGGAGAAGAAAGAGTGAGAGATGGACAGAAAGAATAAAAAGAAAGGAGAGGAAGAAAGAAAAAGGAAAGAAAGGAAAAAGAAAAAGAAAGAAGACATGGCTCCTTTAAGAGGCACTGCTGTAAGCATACCACATCTTTGTTATCCGTTCTTCAGCTGAGGGGCATCTAGGTTGCTTCTAGGTTCTGGCTATTACAAATAATGCTACTATGAATACAGTTGAATAGATGATGTCTTTATTGCATAACATGGATGTGAATCATTTGGATATATGCCTAAGTGTGGAATTACTGGGTCCTGTGGTAGATTGATTGTGTGTTTCCTGAGGAAACACCATACTGAATGTCAAAATGGCTGTACAAGTTTGCACTCCCACCAGCTGTGTAGGAGTGCTTCCCTTCCTCCACATCCTCTCTAGCATAAGCTGTTATTGGTGTTTCTGGTTTCATCCATTCTAACAGGAAGGAGTAAGATGGTATCTCAGAATTGTTTTGATTTGCATTTCTCTGATGGCTAAGGATGTTGACCACTTAAGTGTCTTTCACTCATCTTAGATTTCTCTACTGAGAATTTTCTATTCAGTTCTGTGCCCATTTTTTAATAGGCTTATTTGGTGTTTTAGTGACTAGTATCTTGAGTTCTTTGTATATTTTGGAGATCAGCCCTCTGTCAGATGTGGGGTTGATGAAGATATTTTCCCTGTCTGTGGGCTGCCATTTGGTATTGTTGACTGTGTTGTGTCCTTTGCCTTACAGAAGCTTCTCAGTTTCAGGAGGACCCATTTATTAATTGTTGATCTCAGTGTCTATGCTACTGGTGTGGTGCATTTATACTACAATGGAATGCTACTCAGTGGGAAAAAAAACAATGGAATCTTGACATTTGAAGGCAAATAGATGGAAGTTAAAGAAACCATCCTGAGTGAGGTAACCCAGTCACAAAAAGAGAAACATGGTATGTACTCATCCATATGTTGATTTTAGACATAGAGCAAAGAATCACCAGCCTACAACTCACACTGCCAGAGAAACTATGATACAAGGAGGAACCTAAGAGATCCACATAAGGTTCCTCACAGAAGGGGAAAGGAACAAGATCTGCTAAGCATATTGGGAGCAGTGCATGGGGCAGTGAGTGGAGAGTGAGTTAGGAGAAAGAGAAGAGGAGGAAAAAAGAACATGTGGGACCAGGAAAAATTGAGTTGTGGAATAAATAGATGAGAGAAAAAAGAGATAACATAATAGAGGAAGCCATAATAGGTTAGAATTAAAAACTAGAAAACTGACTCAGGAGAAATTTCCAGAGACCAACAAGGATGACCCCAACTAATAATCCGAGAAACAGTGGAGAGGCTACCTGATAATGAGATTGATAACTAACTTATATGCCATCATAGAATCTTCATGTAGTAGCTGTTAGAAATAGAAGCAGACACCCACAGCTAAACACTGAGCTAAACTCCAGGAATTTCATTGTATAGAGGAAGGAGTGATAAGAAAAGGGGTCAAGACCAGGCTACAGAAGCCCACAGACAAGAATGACCTGACCAAGGGGGACCTCATGGACCTCCCCCAGACTGATAGCTGGGAAACAAGCATTGGACCAACTCAGACACCCTGAACATGGGTCTCAGCTAGAGAGCCTGGGAAGTCTAAGGAATCTTAGACAGTGGAACCAGGATGTATCCTTGGTGCACAAAAGGATTTTGGGAGCACATTCCCGATGGAAAGATGCTCCCTTAGCCTTGAGGTAGAAGGGAGACCCTACTCCAAATGACTTGACAGATTTGATGATCCCTCATGGAAGGCCTCACCCTCCCTGGGGGGTGGGTGGGAAATGGAATAGAATGGGGACTTGGGGGTGGAGGCATGGGAGGATGGAAGACAGATGGAACTGGGATAGATATCAATAATAATAATAATAATAATAATAGTAATAGAATATGACATTTTAAATGTTTTGTTAGTTTAAATATTTTTATGACAATGAGACACATCTGTTCCTGGCAGTATTAATTTATTTCATAGATAATGGGCATTGAAGAAACTCCTTATGGAGTGTGTTTTTATTGTGGCAAGGTTAGCCATTGGGCAAAGAAACTGTTCTTGCCGTTGAATGATACAATGTGCTGTGCAGACATTCCCCAGGACCCAAAGGAAGACGACTGTTGAACTTGGCCAAAACATGGCTAGACTGTCCAACAAAATTCCTGCTTCAAAGAAGAGTCTGCCAGATAGTCTGAAGAACCCACAGGAAAGTGACCATTGAACTTTGCCTAAACAGAGTTCAATTTTCCTTCAGCATTCCGGATTCACAAAAGCAGCTGCCACACATTCTGCAGGACAGAGTGGAAAGTGACTAACAAACCGCCAATCTGTCAAATTTCCTGCTTCACTAAAACGTCTACCAGATACTTCAGGCCTATAAACTGAATATGGATGTCCCAATGTTGCAAAGGAACTTTGAGTGACTGTCCAGACAGTCAGATGTCTCTGTAATTTGTAGAGAATTTTTAGTTCTTTGAGATACACTTTTGTTACTTAAATTCTAGTGCCTTTGATGCAAATGAAGCCTAGGTAGTTATAGCTGCAGTTTCCCTACGATATGATAGAGATTAAGCTAAATATAAAACTTTGAATTCACTGACATAGGATAAATAATGCATTATTTTCTACAAATGGACAGAATATTGTAAATTATTTTTACTTGATAACTGTTTTGTTGTATATTGTTTTACTATGTTTAAGTTAAAACCTTTATTTTTATTTAGACAAAATAAAAGGGGGAATTATGGTAGAATATTATTTTAAGGTATGTGAATTGTTTATGCTGCATTTGTTTAACTTTGTGAAACTATTTTCCTGTCCCTGTCTAAAATAGCTGGTGGTTCTAATAAAGGGCTGAAGCAAAATATTGAGGCAGGAGCAAGAATAGGCAGGGTTGGCAGGCAAAGAGCATAAATAGAAGGAGAAGTGAGGAAGAGACACAAAGAAAGAACAAAGATATGAGGACTTCAGGGGCCAGCTAACCAGCCAGCCAGAGAGAAAGAAGGAAAGGTATGGAGAAATAAGAAAGATAAAAGCTCAGAGAGAAATTTAAGAGAAGCTGGGTAGCAACAAGCTAAACTAAGGCTGGGCAGCAATAATTTAGAATAAGCCTCCCTGTATTTATTTGGGTGCTGGGGGCAACCACCTGCCAAGAGCCTGACATTTTGGAGCCCGGTTTCTACACGAGAGATACCTTGCTCAGCCTGGACACAGTGAGGAGGTCCTTGGTCCTGCCTCAATGCAGTAATGGGACAAACTTGTTTGACTCCCTATGGGAGGCCTCATCCTCTCAGAGGAGCAGATGGGGAGTGATGTGGGGAGAAGGTGGGGGAGTGGGAGGGAGGGGAAACTTGGGTTTGTTCGTAATTTATAAAAAGGGTTATCTTGATCTGTACTAGATAAAGAGCAGGGCACCTTCAAACCAAGACTCTAAGTAGCTAAGATTCCAAATTGTGGAAATGAGCCTAAGGTATTTTGTGATCCTAGAATACAACTGAATAAAACTCTAATACTAATGTGGTTTGAGGGGACAGGGTTTTTACAAGCTAGCAGCTGAAATTGGTAGTATTGTCCTTGTGGTACTGGATTTAGAGGCATGAATGATGCAAGACTGAAGGGATCCTGACCTCTTCTTATATGGTTTTAGAATACCACTCAGGACAGGAATGTGACAGGAAAGGTCCTAGGAGGGAAAACTGCTATGAGAGGCCATGACATGAAGCCATAATAGTGAAGCCTGAGTTGCAATAAGACCACCCAGATTCTGGAGATACCATAGCCATGGGGTATCTGCCAAGAAAAGGTGAATACAGTGAATGGAACCAATCAAATAGAGATAGATGGTACAGTTAGCAAAGCCAGATGGGAGGAATCAGGCAAGCCCTTTGACACCATATACAGAACTATATCATTTGTTAATGGCATTGTGCTGATGGTTCGAAGTGATCAGGTGGTAGCAAATGTTGGACTCATTGATAACACATATGCCTATCAGAAGGCAGGAAATAAATCCAACCAAAATTCAAGAACCTTCTACCTGAGTGAAATTCTTAGGAGTTCAGCAGTGTGGGGCATGCAGAAATATTCTTTCCAAGGTGACAGATAATTTATTGCACCTGGCCTTTTACACAACCGAGAAAGAAGTACAACATTCAGTGGACCTATTTTGAGCTGAAGAAAACCTCTTCCACAGTTGGGTGTGTTCCTTGGTCCATATACCAAGTGACTCAGAAATCTGCTAGCTTTGCATGTGGTCTGGAAGAGGAGAACAATCTTTAAGAGTTTCAGGGTACTGTACTGGCTACTCTACCACTTGACCTTATAATCCACTAGATCCACTGGTACTTGATGTATCAGTGGAGGTTTCAGTAGAAGATGCTATTTGGAGGCTTTGGCAGGCCCCTATAGGTGAATCATAGAAGAGGCCTTTGAGATTTTGGAACAAGAGTTCACCATTATCTGCTCTACCACCATTGCAATTTTCCTTTTGATATACAGCTCTTGGACTGTTATTGGGTCCACTGGAAAGTGAACACTTGACAGTGGGCTACCAAATTATCAAGTGCCTTCAGCTCCCCATTATGAGCTAGGTGTTATCTGACCCACCAGGTCATAAAGTAAAAGGTGGACAGCAGTGATCTGTTATCTAATGGAAGTGGTTTATATGTGATTGGGTGTGAGCAAGTCCTGAAGACACAAGCAAGTTATGTAAAGAAGTTGCCCAAATGTCTATGATTTCTACTCCTGTTACAATGCTATCTGCTGCCAAGCATGTACCTATGACCTCATGGGGGGTGGTCTATGACTGGTTGACTGAGAAAGAGAAGACTAGGGTCTGGTTTACTAGTGGATCTGCATGTCATGCAGGAACTACCCAGAAGTGGCTAGATGCACCATTGTAATTCCTTTCTGAGACAACCCTGAATGATACTAGTGAAGAGAAGTATTCACAATGGGTATTTCTTCAGGCAATACACATGGCCATACATTTTGTTTGGAAGGAGAAAGGTGCATGATTATTCCCTGGTACATGGGCTGTAGCCAATGGACTGGCTGGATGGTCAGGGACTAGGAAAGAGCATGAAAGGAAAATTGGTTTAAAAAACACCTAAGGAATATGTGGATAGATCTCTCCAAATGGGTGAATGATGTGAAGATACATGTGTCTCATGTAAATGTTCTCATCAAAAGGAGGAGTTCAATAATAAGGTAGATAAGATGATCTGTTCTTAAGACAGGACAGCTTCTTTCCCCAGCCATTTCTATCATTGCCTAATTGGGCCCATGAACAAAGAGGACATGGTGACAGAGATGGCTGTTATTCATGGGCTTGACTACTGGACTTCTACTGACCAAGTCTCACATGGCTCTAACTGCTGCTGCTGAGTACCTGATCTGTCAACAGAAGAGACCAACACTGAGCTCCTGATACGGCACTTGTTAGGTGACTGCCCAGTGACCTTGAGACAGGTATTGCAGTACTTCCTCAATGGAAAGGACAGTGCTTTACTGCCTTTCCTATATGTAATGCTTATGCCAAAACCACTATCTGTGGACTTACAGAATGCCTTATTCAACTTCATGGTATTCCACACAATATTGCTTCTGACCAAGTAAATCACTCCACAGCCAGAGAGGTGTGACATGAGATCCAATGCTTCTACCATGTTCCCCACCACCCTGAAGCAGCTGGCCTTATGGAAAGACAGAATGGCCTTTTCAAGACAAAGTAACTTGGAGGGCTGGGTCAGGTTTTACAAAGTATAGACTTTGATTCAATGTCCAGTATGTGGTGGTTTCTTCCATAGCCAGGATCCGTGTGTCCAGGAATTAAGAGGTGGAAATAGGAATAGATCTACTCACTGTCACTCTTAGTATTCCACTTAGAAAAGTTTTGTTTTCTATTCTAGAAACCTTAAATTTTGCTGGCCTAGAAATTTTGGCTTCAGAGAGCAGAGTGTGCTTTCTAGGAGCCACAAGGAACACTCCATTGAACTGGAAGATCAGACTTCCCCCTGGCCATTTTGGGCTTTTGATGCCATTGAGTTAACAGGCTAAGAAAGGAATAATTGTTAGGAAGTGTGATTGATCCAGATTACCAAAAAGAAACTGTATTGATTCTGCATAATCAAGCTACAAAAATTCATATCTGGAGTACAGAAGCTCCTTTAGGATGTCTCTTGGTGCTATCATGTTCTGTGATTAAAGCCAATGGGAAAGTACAACAGCCTATTCCAGGCAGGATGACAAGTGGCTCGGAGCCATAAGAAAAGAAAGTATGGGTCACTCCTGCAGGAAAAAAGGTCTAGATCTGATGATGTTATTGCCAAAAGTGGAGTAAATACAGAATGGGTAGTAGAAGAAGGTAATTATAAATATCAGCTAAGCCAATATGGCCAGTTATAGAAATGAGGATTATAATTAACACTAGTGGTTTTTTTTTGTGTTTTTTTAAGAATATGTTTGAACATATATTTGTGTTTTATTTACTCATTTTCTTTGTTATGTTGTAACATCCATTAAGAGAATATTAATATCAATAGTTATCACATTTGTTTGAGATACTAAAAGAATGCCACTCAAGGGAAATTGTCACCAAAATTTATAGTGCATTTACAGTTGTACAAAGGATAGTTATATCATGCTAGGTCAAATAGATAATCAGTTTGCAATTATATGGAATAATTATAATGTATTTGGGCATTATTATAACCTGGCTAGTGTTTTCATTGGGAAATCAATTATGACATAAGGAGATATGATTATGTCAAGTTGACAAAGAATGATCTTGTTATGGTTATTCTTGGATATTAACTTGATTACTTCTAAAATTAACTAAAAACTCATGAGAAAACACATGTGAGGAACTTTTGTATTGCATAATTACAAATATAATGTAATTAAAGAATGAATGAGGAAAAACAAAAAAAGCAAGAAAGACAATGAATAAAAAGAAAACAGCCAAAAAGTTTAAACATTATGTTTGCTGAAGAAATTGAGATGTTTCTTGCCTTCACTCCACCTCTCAGGTTCCTTTTTTAGTTGCTTGCTATGTATGAGTGGGGCTGGGATACTGTGCCATAATATTTAATTCTAACAATTTTATTGGTTCTTTGGAAATATATATATTTTGACTATATTAACCTCCTATAACTCCTCCCAAAGCACTCCCATCTTCCCACCACTATTCAACTTAATATCTTTAAAGAATAACACATGAAGTACAATTTGTGCTGTCTATGTAGGTGTGGGGCCATCACTGGAGTGCAGTCAACCTTAGAAAAATTTCTCCCTCTTCCAGAAGCTATCAGCTTTCCATTGTTTCTTAGTTAAAAGGTAGGACTTCCTCCCCCTTCATTCTAGAATGTTGACTGATTTGATCTTGTGTAGTTGTGTGCAGGTAACTACAGCTATTGTGGGTTCATGAGTGCAGAAATCCTGTCATGTGCAGAGGACACTATTTTGGTCATGTCCACTCTGATAAAATTGAAGATTGTTGAAGTTGGTCCCAAAACCACATGGTCTACTATAAGAGACAAGACAGCCAGGTGGTGGTGCATGCTTTTAATCTGATCCATCCTGGTCTACAGAGTTAGTGACAGGATATGCTCCAAAGCTACACAGAGAAACCCTGTCTCAAAAAAAAATTAAAAAAAAAGAGAAGAAGAGAGAGAGAGAGAGAGAGAGAGAGAGAGAGAGAGAGAAGAAAATGATTGTTTTGCTAGATTCTGTTTGTGGGACTTACATGCTTACATGAGACTTTTCTTCTGTTTTGTTGCTATCTCTGTTATAGGATTCTTCCCTCTTATTTCACTGCCACATTCTTTAATTGGGTTTCTTATAATTCCATACTTCTGAAAATCCATCATATTGATCTCTAATAGTGGCTGTACAAGTTTGTACACCTACCAACCGTGGAGGAGTGTTCCCCTTGCTCCACATTCTCTCCAGCATGGGCTGTCAAGTGTGTTATTGATTTTAGCCATTCTGACAAGGTGCAGAATGGAATTTCAAAGTAATTTTGGTTTGTATTTTTCTAATGGCTAAGTGTTACTCAGCAATTTGTGGTTCCTCTATTGAGAATTCTCTATCTCTGTACCCCATTTTATAATTGTATAATCTTCAATTCTATAATGGCTCCCTCTTTTATGTTCTCTCTCTCTCTTTCTCTCTGTCTCTCTCTATCCCTCCTTCTCTCTCTTTTCTGTCTTCTATTCCTCCCCTGACTCAATCTTCCTAGTCCCACGTGCTTTCCTCTCCTCCCCTACTTTTTCTCCTAGTTCCCTCTCCACTCACTGCCCCCCTTCCATTTCCAAAGCTCTGGAGAACTTGTCCCTTCCCCCTTCTGTGAGGGACCTTATATGAATCTCTTAGAACCTAAAAACTCTTAGAGACCTTCAAGACTGACTCCAACTAACAATTTGAGCAACAATAGAAAGATTAAATGCCTTTCCCTGATAATGAGATCAACGACTAACTTATCCACCATCATGGAACCCTCATCTAGTACCTGTTGGAAACAGAAGCAAACACCCACAACTAAACTAAACTAAACTGAGGCAAACTAGAATCCAGATGCAGAGAAGGAGGACAAGACCAGGCTGCAGAAACACATAGACACATCTGACCTGATCAAGGAGGAGCTAATGGGCCCCCAGACTGATAGTTGGGAATCCAGCATGGGACTGACTCAGACCCCATGAACATGGGTGTCAGCTAGAAGGCCTGAGAAGTCTAAGGGACTTCAGACAGTGGAACCAGAATGTATTCCTGGTGCACAAAAGGACCTTGTGGGAACATTCCCCATGGATGGATACTCCCTTAACCAAGAGACAGGAGAGAAGTCCTAGTCCCTACTTCAAATGACTTGACAGATTTAGATGGCCCCTCCTGGAGGGCATCACCCTACATGTGGAGTGGGGGGAGATGGGAAGGGGTGGTCAAGGTGCATGTGAGAGGAGATAGGGAAAGGGGGAGGGGGAGAGAGGGAACTGGGATCAATACATAAAATAAAAATAAAATAATATTAAAAAATTATAAAATTGTATAATCTAGTTTTGTGATGTCTAGTATCAAGTTTGTTATATATTTTGGATATTAGTTCTCTATTGCATGAGGAGTTGGTGAAATTTTTCCTATTCTGTAGGCTGCCCCTACCAAGATAGAAATGTGGATTCCAACCCAACCACAAATCTTTTCAACTATAATCTGTCCTGCTTGAAAATTATGCTAGGGAAATGCTGGCACAGAACTTGTGGGAGTAGCTAACCAATGTATGATTTGATTTAAAGACCACTCCATGAGAAGGAACTAATACACAATATTGCTTGGGTAACCAAGAATAAGAGACTGGATACCTCAGAGACCTAAGGTAAAATCACATACTACTGATCTACAAAATATCATTCCCAATGTTATTCTGCTACACTCATGGATCAGTGATTTATCCAATCATCATCAGAAACACTTCTTTTCCTTTTGATTTTCCTTTTCCTTTTCCTTTCCCTTTCCTTTTCCTTTTCCTTTTCCTTTTCCTTCTCCTTCTCCTTCTCCTTCTCCTTCTCCTTCTCCTTCTCCTTCTCCTTCTTCTTGTAACAGATGGGGAAAATGCAGAGACTCACAGTTAGACATTATATGGAGAGAGGCTAAAAGGGTCTACATCAAATCCCTCCCTCAAGAATTCAGAGTATCCTGTGGAAGAGGAGATTGAAAGATTCTTAAGAGCCTTAGGGGATGCAGAAGAAGTGGCTAAATGAGGCACACATTAGCCCATGGAGACTGAAGAAGCAAGCACAGAGACTACGTGGCTCTACTAAGGTCCTCTGTGTATAAATTATAGCCGTTAGGTTAGTATTTTTATGGGACTCCTGATTGTAAGAACAAGTGTTTCTATGACTCTTGTACCTGCTTTTAGCACTCTTCCCTTTTGTTGAATTTCTGTATCCAGCTTCAGTAAGATAGTTTTTGCTTCATCTTTTTTATTTTGTCATGTCTGCTTGCTATCTCTTAGAAGACTATTATTTTATTTTTGAAAAATTTACTCATTTATTTGGATTTGTTTTTATTTTGTGGACTTAGGTGTCTAAACTGTCTGAATGTCTGTGTCAGATCCCTGAATTTGGAATTACAAGCAGTTGTGAGCTGCCATGAGGGTTCCTGGAATTCAATCTGGGTTCTCTGGAAAAGCAGCTTGTGTTCTTAACTGCTGACCAACCTCTCTGGCCCAGCCCATTATTTTCTAATGAGAGGCAGAAAAAAAGAGGATCCAGAGGGTAAGGAAGGTAGGTGGAACTGGGAGGAGTACATAGAGGGGAAACTATAATCAGGATATATTGTATAAGAAAAGAATTTATTACCAAAAGAAAGAAATGTAGGTCATCTGAATTATAAAGCATAAAGTTCATTAAAAGAAATAACTAATTTTCATAATTGGTCATTGTGGTGGTTTGAAAGAAAATTTTCCTCAAAGAGTGTCTATTGGGAGATATGGCTTTCTTGGTATAGGTGTGGCCTTGCTGGAGGAAATGTGTCACTGTGGGATGTCCTTACATATGCTATGACTATTTGTTTCTCTTATTGGCTGATAAATAAAGCTGTTTTGGCCAATAGACAGGAAGAATTTAGCTAGATGGAAATATTGAACAAAGAGGCAGGAAAAGAAAAGCAAAAAAAAAAAAAAAAAAGACATCATGTAGCAGCCAGGGAGTCATGATGCCAGGAAGTCACTGGCAAGCCAATATCACATGAAGATACACAGATTAATAGAAATGGGTTAATAATTAAGAGAGAGCTAGGCAGTAAAAAGCCTAAGCCATTGACTAAACAATTGTAACTGCTATGAAGTCTCAGAGTGGTTATTTCATTAAGTGGCAGTGGAACCTAGTGGGCAGAGAATAAACCATTCCAATGGGATTGATGTAGAAGAAGAAGATCCTTTTATATAGTCTGACAGCCCAACATGAGAGTCTTGCAGAGTTTCCACATAAGACTTTTAAAAAACTTATAAAAAAGGAGGGGAGTTTTAATGCATAGACTGTGTTCTCCCTCCCACCCTTCTTCCAACATCCCCATGTCTCTTAGCACTGCCCTCATCTCCCCCTTAGCCCACCTCCAGTCCACTCTTCCTCATGAGTAAGGACTCCCATGAGGAGTCAACATAGTCTGGCTCATTAGGTTGGGGCAGGGCCCAGTCCTTCTCCCATTCATTAAGACTGAACATTGCATCCCACCATAGGGAATGGGGTCCAACAAGCTAGCTCATGTACTTAGATTATATTGTGGTCCCACTGTCACTGAGCATAGCATTTTGCCCTAAGGAATAGCTCCAATGAGTTAGCTCAAGTACCAGGTTTGTATCCTGGTCCTATATGCCAGGGGCCCCTCTGATAGTCCAAGCTTCACAACTATTTCCCACATATGGAAGGTCTCACTGATTCTTTGTATTGCTCTCTTTGTTTCTATTTTATTGATTTTAGCTCTGAGTTTGATTATTTCCAGCAATCTACGCCTTTTGGGTGTAGAATCTAGAGATTCCAGGTATACTATTAAGTAACCAGTTTGAGATATCTGCAAATACCTTATACAACCACTTAGTTCTATGAACTTTCCTTAGTCCTGCTTTCATGTGTCTCTTAAGTTTGGGTAAGTAGTTCATTCATTTTCATTAAATTCTAGAAATTCTTTAATTTCTTTTGTTATTTTTTCCTTGACCCAGTGGTAATTCGGTTAAGAGTTGTTCAGCTTCCATGAGTTTGTAGGATTTCTATAGTCTGTGTTGCTGTTTAACTCCAACTTTGATCCTTGGTGATATTAGATAAAGAGGGTTATTCCATTTTTTTATCTGTTAAGAATTGCTTTATGATGGAATCAGATACCAGTCTGAGCTCTAGGAATCCAGGTGGAGAGATGAAGGAGTGAACATATGAGCATGAAGAAGTAATCTACAGAGACAGCTGAACCAAGATTGTGGAAACTCATGAACTCTAGACCTGCAACTGTGGATACTCCAGAGTACCAAACTAGACTAGAATCTAGGAATTCTACAGCAGCAAGAACTGAACATCCAAACAGGTATGAAGCATAAGGGAACAACCTCAAAAAGCTTACAAGAAGCTTACAGACACCAAATAGACTGGACCAAAAACAAGTCGCCTAGACACATCATCATCATCATCATCATCATCATCATCATCATCATCATCATAATAATAATAATAACAAGCATACAGAATATAGAAAGAATATTAAGGGCAGCAAAGGAAAAACACTTACAGGACCACAGCTGACTTCTCAATGGAAACTTTGAAAGCCAAAAGGTCCTGGATAGATGTCCTACAAACACTAAGAGACCATGGATACCAGCCCAGACTACTATACCCTGCAAAGCTTTTTAATAACTATAGAGGAAGAAAACAAGATATTTCATGACAAAGCCAGATTTAAACAATGCATATCCACAAATCCAACCATAGAGAAAGTACTGGAAGGAAAACTCCAACTCAAGGAAGTTAACTACACCCACAAAAACATAGGCAATAGATACCCCCAAATTACCAAAAGCCAAAAACAAAAACAAAAAAGAGGGAAATCCATAACAATACAAACACCAAAAACAAATAAAATAGAAACACGAATCAATAATCATTGGTCATTAATATCCCTCCATATTAATGGTCTTAACTCACCTATAAAAAGACACAGGCTAACCAAATCATACGAAGACAGAATTTATTATTTTGCTGTATACAAGAAACACACTTCAACTTCACTTCAACTTCACTTTTACCTCAGAGTAAAAGGATGCCAACAGTAGGTGTTGTTTTCTTAGGATTACTTCCTGCTGATATGGGATGATGATGACTCCAGAGAACCTGTAGGGGAAAAAAATTAAGTTAACAAAATTTCTCACAAGGAACTACCAGTACTGTTTGTAGCTAGTCTCTGTGTGGCATGAAATGTTTGACTGAGAGTTTTATCTGAGACTCTGGCCAGGGTGCCGTAAGAAGGTGCACTATTTTAGCTAGCTAGTCTAAGTTCTCTCTAGTGTTATAGTCCCAAACAGGTTTTAGAGTGATGATTGTAGTTCAGATGCATCCAAGTTGAATCAAGTGGAATCGATGAAGTGGGGTCCCATCTTCATTTTGGAGAGTTTAAAGATTGTTGTTAGGAATTGTTATTGTTCCCTGTTGAAAACATAAACATTAATATCAACACAGAACTTTTTACTTTAACTTTTTTTAACTTTTCTAGGTATGTATATGGGGAAAGGCAACATTAAGAATGAAAATAAGTATGAGGAAAATTTAGGATTTTAGAGAGAAAACAGTTTAGACAAATGACAGTCCCTAGATTTTGTTTTCTTTTGTCTTACAACAATTGGATTCTTGATATAGGACAGGAACTCTGAATTTTATTTTAACAGCATGCTTGAATTTAGAGGAGGAAAGTAAAATCCAACTCAAAAGCCAGCACTGGTTTATATGAATTGGGACTAAAAGAGTACTAGGAAGTAAAGAGGAAATAGATTTTGGTATGGAAATAGATTGCCAGAATCAGATACTGGTACCATATGTTAGATTCTTCTTTTTTGATGGTGGCTTTTTCTTTTGTTTTGTTTGTTTTTGATACCTATCTTCTGTTTTTCAAGGTACCTACACATTTAGTGTCTTTTCGCTTTTTAAAGATGGATGATATCTGTTTTCCTGTAAAGATAAGAACAGAGCATTCATCTACCTTTGAGAGGTTTCTATATAACTCGTGGGAAGTACCTTGGTGGATGAACTATCATTTCTCCCCTTAAAGAGGTATCTTCTGTTTAAATCAGATCTTGATCAGCTTTGTTTTTTTTTTTCCTCCTGTAGATACAAAGACAAAACCCCAACCTCAACATAACATATATCCTGGTTTCCATACTGAGGTCAATACATCTTGAAGTACACTGGCTAGTTTAGTTTACAACTTTCCCGCCCCCCCATTTTTTAAATTTATTTTTTTATTTTTATTTTACACATAGTTCCCAGTTTCCTCTCTCTCTCACTTCCTCCCTCCCTCTCTCCCTCTTTTTCTCTCTCCCACACTCTCATGTCCACTGACCACCCTCCCCTCCCATCTCCCCCCACTCCACATGTAGGGTGATGCCCTCTGGGGGGCGGGTCATCTAAATCTGTCAAGTTATTTGAAGTAGGGACTAGGACTTCTCTCCTGTCTCTAGGTTAAGGGAGTATCCCTCCATGGGGAATGTGCCCACAAGGTGCTTTTGTGCATCAGAAATACATCCTGGTTCCACTGTCTGAAGTCCCTTAGACAGATCAGGCCTTCTAGCTGACACCCATGTTCAGGAGGTCTGAGTCAGTCCCATGCTGGATTCCCAACTATCAGTCTGGGGGCCCATTAGCTTCTCCTTGTTCATGTCAGCTGTCTCTATGTGTTTCTGCAACCTGGTCTTGTCCTCTCTCTCTGCATCTGGATTCTAGTTCAGCTTAGTGTTTAGTTGTGAGTATTTGCTTCCATTTCCATCAGCTATTAGATGAGGGCTCTATGATGGTGGATAAGTTAGTTTATGATCTCATTATTAGAGAAGGGCATTTATGGTAGCCTTCCCACTGTTGCTCAAATTGATAGTTGGAGTCAGTCTTGTAGGTCTCTGAACATTTTTCTAGAGTCAGTTTTCTCTTCAAACCTTTCAAACCTATAATGGCTCTGTCTTTTATGCTCTCTCTTCTCTCTCTCTCTCTCTCTCTCTCTCTCTCTCTCTCTCTCTCTCTCTCATGTGTGTGTGTGTGTCTCTCTCTCTTATCTTATCTTATCTCATCTACTCCTCCCCTGCCTCAAACTTCCTAGTCCCACGTGCTTTCCTCTCCTCCCCTTCTCTTTCTCCTAGTTCCCTCTCCACTCACTGCCCCCCCCCACACACTCCCAAGATGTTCTGAAGATCTTGTCTCTTTCCTCTTCTGTGAGGGACCTTATAAGAATCTGTTAGAATTCTCTTTGTATCCTAGTTTCTCTGGAAATGTGAATTATAGGCTGGTGATCCATTGCTCTATGTATATGAGCAAGTACATACCATGTTACTCTTCTTGTGACTGGGTTACCTCATTCAGGATGGTTTCTTCAAGTTCCATCCATTTAACCTGCGAATTTCAAGATGCCATTTTGTTTTTCTGCAGAGAAGTATTCCATTGTGTAAATGTGCTACATCTTCTTTATCCATTGTTCAGTTAAGGGGCATCTAGGTTGCTTCCAGGTTCTTGCTATTACAAATAATGCTGCTATGAATATAGTTGAGCACATGTCTTTGTTGCATGGATGTGGATCATTTGGATAAATGTGTAAGAGGGGGATTGTTGGGTCCTGTGGTAGACTGATTCCCATTTTCCTGAGGAACTGCCATATTAATCTCTAAAATGGCTGTACAAGTTTGCACTCCCACCAGCAGTGGAGGAGTGTTCCCCTTTCTCCACATCCTCTCCAGCATAAGTTGTCATTGGTGTTTCCAATTTTAGCCATTCTGGCAGGAGTAAGATAGTATCTCAAAATTGTTTTGATTTGCATTTCCCTGAAAGCTAAGGATGTTGAGCACTTTCTTAAGTGTCTTTAAGCCATTTTGATTTCCTCTATTGAGAATTCTCTATTCAGTTCTATACCCCATTTTTTTAAAATATGGTTATTTGGTGTTTTGTTGACTAGTTTCTTAAGTTCTTTGTATATTTTTGGAGATCAATCCTCTGTCACATGTAGGATTAGTGAAAATTGGGAAACGCCAGTCTGTGGGCTCCCATTTGGTCTTCTCAACTGTGTTCTTTGCCTTACAGAAGCTACAAAGTTTGAGGAGATCCCATTTGTTAATTGTCCATCTCAGTGTCTGTGCTACTGGAGTTATGTTCAGGAAGCAATCTCCTGTACCAATTTGTTTACGGCTACCTCTCAGTCTCTCTTCTAAGAGGTTCAGTGTGGCTGGATTTATGTTGAGGTTTTTGATCCATTTGGACTTGAGTTTTGTGCATGGCAATAGACATGGGTATATCTGCAGTCTTCTACACACCATCATCTACTTGTGCCAGCACCATTTGAAGATACTTTTCTCCTCCTTTGACAAAATTTTTAGCTGTTTAGTCAAAAAACAGGTGTTTGTAGGTGTGTGTGTTAATATCAGGATTTTCTATTTGATTCCATTGGTCGATTTGTCTGTTTTTGTGCCTATACCAGGCTGTTTTGAGGACTATAGCTCTGTAGTAGAGCTTAAAGTCGGGGATGGTGATGCCTCCTGAAGTTCCTTTATTGTACTGGGTTGCTTTGGATTTCCTGGGTCTTTTGTTTTTCCATATAAAGTTGATTATTTTCCTTTCAAGGTCAGGGAAGAATAGTGCTGGGATTTTAACGGGGATTGCATTGAATCTGTAGATTGCTTTTGGCAAGATTGCCATTTTCACGGTGTTTATCCTACCTATCTGAGAGCAACAGAGATCTTTTCATTTTCAGGTATCTTCTTTGATTTTTTCTTTAAAGACACAAAGTTCTTATTATATAGGTCTTTCACTTGTTTGGTAAGCATTACCCCAAGACACTTTATGTTGTTTTTGGTTATTGCAAAGGGTGATATTTCTCTGATTTCTTTCTCAGCCCTTTTGTTGTCTGAATAAAGTAGGGCTAATGATGTTTTTGTGTGTTTATCTTGTATCCTTCTAGTTTACTGAAGGTGTTTATCAACTGTAGGAGTTCCCTGGTAGAGTTTTTTGTGCGACTTATTTAAACTATCATATCATCTGCAAATAGAGAAAGTTTGACTTCTTTCTTTCCTATTTGGATCCCCTTGATATCTTTTTGTTGTCTTATTACTTTAGCTAGCACTTCAATTAGGATATTGAAGAAATATGGAAAGAATGGGCAGCCTTGTCTTGTCCCTGATTTTAGAGGAATCACCTTAAACTTCTCTCCATTCAGTTTGATGTTGGCTGTTGGTTTACTGTATATTGCTTTTATTATGTTTAGGTAGACCTACAAGGATGAACCCAACTAACAATCTGAGCAACAGTGGAAAGGCTACCTTAAATGCCCTTCCCTGATAATGACATTGGTAACTAACTTATATGTCATCATAGAGTCCTCATGTAGTAACTGATAGAAACAAAAGCAGATACTGAGCTGAACTCTTGGAATCCAGCTGCAGAGAGGGAGGAGTGCTAAGAAAAGAGGTCAAGAGCAAGCTACATAACCCACAGAGACAGCTGACCTGGACAAGGGTGAGCTAATGAACCCTCAGAGTGACAGCAGCGATACCAGCATTGGACTGACTCAGACCCCCTGAACATGAATCTCAGTTAGAAGGCCTTGGCAGTCTGTGGGACCTCTGATAGTGGAACCAGGATGTATCCGTGGTGCATTAAAGGACTTTGGGAGCACATTCCCCATGGAGAGATACTCCTTTAGCCTAGATTCAGGAGGGAGGGCCTAGTCCCTACTCCAAATGATTTGACAGATTTTGTTGACCCCTCCTGGAAGACATCACTTTCCCTGTGGAGTGAGGGGGGGTAAGATAGAAGGGGGGTCGGGAATTTGCATGTAAAATAAGGTTGTTTTAATTTAAATTAAATCTTTAAATCTCCTGGGTAAACTGGGAAGGAGTAGAAGGGAGAGAATGGGGAAAACTTGATGGATCAACTTAAAGGATTTGGAAAGAAATGGAGGGGGAAAGCAATGAAAGCAATATCTTGATACAGGAAGCCATCATGGGGTTAGGCAGAAACCTTGTACTAGAGAAATTCTCAGGAATCCACAAGTTGTGTAAATGGGCTTTCCCCTTTAATCAAATTAGTGACTACCCCAATTGTCATGATAGGACCTACATCCAGTAACTAATGGAAGCAATTCAGTAACCACAGCCAAGCACTGGGCTGGGCTCCTTGAAAAGGAGGGAGGAGGACTCACATGAACGAGGAGGGATCATATTAACAAGGGGGATCAAGACCATGATGGGAAAAACCACAGAGACAGCTGACCCTAGCTAGTGGGAGCTCATGGGCTATGAACTGACCATTGGGAGACCTGTAAGGGACTGCACTAGGCATTCTGAATGTGGGTGAAAATTATGTAACTTTTTGTTGGGGAAGGGGCTGGCAATGACACCAGAACCTATCCCAGGTGCATGAACTGGCTTTTTGGAACCAATTCCCTGTAATGGGACACCTTTCTCAGCCTTGATATGGGGGGGTATTGATCCTGCCTCAACTTGATATATCAGACTTTGTTGACTTCCCAAGGAAGACCTTATGCTCTCTGAGGAATAGATGAGGACGTGAGAAGAGGGGAGGTTGGAGGACCAGAGAAGGGGAAGGGAAGTAGAACTGGGATTGGTGTATAAATAAAAAATAACATTTTTAAATATAAAAGGAATGTAGTAGAATTTTTATGGGGACTGTGAAAAATATGTAGGTTGATTTTGGTAAGATGGTCACTTTTACTGTGTTAATCCTACCAACCCATGAGCATAGAAGATCTTTCCACTTTCTGATATTTTCTACTATTTCTTTCTTTAAAGACCTGAAGTTCTTGTCATAAAGAACTTTCACTTGGTTCATTAGTGTTACCAGAATATATTTTATATTGTTTGTGGCTATTGCAAAGGGTGCTGTTTCCCTGATTCATTTCTCGGTCTTTTATCATTTATATATAAGAGGAGTACTTATATATAAATTTTTTGAGTTAATCTTGGATTCTGTCACTTCACTAAAGGTGTTTATCAGCTGTAGGAGTTCCCTGGTAGAAATCTTGGGTCACGTATTTACACTATCATGTCATCTGTGAATGTTGATACTTTGACTTATTTTCCAATTTATATCTCCTTGATCTCTCTTGTTGTCTTATTGCTCTAGCTAGAACTTTGAGTATGATATTGAAAAGATACACAGTGGATAGACAGCCTTATCCCTGATTTTGGTGTGATTGTCCTTTCCATTTAATTTGATGTTAGCTATTGGCTTACTGTATATTGGCTTAATTATATTTAGTTATATTCATTGTATCCCTGATCTCACCAAGATTTTCAGGGAAGGAGGCAATTTTACTAAAAGATTTTTAATCTTCTAAAATAGCCCTCCATAGAACATTGTACACTGCTAATTAAAAACTACTATGACAGCATGGCAACAAAAGCAGAATTCATATCATTATAATACACAGCAGAATAAAATACATATAACAAAGAATGTATAAAACATGAATTTGAAATTATATTTTAAGCACATAAGAAGCATACACTCCTCCAACTTGTACACACCAACAAAGTTATTGAGACATAATATTAAAAGACTTGGAAGTTAACAGTCCAGCTTGTCTATATAGTCTATTGTAGCCATTTTAGAAAGGAATTTTTCTCCTTTTTTATTTAAATTAGATGAAATCTTATTTTACATATCAGTCCCAGTTCCCTCTCAATCCCACCCTCCCTTTTTCCTCACCGACCTCCTCCCTTCACCATCACACTCCCTATCCACACCTCAGGGAGAATGAGGCCTTCAGTGGGAGATCATCAAAGTCTGTCACATAATTTAGGGCAGAGCCTAGGCCCTCCTCCATGTATTTAGGCTGAGAGAGTATACCTACATGGAGGAATGGGCTTCCAAAGTCCATTTTTACACTAGGATAAATACTGGTTCCACTGCAAGTGTCCCCATAGACTGCCCAGGCTTCCTAACTGACACGCAAGTCAGGAGGCCTGGTTTGGTCCTATGCTAGTTCCCCAGCTATCTGGCTGGGGTCCATGAGCTCCCACATGTTCAGGTCAGCTGTTTCTGTGGGAATTACTCCCTTGCTCATTACTCCTCCCTCTTTACAACTGGAATCCAAGAGCTCTGCTCAGTGCTTAGATATGGATCTCTGATTCTGATTCCATCAGCTAATGGATGAAGGCTCTAGGTTAGCATTTACAATAGTCATCAATCTAATCATTATAAGGGAAGAGCATTTAAGGAAGCCCCTCCACTATTGCTTAGATTTTTAGTTGGGATCATTCTTGTGGATTTCTGGACATTTTCCTGGTGTCCGATTTCTCTTTAAAACTTTAATGGCTCCCTTTATTAAGGTATCTCTTTTCTTGCTCTCATCTATTCATCCCCTGACTCATTCTTCCTGATCCCTCATGTTCCCCTCTCTTCCCTCCTCTTTCTCTTACCTCCCTCGCCCTCAACTTCCAAGTTGTCGAGGAGCTCTTCTGGATTTTCTATTCTTCAGGAGACTATGTGTGTCTCTCTTGGGGTCCAACTAGTTTCTTAGCATCTCTGAAGGTATGGATTGTAGGCTGGTAACCCTTGCTCTATGTCTGATATCCATATATGAGTGAGTACATATCATCTTGTCTTTTTTGTAACTGGGCTACCACAGTCAGGATGGGTTGTTCTAGTTCCATGCATTTGCCTGCAAATTTCAAGATTGCATTGTATTTTTTCTACTGAGTAGTACTCCATTGTGTAAAAGTACGACATTATCTTTATCCATTCTTCAGGTGAGGAGCATCTAGGTTGTTTCCAGGTTCTGGCAGTTACAACTAATGCTGCTATGAACATAGTTGAACAGGTGTCTTTGTTGCATGGATGTGCATCCTTTGGATATATGCTTAAGAGTGGAATTGCTGGATCCTCAGGTAGACTGACTCCCATATTCCTGAGTAACAGCCAAAGTGATCATCAAAATGGCTATACAAGTTTGCACTCCCACCAGCAGTGAAGGAGAGCTCTACTCTTTCCATATCCTCTCCACCATAAACTGTCATTGGTGTTTTTGAGTTCAGCCATTCTGACAGGAGTAAAATGAAACTCAAAGTTGCCTTTATTTGCATTAACATGATGGCTAAGGATGTTGAGCACTTTCTTATGTGTTTTTCAGCCATTTTAGATTCCTCTATTGAGAATTCTTCATACAGCTTTATACCCCACTTTTTAATAGGGTTATTTGGTGTTTTGGTGACTAGCTTCTTGAGTTTTTTGTATATTTTGGGTATCAGCCTTCTGTCAGATGTAGAGTTGGTGAAGAACTTTTCCCACTCTGTGGGCTGTGATTTTGTCTTGTTGACTCTATCCTTTGCCTTACAGAAGCTTCTTAGTTTAAGAAGGTGCCATTTATTAATGTTCAATCTCAGTGTCTGTACTACTTGTGTTATGTTCAGAAAGGGGTCTCTTGTACCAATTCTATCAAGGACACCTCTCACTTTCTCTTTTAAGATTAAGTGTGGCTGGATTTATGTTGAGATGTCTTTGATCCAATTGCACTTAAGTATCATGTGGCAATAGTCATGGAACTATCTGAAGTCTTCTACACACCCATGTCCAGTTATGCCAACATCATTTGTTGAAGTTGCTTTCCTCTTTCCATTGTATAATTTTAGCTCTTTTGTCAAAAATCAGGAGTTCATAGGTGTGTGGGTTAATATCAAAGTTTTCCATTTCATTCCTTTGACCTACCTGTCTATTATTTTGCAACTATGAAACTGTTTTCATGATTATAGCTCTATGGTAGAACTTGAAGTGAGGGATGGTGATGCCTCCTGAAGTTGCTTTAATGCACAGCATTATTTTGGCTATCCTGGGTCTTTTGTTTTTTCCATAAAAAGTTGATTATTATCCTTTCAAGGTCAGTAAATAATTGTGCTGGATTTTGATGGGGATTGCATTGAATCTGTAGATTGCTTTTGGCAATGTAGCCATTTTTACTATGTTTATCCTACCTATCCAAGAGCATGGGAGATCTTTCCATTTTCTGGTATCTTCTCTAATGTGTTTCTTTGAAGATGAAAAGTTTTAGCTAAGAACCAACTCTTTATTACATTGATTCTTTTTTTATAAATGTTTCTTATTTTACATATCAATCAAATTTCCTTCTCCCTCCCTCCACCAGCCCATACCATTCCCCACCCACTCCACAGGGAGATGGATGCCTTCCAGGAGGGGTCAACAAGATCTATCAGGTAATTTGAGGTAGAAACTAGGCCCTCCCTCCTGCCGCTAGGCTAATGGAGTACCCCTCAGTGGGAAATGTGCTACCAAAGTCCTTTCGTGCAGCAGGGATAATCCCGTTTCCACTGTCAGAGGTCTTTTAGACAGCCCATGTTCAGGGGTCTGAGTTGGTCCAATGCTGGATTCCAAGCTATCAGTCTGGGGCACATTAGTTCATCCTTGTTCATGTCAGCTGTCTCTGTGGGTTAATGTAGCCTGGTTTGTCTTCCCTCTCTGAATCTGGATTTCAGTTCAGCTCAGTGTTTAGCTGTGGGTGTCTGTTTTTGTTTCCATCAGCTACTAGATGAGGGCTCTACGATGGTGGATAAGCTAGTCATCAATCTCATTATCAGGGAAGGGCATTTATGATAGTCTTTCCACTGTTGCTCAAATTGTCAGGTGGGGTCAATTTTGTAGGTCTCTGAATATTTCTCTGGAGGCAGTTTTCTTTTCAAAGCTATAATGGCTCCCTCTTTTATGGTATCTATCTATCTCTCTTTTTTTAACTCGCCTATTCCTCCCCTGACTCAGTCTTCCTAGTCCCACATGCTTTTGCCTCCTCCACTTCTCTTCCTGCTAGTTCCTTCTCCAATCACTGCCCCCCAATATGCTCAGGAGATCTTGTTCTTTTCCCCTTCTGTGAGGGACCTTGTATGAATCTCTTAGATAACTCCTTGTATCCTAGTTTCTTTGGCATTGTGAATTATAGGTGGGTGGTCTTTTGCTCTATGTCTAAAATCCATGTATGAGTGAGTACATACCACGTTCCTCTTTTTGTGACTAGGTCACCTCAATCAGGATGGTTTCTTCAAGTTCCATCCATTTGCCTGTGAATTTCAAATTTCCATTGTTTTTTTCCCACAGAGTAGTATTCAATTCTGTAAATGTGTCATATATTCTTTATCCTTTCCTCAGTTGAGAGGTATCTACATTGTTTCCAGGTTCTTGCTATTTCAAATATTGCTGCTATGAACATAATTGAACAAATGTCTTTGTTGCACAGATGTGGATCATTTGGGTAAATGAGTAAAAGTGGGATTGCCGGGTCCTCTGGTAGACTGATTCCCATTTTTCTGAGGAACCGCCATACTGATCTCCAAACTGGCTGTACAAGTTTGCACTCCCACCAACAGTGTGGGAGTGTTCCCCATTCTCTATATTCTTTCCAACATAGGTTGCCATTGGTGTTTCTAATTTTTGCCATTCAGGCAGGAATAAGATGGTATCCCAGAGTTGCTTTCATTTGCATTCCCCTGATAGCTAAGGATATTGAACACTTTCTCAAGTGTCTTTCAGCTTTTTTGGCTTACTCTATTGCGAATTCTCTCTTCAGTTCTGTACTCCATTTTTTTTATTTTATTTTACATATTGATCCCAGTTCCCTCTTCCTCCCTCCCTCCCTCCTTCTTTCCCTCTCTCCTCCCTCACATACACCCCGACCACTCTCCCCTCCCATCCCTCCCCCACTCCACATGTAGGGCACTGCCATCCAGGAGGGGTCATATAAATCTGTCAAGTAATTTGAAGTAGGGACTAGGCCTATTCTCCTGTCTCTAGGTTAAGGGAGTATCCCTCCATTGGGGATGTGCCCACAAGGTCCTTTTGTGCATCAGGAATATATCCTTGTTCCACTGTCTGAGGTCCCTTAAGCTGCTCAGGCCTTCTAGCTGAGACCCCTGTTCAGGGGGTCTGAGTCAGTCCCATGCTGGATTCCTAGCTATCAGTCTGGAGGTCAGTTAGCTCCTCCTTGTTCAGGTCAGCTGTCTCTATGTGTTTTTGCAACCTGGTCTTGTCCTCCCTCTTGCATCTGGATTTGTACTCCATTTTTAATAGGGTTATTTGGTGGGGTTTTTTTGACTAGTTTCTTGAGTTCTTTGTATACATTGGAGATCAGCCCTCTGTCAGATGTGGGCTTGGTAAAGCTCATTTCCCAGTCTATGGGCTGGAATTTGCTCTTGTCAACTGTGTCCTTTGCCTTACAAAAGCTTCACAGTTTGAGAAGGTCCCATTTATTAATTGTCCATCTCAGTGTCTGTGCTACTGGAGTTATGTTCAGGAAGCAGTCTCCTGTAACAATTTGTTCAAGGCTACCTCCTACTTTCTCTTCTAACAGGTTCAGTATGGCTGGATTTATGTTGAGGTCTTTGATTCATTTGGACTTGAGTTTTGTGCATTTCAATAGACATGTGTCTATCTGCAGTCTTTTACTCACCATCATCCACTTGTGCCAGCACCATTTGTTGGAGATGCTTTTCTCCCTCCATTGTGTAATTTTAGCTGTTTTGTCAAAAATCAGGTGTTCATAGGTGTGTGGGTTAATATCAGGATTTTATATTAGATTCCTTTGTTCTACCTGCCTATTTTTGTGCCAATACCAGGCTGTATTTATGTCTATAACTCTGTAGTAGAGCTTCAATTCATAGATGGTGATACCTCCTAAAGTTCCTTTATTGTACAGGGTTGTTTTTGGCTATCCTGGGTCTTTTGTTTTTCCATATATAGTTGAGTATTATTCTTTCAAGGTCAGTAAAGAATTGTGCTGGGATTTTGATTGAATCTGTAGATTGCTTTTGGCAAGATTGCCATTTTTACTATGTTGATCCTACCTGTCCATGAGCATGAGAGATCTTTCCATTTTCTGGTATCTTCTTTAATTTCTTTCTTTAAAGACACAAAGTTCTTGCTACATAGGTATTTCACTTGTTTGGTAAGCATTACCCCAAGTTACTTTATGTTGTTTGTGGCTATTGTAATCAGTGATGTTTCTCTGATTTCTTTCTCAGCCCCTTTATCATCTGTATATAGTAGGGCTACTATCTATTTTTTTTTAGTTAATCTTTTATCCTGCTATTTCCCTGTCTGGAGGTGTTTGTAAGCTGTAGGAGTTCCCTGATAGAGTTTTTGGGTTGTTTATGTAAACTATCATATCATCTGCAAATTGGACAGTTTCACTTCTTCCTTTCCAAATTTTATCCTTTTGATCCCCTTTTGTTGTCTTATTGCTTTATCTCAAGTACACCTCAAGTACACCTCAAGTAGCACTTCAAGTACAATATTGAAGAGATATGAAGAGAGAGGGCAGCCTTGTCTTGTTCTTGATTTTAGAGGAATCGCCTTGACTTTCTCACCATTCAGTTTGATGTTGGCTATTGGTTTACTGTATATTGCTTTTGTTATGTTTAGATATGTTCCTGTTATCCCTGATCTTTCCAAAACTTTTATCATGAAACGGTGTTGAATTTTGTTACAGCTTTTTCAGCATCTAGTGGGATGATCATTTGGTGTTACTTTTTCAGTCTGTTTATATGGTGGATCACATTGATAGATTTCGTATGTTGAACCATCCCTGCAACCCAGGGATGAAGCTTGCTTGGTCATGGTGGATGCATTCTCTGATGTTGTTCTTGAATTCAGTTTTCCAGTATTTTATTGAGTATTTTTCCATCAATATTCATGAGGAATATTGCTCTGTAGTACCCTTTCTTATTTTTTTATTGTGTCTTTGTTTCTACTTTATTGATTTCAATCCTCAATTTGATTATTTCCTGATGTCTCCTTCTCTGGTGTGAGTTTGTTTCTTTTTGTTCTAGAGCTTTCATTTGTGCTGTTAACTCTCTAATGTGACTATCTTCCAATAACTTTATATGGGCACTTAGTTTAGATATTGTGTCTTTATTTCTTTGAATTTTAGGAAGTATTTAATTTCTCTATTTCTTCCTTGACCCAGTAATTATGCAATTGTGCATTTTTCAGTTTCCATGAGTTTGTAGGGTTTCTGAAACTTGTGTTGTTGTTGAATTCTAACTTTAAAATATGGTGGTCTGATAAGATACAGGGGGTTATTCCAGTTTTTTTATATATCTGTTGAGGTTTGCTATGTTGCCATATATGTGATTGATTTTAGAGAAGGTTCCATGTGGAGCTAAGAAGAAGGTGTATTGTAGGATGGAATGTTCTATAGATACCTGTTACACCCAATTGGGCCATAATTTGTTAGCTCTTTTGTTTCTTTTTTAAGTTTCTCTCTGGTGGACCTGTTTAGTGGTGAGAGTGGGGTGTTGATCTCTCAGTATAAGTTGTGAGTTTTTATGTGAGCTTTGAGGTTTAGTAATGTTTCTTTTACACATGTGAGTGCCTTTGTATTTGGGGGATAGATGTTCAGAATTGAGAATTTGTCCTGATGGATTTTATCTGTGTTGAATATGAAATGACCTTCATCTCTTTTGATTAATTTTAATTTGAAGTCAATTTATCAGATATTAAGATAGCTACAGCAGCTAGTTTCTTAGGTCCTTATAATTGAATTTTTTTTCTCAACCCTTTTCTCTGAAGTAGTGTCTGTCTTTGAAGCTGAGGTGTGTTTCATGTATGCAGCAGAATAATGGGTTCTGTCTTCATATTGATTTTGTTAGCCTATGTCTCTTTATGGGCAAGTTAAGACCATTGATATTGAGGGAGATTAAGGACCATTGATTGTTAACTCTAGTTTGGGATTTGGTGGTGGTGGTGGTGGTGGTTGTGGTGGTATTGTGAGTAGATTTGCCTTGCTTTTTCTTTTGGGTTCTGTAAAAGTGCGGTTATGTATTGTCTATATTAATTTCCTTGGGGTGGAGTTTTTTCTCCAGAATTTTCTGTAGGGCTATACTTATGGATGTGTTTTGTGTAAATCTGGCTTTGTCATGGAAAATCATATCATTTCCATCTGTAGTGATTGAGGGTTTTTCTGCGTATACTAGTCTGAGCTGGCATCCATGGCCTTTTAGTGATTGTAAAACATCTATCAAAGACTGTCTTGCTTTCAGAGTTTCCATCAAAAAGTCAGGTGCAATTCTAATAGGTCTGCCTTTATATGATACATGGCCTTTTTTCCTTCCTTGCTCTTAATATTTTTCTTTATTCTGTATGTTTGTTTTTGGTTATTTTGTGGTGAGGGAACTTTTTTTCCTCCACTCTATTTGGTGTTCTGTAAGCTTCTTGTACTTTCATTGGCATGTCCTTCTTCAGGTTGAGAAAGTTTTCTTCTATGATTTTGTTGAATGTTTTCTGCATCCTTGAGCTGGGCTTCTTTACCTTCTGCTATACCTATTATTCTTAGGTTTGGTCTTTTCATGGTGTCCCACATTTCCTGAATATTTTTTGTTAGGGATTTGTTAGCCTTAAGATTTTCATTGCTCACCGATCCAAGTACTAACCACAACCAACCGTGCTTAGCTTCCTAGATCAGATGAGATAAGGCATGTTCAGAGTGGTATGACCAAAGAAGATGGCAGATAAACCCATGACTATTGCCATGCCCAAAACTCAAGTTCAAATGGATCAAAGAACTCAACATGAATCCAGCCACACTTAACCTCTTAGAAATGAAAGTGGGAGGTACCCTTCAACAAATTGTTACAGGAGGCTGCTTCCTAAACATAACACCAGTAGCACAGACACTGAGATGGATGATTAATAAATGGGACTTCCTCAAACTGAGCAGTTTCTCTAAGGCAAAGGACACGGTTGACAAGACCAAACAGCAGCCCACAGACTGGGAAAAGGTCTTCACCAACCCCACTCAAGAAACTAGTAAACAAAGCACCAAATAACCCTATTAAAAAGTAGGGTGCAGAACTGAATAGAGAATTCTCCATCCAAAATGGCTGCAAGAAACTTAAGAAAGTCCTCAACATCCTCAGCTATCAGGGAAATGTAAATCAAAACGACTCTGAGATACCATCTTACTCCTGCCAGAATGGCTAAAATTAGAAACACCAATGACAGCTTATTCTGGAAAGGATGTGAGGAAAAGGGAACACTCCTCCTCTGCTGGTGGGAGTGCAAACTTGTACATCCAGTTTAGAGATCAGTATGGTGGTTCCTCAGGAAAATGGAAATCAGTCTACCACAGGACCTGGCAATCCCACTCTTAGGCATATACTCAAATGATCCATATCCATGCAGCAATACATCTGTTCAACTATATTCATAGCAGCATCATTTGAAATAGCAAGAATATGAAAGAAACCTAGATGCCTCTCAACTGAAGAATGGATAAGGAAGATGTGGCACATTTACACAATGGAATACTACTCTGCGGGAAAAAACAATGGAATCTTTAAATTCACAGGCAAATGCATAGTAATTGAAGAAAGCATCCTGAGTGAGGTAACCCAGTCACAAAAAGCAGAACATATATGAGCTCTCTCATAGATAGATTTTAGACATAGAGCAAAGAATCACCAGCTTATCATTCACACTGCCAGAGAAACTAGGATATAAGGAGGAACCTAAGAGATTCAAACAAAGTATCTTATAGAAGGAGAAAGGGAACAGATCTCCTGAGCATATTGGGAGTCAGGGAGGGCAGTGAGTGGAGAGGGAACTAGGAGAAAGAGAAGGAGAGGATGAGAAAGCACATGGGATGAGGAAGATTGAGTCAGGGGAGGAATAGTGAAGGAATAGATGAGAGAGATAGAGAGACAGAGAGACAGAGAGACAGAGAGACAGACAGACACCACACACACACACACACACACACAGAGAGAGAGAGAGAGAGAGAGAGAGAGAGAGAGAGAGAGAATAAAAGAGGTAGCCATTATATCTCTGAAGAGAAAACTGAATCTTCAGAAATGTTCAGAGTCCTACAAGACATCCAGCTAACAATTTGAGCAACAGTGGAAATGCTACCACAAATGCCCTACCCTGATAAAAAAAAAGGCTTGTCTATCTTGTTGATTTTCTGAAAATAAAACAAAACTTTGTTACATTGATTCATTGTATTGTTTTCCTAGTTTGAACTTTATTGATTTCAGCCCTCAAATTGATTATATCCTGATGCCTACTCCTCCTGGGTGAGTTTGCATCTTTTTGTTCTAAGGCTTTCAGTTGTGTTGTTAATTCTCTAATATGACTATCCCCCTTTATCTTCATGTCGGCATTTATTGCAATGAACTTTCTTGTAGCACTGGTTTCAAAGTGTCTGATAAATTCAAGTATGTTGTGTCTTCATTCTAGATAAATTCTAGGACATCTTCACTTCCTTTATTTCTTCTTTGACCCAGGAAGGTGCAACTCACATTGTTCAGTTTCCATGAGTTGTAGGGTATCTGTGATATGTGTTGTTGTTGAATTCCAACTTTAAAACATGATGATCTGATAAGATAAAGGGGACTATCCCAACACACACACACACACACACACACACACACACACACACACACACACACACATATATATATATAAGTGTTGAGGTTTGTTATGTTGCCTAGTATGTGGCTGATTTTAGAGAAGGTTCCATGTGGAGCAGAGAAGAAGATATATTCTTTTGTGTTTGGATTGAATGTTCTATAGATGTCTGTTAAACCCAACTAGGACGTAACTTGTTAGTTCTTTTGTTTCTTTGTATTGTTTCTGTCTAGTGGTCCTGACTAGTGATAACAGTGAAGTGTTGAAGTCTCCCACTATGAGTGTGTGAGGTTTTATGTGAGCTTTGAGCTTTAATAGCATTTCATTTACAAATGTGGGTGCCTTTGTATTTGGAGCATAGATGTTCAGAATTGAGTCTTTGTGCAGATGGATTTCTCCTGTGATGAATATGAAAAGACCTTCCTAATCTCTTTTGAGTAATTTTGGTTTGAAGTATAAGTTGTTAGACAACAGGATAGCTACACTTGCTTGGTTCTTGGGTCCATTTGATTAGAAGATCTTTCCCCAACCCTTTACCCTGAAGTAATATCTGTCTTTGAAGCTTAGATTGTTTCTTGTATGCAGCAGGATGAATTCTGTCTTCTTATCCATTCTATTAGTCTGTGTCTTTTTATAGGTGAGTTAAGTAAGGAAAGGAAGGACCCTTGATTGTTAATGCTTGTTTGTTTTAGAAATTGTTGGTGGTGGTATTGTTAATATATTTGCCCTGCTTTATCTTTTGGGTTCTGGTGAAGTAGAATTATCTACTGCCCATGTCTTTGTGAGTATATGTAACTTCCTAGGGTTGGAGTTTTCCTTCCAGAACTTTCTGTAGGATTGGATTTGCAGATATGTATTGTGAAACTCTGACTTTGTCATTGAATATCTTGTTTTCTCCATCTATAATGATGGAGAGTTTTGCTGGGTATAGTAGCCTGGGCTGGCATCAATGGACTTGTAGTACCTGTAGTACATCTATCTAGGACCTTCTGGCCTTGAGAGTTTCCATGGAGAAGTCAGGTATAATTTTGATATGTCTGCCTTTATATGTTACCTGGTCTTTTTCCTTTGCTGCTCTATTTTTTTTTCAAAATAAATAAGTCATTTTATTTTTATTTTTATTTTACATATCTATCCCAGGTCCCTCTCCTTGCCTTCCTCCCTCCCTCTTTTCCTGTCTTCCATCTTCCCATGCTCCTCAACTATCCTCCGCCATTCCCCCCACTCCACATGTAGTGTGGTGCCTTCCAGGAGGGGTCATCTAAATCTGTCAAGACATTGCAATAGGGACTAGGCCTTCTCTCGTGTCTCTAGGTTAAGGGAGTATGCCTCCATAGGGAATATGCTCCTAAAGTCTTTTGTGAACAAAGGATACATCCTGGTTCCACTGTCTGAGGTCCCTTAGACTGCCCAGGCCTTTTAGCTGAGACCCATATTAAAGGGGTCTGAGTCATTTCCATGATGAATTCCCATTAGCTCCTCCTTGTTCAGGTCAGGAGACCCTATGTACCCTAGTCTTGTCCTCCCTCTCTGCATTAGGATTCCTGTTTAGTTCAATGTTTACTTGTGGATATCTGCTTCTTTTTCCATCAGCTACTAGATAAAGGCTCTAAGATGGTGGATAAGTTAGTCATCAATCTCATTATCAGGGAGGGGCCTTTATGATAGCCTTTCCACTGTTGTTCAAATTGTTAGTTGGGGTCAGTGTTGTACATCTCTGGACTTTTCTCTAGATTCAGTTTTCCCTTCAGAGCTACATGGCTCCATCTTTTATTCTCTCTCTCTCTCTCTCTCTCTCTCTCTCTCTCTCTCTCTCTCTCTCTCTCTCTCTCTCTCTCTCCTCTATCCCTACCCTTCCTACCCTGTCTCAATCTTCCTAGTACCACTTGCTTTCTTTTCCTCCCCTTCTCTTTCTCCTAGTTCCCTCTCCACTCACTGCCTCCCCACTCCCAAAATACTTGAGATATGTTGTTTCTTTCCCCTTCTGTGAGGGACCTTATATGAATCTCTTAGAATCCTTCTTGTATCCTAGTTTCTCTGGTGGTGTAAATTATAGGCTGGTGATCCTTTGTTCTATGTCTAAAATCCATATATGAGTGAGGGCATACCATGTTCCTCTTTTTGTCACTGGGTTGCCTCATTAAGTTTGGTTTCTTCAAGTACCATCCACTTGCCTGTGAACTTCAAACTTCCCTTGTTCCCCCCCACACAGAGTTGTATTCCATTGTGTAAATGTGCCACATCTTCTTCATCTTAAGTTCTTTCAGCCTTTTTGATTTCCTCTATTGAGAATTCTCTCTTCAGTTCTGTACCCCATTTTTAATAGGGTTATTTGGTGGGTTTTTTTGTTTTTGTTTTTTGACTAGTTTCTTGAGTTCTTTGTATACTTTAGATCAGCCCTCTGACAGATGGAGGATTAGTGAAGATTTTTTCCCAGTCTATGGGCTGCCATTTGGTCTTGTTAAATGTGTCCTTTGTCTTCATTAGCTTCTCAGTTTGAGGAGGTCCCATTTATTAATCATCCTTCTCAGTGTCTGTGCTAATGGTGTTATGTTCAGTAAGCAGTATCCTGTAACACTTTTTTCAAAGGTACCTCCTACTTTTTCTTCTAAGTGGTTCAATGTGGCCGGATTTATGTTGAGGTCTTTGATCCATTTGGACTTGAGTTTTGTGCATGTCGATAGACATGTGTCTATCTGCAATATTCTACACACCATCATCCAAATGGTGTGCCAGCACCATTTGTTGAAGATGCTTTCCTACTCCCGTTGTATACTTAGCTGTTTTGTCAAAAATCAGGTGTTTGTAGGTGTGTAGGTTAATGTCACGATTTTTTATTTGATTCCAATGGTATGTCTGTCTATTTTTGTGCCTATAACAGGCTGTTTTTAGGACTATAACTTTGTAGTAAAGCTTAAAGTCAGGGATGATGATGCCTCCTGAAGTTCCTTTATTGTATAGGGTGGTTGTATTGGCTATCCTGGGTCATTAGTTTTTCCATATAAAGTTGAGTGTTATCCTTTCAAGGTCAGTGAAAAATTGTGGGGATTTTAATGGAGATTGCATTGAATCTGCAGATTGCTTTTGGCAAGATTGCCATTTTTACTATGTTGATCCTACATGTCTGTGAGCATGGGAGATCTTTTCATTTTCAGGTATCTTCTTTGATTTTTTTCTTTAAAGACACAAAGTTCTTATTATATAGGTCTTTCACTTGTTTGGTAAGCATTACCCCAACATACTTTATATTGTGTGGCTATTGTAAAGGGTGATGTGTCTCTGATTTCTTTCTCAGCTCCTTTGTTATCTGTATATAGTTACAGCAGGTTTTTCCTGCCGGCCGCCAGTCTGGGCCCACAGCTGCACCAGCCCCAAATAACACTCAGAGACTCTGTATTTGATACAATCCTGTTGGCCAGTTACCATTATTGTTTGTGGGCTAGCTCTGTCTTAATTATTAACCCATTTCTACTTATCTAATTATTTCCACATGGCTCATCTTATCGGGGAGCCACGGCTGGCATCTTCCTTCATCCTTGGTCTACATCTTGACTCCTCCCAACTACTTCCTCTTTCCTCCTGGTCTCTTAGCCCCACCTATCTTGTTTCCTATTGGCCACAGGCTTTATTATTTAACCAGTATGAGAAACGTATTTACAGAATAACATCTCCCATCAGAACTACTGATTTTTTTTGTTCATCTTCTATCCTGCTAGTTTGCTGAAGGAGTTCATCAGCTGTAGGGGTTCCCTGGTAGAGTTAGTTGGGTCGCTTATGTCAACTATGATATCATCAACAAATAGTGAAAGTTTGACTTCTTCCTTTCCAATTTGTATCCCGTTGATCTCCTTTATTGCTTTAGCTAGAACTTCTAGTACAATATTGAAAAGATATGGAGAGAGAGGGCAGCCTTTTGTTGTTCCTGATTTTAGAGAAATTGCCTTAAGCTTCTCTCCATTCAGTTTGATGTTGGCTGTTTGTTTACTGTTATTGCTTTTATTGTGTTTAGGTATGTTCCCGTTATCTCTGATCTCTCAAGACCTTTATCATGAAAGGGTGTTGAATTTTGTCCAAGGCTTTTTCAGCATCTAGTGAGATGATCATGTGGTTTTTATTTTTCAGTTTATTTATATGGTAGATCACATTCATAGAATTTTGTGTGTTAAATGATCCCTGCAGCCCTGGGATGAAGCCTACTTGGTCATGGTGGATGATTTCTCTGATGTATTCTTGGATTTGGTTTGCCAGTACTTTACTGAGTATTTTTGTATGAATGTTCATGAGGGATATTGGTCTGTAGTTTTCCTTCTTAGTTTTTTCCTTGCGTGGCTTGGGTACCAAGGTGATTGTGACCTCATAAAAAGAGTTTGGTAATGAACCTTCTGTTTCTATTGTGTGGAACAATTTGAGGAGTATTGGTATCAGCTCTTCCTTGAATTTCTGGTAGAATTCTGCACTGAAGCCATCTGGCCCTGGCCTTTTTTGGTTGGGAGGCTTTTGATGACTGCTTCTATTTCCTTGGTTGTTATACATCCATTTAAGTTGTTTATCTGTTCTTGATTTAATTTTGATAAGTGATAGTTATACAGAAATGTGTTCATTTACTTTGAATTTTCAAATTTTGTGGAGTATGGTTTTTCACAGTATGACCAGAAAATTGTCTGAAATTCCTCAGTGTCTGTCTGTTATTTCCTTCTTTTTGTTTCTGATTTTGTTAATTTGCATTTTTTCTTTCTGTTTTTTGGTTAGTTTGGATAAAGGTTTGTCTATCTTGTTGATTTTATCAAAAAAAACAATAAAGAAACAATATTAAGAGAAGCAAAGGAAAAAGTCCAGGTAACATATAAAGGCAGACATATCAAAATTATACCTGACTTCTCCATGGAAACTTTCAAGGCCAGAAGGTCCTGGATAGATGTTCTTCAGGTACTAAGATTCCATGGATGCCAGCCCAGGCACTATACCCAGCAAAACTCTCAATCACTATAGACAGAGAAAACAAGATATTTAAGGATAAAGTCAGATTTTCACAGTAAGTATCTACAAATCCAGCCCTACAGAAAGTTCTGGAAGGAAAATCCCAACCCTAGGAAGTTAAGTACACTTGCAAATTTATAGGCAGTAGATAATCCCACATTACCAGAACCCAAGGGTAAAGCAGAGCAAATATATTAACAATACCACCAACAACAACAAATCTAAAACAAACAGGCATTAACAATCAAGGGTCCTTACTTTCCCTCAACATTAATGGTCTTAACTCACCTATAAAAAGACACAGACTAACAGAATGGCTAAGAAGACAGAATTCATCCTTCTGCTGCATACAAGAAACACATCTAAGCTTCAAAGACAGATACTACTTCAGGGTAAAGGGTTGGGGAAAGATCTTCTAATCAAATGGACCCAATAACCAAGCAAGTGTAGCTATCCTATTATCTAACAACTTAGACTTCAAACTAAAATCAATCAAAAGAGATGAAGAAAGTCATTTCATACTCATCAGAGGAAAACTCCGTCTGCACAAAGTCTCAATTCTTAACATCTATGCCCCAAATACAAAGGAACCCATATTCATAAAAGAAACACTACTAAAACTCAAAGCTCACATAAAACCTCACACACTCATAGTGGGAGACTTCAAAACACCACTCTCACCACTAGACAGAACCACCAGTCAGAAACTTACCAAAAAAAAAAAAAAAAAAAACTAATAGAAGTTATGTCCTAGTTGGGTTTAACAGACATCTATAGAACATTCCATCCAAACACAAAAGAATATACCTTCTTCTCTGTTCCTCATGGAACCTTTTCTAAAATCAGTCACATCCTAGGTGACATAACAAATGTCAACAGATACTAAAAAAATTGGAATAGTCCCCTGTATCTTATCAGATCACCATGTTTTAAAGTTGGAATTCAACAACAACACAAATCGCAGAACCCCTACAAACTCATGGAAACTGAACGATGTACAGTTGCACCATACCTGGGTCAAAAAAGAAATAAAGAAATAAGGACTTCCTAAAATTCAATGAGAATGAGGCACAACATACCTGAACTTATGGGACACCTTGAAAGCAGTGCAAGCCTTTGGGAAAAAGAAGAAGAAGAAGAAGAAGAAGAAGAAGAAGAAGAAGAAGAAGAAGAAGAAGAAGAAGAAGAAGAAGAAGATGCAAACTCACCTTAGAGGAGTAGATGCAAGGAAATAATCAATTTGAGGGATGAAATCAATAAAGTAGAAACCATAAAAACAATATAAAAAAATCAATGCAACAGAGTTGGATTTTTGAGAAAATAAAGAAGATAGACAAACCTTTATCCAAATTCTCCTCTGCTGCTCTTAATATTCTTTCTTTATTCTGTATGTTAGGTGTTTTGATTATTATGTGGCATGGGTCTTTTTTCTTTGGTCCAGTCTATTTGGTGTTCAGTATGCTTCTTATACTTCCATAGGCATGTCCTTCTTCAAATTGGGAATGTTTTCTTCAATGATTTTGTTGAACATGTTTTCTGCACCTTTGAGCTGCGCGTCTTTGCTTTCTTCTATACCTATTTTTCCTAGGTTTGACCTTTTCACAGTGTCCCAGGGTTCCTGGATGTTTTGTGTTAAGAATTTGTTGAATTTAAAATTTTCTTTGGTCAATGAATCTGTTTCCTCTAGTTTATTTTCAATGCTTGAGATTCTCATCAATCCCTTGTATTCTATTGGTTATGCTTGCATTTGTAGTTCCTGATCATTTGCCCAGTTTTTCTATTTCTAGCATTTTCTCAGTTTGTGTTTTCTTTATTGTCTCTAATTCAGTTTTTAAGTCTTGACTGTTTGATTTTTTTCCTTCACCAGTTTAATTGCTTTTTCTTGGCTTTCCTTACTTCCTTCAAGAAATTTGTTCATTTCTTCCATTTTTTTTTGTTTTTTCTTCCATTTCTTTAAAGGATTTTCTCATAATGTCTTTGAGGGCCTGATGGGAGATGTTATTCTGTAAATATGTTTTTCATACTGGTTAATTAATAAAGCCCAGTTGGACAGTAGAAAAGGAAGATAGGAGGGACTAAGAAACTAGGAGGAAGGAGGAAGTAATTGGGAGGAGTCAGGATGTAGAGAGAGAGGAAGCAAGATGCCAGGGCCCACTGCTCCCCAATAAGATGACCACGTGGAAATATTTAGATAAGTAGTAATGGGTTAATAATCAAGACAGAGCTAGCCCATAAACAATAATGGTAACTGGCCAACAGGATTGTATCAAATACAGAGTCTCAGAGTGTTATTTGGTGCCAGTATACCAGACCGGCGGCGGGCAGGCTGGCGGAAAACATACATGCTATAAGGGCCTCCATCATTTTTATGAAGTATTTTTAAGTACTTCTCTTCTGATTTGTCTGCTTTGGTGTGTAGATCTAGTTACTGTAGAGTTCCTAGATTCTGGTGGTGTCATGCTTGCCTTTCTATTGTTGTGTGTTTTCTGGTATTGCTGTCTTCCCATCGCTTCTTCCAGTGGGTGCAGGTGGAATCTCTCTCTCTCTCTCTCTCTCTCTCTCTCTCTCTCTCTCTCTCTCTCTCTCTCTCCTACTATCCCAGTGGGTGTAGGTGGGTCAGGTGTTTGATGTCTGTAACTTTGCATAGTTCAAGCTCTCTAGAAGGTCTCCCCTCCAGCAGAGGCCAGGTGATGAGGTTTAAAGATCAGGCAGGAAGGGACTCAGTGTGGTCCTATGTGGTTAAGTGGGTCCAGTGTGCTCAGCGCAGATCCAGGAAGTTCCCCCAAGAGGTGAAGGGGTTGTTGGACCCACACTCTGAACCAGTTCTCAACCAGAGCAGTGGAGCAGGAGGCCCTGTAGGACACAGGGTGGGGAGAGGGCATCTTCTGGTTGGGGTGGTTTGTGGATCAGAGTACTGGGACTGTACTCTCTAGGGATAGGATATAGGGGGGAGCAAGATTCAGGGCTAACCCAGGGAGTTCCCAGGAAGGGTGTGAGTGTGGGGGGGACTCAACGTGAACTGGTCCCAGACTCACCTCCTCATCTCTGGCAGAGGCCTGGCAATAGGGTCAAAGATCAGGCAGACAGGGACTCAGGGTGGGCCTCTGGCAGAGGCCTGGTCACAAGTTTCAATATTGATGATATCTTATACATTCCTCCAAGGGTTTTGACCTTGCCTCTAAAGGCCTAATTATCCTTTTGCTTTATGCATTAGAATGGTTTAAAAGCCAGAGATTTAATTCGTGTTTGTCTAGCTTTTGAATTTTGTAACATTCTATTTACTGCTGATATGAATCTTTGTAAGAAATCAGTGAATGTTTCCTTTGGGTCCTGTATGACTTTTGTAAATGATTCAATCTTCTTTCCTACATCTTAAATTCTTTACCAAGAAGTAGACTATGAAATCAGCATTGTCTTTCTACAGTAGCATAATCTACTTCTCTAAGAAATTGATATTGGTAGATTTCCCTTCCTCTAGCTCTACTCAGTTATTCAATGGCCTTAGCCTCTCCTTTGAACCTAGTGCTCTATTGCAATTGTAAACCAGGCCCCAAGAATGCTGTAACCAAGTCTCCACAGTCTTTATGAACAATTCTATTGCAAGTTGTCCATGAATTTAACATCTGCTCCACAGGACTATCAATTCCTGAAGCTCCTTAAATTTAATATTGGAGTCCAATCAGCTCTTACAGATCCTTGACCATTTTGCCATTCCTGTAAGCCAGAAAGCATACAGAAAGATTCATTAAAGTTGGCTTTTTGAAAAGCTTAGGTTGTTCCTTTCTAACCTTATAATGCAATGCTGAAATTGGTTGTTCTTCTAATTCCTCTGTCTGGGTTTGAATATCTCTAAGATCTATTTCATTAAGTTTTTTGTAATTTTATTTTACATATCGAACCCAGTTCCCTCTCCCTCTCTCCTTTCCTCTTACCCGCTCTCCCACCTCACATGTACCCTGAACACCTTCCCCTCCCATTCCCCCACCCCCATTCGACATGCCATCCAGGTGGGGTCATGTAAATCTGTCAAGTTATTTGAAGTAGGGACTAGGACTTCTCTCCTGTCTCTAGGTTAAGGGAGTGTCTCTCCATGGGTGATGTGTCCTCAAGGTCCTTTTGTGCACCAGGAATACATCCTGGTTCCACTATCTGAAGTCCCTTAGACTTCAGGGAGTCTGAGTCAGTCCCATGCTGGATTTCCAGCTATCAGTCTAGGGGGCCCATAAGCTCCTACTTGTTCAGGTCAGCTGTCTCTATGTGTTTCTGCAACCTGGTCTTGTCCTCTCTGCATTGACTCCATGTTTAGTTATGGGTGTTTGCTTCTGTTTCCAACAGGTACTAGATGAGGGCTCCATGATTGTGGATAAGTTAGTTGTTGATCTTACTATCATGGAAAAGCATTTATGGTAGCCTTTCCACTGTTGCTCAAATTGTTAGTTGGAGTCAGTCTTCTATGTCTCTAGACCTTTCTTTATTTCTTTAGGTTCAGTTTTCTCTTCAAACCCATAATGGCTCCCTCATTTATGTTCCTCTCTCTCTCTCTCTCTCTCTCTCTCTCTCTCTCTCTCTCTCTCTCTCTCTCTCTCTCTCTCTCTCATGTCTTCTATTCCTATTCCTACCCTGACTCAATTTTCCTAGTACTACTTGGTTTCTCTCCTCCCCTTCTCTTTCTCCTAGTTCTTTCTCCATTCATTGCCCCCCACTTCCCATGTGCTCTGGGGGCCTTGTCCCTTCCCACTTCTATGAGGGACCATATATGACTCTCTTAGAATACACCTTAAATTCTAGTTCCTCTGGTGGTGTGAATTATACACTGGTAATCTTTTGCTGTAGGTCTAAAATTTGTATATTAGAGAGTACGTACCATGTTCCTCTTTTTGTGACTGAGTTACCTCATTTAGGATGGTTTTTGACTTCTACTCACTTGCTTGTGAATTTCAAGATTCATCATTTTTTTCTGCAGAATAGTATTCCATTGTGTAGATGTGCCACATGTTCTTTATCCATTCTTCAGTTGAGCGGCATCTAGGTTGCTTCCAGGTTCTTGCTATTACAAATAATGCTGCTATGAACTTAGTTGAACAGATGTCTTTGTTGCATGGATGTGGATCATTTGGGTATATGCCTAAGAGGGGGATAGTTGGGTCATATGGTAGACTGATTCCCATTTTTCTGAGGAACCTGCCATACTGATCTCCAAAATGGCTGTACGAGTTAGCACTCCCACCAGCAGTGGAGGAGTGTTCCCCTTTCTCCACATCCTCACCGGCATAATTTGTCATTGGTGTTTCTAATTTTAGCCATTCTGGCAGGAGTAAGATTGTATCTCAAAGTTGTTTTGATTTGCATTTCCCTGAAAGCTAAGGATGTTGAGCACTTTCGTAAGTGTCTTCAGCCTTTTTGATTTCCTCTATTGAGTTCTTTTTTCAGTTCTGTACCCCATTTTTCAATAGGGTTGTTTGGTATTTTGTTGGCTAGTTTCTTAAGTTCTTTGTGTATTTTGGAGATCAGCCCTTTGACAGATGTAGGATTGGTGAAACTCTTTTCCCAGTCTGTGGGCTGCCGTTTGGTCTTGTTCACTGTTTTCTTTGCCTTACAGAAGTTTCTAAGTTTGAGGAAGTCCCATTTATTGATTGTTGATATCAGTGTCTGTGCTATTGGGGTTATGTTCAGGAAGTGGTCTCCTATACCAATTTGTTCAAGGGTACCTCCTACTTTCTTTTCTAAGAGGTTCAGTGTGGCTGGATTTATGTTGATGTCTTTGATCCATTTTGACTTGAGTTTTGTGCATGTCAATAGCTATGGGTCTAGCTGCAGTCTTCTATACTCCATCATCCAATTGTGCCAGCACCATTTGTTGAAGTCAATTTCCTCCACCCCCATTGTATTCTTTTAGCTGTTTTGTCAAAAATCAGGTGTTCATAGGTGTGTGGATTAATATCAGGATTTTCAATTCGATTCCATTGGTCTACCTGTTATTTCATTAAGGTATTTAATGCCTATTATCTTCACACTCATACCAAACAACTTTTAAAAGATAAACCAAGAATTATGAATGTACATGCCTACCCCTGCCAGCAAGGAAGACGTGACTCCAGGTAGATCTTCTTCTTGCAGTTTTAAACAGGATCCTTTAAACATGTTGCTTCTGGCCCGCAAGGGGGAGAGAGATTGAGAGAGAGAGAGAGAGAGAGAGAGAGAGAGAGAGAGAGAGAGAGAGAGAGAGAGAGAACCTGGGGACCCCTGCATAGGCTTAAATACCCTTGCTCTAACCAACCCCAGTGAGCTACATGGACCCTTCAGATAGGCACTCTAACATGGAAGCAGACAGGCTGAACAGACTTAACCAATTAAGGGCTTGTTTACGCCAGAGAGCCTTCACCAACGGGATGGTGGAAAGTGGAAGCCAGGGCCACTTTAAGGCATGGCACTTTGCAGCTCTCTACAGTTCCCCCTTTTTGTTTTAATAACGCAGAAGACAAGGGAAGTGGTCTGGTCTCCAGTAAAGCAGTGGACATTGTAATGACCCTGAATCCTGGTAGTCAGCCAAGTCAGTGCCACACCCATCCAGTATCTTTTTCCTGGAGGTGGGGCCTCGGACACCATCCCACATGCAACCAGACTTGCCCTCCTCAGAGTTGCTCACTTCCAGAGCTAACTCGGAGTGCAGTGCTAAGCCATACAACCTGAACGTGAAGGATCAATACTTATTCATGACTGTGAGCCATGATTGGGGAGACTGTCCTGCCTCAATGGCTGTAAATGCCTGGACAACCATAGCTGCATACCGCTTCTGAGAAAACCTCATCTTGCAAAGGCACCACAGGCCCACGAAGGAGATAAGCAACTAGAGAACAGCCATGGCTCCCATTCCTGCCCACTCTTTCAGATGATCCATGGCAATGGGAATCACAACGACAATCCAGCAGCCAATCCCACATCTACATGTGTTGAATTTACTGCAACGATGGCCACTCACAGCTGTGCCATCAGGTCATCAAAGTCAGCAGACCAATTTCCTAAAAGATAGCTAGACAACTGTTGTGACAGATTAGCAGCACGTGTAAAGTTCTGATACTGAATGCTGGTAACACACAAACTTGGATATTTCATTTTTCATCCCAATTGGGTCAGCTGCCACAAGGTATCATTTTGCTCTTGCACCAGATCAATTCTTTGGTTTACAATCATTAAGCCTCCTTTTAGTTGAGCACCAATTGTGGATTGAGTATCCAAGGTGGTAGCCACACTCTTGGACAACTCATTTAGATTAGAGGCTGTCTGCACCGATATGCTCATAGCCATGACAGCCATGACTGAATCCACAACTGCAAAAGAGATAGCTTCAACTATGGCTGCTATAATGCCAAAGTCTCTCCCTGCAGCCTCTACCAAACAGGCCATAAAATCTGAAAATGATTTTATGGGGCCTTGCAGTATCTTAGTGAGATTACCATTCACCTCTCCCTTATTGAGTAATGACTTCCATGCTTTTATGGCAATCTGATTTACTTGTTCAAGACTTAAGTCATTTTGTAAGGCTTTCCAGACCTCAGGGGAAGGAATGCCCTGTACCTGAGCCCCACCCTTCCTCACTGTGATCAGGAGAAGGCCCTGAAGGCATTGTTTCAGGAGGGTCCCTCGCCTCTCCACTTCTCTATTTCTTCTCTCCCTTCCCCCTCTGCCCCTTAAGGGATTGTTTCTGAACTCCTTTTATGAGGGCTTGCAATTCTTCCTCAGCCCAGCACACTACCTTCATGTCTCCCCAAACTGTGAACCAAGGTGCAATGGCATCACATTCCCTCAAGAATCTTTCTAGTGTGCTTTTCTTTATTTTAAGTTTCTTTGAGAAAAGTAGCTCCTGAAGAGCCAGAAAAATTGGATGAGGCTGAGAAGTCCCCATCTTAAAAATTTTACTTTCGGTTTGTTACAATTGCTCACTCAATGCCTGAGACTTTATTGCCACTTTTTTCCCTGTGGTCTTTAACTTTGATCCCAACTTACTTGGGACTTCATTGCTCCTTACTGGAGACCTCATGGCCTCTTTACCAAGGGCCTTAATTTTGTCCAAACCCGGAACTTCATTGCCCCTTACCGGAGTCCTCATGACCTTTTTACCGAGGGCCTTAAATTTGGTCCCAACTTACCTTGAGAACTTGCCAGTGCTGCCCTGACTGCAAGAAGTTCTGATCTGAAAAATTCCCCGTATGGGCCACCATCGGTTCGTGCCTACCCCTGCCAGCAAGGAAGACGTGACTCTGGGTAGATCTTCTTCTTGCAGTTTTAAACAGGATCCTTTAAACATGTTGCTTCTGGCCCGCAAGGGGGGGAGAGAGAGCGAGAGAGAGCAGAGAGAGAGAGAGAGAGAGAGAGAGAGAGAGCGCCTGGGGACCCCTGCACAGGCTTAAATAGCCTTGAGCTAACCAACCCCAGTGAGCTATGTGGACCCTGCAGATAGGCTACTCTAATGCGGAAGCAGACAGGCTAAACAGACTTAACCAATTAAGGGCTTGTTTATGCCAGAGAGACTTCACCAATGGAAAGGTGGAAGGCGGAAGCCAGCGCCACTTTAAGGCATGGCACTTCGCGGCTCTCTACATATGAAAACATCAACAAGGATTATAAAAATGACAATTAACATTATGTCAATCCTGGTTAAGTTGATTATCCCTTCATTTAATTATTCCATTTTAATATAATGCATTGCATAATCATACAGAAACCTAACTCTCTCAATTATAATAGCATTTCCAATTTTTAATGTAGGAAAAACTCTCTCTTTAAACTAATTCGTCTCTTTAAGAATTCCCAATTTCCTCACCAAATCTGTTGTTGATTATGATGATTATGTGAGCTGACTGTTCCTGCATAGAGCAGTAAAACCCTGACTGTAAAACAAGGCAGCTACCTAATTTGGCAGCAGCCTGCAAAGAGGATCTAAAAAACCCACCAGGAGAGAAGAAAGGAAAACTCTAGCCATGTGTAGTGTCAGTATATGCTGGTGCCTGAAAAGCCACAGGCAAATTGCTGTTTTGTGAATTCATACTCCAAAAGTTGGGTGTCAGGTGTAGCATGAATTCTATCTGTTCTTAATAATAAAAACTCAGAGTCAGATATTGGAGGTAATGTTGAAGGTCAGAGAAGCAAAGTGCACAGACAAAAGAGTTTCTACAACACTCAGATCAAGGAGCAATCCTGTCCTCAGACTGCATCATCAGACTGCTTAGACTGTGCTGCCCTTAGACTGCACTGCTCCTCAGACTGCATCTCTGTCCTGTCTCCTCCTACCTTATATTCTCCTCTCTGACCAGCCATTGTAAAAGGAGTTCTTAATTGGTCTAAGTAATAGAAACCCAGAGTTAGATATAGAGGGAAATGCTGAGAGACCAGAGAGAAGGAGCAAGCCATGACCACATCTTACCTCTTAGAGTCTCAGCAGACAAGAGAGAATGTCCCTGTTTGTTTCTTCCTGCTTACATTTGATTTCTGCCTAGTTATCTCACTTCTTGTTCATCTGTACAGACATCCAGACCTCTATTGTTAGCTAGTGGCAAGTTTCATTCTCTGACCTTCAGACAGGTTTCATTTTGTACAAGCAAGATATCAAAACAAGCCATATCAGTCCTGTCTCCACCCCCTAGTGCTGGTATTAAAAGCATGGAAATTCCATGTGCTGGGGTCATCTTTGTGTGAACTCTGTTTCTCCTTGAGATAGATTCAATTTTGTGCAGCCCAGGTGGCCTTAAACTAACAGAGATCTGCCTGCCTTTTTTTTCCCAAGTGCTTGGATTAAAGGTGTACCACCACTGCCAGACCTATGTGGTTAAGTATTGTGACTAGATTTGCCCTCTGATCTTCAGGCAAGCTTTATTTGTTATATCATAAACAAAATATCACCACAATCATCCCTGATATTATTTATGACCAAGCTACACTAATTAAAACAGCATGGTATTATTAAAACACACATTTTCAATGGAATCAAATTATATGTATTAAGCAGCATGAAAATCAACTCAAAGTGTATCAAGTACCTTAAAATTTGGCCAGATACCCTTTACCTGATAGAAGAGAAAATGAGGAATGGGCTTTAACTGTGGCACAGTAAAAAGACTTTCTGAACATGACACCAATAGCATAGGCAATAAGACCAACAATCAATAAATTAGTTCTTATATAATTGAATGTTTCTGTATGACAAAGGAAACAATCATTGGGTTTAGTGCCAGACTACACACTGGGGAAAGGTCTTTACCAATTATGCATCTAATGACAGGTTATTATACAAATATATAGAAAGCAAAAAATAGCAGGATGTCAGAATCTTTATTGCTTTGAAGAGACACCATGACCACAGCAACTCTTATAAAGGAAAACATTTAATTGGAGTGGCTTGTTTACAGTTTCAGAGGTTCAGTCTATTACTGTAATGACTAGGAGCATGGTGGCATGCCAGCAGACATGACAATGGAGAGGTAGCTGAGAGTCTTACATCTTACAGATAACAGGAAGTCGACTGATACACAGGACAGGATCCTGAGCATAGGGAACTTCAAATGCTCAAATGATAAATTTCCTCCAACAAGGTCATACCCACTCCAACAAAGCTATGCCTCCTACTAATGCCACTCCCTATGAGATTATGGGGGCCAATTATATTCAAACCACCACATTCCACTCCTTGGACTCCATAAGCTTGTAACAATATCATAATACAACATGAATTTAGTCCAACTTCAAACTTCCCTATAGTCTCTAACAGTATCAACAATGTTTATACATCCAAGATTATACATCCAAGACTCAAAGTCTATTCTGAGATACAAGCAATCTCTTAACTGTAAACCCCCTGTGAAATCAAAATAAAAAATAACAGATCACATACTTCCAACATATAATGGCAAAGGATATACATTACCATTTGAAAATACAGGAAAAGAAGCATAGTAAGGAAGTACTGAATCAAAGGAAGACTTAAAACCAGCTACACAAACTCCAAATTCTGCATCTTCATGTCTCATGTTGAAATGCTCTTCAGATCACCAACTCAGTTCAGCTTTGTTGACTGAAACACACAACACAATTCTTTCTCTTGGGCTGGTTCCACTTCATGTTAGCAGTTCTCCTTCACAGGTATCTCATGACTGGCATTTTTAACATCTTGGGATCTCCAAAGCTATCCAGGTTTTAAGTTCACAGTTTCGTGCAAAGGCCTTCCTAGGCCTCAGTTCAGGGACACCTCATGCACATGCCTTGCTTCAGCAGCTTTCCTTATAATTGGGGGCAAACCTATAGCCCTTCTTGTATCCTTAAATCCAGAATCACATGGCTGAAGCTGCCAAGTTCTGCTGCTTACTCAGGTTGGAACATGGCTGCCTTGTTCAATTACATCTTTACTAACTTTCTGCCCTTTACTAAGCTGCTGTCCTAAAACTGATCTCTAGACAGGCTGGCCTCAAACTCAGAGATCTGCTGACCTCTGCCTCCCCATTGCTGAGATTAAATGTATGCACTACAACACCCAGCTATAGCTTTTCTTAGTTAATTTTTACAAGTTGGAAACTTAGCTGGGTGGGATGTTCCACTCCCTTTATTCTATTTCTTAATCTGTGCATCTCAATGAATACAGGATTTAGCTCTATTCCACTTATTGGTGCCCCTTTACCCAGTCTGTATATTTTGCATTTTTATTTGCCCAGATTATTCCATTTCATTCTTAATCTTCATTAGAGTTACCATTAATAACTACAGGGCAATGTCCATAATGTCCATACTAGGCTGTTTTGAGATTTCCTCTGTCGATCTGGAGAAATGGCTCTGCCATTAAAGGCTACACTCACAACCAAAAATATAAGAGATTTCCTCTTATATTGCAATTAATTCAAAACTCCTCATTTTAGCCTCAGGCAGACTCCTCAGACAAGGGCAAAAAGCAGCCATATCCCTCACCAAGATGCCACAACAACAATCTCTAGGCAATTCTCCTCCTCTTAAATATCTTGACTGAGCTCTTCAAATAATTCTTAGCACCATTGCCTTTCATGATCCTATTAGTAAGCCCATTAAGCAGTGCTTAAAACATTTTACTGCTTTCATAAGCCAAAGTAACAAAGTCCAAATTTATACAAACAAAAATATGATCTAGCTTATCACAACAAAACCCCAGTCCCTGTTACCAACTTCTGTCTGATGGGAGATGTCATTCTGTAAATATGTTTCTCTTATTGGTTAATTATTAAAGCACTGATGGCCAATAGGAAAGGAAGATAAGCAGGACTAGGAAACAAGGAGGATTCTGGGAGAGGGAGGAGATTCAACATGTAGGACTGAGACAGAACTCTGTATCCTCTTTCCGGAAAGATAAGACCACATGGATATACTTAGACTGATAGAAATGGGTTAGTATTTAAGACAGAGCTACCCAATAAGTAATGCTAGTAACAGGCCAACAGCATTATATCTAATACCACATCTCTGTGTGTTATTTGGGGCTGGCAGAGCTGTGGGACTAGGGCGGTGGAAAAACCTACATGTAACATCTGTTTTAGGGTGGTTCCTATTGCTTTGCAGAGACACCATTACCACAGGAACTCTTATAAAGTAAAACATTTAACTGGGGTGGCTTGCTTTCGAGGTTGCCCATTATTATCATGGTGGGGAGCATGGTGGTATACAGGCAGGCATGGTGCTGTGTACATATTGATCAGAAGACAACAGGAAGTGGACTGTGTCACTTGAAGTATCTTGAGCTAATGGGACCTCAAAGCCAACCCCACAGTGACATACTTCCTTAGAAATAAAAAAAAGCTACACCTACTCCAAAAAATCCACACCTCCTAATAGTGCCACTCCCTTTAAAGCCATTTTCTTTCAAAATACCACACAGGACTATGGAAACCAAATAGCAAGTTTAATACATTTAGAGTCTTTTAACTCAGGAACTTTTCTGGAACTATGGATTGCATTTTTGTTTGTTCCCATGTCAGCAGGTTTTTATATTGTGGGCTATCCACCTGAGAAGGTAATTCAGACATGAGTTTTAGCCAATATAAATTCTTTATTAGCTGGTTGGTGAATAAACTGTGTTCAGGACCTGAGTGCAGTCCCCAGCCTTTCTCACAGTGAACTTTTAAGTACTAAACTAAATCTTGGGTTATACACCTCAGTTAGCAAGAACAGTTAACCAGAAGCAGAACTATAGGAGCCATAAAGCAAACAGTACATTTAGAGAACTTTCCAGAAGTATGGATGACAATGGAGAAGACCTTTGTTTTGTAAATAGTAGGTGATGCTACTTACATCCTGAGTTTTATGTCCTGAATTTTATGGTTTCCATCATGGTGTCAGTTGTGCTGAAGTCTAAAGGCCTGTTTCATTCCTCATGGATTAGATTTGAGGGTGGGGACTTACATCATCTTCTTAGCATTAGTGGTTTAACAGAATTTACTTATTGTTTTACATAGTTAAGTAGGCAGAATCACATGACCAAAGCTACCAAGTTCTGTTGCTTACCAGGGCTGGAACATGACCCTCTCTTTCAATTACATCTTCATCTGCTTTTTGTTTTGGATGGTTTACCTCACTTCCTAAGCTTGGCTGTCCTGAAACTCAATCTGTATAATAGGTTTTCTGTAATGTGCTAATAGTTTTCTCTGCTGATATAGGAAGCCTGATCAAGCTGAACTGAAAAACTAAAGTAACAGGTTTATTTGAAGAAAGCAACTTCTGGGTGAGTCCTCTAGACCCAGAGACTGGGGCCTGAGAAGACATGCAGCCAAACTAAAGCAGGTAGTTTATATAGATGAGGGGTAATGATGTTTCCTCCACAAGCTGGACCTGTGCCCAAATGTGGTCAAAAGCTGGCCACTTTAGGTGGGATCTTGGGCTACTGGAAACTTCAGAGGAGGAGCTTCCACAGCCACCAAGACTGTATAATTGGGCTTTGGGGCACCTTTTCTTTTTTAGAGATTCTCTGAGAGGATATAGGGTTTGGAGAGAGAACAATGAGGATTTCCAGATCAAGCAGGAGTGAACTAGAGGTTCCAGTCAAACAATGTGGACAAATTCCTTTGTGTGTTGGAAGCTTAGCTGGATCGGATCTTATCCCGAGTCCACCACTCTCTTTATTCCATTCAACATTAGGCTTGTCTTTAATCTGTTTATCTCTTTGAACACAGGATTCAGTGCCACTGCAATTCCTAGTGCCATATTTCTACTCAAATAGTATAGTTTGTAACATTCCTTGCTCAGCTTTCTTCTTTTTATTATAGATCTTGATAAGAGTGAACACTAATAACCACACAATAGAGTCCATTCTAGGCTGTTTAGAGATGTTCACTGATAAAACTGCTAATAACTAATTCTTCAATTTAGCCTCAGGCAGGTTTTTTTGTTTCTTGTTTTGTTTTGTTTTTTGTTTGTTTGTTTTTTTGACAAATACAGAAAGCAGCCACATTCTTCACCACAGTATCATAAGAACATCACAGTATCACAAGTCTCTGGGCATGGGCCCCCACAGTTCACATCACCTACACCACCACTGTCTCCCATGCTTCTACTAGTATAGCCCACTAATCCCCACTTAAAGTATTCAACTGCTGTTCTAATCCAAAATCCTAAAGTTCACATTCCTCCAAACAAAATATTGGTCAGGCCTGTCACAGCAATACCCTACTCTTGGTACCAATTTCTTACTTAGCTAGAGTTTCAATTGCTGTGAAGAGACACCATGATTATGGAAACTCTTACCAAGGAAAACATTCAATTGGGACTGGCTTACAGTTTAAAGGTTTAGTTCACTGTCATCATGGTGGGAAGGATTGCACCACACAGGCATACATGGTGCTGGAGAGGTAGTTCAGAGTTCTACATCTAGATCAGAAAGCAGCAAGAAGAGACCGGGATACATTTCCTCCATCAATGAATGCCACACCTACTCCAACAAGATCATACCTACTAATAGTGCCACTCCCTATGAGCCTATGGGGACCATTTTCTTTAAAACTACAATATCGTTATGCTGAATTGTGCTAAATGAGCGAGAGGTAGTAACCACTTGGTTTGTTGGTAATACATATGCATATCACAGAATGGCAAACAAATGCAACCAAAGTTCATGAGCCTTCTGCCTTGTTGAAATTTCTTGGAATTTAGTGGTATGGGGGCACACATAGATATTCTTTCTAAAGTGAAGGATAAGTTACTTTACATGACCTCTCCTACTACCAAGAAAAGAGAACAGCGCTTAATGGGTCTATTTGTATTTTGAAGATAGAATATTCCTCACTTAGCTATGTGACTCCAGCTAATATAACAAGCGACTCTGATAGCAGCTAGCTTTGAGTGGGTCCTGGAAAAGGAGAAGGCTCTAAGGCTCTTAAACAGGTACAGGATTCTGCGCAGTTAGTTCTACCACTTGAACCATATATCTAGCAGACCCAGTGGTACCTAGTGTGTCAGTGACAGAGATGCTGTGTGGAGCTTTTGGAAAGACTTTCCTATAAATGATTATGGATGAGACTCTTGGGATTTTGGACCAAGTCTCTAACATCATCTGTAGATATATATTCTTTCTATGACTATATGACAACATTTAATGACAATGGGTTACCAAATTATCATGTGACCTGAGCTGTCCATTATGAGTTAGGTATTATTTGACCTGCCATGTCAGTATGTGCACAGCAGCAAATGAAAGTTATGAAGGGGCAAAGTGAAAAATATTGGAGTAGGGTGCATTGCTGTCTACTCTTGTTATTAATCCATAAGTTCATAGTGCCTAAGATGATTTCCAGAATAACCCAAATCTTAGCACTTAAAAAAAATTGCATCTACTGATAGCTGGGAAACCAGCATAGGACTGACCCAGGCCCCTGAACATGGGTGTTAGTTAGGAGGATGGGCAGTCTATGGGTCCTCTGGTAGTGGACCAGTATTTATCCCTAGTATACAAATGGAAAGCCCATTCCACATAGAGGGATACTCTCTCAGCCTACACACATGGGGGATGGCCTAGGCCCTGCTCCAGATGATATTCTAGACTTTGAAGATCCCCCATATAAGGCCTCACCCTCTCTGGGGAGCAGAAAGGGGATGGAATGGGTGTTAGTGGGGAGGGGCAGGGGAAGATGGGAGAGTGAGGAAACTGAGATTGACATGTAAAACAAGCTTGTTTCAAATTTAAATTAAAAAAGGAAAAATTAAAAATTGCATCTATCACTATATTACATTGTTTTTCTTTTGAGAAACAGATGTTGCCATTTTCTCTTTTTTCTTTTATTTTTGAGATTATAATTATATTATTTCCACCTTTTCTTTTCTTCCTCAAAATCCTTCCGTATACCCCTACATGCTCTTTCAAATACATATCCAATTTTTATTAATTATTGTTACATACATATATACATATATGTGCACATATATTGCTAAATAGAAACTGCTCCATCTGTATAATTTTACTTGTATGCATGTTTCCAAGGCTAATTATTTCCATATTAGATAAGCAATTGGTGCCTCTTTTCTGGGGAAGGCTATTTCTCTAATTCTCACTATTCCTTAGTTGACTGTAGTCTTTGTTTTGGATTGATGCCTCATAGCATTTTGCACATTCACTTTTGAATGTCTGTTGTTGTTTTGTTCAGTTCATGTTTATGTAGTAGTGTTGGTGATACTTTGTGTGTATAGCTTCTAACATTCTAACTAGGAGACACAGTTTCATAGCAAATTCCCTAATTCTATGTCTTTTACAATCTTTCTTCCCCCTCTTCCACAATATTCCCTGAGAATTAGGTGCTGGAGTTGTTTTGTAGGTGTATCCATTGGGACTGGGATCCATAATTCTTAATCTTGATAGGCTGTAGGGTTTATTTTTGTTTTGTTTTGTTTTTTGTAATACTCTTCACTTGCTGCAAAGAGAATTTTCCTTGATGGAGGTGAGGAATATACTTATTTGTGGACATAAAAATATAATTCTAGTGTACTTAGGGGTTATTCTGGTTTAATAAAGTGGAGGTTGTAGGCTTTCCTCCACAACTTCATTAATCCCAGGTAGTTGGCCATGTTTCTGGTACCAGGCATGATTCCCTGTTGCTCAGCAAGTCTTAAGTATTCTTAGAGACCTGTTGGATATCACCACAGTTTGAACACCACTACTGCATTTACAGTTATCATGCCATACTGGTTGTTATTGTAGTTTATAGATTACTTAGGAAGGTAGAACTATTGGTTTCTTCCCTCCTTTTTAAGTTAGCATAGTGCCTTGGACATCAGTAAAAGATATATTTTAGGGAGGAGGCACTCTGGTCAATTTCAGCTTTGGAGTCTCTGGCCCCTATGTCAGAAGTGCATGGTGCTTTCTGCAATACTGTCTACTTCTTGTGGGGGAACTAAACACAATAACAAATAACCTGTGTATCCAGGACATTTTTGGACTCTCCATATTCCCTGGCTCTTACAATCTTTCTAACTCTTCTTTTAAAGGGTTCCCTGAGCCTTGAGGGAAAGGCTTTGTTGGAGACATCCCACTTCGGACTGAGTGTTCTAATGCATCTTAATCTCTGCAGATTGTTCATCTCTGTGTCTGTTTTTGTTCCCATGAACTTCAGGAAGAAGCTTCTTTGATGATGGCTGAGCAAGCTACTGATCTATGAGTATAGTGGAATGCCATTAAAAGTCATTTTATGGCTACATTCCTTTAGTAGAAAAGTAGTATTTGGTTTTCACATAGATTCTCTAACTGGTCTCAGGTTTAGGCCTCCCATGTTGTGTTAGGAATTTGTCACACCAGCCCCAGTGGAGACAGTGTAGCAATGGCTGAGAGAAATCTCAAAGAGGTTTGTACCACACATGGTTATGCCTTCTGGGGAAAAGTGGTCCAGGTCCCATTAATTCATCTGGATATGTAAATTACAAGGGTAGATCAGATTCCTTACCAATCTACATAACACTTGGTAGTATCCCTCCAGCTGGTTGTTTGCCTGTCAGCTATAAAACTTTCCTCACTAATACTTCTAAAAATAAGACTGTTACAAGTAAAAGTCCAAAACAACAACATACATAAGGACTACAAACTGCAACTTTGGGCCTCCTCAGCCAGATCTATTAAGGTTAGTTACAACAGCCAATGTTATAATATTAAAAAAAATAAAGGCTGCAAATCAGAGCCTGTTCCTGCCACTGCTTGTCTGTCTTACCCCTATGCCTTAATGTTTAGATGTAACAAATTGGTACATATCAAGAAGGAAGGGGACTCATTTTTTGTTGAATGTCGATCCTACATATTAACTAGTTGTGTACAATCAGGTTATAATAAATCCTTTTCAACTGTACTAATTGTTAAAAGGCCTGCTTATGTAATACTACCAATAGTTCAGGCACCCACACTGGATCTTGCTGGTCCTGTGGGAAAACACAAACAGAACCTCATGCCCATGTCAGCACTGGATCAGGCCCACGCCAGAGGCCTGTCAGAATATCCTTCCACTTGACCATTCCTTTAGGAGGGCCATGGTAATCTTGATGTCTATCAGCCACAGAGAGGCCCTGAGCATCCAAATTTAAAAATTAATAGTAAATAAAGCAAGGGAAAGTCTTTCCTTAGGAGTATGGCCGTGGCCTATTCCCCATTTTTGTTTTTGTAGGCATTCTTTCAATGTACAATGAGCATGTTCCACAATTCCTTGCCCTTGAGGATTGTATGGCAGTCCATGAAGAAACTGTACTTCCATTTGTTGACAAAAGGAGGCAAAGCTTTGAGCCATATAGGCTGGTCTATTGTCAGTTTTCAGTTGCTGGGGCTTACCCCAAGCAGCCCAGGCTTCTAAGCTATAACATTGCAAGCCTTTTCTCCAGTTAAAGGTGTGGCATGCATGATGCCTGAACAGGCATCCACAGACATATATACATATTTTAAGCTTCCAAACTCAGATATGTGTGTCACATCCTTCTGCCAAACCTTAAGAGAGAGCAAACCCCGTGGGTTTACCCCAACACTAGGTAAGTGATGATGAATCACACATTGAGGACATTCCAAGACTACTTGTTGAGCATCCGCTCGAGAAAGATGAAATTTCTGTTGTAATGCTCTAGCATTCACATGAAAGGTTTTGTGAAAATTTTTTGCCTTTTCTAAGGTAGAACTCAAGAAAATACATTTCACTCTAGTCCATAGATCAACCTTATTATTACCTTCACTTATAGGTCCTGGAAGGCCTGTATGAGCTCTAACATGTTGTACAAAAAAAACAGTTTTTTCTCTGCCAAATCAAATTTTGTAACTGTTGAAACAAAAGGCAAACTGGACTAGCATTTTTTAAAGGTCCTGCCACTTCTAAAATTTTTACAGCATTAACAACATAAGCTGAATCAGATATCAAATTAAAGGCAAAAGGACAAGCTTTAAATACTTCCACTACTATCTTTAATTCTACAATTTGCGGGGAGCCATGCTGAAAATGATGTAGCATGGGCTCCTGTTTATCATATAAACCCCACAGCCTGTTTTAGGATCATCTGTAAACACATTTGGAACATTCGGGATAGGAACTGCTGATGTCACTTTAGGAAATATTACAGGATGTTCCTTAAAAAATCCCAATAATGGATGTCTAGGGTAATGATTATCTATATCCCCATCAGATCCGCACTGCAAAATAGCTCATTCATCCATAGTGGCACAAATGATCTTAACTTGGCACAATAATTGTACTCTGAGTAAGACCAAAATATTGCTAGCATTGTTGGATCCCATTCAGAGCTAATTTAGCTACCACAGTGGGATAATGTTCAATGGATTTAGCAGGAGATACTTTGGGATAAATCCAGAGTAATGGACCCTCTTGCCATAGCAAGCCTGTAGGCTGAAAATATGTAGGAAGAATACACATAACAATGGTTTGGCCTTCTTTGCATCTTTGTAAAAAGGCATTCTGTAGTCTTTCTTCTATCTTCTGCAAAGCTTCCACTTGTGCCACAGTAAAAGAGGCTGCAATCCCATATGTTCTTACAGATTCAGCCAAGGACTTAATAACCTTAAAATCTAGTGGTTCTTCATATCTGTTTCCTTGTGGATCCTGGAACACTGGATAAGCCAAGTGTAGTTATGTTCTCACTGCTTTCCAGACCTCAGGACAGAATGAATGCCTGCCATTTCTTCCCTCCACGTACGTGGGTGGTGGTGGTGGTGGTGGTGGTGCAGACAACATCGCCCTACATAGGGAAGACCCGCAGCAATTTTCATCCTTGGGTCTCTCTTTTTCTCTTTTCTTTTCCTTTTTTCATATTTTAGTCCTTTTGATCTGTTCAATAAGAGCCTACAGCTCTTCTTCAGAGTCTGTAGACTCCGAGTTTTCTGACTCTGGAAGGTCTGGAAGGTTTGTTCTTTGCCTCATCTCCCTTCTCACTGTCTGCCTGTTCTGACCTTTCTTTTTGTAGCATCTCCAAAGCCGCCTGTCCATTCTCCACTGACTCACTGCATTTTTGATCTTCAAGACAGCCCTTTACTAGTTTCCAAATTGGTCTCACACCACCTTTAAGCATTCCTTGATCCACCTTTATGTGTTCCTTGATCTGCAGTGAAGTCAAGATCTCTCCCTAGCTTTTCCCACGAAAGGATCATAAGACTCCCGGAGACTGCGAACCAAACTACAATGGTATCGCATTCCTCCAAGAATCTCTCTAGGGTGCTTTTCTTAATCTTTAAATTCTTAGAATGAAGCAGCTCATTCAGAGCCAAAAAAAATTGAGTGCCCATGGTAAAAAATAGCAAAGTTTCCTTTTAAACTTTTACTTTCAGTTCGCTGTGCAGCGAACTCTCTCAGCTCCCTCTATATCTACAGAGAGGAGCAAAATACCCCCTTTTGTCGCGGATTCCCACCTTATCTGGGAACTTACCAGTGCACTGCCCTGACTGCAGAAAGTTCTGAGTCCTTTGATGGAAGTTCCCTGTGGAGAGCTGGGAAGTGCCGCACCTTAAAGATGGCGCTAGCTTCTGCCTTCCACCTTCCCAATGGTGAGCACTCTCTGGCATAAACAAGTCCTTATTTGGTTAAGCCTGTTCAGCCTGTTTGCTTCTGCGTTAGAGTAGCCTATCTGCAGGGTCCATGTGGCTCACTGGGGTTGGTCAGCACAAGGGGATTAAACGCCTTGAACAGCAAGGAAGACGCAACTCTGGGAAGATCTTCTTCATGCAGTTTGTTCAGGATCCTTGAACAAGCTTCTTCTGACCCTGGGGAAACACCCGCACAGGCCATTCTGATTGGCATAAAACAGAATCTCAAGCTAGTTTTGATTTGCACTTCCTGATGATTAAGGATGTTGAAAGTTTCTTTTTAAGTCCTTCACAGACATTTCTGTTTCCTCTCTTGAGAATTATGTTTATATCTGTACCTCATTTAATTGGGTTTTTTTTTTTTTTTGAGTTCTTTGTATGTTTTCGATACTAGCCCTCTATTGTATGTGCACTTGGCAAAATTCTTTTCCCATTATGTAACTTGCATTAGTATTTAAGCATTTGTACTGGCATGTCTTTGGAGTCCTGAAAGGAGATGCCTGCAATTGCTGCCACTAAGAGTACCACCTGTGTCTATTCACTATGTTCATTTTTAAACGGGCCTTTCCTACCTCTCATCCTCTCTCTTATTCTTTCTCCCTCTCTGACTGCTCCTTTCTCTGTCCCATTTCTCTCTTTCATCTGTCCCATTGCTTCTGTCCCTCTCCTCTTTATGATCCCCCACAAAAAACCCTCTGTCACATGGCATCTTTCTCTCTTGTGCCACTTTTTAAAACTTACAACAGCCTATGTCTGAACACTGCACAGAAAGTTTCAGTTTCATAGGACATGTTTATTGATTATTTATTTGTGCCTGTCCTATTGGTGTTCTGATCAGGAAGTCTTTTCCTATGACAATGAGTTAAGAATGTTCCTCATATCCTCTCTGTAATGATCTTAAGTTGAGGTCTTTGATACATTTGGAGTTGACTTTAATACAAGATAAAAGAATGGATCTATTTGCATACTTTTACATGCAGCAATTCAAGTAGACCAGTGCATATGTTGATGATGTATTTTTTTTCTAATTGTAACTCTGGCTTCTTCATAAAAAATTAGCTGTCCATAGGTATGTAAACTTAGGTCTGTGTCTAAAATTCTTTACCATTAAAAAAAGGTTGTTTACTGCCAATACCATGCTGTTTTTATGACTAATACAATTTGAGGTCTGTGATGATGCTATCTCCATCAGTTCTTTTATTACTTGGGAATGTTTTAAATATCCTGTTTTTGTTTTTGTGTTTCTACATGTGTTGGTCAGTGTTAACTTGACACAAGCTGGAATACTTAGAGTAGATTAAGTAGAGTAAAGAAAAAAGTCCCTATAATTTGGCTATAGGTAAGCCTGTGGGACATTTTCTTAGTGATAGATGTGGAAGGAACATAATCCATTGTGGGTGGGGCCATCCTTTCAGTCTGGTGGTACTGAACTCTCTAAGAAAGCAGGTTGAGCAACACATGTGTAGAAACTTAGTAGGCAGCAGGCCATTTATGTATCAGGCCTGGCTTCCAAGTTCCTGCTGTGCTTGACTTCCAGTTTAGCCATACTATAGTGGTGGGCTATGATGTAGAAATATAAGCCAAACGAACTCTTTCCTTCCCAACTTAGTTTGGATAATGATGTTTATCATTATCCTAGCAATAATAATTCTGACCAGGAAACCATACAAAGGTAAAAGTTTTCCTTTGAAGTTATATGTTGGAATTTTGATAGAATTGCATTGAACCTGTAGATTGCTTTTAGTAGGACAGTGATTTTTCACTATATTAATCCATGAGCATGGGAGATCTTTCTATTGTCTGATATCTTCTATTTCTTTCTTTAGTGTCTTAAAGTTTTTGTCTAATTTAAGTCTTTGACTTTCTTTGTTAAATTACCCCCGAGATAATGTATTTTTTAAGGCTATTTTGATTAGTATAGTTCTAGATTTGTGACTGATCTTTGTGTATTAATTTTGTATCCTGCTACTTTGCTGAAAGTGTTTATCCTCTGTATGAGTTTCCTAGTAAATTTTTAAGGGTTACTTAAGTATACAATCATATCTGCAAATAATGATATTTTGACTTCTTCCATTCCTTGATCTCCTTAAGTTGTCTTGTTGCTCTAGTTAAGACATTTAGTGTTATATTGGATACAGAGATTGAGAACAACCCTGTCTTGCTCCTAATTTTAGTAGAAATGCTTTGAGATTATTGACATTTAGGTCACTTTTATCTGCTACACAAAACACATTCCAATAATAATTAAGCTTTTTGGAAGAAACTAGATCACAAGACTCTTGTTTACTCTTGAGTGTTCTCACAAGCATTCAGAATTCTCCCACATGACCCCATTCCTGGACTGTATTCTGACAATGGATAATCTTTTTGATCTGTTTGATTTGCAAGTATTTTATTAAAACATTATTGCATCTGTAATTCTTTCTTTGTTGGGACTTCATGTGGTTTGGATGTCAAAGTAATTGTGACCTTGTAAAAATAACTGGGTATTATCCCTTCTAGTCTATTTTCATTGAATAACTGGAGGAGTTATGATGTTAATTCTTTGAAAGTTTGATAGAATTTTGAGCTAACACCATCTGTGATTGGGAGACTTTATTGTTCTCTTTCACTGGGGGGGTATAGAACTGTTTAAGTTGCTTATCTAATCTTGATTTACCTTTAGTAAGTATTAGCTATAATGATCTTTAAGATTTTTCTAACTTGTTGAAGCACTGGTTTTGAAAGTATACCCTAATGAGTCTCTGGATAGGCTTGGTGTGTGTTGTAATGTCACCATTTTTGTCTCCAATTTTGTTAATTTGGATCTTTCTCTCTGCTGGTTTTTTTTTTTAATTTGTGTGAGGATTTGTCAATTATTCTCTCAAAGAACCAAGTATTTATTTCATTGATTGTTTGTATACTTTTGTTTATTCTACTTTACTAATTTCAACCCTCTTTATTTCTTGCTATTTACACCGTGTGTGTGTGTGTATGTGTGTGTGTATGTGTGTGTGTGTGTGTGTGTGTGTGTGTGTGTGTGTGTGTGTTTTTTTGTGTGTTTGTGTGTGTGTTTCTAGAGATTTCAGTTGTTCTGTTAAGGCACAATTAACATTTTCCCATTTTTGTTTTTTAAACAATGGAAGCACTTAGTGCTTTGAACTTGACTCATAGGACCACCTTCATTGTGTACCATAAGTTTGAATATTTTTAATTTTGACTGTCATTCAATTCTAAAAAATGTTTTAATTTCTTAATTTCTGTCTTGATCCATTTTTCATTCAGTAGCAAGTTCTTCAGTTTCCATGAGTTTGTATGCTTTCTATTGTTGTTGATATCAGGCTTTAATCAGTGGTGGTCAGATAGGATACAGGTGGTTGTTTCAACCTTCATTTATCTGGTGAGACTTGCTTTTTGTGCAAGTACATATTTAAATTTGAGGAAAGTTCATGAGCTCCTGAGAAGGTATATTGTCATTGGGTGAAATGTTCTATAAATGTATTAGCTCCATTTGATTTATGATATTGTTAAGCTCTGGCATTTCTGTGTTCAGTTGTTCTGAATGATCTACACATTTGTAAGAGCGGGGTATTTAATTTACCCACTGTCACTGAGTAAGAATCAATATGTGATTTTAGCTATAGTGGTATTTCTTTTATAAAATGGATGCCCTTGTACTTGATGCACAGATGTTTACATTTCCAGTACCCTTGTGGTGGATTTTTTGCTTGAATATGTTGTGTTCTTACCTATCTCTTCTGATTAGTTTTGGTTTGAAATCTACTTTGTTACGTAGTAAGGTGGCTATACTGGCCATCAGGGAGATTCACAGGACTAGACCCTGAAGAAGATGGGGGAGGGGCCTAGCTAGGTGAAAGAGGTTGGGTGCTGTGCCTCATTTTAAAAGTTAGCAAATCCCCAAAGTGTCTATCAAAGGGCACAGATTTAGAAAGAAACAGAGGATGTTAAGTTTATATCTCAGGGGCTTCTATATAAAGTGCCTGGGGTACAAGCATAAGGATCCTTGGTACCTATGTAAAAACTATGCATGGTCATTTACATTTGGAACTCTAGCACTGGATGAGGGGTGGGCAGTATAGGCGACACAGTGAGTTATAGGCAACATGTAAAGAATAGGACCCTGTCCCAAAACTACCAAATATAAAACCAAAAGAGAAACCAAATGGAGGTGGTCATGGTGGGGGCACACTTAAAATTCCAGCTTTTTGTTGGTCATAGCTTTTTCTTTTTCAAGACAGGGTCTTGCTATGTAGATCATGCTGCCTTGAAACACACAGAGGTCTGTCTACCATCTCCAATATAAACACTAAATTTATACAACACATTAGGAAAGACAATGTGGCTTATGATTAAGCAAAGAAACAGACACAATAAATAGACCCAGTCATTGTAAATAATTGTACATCTCACTAGAAATAGTAAAATCCAAATGCAATATAGGCAAAAAAAAAACCCAGCCAAACAAAAACCACCAGTAGAATACATGGAAAATAGTTATATCTTTTATCCATAAGGAGAATGACAACTAAATCCAAGACTACACAACACTGTAGAATTATCCAAGACATCTGAAATTAAAAAACAAAATGCCAATACCTTCAAAGGCATTTGAGGATACAGAGAAACTTGGTTGCTGTGGAAATATAAAATAGTATCATCATAGCATTCAGGAAAACACTCTGGCAATTTAAAATAAAACTAAATGTGCACTTGTTATGTGACCAGCCCTCAGTGTTGGGTATTTTCTTTAAAAAAAGGAAAATTTAAAGTTGATGTTGACACAAAACCTTGAATCAATAAGTGCTGGAAATTAAGAATAACCCAGATATATTCTCCAATGACAAAAGTTCTGTATCTTAAATGTAGTCAAACAATTATACACATGAAATAAAATGTCACAGAATTATAAACACACATACATAGAAAATATGGGAATGTGTAACCTAGGTAAGATTATATTGCCATTGGCAATTTCCTAATTCTAATATTTTACCATGGTGTGGTGGTTTGAAAGAAAATGGCCCTCAAAGGGGGCCATTGCCAATAGCACTGTTAGGGGTGTGACATTAGTGGAGTAGGTATGGTCTTGTTAGAGGAAGAATGTCACTGTGGTGGCAAGCAGGGTGTGTACTCAAGTCACACAAAATGTCTCAGGACATTTTCTGTTTTCTGTGAGTCAAGATGTAAGAACTGTCAGCTCCTTCTCTAGCACCAAATCTGCTGCATGCTGCCTTGCTTCCAGCCATGATGATAATGGACTAAACCCCTGAACTGTAAGAGAGCCACTATAATGAAATATTTTTCTTTATAAGAGCTGTTGTGGTCATATTGCCTCGTCACAGCAATATAAACCCCAACTAAGACACACAGTTACAAAACATTTCAAGTAGGAAAAAACAGATGAACAGTAAATGGGATTCCAAACTATTTGGCAACTTCCTACAGTGTAGATAATTATTTGAAAACCAAATTTTAAAAGAAAACACAAATTAATAAAATCCACCTTTACCTTTTAATTAGTAAGTATCTTTGAAGGATACATTCCAAGATCTCCACTGGATATCTGAAAACAATTCTTAACCATATATATGTACATGTATATATATATATATATCATATATATATATAATGTTTTATTATCTACTGTGTACTTGAAGTCATGCACCATAGCTACAAATTTTAGTCTAAATTAAAACCAAAACTAACAAGTTTTTTTTCTTCTTTACAATATCATGGATAGACTTGTGCCTACCAACCTCATATATAATTTTTTTTCTCATTGAGTCATGAACTGTCATGTTATTACATGAGATTTAACCTATGGTGTTTCTTTAATATACCCAAATTGCTTGCTTTATTACGCTTAGGATTTAGAGCCATATCCAGTAAAGAAAGGGCTCCTCAACCATAAGGATTGCATTTGACAAATAGGACATCTGCAAAAGGTAAAATATACAGCATGAACCAGGGATAAGGGAATTATTTGTATGCAGGTGAGATGATATAAGATTTCTTACATAAAAGTAAAAAATGTAAAACTTACCAATTGTGGAATTCTGGTATTATTCATTTAATGCATTTATACCACAATTGACTGTGTGCCTATGTAGAGTCTATGTACAGTTTAATCTTACTTGTAACCTAAATATTTGGAAGAATTCTCCATGCAACAATGAACATTTTCTTTCTGGCAAGGTTTATGATTACCAATTCAGATTTTCAGGAAGTATACAGACTTTTTTGACCTACTTCCTTCTGTAAAGCACAAAAAATTGTGTTTTAAAGGGCATTTGTTCAATCCAAATGAATCATTCAACCTGTTGCTATCATTAATGTAAGTAGTTTATGTGGTGATGACCCCCAGTTTTAGAGTTTCTATTGCTGTGAAGAGAAACCATAACCACAACTCGTATAAAGAAAAACATTTAATTGGGTGGCTAAGATCAGAGCTCAGTCCATTATCACCATGGCAGGACATGGTGGCACGTACAGGCAGACATGGTAATGGAGAAAGAGCTGAGAGTTCTGCATCTTGTGCAGGCAACAGGAAGTGGACAGGTCTTGAGAACATATGAGACCTCAAAACCCACCTTCACAGTGACACATTTCCTCTGACAGACCACACCTACTCCAACAGGCCATGCCTCCTAATAGTGTCACTGCTTTTTGGGGACTAATTTCTTTCAAACCACCATACCTTCTATGTTTAATCTTGATTGTTACATATAATGAGACCTGAGTGGTTAGTATCTTTTCGCAGGCAGCCCCAAAGCAAAGGATTCCAAAAATTAGTGCTGCTTGCCATCCTGCATTCATGGACCTCACACTCCAAGTTTTCTGGGCTTCCTATGTGAATCTTTCATGAATCTTTCATTCCTTCAAAGGCACCTGGTAGTACAAACTTTCCAGCATGCAGATAGCCATTGAATTACTTACTATCTAGACCTTACTGCTTGGTTCTCAGTAACTTATACATGCGTGCATGTGTGCATGCATGTGTGTGTGTGTGTGTGTGTGTGTGTGTGTGTGTGTGTGTGTATGTGTGTGTGTGTGCATGCCTGTGTTCTCCTGGGAAAGCCTACATCTTTTGATTTTTTGGTATTAATGATTTGCTTTCCTTTTTTAATTTGATGTGTTTTCTTAGTAGGATCCTAGGATAAATTGACATAAATAGGTGGCTTAAAACATAAAAATTTCTCTAAACATTAGGGGTTAAATTTGGGGTTTGTTGGGGGTGATAGGGAAGGATTGGAGGGTGAAGAAACTGGGATTGATATGAAAAACAACTTTGTTTCAAATTTTAAAAAAAGGAAGAAAATTAAATGAAAAGAAAAAGGGTTAAAACCTCACCACTCATAGTGGGAGACTTGAACATCGCACTCTCACCACTAGACAAGAGACCAGACAGAAACTTAACAAAGAAACAAAAGAACTAACAGAAGTTCTATCCCAATTGGGTTTAGCAGACCTCTATAGAACATTCCATCCAAACACAAAAGAATATACCTTCTTCTCAGCTCCACATAGAACCTTCTCTAAAATCGAGCATATACTAGGCAACATAACAAACCTCAACAGATTAAAAACAAAAAAAGGAATAGCCACCATGCTTTAAAGTTGGAATTCAACAACAATACAAATTGCAGAAACCCTACAAACTCATGGACACTGAACAATGTGCAATTGTACCATTCTTGGGTCAAAAAAGAAATGAAGAAATTAAAGACTTCCTAGAATTCAATGAGTATGAAAACACACCATACCAGAACTTATGAGACACATTGAAAGCAGTGCTATGAGGAAAGTTCATTGTATGAAGATAAAGGAGGACAGTCTCATTAGAGAATTAATAGCACAAATGAAAGCCTTAGAAGAAAAAGAGACAAAATCACCCTGGAGGAGTAGATGTCAAGAAATAATCAATGTGAGGGCTGAAATCAATAAAGTAAAAACTAGGAAAACAATACAAAGAATCAATGTACAAAAAGATTTTTTTGGAAAAAATAAACAAGATAGACAAACCTTTATTGAATCTAATGAAAATCAACAAAATCAGAAATGAAAAGGAGGACACTGAGGAAATCTAGAGAAATTTTCAGGTCATACTTTGAAAACCAGTACTCCACAAAATTCGAAATTCAAAGAAAGTGGACAAATTTCTGGATAGCTATCACTTACCAAAATCAAGAACAGATAAGCAACATAAATAGACCTATAACCCCTAATAAAATAGAAGCAGTCATTGAAAGCCTTCCAACAAAAAAAGCCCAGGGCCAGATGGCTTCAGTGCAGAATTCTACCAGAAATTCAAAGAACAGCTAATACCAATACTCCTCAAACTGTTCCACTCAATATAAGCAGAAGGTTCATTATTAAAGTCTTTTTATGAGGCTATAATTACCTTGGACCAAGCCACACAAAGTCATAACTAAGAACTACAGACAAATATCCCACATGAACATTGATGCAAAAATACTGAATAAAATACTGCCATATAGAATCCAAGAAATAATCGGAGAAATCATCTCCATGACCAAGTAGGCTTCATCCAATGAATCAAGGATGGTAGAACATACAAAAATCTATCAATGTCATCCACCATAAACAAACTAAAAAAGAAAAACGAGATGATCATCAAACTAGATGCTGAAAAAGCCTGTGACAAAATCCAATACCCTTTCATGATAAAGGTCTTGGACAGGAACACACATAAACATAATAAAGCAATATATAGTAAACTAACAGTCAACATCAAACCAAATGGAGAGAAGTTTAAGGCAATTCCTCTAAAATCTGGAACAACAAAATGCTGCCCCCTCTCTCCATATCTTTTCAATACTGTACTTGAAGTTCTAGCTAAAGCAATAAGGCAATAAAAGTAGATCGAGGGGATACAAATTGGAAAGGAAGAAGTCAAACTGTCACTATTTGCAGATGAAAAGATAGTTTACATAAGCGACCCAAAAATCTCCACCAGGAACTCCTGCAGCTGATAAACATGTTCAGCAAACTAGCAGGATACAAGACAAACTCAAAAAAAAAAAAATCAGTAGCCCTACTATATACAGATGACAAAGGGGCTCAGAAAGAAATCAGAGACACATCACCCTTTACAATAGCCACACAATATAAAGTATGTTGAGGTAATGCTTACCGAACAAGTGAAAGACCTATATAGTAAGAACTTTGTGTCTTTAAAGAAAAAAATTAAAGAAGATACCAGGAGATGGAAGGATCTCCCATGCTCTTGGATAGGTAGGATAAACATAGTAAAAATGGCAATATTGCCAAGCGCAATCTACAGATTCAATACACTCATCATCAAAATCCCAGCACAATTATTTACTGACCAAGGATAACACTCAACTTTATATAGAAAAACAAAAGACCCAGGATAACCAGCCAAAACAACCCTATATAATAAATGAACTTCAGGAGGCATCACCATCCCAACTTCAAGCTCTACTATAGATCTATGGTCCTCAAAACAGCTTGGTATCAGCACAAAAATTGACAGGTAGACCAATGGAATGTAAACAAAGATCCTGATATTAACCCACACACCTACGAACACCTGATTTTTGACAAAACAACTAAAAGTATAAAATAAAAGAAGGAAAGCATCTTCAACAAATGGTGCTGGCACAAGTGGATGATGGTGTGTAGAAGACTACAGATAGTCCCATGTTTATTGCCATGCACAAAACTCAAGTCCAAATGGATCAAAGACCTCAACATAAATCCAGCCACACTGAATCGCTTAAAAGAAAAAGTAAGAGGTATCCTTGAACAAATTGGTTCAGGAGACTGCTTCCTTAATATAACACCAGTAGCATAGTCACTGAGATCAACAATTAATAAATGGGACATACTGAAACTGAGAAGCTTCTATAAGGCAAAGGACAGAGTGGACAAGACCAAATGTCAGCCCACAGACTGGGAAAAGAATTTCACCAATCCTACATCTGACAGAGGGCTGATCTCCAAAATATACAAAGAACTCAAGTAACTAGTCACCAAAACACCAAATAACCCTATTAAAAAGTGGGATACAGAATTGAATAGAGAATTCTCAATAGAGGAATCCAAAATGGCTGAAAGACACTTAAGAAAGTGCTCAACATCCTTAGCTATCAGAGAAATGCAAATCAAAACAACTCTGAGATACCATTTTATGGCTAAAATCAGAAACACCAATGACAGCTTATGCTGGAGAGGATGTGGAGAAAGGGGAACACTCCTCTACTTCTGGGGGAGGGGTGGAAATTTGTAGAGAGTAAGTTTTTATGCCTGCCCTGAACCCAGAGCCTCACCAGCCCCAAAATAATACACAGAGACGCTATATTTGATATAATTCTATTGGCCAGTTACTAGTTTCTTATCAGCTAGCTCTGACTTAAATATTAACCCATTTCTATTAATCTAAGTATTTCCACGTGACTCATCTTACAGGACAGAGAGCCCAGTGTGCTGCTCTCTCCAGCCTCTCCATGCTGACTCCTCCTAACTACTTCCTCTTTCCTCCTAGTCTCCTAGCCCTGCCTATCTTGCTCTCCTATTGGTCAACAGTGTATTATTCATTAACCAGTATGAGAAACATATTTACAGAATAACATCTCCCATCATCTCCTCTTTTCTGTCTAAAATAAAAGGGTTTTAACCTTAACATAGCAAAATACACCATACAAAAGTTATCAAAGAATCACAGTTAACAATATTTTAGTCCATTAACATTTAGTAATACTTAAAGAAAATATTTTATCATATATCCTATCTTTGTGAGTCTAAAGTCCTATATGTAACTTACCTTTAATCCTAAGGAAAACTATAACCATAACTATCTGTCTTCAATTCCATCAAAGACCACAGAAGGATAATATATAAACTGTAGAAATGACAGAGACATCTTGCCTGGTCAGTCACCTGAAGTTCTTCTGTAATATTCCATCTTCATCCTATAGGCTATAGTGTGTCTGGCAGACTCCTCAGCAAAGCAGGAAACTTTAAACTGTCCATCTGTATTGCAGTTTGTCAGTCACTTTTCTCTGTGTCTTGCAGACTGTCTGGCAGATTCTTCCATGAAGCAGGAACCCTGTAGCACTGTCCATCTTGTTTCAGCGGTTACTTTTCAGTGGGCCCTGCATGTCTAGTTTATACAGCATAAAGTCAAACAGTCTAGACAAGAGCAGTATCTTGCCCATATGGCCAGTCTTGCCATATTGAAAGCAAACTTCATCACATGCTTCTTCTATGTCCATATTCTTTTCTGATGCAGGTGGTAATGCCAGAGCAGTTATGTCTCACTGTCAAGAAAATCCCTAAACCATTTTAAATGCCATATTCTGTAGGTCTTTGAAAGGTTTGAAGAATGCCTATCCATCTCAAATACATCTCTGTATATCTAGAAATCTTAAATCACTTAACTGTAAGTTTTGACTATTACAGGTAACTATCTATAATCTGCACTAAATTATACATTACATTTCTTAATGAGCTATATAAACACAATACCTAAACAAGAGGAGAAATATACATATCACAAAATTGACCTTAAATTTGTATCAATAAATGAAAATCTATTCCAAAACAAAGTATTCATATCTATGCCATAATTCCCTTTTTACTTTTAAAAGAAGATTGGTTGTGGTCATTAACCATTTAAAACCAATCCCATTTAAATGAAAACAAACATAAACAATATTTGGAAATTTTGGCGTTGTTCTTTCCAAACTGCTTCCTGCTGGTAGGGGGTGCTGTCATGGGGATCCTAAGAAGATGCAGAAATCCTGGCTGTAGTGGTTGCAAGGCTCCACTGTCCCGTGGACATTGCTTCAGGGGGTCTTGCTTGATCAAACCATGTTAGTCTGGAAGAAATCCACAGCTTTTCATTTTCTGTGGTAACAAAAATAGAAAACCTTTTCCCCTGTAACCTGCCCTTGAACTTAAATTTTGGAGTCAAAGTATTTTTAAAATATATAAATTGGATTGATCCTGAAGCATTTGTTTTAACGGTTGTTGCTATTTCCTCAGCAGTCAAATAATTTAAAGATAACAGAACACCATACAGTATCCAAAGTTTCTCTGTGCTTTCCATCTTTACATGGCTTTTTTGTTACTCTATTTCTTTTACTTATATTTTTTCATTTTTTGAGACAGGGTTTCTCTGTGAAACTTTTATCTGTCCTGGAATTCACTTTGCATACCAGGTTTACTTTGAAATCACAGAGATCTGCTTGCCTGTCTCCTGAGTGCTGGAATTAAAGGCATGTGTCACCACTCCCAGCACTCTACTTCCTTTTTTCTTTTTTAAACCATTGTGTCCTGTTTCTTTTTCTCTCCTAAGCCTACATATATTTTAAAATACACTGTAAACCTTTAGCAGTTTTTCTTAACCTGAATCTGTCTTTACTGTAAATGTTTATCTTTTTCTGTCCATGGATCTTGTATCTGGTAAACAACAACATTGCTAAAATGAAAGCCACAGTTGTTTCAGCAACGGTCTATTCAAGATGGCGGCAGCTATTTTACCGCCAGTACTGAGAGCTGTGCTCACTGTCTTGGTTTACGCTGCCATCCAGCAGCATGCTGCCAGCTTGGAGATATGGTCACTGCCATTGCCAGCTCTGATACACACCAATAAATTGTTGGCAGCACTTCTTAAAAGCCAAGCGTTTTTTTGCCACTTATGCTGAGTCAGGAAACTTCCCTTAAAGGAGCCACGCAAATCTCCTTTTTTCTCTAGCAAAACAGAGTCCAACCCAGAAAAATGCTGTTAGCAAGAACCCTGCTTGTCTTCTTTTGTTTATAAAACCCTTTTTTAAGCCTTTATTATCCACGTTGTGCGCCAATATGTAACCAGGATGTTTTCCCGCTGCCGGTCTTGCTGCCCCGCCAGCCCCCAATAACACGCAGAGACTTTGTAGCTGATACAATGCTGTTGGCCAGGTACTAGTTTCTTATCGGCTAGCTCTGTCTTAATGTTTAACCCATTTCTACTATTCTACGTGGCTCATCTAACTGGACATCGGGCCTGGCATGCTGCTCTCTCCAGGCTCTCCATGCTGACTCCTCCTAACCACTTCCTCTTTCCTCCTAGTCTCCTAGTCCTGCCTATCTTGCTTTCCTATTGGCCAACACTGCTTTATTCATTAACCAGTATGAGAAACATATTTACAGAATAACACCTCCCATCAGAAATTTGTACAGCCATTTTGGAGATCAGCATGGCAGTTCCTCAGGAAAATGGAAATCAGTCTATCACAGGATCCAGCAATCCCAGTCTTATGCATATACCCAAATGATCCACATCCATGCCACAAAGACCATCTGTTCAACTATGCTTGTTGCAGCATTATTAGTAATACCAAGAACCTGGAAGCAACCTAGATGTCCCTCAACTGAAGAATGGATAAAGAAGATGTGGCACATTTACACAATGGACTAATACTCAGAGGGGAAAAAAAAACCAAAAAAACGAAACAATGGAATCTTGAAATTCTCAGGCAAATGGATGGAACTTGAAACCATCCTGAGTGAGGTAACACAGTTCAAAAAGAGGAACATGATATGTACTCATTCATATATGAATTTTAGACATAGAGCAGAGGATCACCAGCCTATAAATCATTTCGTCAGGGAAACTAGGATACAAGGAGAAACCTAAGAGATTCATACAAGGTCCCTCATAGAAGGGGAAAAAAAACAAGATCTCCTGAGCATATTGGGAATGGGGGTGGGGATGGGCAGTGAGTGGAGAGGGAGTTAGGAGAAAGAGAAAAGGAGGAGAGGAGAACATGTGGGACCAGAGATTGAGTTGGATGACAAAAAGACAATACAGAGAGAGAGAGAGAGAGAGAGAGAGAGAGAGAGAGAGAGAGAGAGAGAGACAGAGCGAGAGCATAATAGAGGGATAGGTTTGACTCTGGAGAAATGTTCAGAGACCTACAAGGATGACCCCAACTGAGCAACAGTGGAAAGGCTACCAAATGCCTTTCCCTGATAATGAGATTGACAACTAATATGCCATCATAGAGCCCTGCCCTCATCTAGTAGCTGATGGAAACAGAAATAGACACCCACAGCTAAACAACGAGCCAAACTCCTGGAATCCAGTTGCAGAGAGAGGAGTGATAAGAAAAGGGCTACAAAAACCCACAGACAGCTGACCTGAACAAGGGGGAACTCATGGACCCTCAGACTGATAGCTGGGAAACCAGCATTAAACTGACTCAGACCCCTTGAACGTGGGTCTCAATTAGAAGGCCTTTGAAGTCTAAGGGACCTCTGACAGTGTAATCAGGATGTATCCCTGGTGCACAGAAAGACTTTGGGAGCACATTCCCCATGTAAGCATGCTCCCTTAACCCAGAGGCAGGAGGGAGGGCCTAGTCCCTACTCCAAGACTTTACAGATTTTAATGATCCCTTCTGGAGGGCATCGCCCTCCCTGTGGAGTGTGTGTGGGAGATGGGATGGGAGGGGCACTGGGGGCATGGGAGGGAGGGAGAGAGGGAAAGAGAGGGAACTGGGATCGATATGTAGAATAAGAAAAAAATTTATATACACAGATAGATAGATAGATAGATAGATAGATAGATAGATAGATGATAGACAGATATAAAGAAAACAGTATTTCCTGCTCTTGTTAGGCTTCAATGTGTGGCAATCAGAAGCAATCTGAATGCAGGTGCAGGGCAGTTGGCCTCTGTTGTTACAGACAGACTCACCATATTCTGTGATTACTACTATGGGCTTCTGTTACTACTATATGATTACTTTGGGTTTCCTTTGTACATTAGTAAAACTGTATTGGAATCACTGTGTTTTTTTCAGGTGACCTGTCAGTTTTTTTTAAACAATAAATGTCTCTGTGCATTATATCATTATTGCAAAATTTAGGATACCTGAGGCTTTTCTTTATATTCCACTTATGTCTTTGGCTTAAGTACCTCAGGTCAATTTTTTCTCCTTTAGTTAAGTAATAAGCCCTGTGTTTGATGCAGTTCTTAAACATGGGAGAATAAAGCAACAATCCTATCACTTGGCAGACTAAGGAAAGCCTGAGTTTGGGTCCAGCCTGCTCTATGTCTCCAGTTTCAGCACAGGCTAGAATACATTGAAAGACTGTCTCAAAAAAGTATCAGAGTCTTTTGTTTTAGGTTTGTTCTATATTATTTCCTTCCTAATAAATCAGTAAACCCTGCAAAGATGAAATATGTACATGATGGGAGTTCCGTGCTCTTATAAGCCAATATTGTCTGACTTTTTAGTTTGTAGTAAGCCTATACTGGTCACTGTCAAAGAAAGAAGTTTCTCTTTATATGTTGATGAAATAACTATATGACACCATTCCAGAAATACAACATAACCATAACTATATATATATGTTTATCTAAATAATACTAAACCTCGAGTTTTATTTTCTAAAGTTTGATCAAAAGCAAATTTTCTTAGAATGGGGAAATAGTCTTCCCTAGAGACAGCACATTAGCTGGTTATCCAATACCAAATGGTCATCCCTGAAAGGATACATAAAAATAACATTATACAGACAGAACAGGTTATACTTATAGATTCAGGAATACACACACACACACACACACACACACACACACACACACACAAAAGAGGCCATGAATTTGAAAGAAAGAAAGAAAGAAAGAAAGTAAGAAAGAAAGAAAGAAAGAAAGCAAGCATATATGGTACAGTCTGGAAAGTGGAAAGGGAAGGGAGAAATGATGCAATTATACAATAATCTAAAAAACAAAAGAAAAAAAGAAAAGCAGATTAGGCTACTTCAACCTTTTGATTCTATCTTTTACAATGCTGTCAACAATAACCAACAGACATAAAACATTAGGAAAGAGGATTCCTGATTTTTTAAAAAACTAAATATAAAATACATTCATTAAATTTTCCATAATGCAACCCCATGCCTACATAAAATTGTGAGGTAGCTACAGAAAGTAGTCTATTGTTTCCAAGACAAAAAGGAAGTAAGATTTTTCACTCTCAATACCTGCCAAGTTTATTACTTTAAGATTTCATAACTGGAAAGCTAATGGGGGATTAAATAAAAATGTCTTTCTTATCTGTTAACCCACACTTGTATTTAGCAGTATTGGCAGAGATGATATACTGAGGAAGAGAGTCACTGTCTATCATCCATTAAGGTAGAAAACAACATTCCACATTTCTCTTGGTTTACAATCCCTTCTTTAAATTTATTCATGTTTTCAATCTTTGTTACTTCAAAGGGTATATGATAACTATTAGAATGTAAACACTAACAGACTAATAACTTTTCACCTTAGAACAATTTCTTTATTGTATGAACTATATCTCTAACGGGTAATTTTAACAGGTTTATGTTCTTCTCTTAACTACCTTCCCTACCATTTACCTTCATGGATTTTTCCCTCTTTCACTTTCCTTCTCATCATACCATGGATATTTCATAATTTAACTTACCAGTAGAGAAAAACCACAGGGAAAGATAATTTTCTTTTGTGGTTACAGAACAATTTTTCAACAGCATTAGTAGCTTTTCATGATTTGCACACAATTTGTTGTAGTAGTAGCAACAGTCAATCAACAAGTGTTAAGAAATGTCTCCCTTGTTCACTGATGCTTGTCACAAGTAAATATTCCATTTCTCCATTAGTCTAAGAAATTTCTTCAAAGTAATTATTGACTTTTGTATTTAACAATTTACAATTGAAGTCTATAGTTCCATCATATAAACAGTTTCCTTGACACATTTAAAACTTTTTCTCACCATCTTTTCTTCTGGTCTCAGCCCTATCTTTTCTAAAAATATAAACTGTGTGGGAATTCAAAGATTCTTTTACAAACTAGTTAGATTCTGGGCACTTTCTAGGTCACCTATTTTTTTTCTTTTAATCTTAGTGGGGATCTAGAAACTATCCTCTACCCATAAAGAGATCTAAATAAAAACTTTACAATATTTGCATGAGGAGATAAAAACATTCATTTATCACTATTACAGTTATGTTATTATTTTGGATTTTGGTCTCAAGATCTAGGTTCTAAGATCAAATCAGTAAAAAGGCTACTCAAAACTATTTTAACTAATAATTATAATTTTCTATAAATGAAAAGCTAAGAAGCTCCTAGCTGTAGTGTAGAGTAACTTTTATTTGTTATTAATCATATCTATTTTTGCTTATAGAATTTGCAATCTTTATTTATTTAGGAACATCAACCCTAATTTATTTATTAACACATGCATATAGAGGTCAAAGGATAACTGGTAGGAGTCTTTTCTTTCTTTCCACCATGTGGGACCCACATATTGAATTCAGGTTGTCAGGCTGCAATGTCATCAGCCAACAATGTTTACTTTTTATAAAGAACAAGATGGTAGTATGTTTGCAACAAATACCTTTGTTTCACTGTAATTAAAAATCTAATCTTAGAGATTAGACTCTATGAAATTTTTTAAGAATGTACAATAGATCTGTTAATACTCATGCCCAGAATCAAATAAATGCCCATTGACTTTATTTGAGTGTGCAAAATTTAAGCCATCAAAGAACTCATGCCATAACCTATTTACAGGGGGTAGGGGAATGATTACACAACAATGATGATGATGACATGTTTAAGCACTATAAGAAATGTCTTAATAAGGTAAAACTTTAACATCAAACACTGATTCCAAATGATCTGCTGACCAATGCTGATAATTATAGGTCATGGAAAATGTCTCCCATAAAAGTGTTCATAACAAAGATGTTTTAAAAATGACTGATGAAATATTTAAGGCCAGTGATACAGACAACTTGATGTTCTTTAGTCTGTTTACCTTCCATAAAGTAGCAAACATTACAATGGTATTATCCTTTGGTTTTATTTTCTAAGAAATAAAAAAAAAAGTCTAGGCATAAATATTTCTAGATAATCTTCTTAATGATAACTTTAAGAAAACTTATCAGATGGTTTATTACATTTCTTTTGATCATCATCGTTCATTAATGTCACTGTCAGTCTTGATTAATTGATTCAAATTTTCAGAGTATAATGAGCAACTGTTGTGCATCTTTCTCAAATCCCTGAGAATCATAATTATCACAGAAGTAGTTTTTCCCTTCATTAAAAGTCTCTGGAAAGCAGTGGTGTTCTTTCATTGGTTACAGGGCAAGGAGCAGCGTCGTAGAGGGTTAATCCATGTAAATTGGCTTCCACCCGCAAAGTAATTTTCTGCAACAGAAAAGAAAATGATACAGAGAAGTTTGGTTCTTATGAGAGACTATCTCTTCACTATGCTCCACAGTCTCCTTTACAGAGTCAGAGATAAAAATGGATCTAATGAGGAACAGGAAGTCACTGCCACAAGCTGACACCAAGTGGGATGGGAAAATCAGCTTCTTGCCTCAGTGAGTCTCCTGGTTTTCTTGTAAAACTATGTGGTAGGGCTGGGCCTATGTGAATGCACACAGATTACAGAAGTCTACTGAAGACTTTCTTCAGATAAGCTTTACAATTCCATTATAAAGGCTGAAATTTACTTGCAACACACTACTTCCTCAAACCCAGAAATAATTTCACCAGAAATTCCTCTTCTTGTATCACTGTCTCTGGTGACAGATTTTAAATTACTAATTTTCATAAAGGACAAGGAATCAGCCAATGAAATACTCTGATATTCCACATGAAGCTTTACTAAATAAAATGCAAACTATTTTCTTACCTGAAAATCACGAATGTAAGTCAGGAAAAATCCAAAGAAGGAAAATGACATAGACCATTCTGCTGCAGTAGTGACCATGTGCAGCACATACCCCTCAATAAAAGAGGAAAACAGGATAGTTCTGTGACATTTTATTCAAACACTCAAACTAAGCAACATCAAATTCTTATAGATCAATCTTCCTTCTGAAAATCAACCTTTGAGTTGTGAATGTTTTGAGAATTGCAGTAGCTATGAAGAATACACCTCCTAAATCACACTAGATGTCTGAGTTTCACTTAGATTAAATAAAATTTCCACTAAATAACCAAGACAACAGACTCCACTGTACAACCAAGACATTACTTCTTTCCCTGAGCTATAAAATTCATAAATCAACACATGTAATCCTTACATGAAGGAAGTGGAATGAAGAGAACAAATTTAAGGTCAGCCATACTATACAGTGAAATTCAAAATATACCCCTCCCTGCAAAAAAGACCCAACTAAACAAGTTGTGCCTAGCTTGTATAAGACCCTTGGTTTGATCCCCTTCACTGTAAATCTTTAAGAAGTGATGGGGGATGTCCGTCTGTATGCATGTTTCTCTTATTGGTTGATGAATAAAACACTGTTTGGCCAATAGAGGCAGGAAGATAGGTGGGACTAGGAGACAAAGGAGGAAAGGTAGGCAGAGAGAGAACGAAAGAGATACCATGTAAAGATCAGGAGAATAGGATATGCCAAGCGTTCTCCAGTAAGTGGAAATACATTTATAGAAATGGGTTAATAATTAACAGAGCTAGCCAATAAGAAGCTCTAGCCCTTGGAAAACAATTTTATAAATAAATATATGTTGTTGTGTGCTTATTTGGGGCGTAAAGGGGTGGGTCCTAGTAGGACAAGAAACCTCCAGCAACAAAAAAGGTATATTTGGAGGGAGCATGGGGAGATGCTCAGTTGGTAGTGCTTGATGTGAACAAATCAAGCTTCCTTCTCTCCCCAGAACCACAGAAAAAAAAGCCAGTGTAATGGTGCATGCTTCTGACCCAGAACTTGGAAGGTGGAACCAGGCAGATTATTGGAATTGGTGGCTAGACAGCACAGCCACATCAGCAACCCCCTAGGCCAGTGAGAGATTCTGTCCCCAAAAATAAGCTGGGGAGCACCTGAGGAATGACACCTGAGACTGTCCTCTGCCTTTCAAGTATATACACACACACAAATACACACACTCACATTCTCTCTAATGTGTGTGCATACAAAGTATACATAAATGTGTCTGTATCTCCATAAAATTCATAAAATGACACTAGGAAAAGTCAAAGAATACTCACTATAAATTTTCATAAGATCTATTTTTAGAGTTTGTACACCAACTTACAACATATATGCTATAGGTTTGGAGAGATGGCTCAGTGGTTAAGAGTGCTTGCTGCTCTTCCAGAGGAACTAAGTTGGGTTCCAAGCTCCAATGTTAGATAATTCATATTTGCATGCAAATATAGCTCCAAGGGATCCAATGCCCTCTTTTGGCCTACAGGCATCCATGCATATATGATGTACAGATACATACATACAAAAAATAAATTTAAAATAAAAATAAATACTTAAAAAATTACACACACACACACACACACACACACACACACACACACACACACACACACACTTTTGATAAACTTTAAGCTCTTACTTTATCCTCAGGGTTCCAGTGTAGTTTCTGTACTACATCAGCACCAAAATCACTACTGTACAAAATTGATGAGCAAGTCAGCACTATAAAAAAGTCAAGGAAAAATCTCAGAGACCTGGAGATTTAAATTTGTAAATCCTAACAACAACAACAACAACAACAACAACAACAACAACAACAACATCACTTTAAAGGCTAGCTTACCCATTTGTAGCTATGGTCCAATCTTATTCCTTTAAAGAAGTAATGTCATATGGCAATATTAAAACTAAAGATATATCCAAAGGGCTTGCAGGAAATGGTTAACATCATCATGCCCTTTCCTCTTTGATCAAAGAGGAGCAGCTTGACCATAAATTTTCACTGAATAATTTTCTGTAATGAGCATAATAATTCTCCCTTGATTTCTATTAAGTATGACTATGCTAAACATTATTTGTGTTCCTAGCACAATTACTTTATTTCAGTCTGAATTTCATGTACAAATGTGTAACTTTCATCAGCCTAGAGTAACTTTGAAGGGGTGGGGGTGGGGTAGGGAGTGGATAATGCTAGAATAATGCCTCAGCAGTTACAGAGGACTAAGACTTAATTCCCAAGACTCACATGGTATCTCACAACCATCCATAAATTCAAATCCATGGTACCTGATACCCTTTTCTGATACTGGTGGTTACTAGGTATGTCCATGATACGCATACATAAATACATGTGTGTAAAACACCCATACACATAAAATATTAACATTAACAAACTGGTACTTATATTGTACCTATTCTACTCACTTGTTTTGTTCTTCTATTCTCTTTGCATAATAAACCACACTTTACAACAAAGGATACTGCTAAGTGCACTTACTCCACACCAGATAACCAACAGCAGTCTGACCCAGAAGACTTGTTTGCTGTGAATTTTAGGTTGCATTTGGTAGGAAATGATGGTCTGAACAAACATGTATAATGAACCCATACTAAAAGCAAGCACAGCTCCACATACATGTGCAACAAACAGTGTTGATTTCTGAGAAGCAGAAAAAAGAAGTTACTCAATGAGAGAAACTCAAACACACCTATTTAAAGGCACAAGCCACATAATTCAATAGGGCATTTGCTGAGTCGACAAGCTCTGTGAATTTCAAAATCACTTCCATAAAGCACTGGAAGATTACAATGAAACAAGATGACTTCATTTACCAACAATTACAATGGTAACAAGTATCCATGATTTTTGGTTACTTTTTGACTTAAAATAACATTTTTCTTGGGTCCTATCTGGTGTCAAATATTTTTTAAACTTATTGATATGCAAATGAATGAAACAGACACTCAGCCCTCATAGCTTATGTTCTAGTGAAGATACACAAAAATAAATAATAAACCAGAATTAATGCTATTCCATAGTATGGTACAAAATAGTAATAATAATAGGAAAAGGTAAGTATGTTAAAAGCAGAGAGCTAAGGATATCAAGGGAAGAGAGTTTAAATTTAAATGTAACTTAAGGCCTTCATGGCACTAATTTGTTATTGATTATGCCACAAGGATTATTATAAGTTACAATGTCTTCCCTTTATTAACTTATATCCAATTTCTAATACCATGTGTTCTATCTGCTTAAAAGTAACAACCAGCAATATCAAATTTCTATAAACAATTTTTTAAAGCAAATTGTCTTTTTTGTTTGTTTGTTTTTAATTAGTGGTATTTGTACTTCCTTAGGTAGAAAAGGCAAATCTAATACTTGGTGCAGTGGGAGCTTAAAGACAAAGAAAAACAAGGAAAGGCAGGGTCCAGTTTCCTTCTTTTATATCAGCTATACAATCTACAAATGCAGTTAATTTGTTATCCCTCAGGTGATTGCTACAGGAAATTCTCAATGTACAGAAATCAGAGAGCTTGATTTCTCAAAGGTTGTTGTTTCTTTTCTTAATGAGAGAATGGGCTCCTTCCTTGAAGGCTTGGATATTTTATCTGGGAAAGCTAAATATAGACATAGCCCAACCAATGTCATTATATAATTCCTTAACAAAATCTTTAAATTACAGGCAAAAACTAAAGAATGGAGAGAAAGTATTTGCTGTATTAAAAATAGAAATGGAGGTTTATAAAATTAAATAGAAACAGAAGAAAAGAAGGTAAGGAGGGAGAGCTAACACTCATTTGAGGAGGTCTTATAGAAACCTATTACAGTAGAAGCTTCTTAAAATACATACATATATGAAAGAAATCTAAATAGAATCAACAAATAACGGGGAGAGAGAAAACCCAAGATCTCTTGCCATCAAGTGAAACTTTCGGTGCCATGAATGGTTATATCTAATTGAGTTGTTGGCCTAAGGAGCCTAATGAGAACCCCAAACTACCCAGACTATTGCCAAAGAAGTTGATTACTCTCTACAAACTGATGATAAGGTTTTATTGCTAAAGACAACATCTACAAGTCTCATTGAACATGGAGAAGCCATGCTGTTGCCTAACTAGAGCCTTTACACTTACTGACTAGTGTTCATGGTACTGGATGGTACTCTGCATGCTACCTAAGGAGAAATATAAACACTAACCCAGCTCGTAAACCCTTCATTCTACAACAGTGCAGGAGTAACCAATGACTAGCTGATTGGACTTAAAGCCTATTTTATGTGATGGAACCCATACCTGACACTGGGTGGTCAAGAACCTTGAGATTAGATAGGTCATGGGCCTAAGGGAAAATCAAATACTACTGTTGCACTAAAGGGACATAGCAATAAAATGACTCTTAATGACATTCTGCTATATTCTTAGGTGTCTCACTCACCTATAATTAGACAAGTTTCTTCCTGCAGGAAATGGAAAGGAGTACTGAGACCCACAATTGGCCTATATGCAGTGACTAAGAGACCTTGAAACACTAAGTCCTAAATGGGATGTCTTCATCAAAACCCTTCCCTCAGGGGTCAGGGAGCATTGCAGAGGAGACAGAAAGTATAAGAGCCAGAGTGGATAGAAGGGGATAGAAGATATCAAGGAGCCAGTATTTTCCAGATACAACAGTACTGACACACATGAATTCACAGAGACTGGCAACATGCACAGGTCCTGCACAGGTACAAGCAAGATGGGGTTCCAGCTTCTCTCTCTCTCTCTCTCTCTCTCTCTCTCTCTGTGTGTCTCATAATTCTTTGCTTAGATTTTTTTTTTAAACCTTACTGGTCTTTTGCTTATTATATATTATAGTTCTACATTTTGTGTTTAAGTGGGTTTTGTGTGTTTAAATGACTCTGTGTGTGTGTGTGTGTGTGTGTGTGTTTCTCCTACTTTTTCTGTTCGTTTTATTCTGGTTCATTTGTTTTTGTTGTTTTCTTTTGCCTATTTGTTATCTACAAACAGAAAGAAGGTGTAGAGTTAGACAGCTGGATGGGTGGAGAAGTGGAGAGGAAGGATCTGGGAGGAAGTGAGGGAGGGGAAATTGTGATTAGAATACATTGTATAAAAAGAAAATTATTTTAATTTTGAAAAGTTCAATAATATACAATGTATATCAGTTCTATCTGATTTTGAGGTAACCCCCTCTAAGTATGATGAAGTCTGTCCTGACTATTATCAGCTTTAATTATTTGTATAAATAAGCTAAATATTTAAAAAAAAAACCTACAACTTACTATCTAGTTTCATAATTTTAGAAATTAGGGAAACAAAGGAAAAGAGCTTAAGATTACTGACAACTGTTAGAATGAGATGCAGAAGGTCTAGACCAGCTGTCCACAGAGAAGAGCATGGGAGAGAACCAGCACTATTAATACCTTGACTTTGAGAGATTAAGTTTCTTTTTGAAACTATCCAATTCATTGTATTTTCATAGGATAATCCTTGAAAGCTAAACCAAGTCTCCCTGCTTATTACTCCCTTCCAAATATCCTGAAGGGTTTATCTAGAAGGGAAACATTTTTCTAAGTGAACACTGAGGACCATTACCACCCATTTTTCATTTTGTTGACTTTTACATATTTCCTGTTCAAAGGCATTCAACTTAAATTATACTTAAAATCCCAATTCTGATAATTATTGGGCTTCCCCTTGAACACAAGTAACCATATGATAAGACATCTTTTCCCCAACCTTTTTAAGTACCTTCAGTGTTTCTCAAAATTTCTAAAAAAATCAATGAGCTCTTGCATGCACTTATAATTAATGAGGAATAAACTAAAATGTGAATAAGAAAATAGAAACTACTAATAAAAAATAATTAGACCCTAGTAAAAAACAGAAATTATAAGCTTTCCAAGACTAGAGAATACAAAAAAAAGAAACTCAGAATACACACAGTAGGAGCCAGAAAAAAGACTTCCTTGGAAATTGTCTACATTGGGGTCTGGATCTACTTAGGACTGAGGCTTGTAGCATGCTTGAGTACTTATGTAAAGGGGCTAAGTAAACAAAGCAGGCCAGCATTATATACAGCAGCAATGTTAAGAACATAGTGATACAGGGGGCTGGAGAGATAGCTCAGTGGTTAAGAGCACTGGCTGCTCTTCCAGAGGTCCTGAGATCATTTCCCAGCAACCATATGGTGACTCACAACCATCTGTAACGGAATCTGGTGCCCTCTTCTGGTCACCAGGCATACATGCAAGCAAAACACCATACATCATTAAAAAAAAAAAAAAAAAAATACAATGATATAAAACGAGGCTAAAGACCAGAATAGAGATGACCTTCGATCAGATTAAACAGCTGAGTTTATCAAATTACCTTTTATTCAGAGCTTTAAGGAAGACAACAGAGAACTTTTTTTTTTTGAATGGAGTATTGAGTAAAGGGAAGTAAGAGTGAATACAGATGAATAATACCCTTAAAAGAATTGGCAGAAAAAAAAGAGAAATAAAAATAATGAGAAGCAGAAGCACTTAAGAAATATTAGAGTGTAATCAGAAAATCATCACCACATTCACTACAGGGCTAAACTTTCCTCCCAGCACCCTCCACCCCCAAATCATAAAGGAGGTGATAATATTCACCACTTTAAGTGGTAAAAACTTACACAGAAAGAAGGGGAACATGTGGATATTTGGGTGATGCTAGCATCTGTGGATAAAAGGACCAGAAGGGAAGCCATGAGTAAGAGTCAGAATGTTCAAGATGTCCAAAGTTGAAGGAGAAGGTATAACCAAAAGAGAGAGCTGATTCAAAATGATAGAGCTGAGAGGACTGGTATGGCGATGTGAATTAGAATGAATGCAGAAAACGAAACACCAATTTTAGATCTGCAATGTGTCACAATGTATATCAGTTCTATCTGATTTTGAGGTAACCTCCTCTAAGTATAATGAAGTCTGTCCTGACTGCACTGACAAACAGTTCAGATCACTGAATACGGATTACTCTACTAGCTAAAGTAGCTGTTTCTAAAATGGTACAACAGCTTAATTCTGTTAGGTGAAGAGGCAGGAGCAGCATGTGACTGAACAGCTCAGCTTTACATTTTACCACAGATAGCCAAGAATTTCAGGAGAATAACCATCTTGGTTAAAAAACAAACCTGGAAATTTGCCACAAGAGAAAGTCCTAAACAACTCAGTATCCCAAGTACAAGGCCAGCTTTGTTGAATTTGATGATTAGGTTCTCTTCAGGATTCAGTGCATGAACTTGTTTGTAACGAACATACATGGTAGCAATACCTGGGAAGAGAGAATTTGGAAAACATCGAAGTAATGAGTAACCAGGGGAATAAAATGCCAGCGAAGAGTTCACACACAAAGGTGAGCTCTATCCAGAAACATAGACTGTCCTTTGAACACAAATTTGAAAGGAGAACACAAAAACAGTTTTAGATCTTAAAGAATTTTTATAGTCACCTGTGTGCCTGAGCAAGCCATTTGCCTTTCCTGGGCCTCATGTCTTCAACTACTTAGTATAAAACTTAGACAATAAGTTTGATGGGTTCTGAAAAAAGTTTCCGGATATTCTTATTATATTATACCCATAATATTTTTAGGATCAGCATCAAAGTCAATGGTAGAATCCAGATGGGACGTGCATAAGTAAAACAAACAAAAAAGCTTCCCTCCTCATTCTTGTACTGTTTTACTTCAGGCTTTCACAGGTGGTTCATGCAGGCACAGCAGTCAATTACACAAGGAAAACTAGAGCGTGCTTTATATGCTCACGTTTCAAAAAAGGGTCATATCAAACTTTCTACTGCAGGGTTATTGTCAAACAAGACTGGAGTATAATAAACATGACAGATACATGCTATGTAGACATGTTTCTGAAGAGTTTGAAGAGACAACACATTTTTATAAATTATTTTTCCTTCATCACAGGGATGCAGGGATGTTTCAACTTAGGGAAATCTATCAATGTGATCCACCATATAAACAAACTGAAAAAGAAAAACCACATGATCATCTCATTAGATGCTGAAAAAGCCTGTGACAAAAATCCAACACCCTTTCATGATGAAGGTCTTGGAGAGATCAGGGATAAAAGGAACAAACATAAACATAATAAAAGCAATACACTGTAAACCAACAGCCAACATCAAACTGAATGGAGAGAAACTTAAGGTGATTCCTCTAAAATCAGGAACAAGACAAGGCTGCCCACTCTCTCCGTATCTCTTCAATATTGTACTTGAAGTTCTAGCTAAAGCAATAAGGCAACAAAAGGAGATCAAGGGGATCCAAATTAGAAAGAAAGAAGTCAAACTGCCACTATTTGCAGATGATTTAAGAGTTTACATAACTGACCCAAAAACTCTACCAGGGAACTCCTTCAGCAAATTAGTAGGATACAAGATAAACTCAAAAAAAAAAAAAAAAAAAAAAAACAGTAGCCCTACTATATACAGACATCTTTATGTATACCATATAAAGACGATTTCTTTCTGAGAAAGAAATCAGGGAAATATCACCCTTTACAATAGACACAAACAGCATAAAATAACTTGGGGTAATGCTAACCCTAGTAGCTGACAGAAACAGAAGCAGACACCCACAGCTAAACACGGAGCCAAATGCCTGGAATCCAGCTGCAGAGAGGGAGAAGTGATAAGGGGTCAAGACCAGGCTATAGAAATCAACAGAGACAGTTGACCTGAACAAGGGGGAGCTCATGGACCCCCAGACTGATACCTGGGAAAACAGCATTGGACCGACTCAGACCCCCTGATAATGGGTCTCAGTTAGAAGGCCTGAGCAGTCTAAGGGACCTCTGACAGTGGAACCAGGATGTATCCCTGGTGCAAGAAAGGACTTTGGGAGCACATTCCCCATGGAGGGATACTCCCTTAGCCTAGAGGCAGGAGGGAAGGTCTAGACCCTGCTCCAAAAGACTTGACAGATTTTGATGATACCTCCTGGAGGGCACCACCCTCCCTGTGGATTGGGGTGGGAATGGGACTGAAGTGGGGGTGGGTCAGGGGGCATGGGAGGGAGAGGGAACTGGGATCAATATGTAAAATAAGAAAAAACAGTAAATATATATATCAAATAAATTATTTTGCCTAACTTCTATTTCTTCAATGGTCTTTTACATTTATTTGCTTATTTGTTTGTTTGTTTGTGGTGTGTGTGTGTGTGTGTGTGTGTGTGTGTGTGTGTGTGTGTGTGTAAGGCACTAGACAGCCTTTGATAGTTGGTTCTTTCCTTCCACAAGGTAGGAAGGATCCGGGAATAACTCAAGGTCATCAGGCTCAGTGGCAAGTACCTCAACGTCCTGAGTCATCTATCCAGTCCTCATTTATTGAATTGACACATGAAATTATTTTAAATGACCATATTTGATGGCAAAATATTTTACTAAATTAATAAAAATCTGCCACCACCCCCCTCCCCCCGGGGCAGGCAGCAATGTTAAACATTATATAACCAAGAATTTCTTCTCTTTCTTCAAAAACATAACTATAACCCACAATTTAGTAGTAATACATTCTCAAGTATAACTAGAAAATAAGCAGTGATACAATTTAAAAAGAAAAAAATCACCAATTTGACTATTCACTTGAGTGTTAAAACCATTCCCACTTCTATTACTTACCTAAAACTGCAGCAATATTTAGCATCACTCCAAAGAGGCATCTTTCTGGAGGTACTGTACCAGTGTCACTAAAAGACAAAGAGAAAAGTATGTAGGGTTCTTACACTAAATACCCAACCATACATAATAAGGGCTATTTAGAAACCCTTTATCTCTTAAAAGCCCCTGAACTTAACTCACGTATTTATAAGGAGAACAAAACTTTAGTTTATAAATATCTGCCTGCCCTTTTTCTACCATTTCAGATCTTTTCATTACCATATAGCAGAAATCACCAGAAACCAATTAGAAAAAAATATTATCCTTAATATGTTAAACGTACATTCTGCATTTATCCAAAATTAGGCACATAAATATATCAATGTATCAGCCTCACCGGAATACTCTGAAAGCAGCACTGGCCTTTCATAGCTCTTGTCTCTTTGTACCTGTTGTTGATTGCCTGAACTTCAAATAACACTTGTTCATCAACTGATTATTTAAAATGCTATCGAATACCGTTTATCAGTTATTGTCTATAGTTAGGGTTTTCACTGCTATGAAGACACGGTGACCACAATTCTTATAAAGAAAAACATTTAATTAGGGCTGGCTTACAGGTTCAGAGGTTCAGTCCATTATCATCAAAGCATGGCAGTATGCAGGCAGACATGTTGGAGAAGGAGCCAAGAGTTTTACATCTAGATCAGCAGGGAGCAGGAAGAGAGAGTGATGCTGGGCCTGACTTGAGCTTCTGAAACCTCAAAGCCCACCCCTGGTGACACACTTCCTCAAAACAAGGTCGCACCTCCTAGTAATGTCACTCCTTCAAACCACCACAGTGATCATTTCTGGGACAGGAGTAGAGAGGATAACAAGGTTGATGAAACCTCTACTTTCATGGAACTCAGTCAGGACTGATTTTGAGCATCTTCTTACTTTTAACCTTGGACCAATTCTCCAATAGACTATGACTGACAACATTCTGTCCACGATCTTCAAAACCACTTACTACACTTTATTTCAGCAGATCTTGATACACTCCTATCCTCCAAGGTACTGCGGACTACTACACAGGCCCAGATAGAAAACAAACCATTTAAAAAGTATAAATCTTTCAATACATTCTTTTAGTTTTAGCTCCTTAATACTATTTTTTTTCATCTGCTAAATGGAACTATTCATTTATTCCCAGCTTTGCTTGATCAATACAAAAATGATATAAAATGTGAGGTAGCTCATGTAAACTGTCCAGCAAAGTGGAGACACCCAATATGCATTACTGTGATTCCTTTTTCCTAAAACTACTATATAGATTAAAAAGACAAGGTTGTTAGTCTTGAAGTAAAGTACTACAGATCATACAATTGTTGGTTAGTACCCTGATATAAGTACTACTATTGTGCCTTTACAAGTATCTTTGTCATGTTGGTCATTGTTGTAGTTTGTAGGTATCATAACAAGGCAGGATCGTTGATTGCTCTTCACCTTTTGCAGCTTGCATAGTACATTGTCATAACATGAAAGCTAGTCTTTCAGGAAGAAAACTTCCAGGTCAGATTCAGCTTAAATTCTTTCTGAGTCCTGTGTCCAAAGTACATGGGTCTTCAGCAATAGGGACTTACCTTCACATTCTGTGAGGCAATCAAGGACAACAATAGTCTGTACTCATTGGTAAGTAGTTTGGACTCCCCTGACCAACAACACAACAGGATAGTTCTCATGCCTAGCACTTGAGTTTCTATGGCTGTTCTATGGCTAGGTAGTCTATGGCTGTTGCAGGGAGAATTCTACCACTCAAGTGGCAAATATTCATTTAAACTATATATTGGTACACACACACACACACACAATGTAAGTTCAGACAAACATAAAATAGTATGGTTCCGTGTGCCCTTTTTCAAACATCTACAGTATTATTTATTCTTCCTCCCCTTTCTGCTTCGCAGGACCTGTATCTTGCTCTTGAGCTCCTTCCCTCCCTCCACGGTCCCTTTTTACTTTCTTGGTTTCTGCAACTGCTCCAGGATATGTATTCACATCTGAAGATTTGGAGCTAAGAACTGCAGATGACAGAGAACATGCAGCATTTTTTTTCTGGGTCAGGATTACTTAGCTTAATCCATTTATCTGAACATTTCATAATTTAATTTTTGATTACAGCTTAATAATATTTTATAGTGTATTTGTACCACATTTTCATTATCCATTGAACAGCTGAAAGACATTTAGGATGCTTCCATTTGACGTATATTCCATATACTGTGGATCAACTGTTAATGAACATGACTGAGCAAGTACCTGTAGAGCAGGATGTCAACTCCTTTGAGCAACTGCCTAAGGAGTAACATAGCTGGATCATGCAATAGATTTATTTTTAGCTTTGTAAGAATTCTATACCTTGATTTCCAGGATGGCTCCATCAGGGTGCAGTCCCATCAACAGCAAGTGAGGGCTCTCCCCACATCCTTGCTTTCTTTTGTTTTCAATTGATTTTAGCCATTTTAAATGGTGTGTGATGAAATCTCAAAGGCGTTTTAATTTGCATTCTCTGATTGCTAAGGATGTGAAGTACTTTTTGAGATATTTCTTAGCAAATTTTATTTCTTTTGAATTCCGTTCAGATCTACAGCCCATTTTTAATTGGATTCTTTTCTCGGCTCTTTGTTAGTTCTTTTGGATATTAATCTTCTATCAGATGTATGGCAGTGAAGATTTCTCTCCCACTATGTGTTCCTCTTCCTGTTTCCTTTGCTGTACAGCCAATGGCTGGTACCCCATCTGAAGTACACTACTTACAAACCTTTAAAGTGAATTTTGTATTTGTTCATGTCTTTTGTGACTGTAACTGTTTGGATAGCACCTACAATCCAAAAGGAAATCCTTTTGCATAATATTTATCTGAACTTAGTTATATAACATGCAGACCAAAGAAATGAGCCTAAGTGGAGAATAGGTACTACAATAAAAATATCTTAGCATTAGAGAAAGAGTTCAGGGCAATACAGAGTTTATTATCAGAAAAATAAAAGCAGAAGGAGATGGGGCGGTGTGGGGGTGTCCAGGGAACTTGGAAAGATCACAGACGAGACCAACAGAGAACTGAAACACTCAAAAGACACTCATTAGCTCCTAAGTTACAGAAAGCTCTGAATGTAAGAAGACAAGTTTCCAGAAGGGGAAATAAAAATGCTGACAAGTCCTCATCAATCTTAAATATGCATCTTCTTGCAGAGCTACAAGGAATTTGTTTGGCTTCTTGGGCTATGTGTTTCTCTAACACAAGGGTGATTGTTAAAGTTTTACTAGAAATTAACATTTAAAATCATAAAAAAATGTGGTTTTTATAAACATCTCTAAGTGCACCTAATTTGTGTATGACCTTTGTGTATTATCTCCACTACAGAAACCACAGCCATATGGTACCCCTTCTGAAGCACACCTATTTGGCAAAGCTGTTTTAATGGCTCAACTGAACCTTCTGGTTTATCACTTTTTTAAAGTTTACTGTTTTCTGTGTTAAATAGGTTATCCATCAGAAATAAATGAGGAAATAAAACAATTGCAACAAACATAGCATAAAAATACTATTTAGGTATAAAGAGGTCCAAATAACAACAACAATAATTAAAAAAAGTAATTGATTCAGTGTTGATGGGAGATGTCATTCTGTAAATATGTTTCTCTTATTAGTTAATGAATAAAGCACTGTTGGCCAATAGGAAAGCAAGATAGGTGGGACTAGGAGACTAGAAGAGAGGAAGGAGTAGGGAAGAGAGTCAAGATGGAAGATGGAGAGTAGAATGTCAGCCTCTCTCTGGTAAGATGAGACCACGTGGAAATACTTAGATTAATAGAAATGGGTTAATATTTAAGCCAGAGCTAGCCAATAAGAAACTAGTAACTGGCCAACAGCTTTATATCAAATACAGAGTCTCAGTGTGTTATTTGGGGCTGGCATGGCAGTGGGACCAGAATGGCGAGGAAAAAACTACTCCTAACACAGTGTCTGTGAGATGATGTTTCAAAGGCTTCAGCTATATACTCCAGGGAATCATTTAGATGAAAGCACAAGGGCCTGCTGAGTTGTACTTGGTGATGGTGTTTTCACCACTTCTAACCCTGTTTAATTCCTTTAACTCTTCCTCTAGCCATATTTAATTCACCTCTTTCTTATAAAAAAAGTTTTATTCATAAACTTTAGTATCTTAGAAACCATTCATAATTATTATATTTCTCATATTCTCTTTGTGAATGTATAAACATGTCTGGAAGTATCAAAGTCAAAGTCTTTTTATTTTGTTGTCTATCCAGCAATACTATATAGAGAAATATACCTACATTTCAGCACAGTTACACAATGGGATTTTTATTATCATATTATTTCTAAAAGCCAGAAGGGGCGATGGTAATAACTTATTATTTTTAAAAATGAAAATTACAAAGTAAAACAAAAAACATTAACAAGAAAAAGGGAAAGAAGAAATGGGAGAAAGAACTCTTTTAAAGAAATTGATGACAAAACAAGCTCTGGAAGGAAAGCTCCTAAACCACCTATCACTTTCAGAGGCGGGAACTTCAGGTGTGAAAAGGGAACCTTCATTCTATTTATTTTTTATCATTTTTTTTATTTTAAAAACAATCTTTTCTCATTTTACACACCAATCCCAGTTCCCACTCCCTCCCCTCCTCCTGCAACCTCTTCCTTCCCCCCATCCCATTCCCCATCTACTCCACAGAGAGGGTAAGGCTTCCCACAGGGACTCAATGAACTCTGACACCTCTGATCTTGTACTTTTATTAAAGGACCAAGGCCTTCCCTGCTATATCTAGGTTAATCAAGGTATCCCTCCAAAGAGAAGGGGCTCCACAAAGGAAGTTCAAACACTTGGGTTAAATCCTGGTACCACTGCCAGTGGCTCCATAGAGTGTTCAAGCCACACAAGTGTCACCCACATTCAGAGGACCTAGTTTGGTCCTATGCATAATCCCAATGTCAGTTCAGAGTCAGTGAGTTCCCACTAGCTCAGGTGAGCTGTTCCTGTGGGTTTCCCCAAACTTATCTTGGCACCTTTGCTCATGTTATTGTTCCTCCATTTCTTCAAGTAGACTCTTGAAGCTCGGCCCATTCACTTTTTTTTTAATTCTCATTTTGAATTTATGCTTATGTGTGTGTACCTGTGTAGGCTAGAAGAATGCATCAAGTCCCCAGAAACTGAACTTAGAGGTAGTTGGGGGCCATTCTATGTGGAACCTGGGAATCAAATGTGGGTCCTCTGCAACAGCAAGCATTCTTAAAGCAGAGTCAGCCCTAGTGACACCCTGTTTATAAGCAACATCATCTTGTTAAAAATTTGTTGCAATAATTACTTGCTGCTTCTGTATTTTAAAAAGATGGGAAGAGGAGAGCTAGAAAAGTGTCTCAGCAGTTAACAGCACTTGCAGCTTGTACAAAAAACCTGGGTTCTGTTTTCAGCACTCACATGGCCTCTTACAACCTTCTGTAACTCCAGTCCCAAGAGCTTTGATGCACTTATCTGGCTGGCATTAAGCATATATGTCGTACATACAAACTGCCCAATAAACACTCATAAGAATGAAATTTATAAGTGGTTATGAACACAGTTCATGTAACACCCATAGTTAAATTGTTAGTAGTTTTGAAATTTCAAAAATATAACTATTGATACCTATTTTGTCAGAAATATCTAGCCAGCAAGTCATGAAAAGTAAGAACATGGTCCCTAGAATAAAACTGAAGGTACAAGTCTTGCTTCCATCACTGAATGAGTTGTTTATCATTGAACAAATCACATACCTTTCCATTACCTTATTTCTGTGATATAGCTATTGAACATGCTCGAGGTATAGTCCACAGGGAAGTATTATGGGTAATCGGTGGGCCATTTAAGATGTGAGACCCATTAACAGGTGCTCACTGGGTATGCACACTTAAAGGGAATTACAAAGCTCTGTCCTATTTGCTTTTGCTTTCAGGTCATGAGGTGAGTGCTTTTGTTCCCTATGTATTATTGCCATGACAAAGCAACAGTACCCATTAATCATGGTCTGAAAGCACTACAACTGTAAGACAAAGCAAACCTTTTCTCATTAAGTTGGTTACTTCAGATATATATTACAGTATCAGAGGACGATATCAGAGCCTCTTTTCTTAAACAAGGATAAATTTTTCTACCTCATATGGATGATGTAAGGATTTGATTACCTAAGGTATGAGGAGTACTTAAACATTACCTTGTCACACAATAAATCAATAAATATTTGCCAGTGCTACCATATTTTCCTACTGTTACTATTGTTTGCAACATTTATTAACTTTAAAAGGAAAGTAATTCTATTCCTAGTTTCTGAGGCAAGCTCAAGCACTTACTTAGAAGACAAGACACTAAGAGATTGGACTCTATTAACTGACCTATCCCACTGTTCCTATATCTCTCCATTACATGGAGAGAACCTAATGCAAGTTCTGTTTTTATGTTAACTTTGCTATAATGGCAACATAAAAACTTGAATTTTCAAATGAAAATTGAAAGGCCAGACTCAATGTAAATTACCAATTAGTGATAAAGACTCTCCATGGTCTGGGAAAGTAGCGTGGTGGTGGGGCACTTACCTGGACCTGTCTTGCAATCCCAGTTGTGAAGGTGAAGGTTACTTCTAAAAGACTAATATGTTTCACTGACCTGATATAAGGCAATGCAGGATCAACATGGTGGAGTGTTACTGCGGTGATGTATGAGAATATAAAGGTAGCAAATGTCCAAATTACAAGTGCTGATGGCAGGAAACAGAGGCCTTGCTGAAACCACCACATTTCAAACAGGTTATCTACAGCAGAAAATACAAATGAGAAATAGTAATGCACAAGTTTTTCCACTTGTTAGTCACCCGTTTCACAAAACTCGTACTCTCGTTCTGCAAGCATGCCCACACTTGTACTCTTATCCTGCAAGCCTCCTTTACATACTATTCCGGCATCATTTTTTTCAGAACTAAGACTCATCTACTGGCCACAGCCAGAAACTTGCTCTCCACCTTATCATTTCACACATAACTAAGTACCAATCCTGATACCTCTCCTATTATGTCTTTGCAATCTACCTTCTCTCCATCTTCATCGCTACTACTCTACCTAAACCACTATCAGCTTTGACCAGATTATTAGAATAACTTTCTAATTGGACCTCGTAATGCTGTTAAGTATAAAGCTACCCTTTTGTATCATCAATACTTCACCGACACCAAAATATAGACCCCATACATTCTAGGTCACGTCTATATTATAATAATGTAAATCAATAAGACAGCTGTCATAATGTTACTCAGATAATAAAAATATTTTTACATCTACAATACAGTTGGGTTTTTCCCCTAATATTATCAATCTACAATTGGTCTAAAATCAGTGAATGTGGTCTTCTGTTTCTTAGGGAAAAGAAAGCTACTAAAGTCTTTGTAATCTCTAGAGTGGCAAATATCTTACATGGAAAGACTGACATTAATCAATCCTGACTCTGTAATATAGTTTCAGTTCAAAATCCAAGAGACAAATAAGATAAACAAAAGTAGTGGAGGATGCCTGTGCTCCACAGAAGACATCTAGATGGGGAGACAGAGGCTCTTGAGTTATAGTGGGTAGGTGGGGATTGTCAATTTGTGGTATATTCTGCAGCAAACCAATAGTTTCCCTGGTCAGGATTTCTGGACCATCTCTCATCATCCAGGCCCTCATGGTAAATGAGAAATGTGGTGTTTGGAGCCAGACTCTTTTTTTTTTTTTTTTTTTGTCATTCAGGTTGAACCTGTTGAACCTAAACCTCTAAAATCCAGAGGTCAGTGACTCTCCCACCTCAGGCTCAGCCTGCCTGCCTATATGTGTGTCAGTATGCCTCTCTCTGAAACAAGGTCTCAAGCATTCCAGACTGGCTACCTTAATTGTTGGGATTCCAAGTGTATAACACACCATATCTGGTTGATGAGGTTCTGAGGCTCAAACCCAGGGCTTTGGGTATATATACAAAGTAAGTCATCCACCAACTGAGCCATATCAGTTTCTCAAGAAGATACATTCCAGAGTTTGACCTGTGACTGTGGGTGTTGGAGAGAAGTCAGCAAAGGATGTAGGGCTTCACAATGGAAAAGTGCAGAAAGACCAGGGTGACAAGCCCAGCGGCCACCCCTGCCCACAGTTCGGATCTCCTTTATCAACACAAGTGAGTGGATGCACTGCAGCCAGGAACAAAATGACAAGGAAGGCATGCTGCTAGCAAATCCACCCAAGCACCAGGACTTCCACTGTGGTCTACAGCAGCCTGGAGAACACTGGGAAGCCATAGGTAGAGAGCTTGCGAAGGTAAATGGTAAAGGGGAAGTGGAGGACTATTTGCATGACAGCCGAGTTCCCATGACTGAAAAACAGCTGCTCTGCTATTTCAAGAAACCTTTCTTTACTTCCCCACCCAGGGAGAAGAACTACTTGCTGGACCTGCCTGTGAGTATTATGTCCATGGATGGTATAAAACCGAGCCATCTGGGCCAGTGCTCTGAACTGCCTAGTCATCTCTCCAGCTCCAACCTCTGTACAGTTTCCAAGTCTACCTCCAGCTCAGTGTCCTTGATGTTTCCAGCAGCAGCCTGTACTTCACCAACAGGGACACCAATCACACTGAATGGTAACACCTTGTTTGGTTTTCCTTCCTCACTAAACTTCAGTTTTATGAGAACAAGAAATAGCTGTTTTAGACACTTTTTATTTCTGGTTCCTATACAAAAGGTTAAAAAAAAAAAACCACTTAAATATGTACCACATGCCAAGATGTTATGTAATAACAAGCCAAGACTGTGAATTATAGCTTCATTTACTTAAATATTTAGAGACTTAATTGCTAAAAACATAAATTTAAAAATAATTGTTCCTAGTATTTCCCATCAACTTTATAATTCTTGTAAATACCAAATCAAATTCCTTGAGTCTGACTAATACTCCACAATCTTCTACTTCCGTGTCTCAGGCTAACTTTCCCAATAGTGAAATCTCTCAGCCATTTGCAACTTGTCATCTGCTTCAATCATATGATGAGTTGCAAAATAAGCATATTTACATTGCTAAGAAAGTTGTTTCCCTTTGCTCCAAAAAGCTACCAGCATAAGCTTGATCCAAGTAATTTCCTATCTCTAAACTGTTATAATTTCCTAGAGTTTTTCCCTTTTCTAACAGTCCTTAATGATCTGTCAACATTTTCATTTATTTATTCTTCTTGGCAATTCCTTACCAACATACTACAGGTGCTTTTTCTAATGTAGGTTTTTGAGAGAATAAGCCTGATGGGTAACATTTCCTTAGTCAGCTCTTAAATGCTACTTTAATTCCTGTTTCCGACCAGTTCTATTATCTGTTGGTTTTGTAAAGACTTACATGTGCTTTTCTTAGAGCTTGACTTCTTAGAAACCTGTAATGTGATGGCATATAGTCTCCAATAGGTATTTTTTTAAACAGTTCTTCCTTGCTTTCTTTTTGTCTTTCTCCTCCCTCCCTCCCTCCCTCCCTCCCTCCTTCCTTCCTTCCTTCCTTCCTTCCTTCCTTCCTTCCTTCCTTCCTTCCTTCCTCCCCTCTCTTTCTTTGTTACACAAAGTAAAGAAATCTTTATTTAGCAAAGGAATAAAGGCAATGTAATCAAGCAAAGGCTATTTTGTACACAAACAGTACTGGACTAACTTGTCCTATGTATGAAATAATAAGCCATACACTATAATTATATAAATCATTAACTCAAAATTGATCACAGAAGTCCCTATAAAATGAAAAAACTATATTACTATATTAACTGTAAAACTCCAAAAATAGAAAAACATGACTTTTTTTTTCTTTTTAATTCTAGACTGGGTAAGAACTCCCTATGTAGTCAAGAAGGCTTATGAACTCATGATCATCTTGTCTCCATCGCTTAGGTGCCAGAATTATAGGTATGTGCCATCACATCCAGTTTAGGCAGTACCAGGAATCTAACCCAGGGTTTTCTGCATGCTGGGTGCTCCACAAGCTCAACCACCCTCCCTTGTAGCATTTGTTTTATGGCTTCCAAGTATGAGCTTGCATTTGTGTAATCTTAAATCTGAAAGTATTCTAAACTCTAGCTTCTTAAATTATGGATCATGAAAAATTTGGTAAACAGGAAAAGGTTTCTGAACATACAACAATCAAATAGTAATCCAAATTCAACAATGTAATAAACCCAGAAATGCCTGCGTGTTTGCCTGGGCTTGTATTGCACAACTTCTGTGCAGCCTCGACTCTGATCACACAAAGTACATTTTGCACATGTACTCAACTGTCAGTGAACATTGCCTGAAATACCTCGCTCAGATTCAAAGCTATTCCATATTAGGAATCAGGTTTTAGTGTAATTACAAAGTTTTCTGTTCTTAAAGAAGCATAATGGTTTAATTACAGAAAACAAACACTTTCGTATTTTCATGTCATTCCTCAGTGTGTAGCATCTGATTAGTATATCCTGACTGAAATGTGTTAGAATACTTAATTTTAAAAATTTCAGGTTTACAGATTTGAGCCAAAACAAACAAAAAAGTCATTAAATGATTTCAGTTTGGGACTAGGAAAAAAATGCTAGCAAATAAAATAGTCCTAAATGGACTTCTGCTACCTTGTACTACACAATTACGAAAAGCAGCATAAACAGGATAAATTAAAATCTATCAGCTCTGCAAAACCCAGAGGATGCACTTTGCTCTAGAGCAGTGGTTCTCAACCTTCCTAAAGCTGTGACCCTTTAATATAGTTCCTCATGTTGTAGTGACCCCAACCATAAAATTATTTTCATTGCTACTTGATAACTGTAGTTTTGCTACTGTTATGAATCATAATGTCATTATCTGTGTTTTCTGATTGTCTTAGGCAACCCCTGTGAAAGGGCTGTTTGACCCCAAAGGGGTCATGGCCCACAAATTGAGAAACACTGCCATAGAGTATCAAATATTTAGTGATTTAATCTTTAATGTACAACTAAACAAGTTCATCTGTCACATTAGCATTCATATTTGCTACGACCTTTCATAAATAGTAAAATCATATGGATATCAGAGAACTGTTTTAAAATAAATTTCTTTATGATCTTATTATCAGCATTTGATTTGCTTACATAGTTCATGTAACTATATACCCAACATCATGTAAAAATTTCTCTGGTGAGAAAGTTATGAGTGGAAAAAGTCTTAAAAGACTAGTTCTAAGAAACTTAATTGAGTTTAAGTCCCAGAACTCCCATAAGTTGTCCTCTGACCTCACCATATGCACCATGATACATCCGAACAGAAACATTTACACCACATACACACACACCACATGCACATACACCATACACACAAACCACATATACACATACCATACACACACACAAACACACACACTCACACACTGAATAAATGAATTATTCCATGGAGAGTCTGCATTTGATTTTGATATGCGTTTGGACTTACCACTAACCTGGGTCAATTTTGTATTAATTCTTTGGCTTCTAGTCTATCAGACCATGTAGACTGTGAACTTGAACCTTGATTCAATGGTAGGCTTTATACGGTTTCTAGTTCTCAGATGGTATCTTGATTCTTCCACCTAGAGACTTAAGAAAATAGACAAATTTCAGTGATCTCTCTTTGCTAAGAGGGAGAGATTTTTCTGGTCCCTCATTCACAGACTGTGTAGAGATAGACCCTGGCTAATTTTGAGAAAAGGCAGTTCAAAGGATATGGGTTATGTAATTAAGAGGAAACATTTGCATTTTACCTTATGAAAGTATTACTTACTGGAAACCTGATACCATTTGCATAAACCATAAAAATGCTGTCTTGGTCATGCAACCAGGAGATCCAGGTATGAATCCTCCCTTCCTTGTCCTTCGCTGTTCTTTTTCTGTTGTAAGTCAAATGCTTTCAAAGAAGATAACAGCTAGTTTATCTCTCTTGCTTCAGTTCCTTGCTTGATTTTTCAGCCTGGAGGGTTTCCCTTTCCTTGTTTTGGTAAGTGTGGTTGATTAACATAAGGTTTTATCATTGAGTTCTGGCTGGCCTGGAATACATTATTGTGTAAGGCACCTCAAACTTAAAATCCTCCTGTCTTACCTCCAAGTTCTGGGATTACAGACATGAGCTACCGTTCCTGGCTGAGAAATTCCATTTTCTTTCATAGAAAATGTGTTTTTCATTTAAAAAGCTAAATTATTCAAAATTTAAGTGTTTGAGTCAAAGATATCTTCAAACATTTTGCTCATCCCACTACTAATCAGATAACCTCTTCCCCATTTTACTGTTTTTTTTTTTTTTTTAACTTCTAGATCCTTTTTAATATTCAAAATGCAGCAGAGGGCTAGAAAGATAGTTCAATTTAACCCAGAATCCAAGTAAATAAGAGTCAGGTGTGGTAAAGTGCTTACAATTCTCATATTGAGGAGGAAGAGACAGGATTCCTGGAGCTCACTAGTCAGCCTAAGCTATGTGGCAAATTCCAGGCCAGTGAGCCATTCCATCTTTAAAAAGGTACATGACACCTGAGGCTGCCATCTGTCCTCTACAACCAAATGCATACATGTGCACCAGCACATACAGAAACACAAACACACACACAAGGCAGAAATGCTATCTTCAACACACAACCTTTGCCAATCTCTGCATGTAGAAGAAGTAAGCACTTCCTGAGGAAACTTGACTTGCAGGTCTATAGCTCTTTACTTCTACAGCATGAACATTTAGGGAGGTATCTGAATCGAAAGAGGAGATTTCACTTTGCCAACTGCAAACACAGGGACTCACCTGTCATCACTTAATTCCTGAATTTCACTTAATAGTTGAATGAATGAAAAACTGACACCAAATCATCAAACTCCAGTCACTGGTCTTTTATTTTTTGTTTAAATAAGCAGCATTATCATTTTTTCTCAGATTCTTGGGACTTTGCAGAGTAGGCTCTCTCTAAAAACCCTTACATGCTATCACTAAATAACGGCGATTCTATTTCTGTAAGTCATTTATTCCTTTCTTCCACCCTTCTACGAACTCTATGGTGTAGCCACTCTTGTTTTGATCTCCATTCCTGATTGAACTGCTTTTCTTCCCTTCCATCCATTCAATCTGCATTTCCAAATTACCTATTCACCCATGTAACACTTTTTTAAAAGTAAAACTGTGTGATATTGGGAAAGCTCCAAAATTCATCTGAGCCTATTTCTCTTTTTAAAAAAATGGAAATAATTTCAGCACAGATTTCACCCACCATACATGCAGTAGTTAATACACACATTTATTTAAATTAATATATAATAAAATTTCAAATTAGTTCCTATATTGTATTCATAACAATTCAAATGCTCAGAGCCTGTCTAGTGGCTAGCAACAAGACAGTAAAAGTACAGGATGTTTCCTTATCATGGAAAAGTTCCACCAGACTATGCTACATAGTTATTATAGAAGTTACTATGACAACAAGGAAAGACCATAACATACTGGTGATGTATAGTCAGTAGCAGCTTTTAATGTTATCAAATACATTAAATTACATTTAAATGGTGTGTGTGTGTGTGTGTGTGTGTGTGTGTGTGTGTGTGTGTGTGTGTGTAGGGGTGTACATGCCATTTGGCCAGAAAATAAATTTCAGGAATCAGTTTTCTTTTACTATGTGTGTCTGAGGGATTGAACTCAGGTCCTCAGACTTGCTGGTGATTATCTTACATGCTGAGCCCATCTCAAAGCCCCAATATTATTATTTGTTAAGCAGTCTAAAGAATAGCTGTTACAGTCAACAGCTATTTTATTAAACAGCTCATTTATCAACATACTAAATGAGATACTAGATGTTAGGTGGTTAGTATTTACTCCTTTTTACAATGTGAAAGATAAATTACCTATTTTATGAGTTCACAAAATTCCAATCTTCAGAATTGCCCAGACTTGTTCCTTTTGCAAATACTGAAATCTATATACAAAGAAAATGTTATTATTTTAACCACATGATTTTAAGCCAGTGAACCAACAGTATCTGTGGTCTGAACACTAGAATGTAGCATTATGAACAAAATGTTTTTCTTTAAACAGTTGATGCTTGAAATTTTTAATATCAGTGATCAACCATCTGTAATTTAAAAAATGTTTTAATTGTAGGAAGTCAATTTTCTTACTGTTCGAACAGTAGACAAAGTTCTCTAACCCTTAAACACACTGTGCTTTTTAAAAATTTCACAATTTATGACTTTCTAGTTATTGGATTTCAGGTAAAGTACTTAATTTCTGAGAGACAGTAAGTACTCCAATATAAAATAAGTAAAAAATACTATAATTATAAATTTTGCAATCATAACTACCCATACATGGCTGTGTATGGATTTCTACTAGGTATGATGTTCTTGTATCTGTTTAGGCTTTGAAGATTCTTGCTGTTTAAATGGACAGTTTAGAGGCAAAGCAGGGCTTAAAATTCTTTAATATCTGCCAGAGACAATTGATGAAGGACACAGGATGGGTAAGGAAGAGAATAACTGCCTATGCACCCTCACCTCTGAAAGCTAAAGCATGAGAACAATTCCCCACCAAGTAGATTAGAATTAAAAAGGTCAACCATTTTAAGAATTAAAACAGTCAAGAACCCTTTTAAAGAGGTGGATAGAGTGTTTGCATAGCAAACATGAGGCCTTAAGTTCAGTTCCCAGTACCAAAAAAAAGAAAGCTTTAAAACTACTTGACAACATAAGAAAACTTTAGACAACAGTAAGAATTTTAACAAACTGTATTGCATCTCTCACCCATCTTCTCTGCTTTTTTTTTTTTTTGAAGCTCCATGAATCAGAAATCCAGTTACTTTTTTTTCACAAACACTTAAAAGCCATGAAATGATGACAGCTAAAGAATAATAAAAATGTAAACTCTGGATATTTATTCCAAGTGAACAAAAAGATGGCCCCAGGATGTTTTCAGAAGTGCACAGGACCATTGGGCCCAAACAAAGCATAAAAATGACTATTTTCCTGAATTCTAATACGGCCTCTTGACAAAAGTACTATTTTCTACTGGGTAATCCTAAAGCGTCTAGTTACATGTGTTACATTTGGGTACTTCTTTATAAATTAAAACTGGGAAAGCTGAAGAACTTATTCTTGTCTCACTGTTTTTCAACGGAGCACGGCTGTTAGAAATCACAGGACTAAAATTTTCTTTCACATAGGGACCACTCCCTGAAACACAATCATGGGTTAGACACTGAGCTCTGTGTAAACACAAGGTCACCACTGAGCTCTGTTACAAACTTCCCCAGCCCCCATCAACTAGAAATAAGGGCCCAGGAATGACAGAGGGTACTGAAAGGTTTCCTTAGCTGCTTCAACAAAAGCAGAGTGTCTAAGACACTTTTTCTTTCTTCCCCTCACACCCATCCCCCTCTTCCTGCAAGTCTTGTAGTAAAAGAGCTTCGCTCTGCCTGGGACCGGGAAAATACCAGCGACGTCAAGTTTGGCACGAAGCACCACTTGGAGTACGCTGATGGTAGAGGTACCAAGGAGAAAAAAAAGTGGGGCGCGGAGACCTCAGCCTGGTTGTCATCCATCGCGACAGGGTTCCCGGAGCTGGCCCGCGAAGGGTCAAGTGCAATCCAGAGCCAGGTGAGGCTCGTGCTCCCCAGGGCGATGGGGGCTCGCACGGCAGTGCCGCCTGAACCTTTAGAGCCCATCTTCCGCAGCAGCCTCCGCTAGACACCCCAGCTCCGGGCTAGGCCAGCCATTCTCCGCCACCCACCTCGGGGTCTTCCTTTCCTGTCCACGACCCGCCAGCTCCAGCCTCAGCGTGCAGACCCGGCTCGCTGCGGGAGTCTGGGCGGAGCCCCGGGGCGCGCTCCCAGGCAGCTCGGAGACGCGCAGCGGCCCTTGCTGAGCCACCGCTTTACGGCAATCGTGAAAGTGTCGTGAACGTGCTGCCGCCTATCAGTCAGTCAATCGGCTGAGCTCGGAGTTGCTATTTCTAGGCTTGTGCTTGTTGGGTCGGGGTAAGGCAGCGGGGGCCCGGCCTGGGGAAGTGGCGGGGATGTGGCGGACGTGGTGGGGTGCGTTTCTCCCGGGCGGAGTGCAACGAGGGCAGGAGGCTCTGGGCTGGACATTACTGGGTGGCTGCTGACGGACTAGTTGAGGCGAACGCCGTCCTTGCTGGCGCCCGGTGGCCTCGCGCGCGGGGTTGTGGGGAGGGCGAGGGGCGACGCTTGCGGTCCTGAGGACTCCGGAGTCGAGTCGGAGGTGGAGGGGCGCCTGCGCGGTGTGCGAGCCGCCGGTCGCGGGAGGCAGCACCCCAGGGCGGCCCGGGGCGAGCAAAGGGCTGGGGCGCTGGCCGCGCGGAACCGACCTTGCCTGGCAGGTCCACACCCTCCTGGCCCGGTGTTGCCAAGTCCACGAACCGTGCAGCATCCTGTGCGGTCGTTGCCTTCTCTTTGGAAGTCGGTGGCGATGCTTCCTGGCTTGGGCCAGGCTTCTTGTTCAGCAACTTTTCTAGAAATTTCAGCCTATATTGACAAGCTCAGAGATTGCCAGCTAGAGTTTATTTTAGTCGCTTTCTTAGAAGGAGATTGCCGAGGTTTGCCTGTGTTCCCAGGAACACTTGGCTGAACCTCAATCCTTAATATTTTATCGAGTTTGATGTTCTCCCCCCCTCCCCACTTCGATGCTTGGCATTTTGTTTCCAGTTTTTGTCATGTTGTATCATTGCTATTGAATATATGGTTTTGCTAAAACTCTTAATTCACCAGGCAACAATCCTTAGTTGCTTTTAACAGGTATAAGGACTTTATCCGTGAGTAGTTATAATGTTTCCTTCCTACTTTAGAACTGTCAATAATGTGTTCAAATGTGTGTGTGTGTGTTGTATTGACTGGTTCATACTCAAGGTAAACTCAATATGACATTTGAAACGTTACCAGTTTAAGACTATTGGCGTTCGAAGACTTCCAGAAATTTGAAGTTATAAAATCGTTTTGCTTTGTACTTATTCTATGCTGAGAAACTCTAAATTCCCTGTACAACTTGTCATTACAATCCTTCCTTGTAAGAATCGAATAAGGTAAATCTGTCTTTCACATTACCACCAATTACATTTTATTGCATAGAACTTTCTTTTCTAGGCCACACATGTTGCTCTTTAAACTGGCTAGAAATTTATAATACTGGTGTTCATTTTGAGGGTCATGCTTAATTCATTTTAAGAGAGAACAAAAAAAAAAAAAAAAAAAAAAGATTAAGACTCCAGACTCCAGGCCTCCTCCCCAGAAGTTACTATCCTCCCCCTTTTTTGTTAGATTTTTGAGACAGGGTTTCTCTGTGTAACAGACCTGGCTGTCCTGGAACTCAGTTTGTAGACCAGGCTGACCTCGAACTCACAGAGATCTGCCTACCTCTGCCACAGGAGTGCTGGAATTAAAGGTGTATGCCACCACCTCCCTGCTGTTATTTCCATTCTCCAGGAACACAAGATTTCACTTAAGCACAACATGAGATCTAAGATGTGTTACACAGTACTGTTTGCTTCCATGTATACAGAAAAAGCTTCCCCCCAAACTGTCTTATGTATCATTTGTTAAATGTTAAACATGATAATTATGATACATAAAAATACAGAAAAAAAAGATACAGAACAAATAAATCATTTGTTAAATAATGCTGAACTTTATCTTGTGATTGTATTTTCTTTTATGTTCCTGTTTTTCTTTCTCTTTCCTTTGTCCTTTGATCTAGGGTTCCCTTCCTGATAGTCTCAACTATTAGTACTTTACTTTAGTAGTGGCAGAGGTGGGCAAGCTGGGTACTACTGTATTTCCCTGAAAAGCTTGAATCAGGTCAGATAAAAATTTGGCTCCCTTAAACATGGAGAGAGGAAAAGAAATTCTAGAATTTCACACAAGTTGAATATTGTGTAAGTTTTACTTACGGTCTGCTCAGCAGTTGAGTTTTCTGTTTCCGATTTATTGTTTTAAACATGATATTTATCAGGTGCTCCTCTCATCCATTACAAGGATAAGGGGGGTAGGATGCAGCTACATATGTTCTACATGAGAGACTTGCAAACCTACAAACTGATTGATTTTATTAAATGTATTCATTAAGTATCATTTCTTGTTTGAAGATATTTATCCACACCTACACAAGGAAAATGCTTTGTCAACTACTGTCCCTTTTATGATTCCAAAAAAGTTTATTGCCTACCACATGATATAACTTAGTTGAGGACAAGACCCACTCGTCCCCACTCACACAGCTTTTACATTTCTTGAGAGTGTAGATGGCATATCTGTCTGGGTGTAGACCAATGAAGTGCTCACTCAGTACTAGAATGACATTCAGTGAGTTTGGTTTTTCTTTTTAATGTCAACTATAGTGTAAGATTGTGGGGGAAAGAATGTTAGGACAGAAACGGTCCCATGTCCATGGGGCTTGGAGAGCATTGTGGGGGTGAAGACAAAATACAGCTCTACAAACAGAACTTTCAAAGAGAGATAAGGGCTACATGAAAGCAGAGCACTGGAGCCAGGGAGTAGCGAGGGAGGGTGTTCACTGAGTCCAAGTGAGAAGGCTGCAGTTCTCAGTTAACAGGCTACACTCTGAATTTTTAGGTTTTGCTACAAGTTCATTGGTAGTTTTCTGTTACCAAAATAAAGTCTTACTACCTAACCATAGCGTGTGAACCTCTTCAGTCATCGATGCTTCAGACTTCATTTTCCTGTATGATTTTTCTTTTGTTCTACCTTTGTGATCTCTCAGGTTCCTGACAAGGTACACTTTATTGTCTCATTCTTCATTTCTTGAACTATTCTTTGTCCTGCTCTTAAAGTACCTAGTTCCTTCTTTTCTCCTGAGCTGAGTGGGTATAAATCTCCTTTTTGCTGACTTCTATCACTATTTAAAATGTGTACTTCCAATTCTTTTCTGCCTCAGCACTTTATTTTCTGTATGTCTGTCATACGTTGTAGTATTACTGCTTGATTACCAGATTTTAATACAGGCTGGGTGTGAGAGCTTAGACTGTATCTGTCTTGTTCAGTATATTCACATGGTAGACATGTTTGAAACTTAGGATTTTCCTCTTAGAAACACTACTTTGACTGGGGTGTTTCTAGGCTAATCATCAGGAACATACTTTGCTGGGATTTTGCTGTTGTTATTACAATTTTAAATTCTTACGAAGTAAAAAGTGATACTTTCTGCATACCGTTTTGGACACAGGCCTGGCTCCACACAAAAATTTCAAGCAGTTCTGATGTTTATTACTGTTTGTAATGTCTTCTCAATTTCTGTTATGGTGTTCTTTGATCTTCCTCTCTTCAGCTTTCTTTTGCAGCTGTCTGACCCTTGGGCATACTTTAACTTTTAATTTGGTAAAATTCAGAAACTTGTGGTTCCTTGTTTTCCTGTTGGCAGTAGCCCGTCTCCCCTGGGATTGTGGAAGGAAAGGTGGAGATGACCTGGAGCAGTGTCAGCAACCTCTCTGGCTGTTGGCATGGGTTGAAAGGAATCAGTATGACAGGGTGCTTATGCCTAGATTCACATTTATAATACTGTTGCTAGTAGCTTTACAGAAACAATGTTGCCAAATTGAGATGTTCAAAAACTCATTGTCTTAAAATGTATGACTTACATAATGGCGAGACTAGAAACAATTTGTCCAAAATGTATTTTTTTAAGTGAACAATAAAAGGTTAAAAGAAATTAGGTCATGAGGGAAAAAATTCAGAAGTATCAGTTTGTGAGCTAGTCCTATCAGTTTGTCAGCTAGTCCTGCCAAATGCTTAAACTTAAAACCATTAGGATCAGTTGCTTTTAGCTGTTCAGTGCTAAAATAGGCTAGTATTCTCTGTGTACTGCCTTTAAACAAGACAAATGAGAATGAAACAAATACACTAGGCCAACAAAATAAAAATGGAGCTGACTAAACTTTTATTTTTCTTTCAAGTGGAATTCCATAAGAGTGGGTTATAGATTGCTATGTATATATAGTTAACTATAGAAAAATTGGCTACTATAGCCAAACATGATGACAGATTGACACATGCCTATAACACTAACAAGAGGCTGAAGCTGGCAAATAGAAAGTTCCAGTCAGCTTGTACTACCTAGCAAATTCTAGGTCAGCCTGAGCATCAGAGTGATATCCCATCTCAAAATATGAAGGGAGGAAGGTGAGGATAAAGAAATAAATTTAATTACTCTAAAGCTAGGTGTTTGATGGTTAAATATAGTTTTGTTTTTAACGTTATTTAAAGGTGGCTGTTATATACCATCTTGATTGCTTAAACTGCATTTCTATTCTGTAGAGATTTTTTTTTAGAAATTTGCTGACTCTTTTTTTTCTGAACCAAAAATGGGAGATACATGACTAGGTTTTAGTCACATAAGTAACATTAAAGTTTGGGGATTGACTATGTATAGGGACATTGAAGAGAGGCCCTGGCCTATATGTGACAATAACATTGTATCTAGTGCAAGGGTATCCTTCCTGCCTGTTAGTACCTACCTTCAATCCTCAATCTCTTTTTCTAAGCCATTATAAGGGAGCCCCTACTGCTCTCAGCCAAAACAGAATAAACTGGATCCTTCTGAAGAAAAGGGAATGGGGAGGTGAACAGACTAGTTCCACTGTTGAGATACCTGAGATTCTAGATCACATTATAAAACCCCATTGTACACTGTTTCTGGGAACTTCATGTTGCTTCCTTGATAGTTTTAAACCAGAAGATCACAGTATACCTCTGGGTAGGTCCAGATGGTTTTTTGCCACTGCTGTTTTATTTCTATCAAGATTATCCTTACTTTGTTTTGTTGTTAATCTTCTTGTGTTCTGCTCCCCCTATTCAGTAATGGTGGGTTCCTCACAAGATTCTTTATTCTTTTCCTTTTCTCTCCATATTTAATCCCTTCAAGAACTTTCTGTTTTCTAGTTTTCAGACTTTAGCTCTAAGTGAAATCACATCTCTCACCTGAACTACAGTCCTTTGATTTCACTGAAAACACCTCAAACAAAAAGCTTTGTGTATCAACTAGGCATAATGGCATACATCTGTGGTCCCAGCTACTTTGAAGGCCAACCAACCTAGGCAAACATCACAAGGTACTATCTTTTTGTTGAAAAAGTTACTTTCATTTTTTTTTTTTATCATATTTTTCCCTTCCCTTCCCTGACTCCTCCCAGATGCTCCCCACCCACCCAACTCCAGGCCCCTTTTTTCTCTCTTTAAGAAACAAAAACTCAGGAAACTCACACTAAATCAATAAATAACACCCACAAAAACATGAAATCAGAATCCAAAATATATAAGCAGACCAAACTGACCCAACCCCCACCCCCCACCCCCCGCCAAATGCCTAAACAAAGCAAACAAAGCAAAATGAGACAAAAAATAGTCTACTTCACTTTCTGTTAGCCAATTATTCATGGGCCTACTCTGAAGTCTGGTTAATATACCTAGTGAGTCTCCATTGGAGAAAACTGATTTTTTCCTTTGAAGATAGCTTCTTGATTAGGCATGGGACTCTTTGTCCTCTTCCCCCTTTCATTGCTGAAACCCCATCTGGCTTGAGCCTGGACAGGCCTTGTATGTGCTGCCATATTCACTGTGAATTCATATGTACATCGGTTCTGTTGTGCCTGGAGGACATTGTTTTCCTTGGAGTAATCCAAGAAAATCCTTGGGCTCTTATAAGTTTTCTGCCTCCTCTTCCAGATAGATCCCTGAGCTAAGGGAAAGGGTTTGATGAGGATATCCCGTGTAGGACTGAGTCCTCCAAAGTCTCTCATTCTCTGCACGTTGTTCAGTTGTCAATCTCTGTGTTAGTTTCCATCTATTCAAGATGCTTCTATGATGGTGGCTGAGCAAGGCACTGGTCTATGAATGTAGCAGAATGTCACTAGGAGTCATCTTGTGGATATGTTCCTTTATAGCAGAACAATAATATGTTTTCCTTGTTCCTGTGGCCTATCTAGTCTCAGGTACTTGGCTGCCCTAGCAGCATCAGGTGTAAGTGTCATCTCATGGAGTAGACCTTAAATCCAATCAGAGAGTGGTTGATTACTGCTAGCACATTCATGCCACAATTGCACCAGAGTAATGAGATACCATTGGGGGAAAAAAAAATAGGTTGAGAGTATACTCTCAGCAGCAGAAGGGCTGCTTATCAAATGGAAGACTCTGGCTTAGTACCTAGTACTTTGAAAAGGAAGGTATTTCTTTTCAAATATTCCTTCCTTTGCTGCCATTGTCACTAGTTCTCCTTTCACCCCTCGCTCCAAAAGATGACAAGTTAGAAACTTCCCTGCTACCCCTTTTGACGTCAGTGGCATGGATCTCTAGCTGCTTTTTCTTCTATCTCTTATACTGAATCCTTAATACTTTCTTACTGATTCTTCATTATTTGTATTAACATTTTCATCTCCTTGCTGTAAGCCCTCATTACTAAAACCATAGAAATCATGTACTAATTTTTAATTGTTCTTTCTGTTTTGTTCATTAGGATTAATATGTAACTATCCTATTAATCTTATTAAGATTCCTATAATTATTTTCTTATATGGTTAATTATAATGATTATGTTATCTCTAATCCTTTCTAATTCAAGTGCAGCACTCCAGGGAATAAGTACTCAAAGTTCCTTGTGGCTCTCACTTAGTCTACTTACCTTTGTTTTCTTATTACTTCACTTCCTCAGATCACCCTGCTGATACATGTATATAGTGCTGTTCTCGAAACTTTTGTTTCTCTTTACAGTATCACCTATAATGCCATCTGTATTCCTTTCCACCATTAAAATTTTTATCTTTTGATTTAACTTTAATGGTAACCCAGTTTTTGCTTGACCATCACTTAATAGCTATGTGAATGTGTTAGTCTTTGTACATTAGTTTCTTTTTTCCTGTAAAAGATAGGATAATTAACACACACATCTCCACCCTTTTAGATTTGTTATGAGGATGAAATTAACTAGTTTATACAGGGTTCTTAGTTTGGGGTATAGATGCTTACTAAATGTTATCTATTATCATTAAGTAAAAATGTAGTTTAAGAGGATGGTGTTGGAACTCAGTGGTAGAGCACTTGCTTATCATGTGCAAGCCCTATCTAATCCTTAGTATCACAAATACACATGTATAAAATCATTTCAGCTAAATTATTCTTCTAGTATTAGTATTAATTTGCTAGTTTAGCACCTCATTTTCCATACACACATGTGTACATGTATGTATTTCTGTGTAAAAAGTGATTAGACTGTTTCCAACATTTGAACCCATTGTTAACTGAAGCAGTGTAAGATAGACCGTGAACTGCAGAATGAGATAAGCTGTAAGGTATGACTATTAAAGTTCCATAGTTTCACTTAAAGGAAGTTTATATACTTACTAGTAAAAGCTAGAACTAAAATTAGGTTCCCTAGGTGGCTTCCTGTTTGCTGTTAGCTCTGTTAAGCTGACTTTTTTTTTTTTTTTACTGGTAATATATATAAGGTAGCAACTAACAAATGTATCTCCCTCTGCCCCTCAGGTAAATAGCTACAGAAAACTACCAAACAAGATAAATCATTGTCTCCAAGTAAAAGAAAACCAAGATCCATGAGTGGGCATCGGTCAACAAGGAAACGATGTGGAGATTCTCACCCAGAGTCCCCTGTGGGCTTTGGGCATATGAGTACTACAGGGTGTATATTAAATAAATTGTTTCAGTTACCAACACCACCACTGTCAAGACACCAATTAAAACGGCTAGAAGAACACAGATATCAGAGTGCTGGACGGTCCCTGCTCGAGCCCTTAATGCAAGGATACTGGGAATGGCTAGTTAGAAGAGTACCCTCGTGGATTGCCCCAAATCTCATCACCATCATTGGACTATCGATAAATATCTGTACAACTATTTTGTTAGTCTTCTACTGCCCTACAGCTACAGAGCAGGTAATGCTGCAACAACAGTAACATTTGTCCAAAAATAGTGTAATTGGGATTTCTAGGTCATCTTATATAAAGGCAAAATATTCTCATGACTATTTGTTAACTGACTTTATCCTATCACACTTCGATGAATTATGTAAATCCTTCCTACTTTATATACTACTGTTGCTAGTCAGAAACTCAAAGAAAGGGGTATTTGAGATGGCATAACTAAAAACAAGTTTTTAGAAAGTGTTTTTCTCAGCCAGATGTGGTGTCAGATACCTGTGACTCAGCACTAAGGAGGCTGAGACAGAAAGATCTTGATTTGGAAGTAGGTGTCATTTCATAGCAAATTTGTTCCACATATGTCTTTTCTTTTAATTCCTCTTTTATTATGCAAACATTATTTATGCACAGTGTGAATATATTTCTAGTATTTCTTTTTATTATTATTTTTTTTATTTTACATGTCGATCCCAGTTTCCTCTCCCTCCCTCTCTGCCTTCCTCCCTCCCTCTCTCCCTCCCTCCTTTTCTCTTACCCTCTCCCCTCCCCCTTACATGCACCCTGACCCCACTCCCCTCCCATCCCCCACCCCCATTCTATATTCTATCGAGGCCCTTAACAGTATTTCCTTTCTTAAAGACATAATTTTGCTCTAAAATTCAGGCTGGCTTCAGACTCTATAACTTTCTATTCTGTGTGAGTTTATAAGCATACACCATCATACCTGGCTCATTTTCTCAAATAGCTTGCTATATCTCAGTCAGGATACTTAGAGAGCAAAAATCAATACAGTTGTATAATGACATCACATGACCTTTTAACTGTTTCCTGTGGGGTACCTGGACTTCTCAAAATTTGGTCTAGGTTATAGATCCTTAAAAGAAACAGCAGGTAGGTTGTTGATTTCAATGGAAGGGTTCTAATAATCCTAATCCAGATCTAGGAAGACAATCAGGAAGTAAGGAAAGGTTTAAGAGTGACTCAAGCATTATTTGTTGAACACCACAGAATGTACTAGGTAACCATGGTTCCCTGTGACACTTTTTTTACACAGTTTCCTTAAGTGATTTAGATTTGCTTGAGTACAGAATAGGAAATACTCTGATCACAGGGATGTTTTCAGGATTCTGAGATAGACTCAAGGTGGAAAATGACTTGAGTACTCTTTTCTGTGTTTTTCATGGAGGGGTAATATCTTTCAAAGCTACATGGTAGAGTTAGAGTCAGCTCAAGATACATTAAAATAGGTCATGGCTATTCTGTGATAGTTCTGTCATCTCTGAGACTGTCAGTAAGATACAAAAATCTCAAACCCTTTATCTGTCTAAATCTGATTTGTAGTATTGTGAGAATGTGTTCAGAATGTCCAGCATACAGGGCTCAAGAGATAGAAGCTGAGTATTATTTCCTTTGGTCAAAGAGATTAATGACAGAACTTTCATATGTAATTTTTTCTTATTTTACATATGGATCCCAGTTCCCTCTCCCTCCCATGCCCCCCACCTTCCCTCCTATCCCATCCCCCCATTCCCACTCAACAGGGAAGGTGATGCCTTCCAGGAGGGATCATCAAAATCTTTAAAGTCATTTGGAGTAGGGTCTAGGTTCTCCCTTCTGCCTCTAGGCTAAGGGAGGATCCCTCCATGGGGAATGTACTTCCAAAGTCCTTTCATGCACCAGGGATACATTCTGGTTCCACTATCAGAGGTCCCTTAGACTGCCCAGGTCTTCTAACTGAGACTCACATTCAGGGGGTCTGAGTTGATTTAATGATGGTTTCCTAGCTACCAGTCTGGGGATCCATGAGCTCCTCCTTGTTCAGGTCAGTTGTCTCTGTGGGTTTCTGTAGCCTGGTCTTGAACCCTTTTTTATCACTCCTCTCTCTCTGCAACTGAATTCCAGGAGTTTGGCTCAGTGTTTAGTTGTGGGTGTCTACTTCAATTTCCAACAGCTGCTAGATGAGGGCTCTATGATGGCATATAAGTTAGTTGTCAATCTCATTATCAGGGAAGGGAGTAACCTTAAATGCCCTTCACATAGTTGGGGTCATTCTTGTAGGTCTCTTGACATTTCTCTTACAATTCCCTCCCATTCCTGGTTTCTTCTATGATGCAAAATGTGTAGAACAAACATCTAAGTCCCTATTAATTTTTTTGTGTTTTGTTTATTCATATTTTAAAATCAAATGTACTATAAATTTAGCACCCAGAAAAGTTTTAGTTGGTTGTATTTGATTCTTTCACCAGTAGTGATGGTGTGTTTGATGTATCTATGTTATAAATGTTCTATTCATTATTAGCTAAAGATTTTTAAAAGCTTATTTTTTAATAATTCTTTTTTTAGATTATAACATAATTATAGAATTTTTTCTTTCGCTTCCCTCAAAACCTTCTGCATGTAGATACCAATCTTTCTAATAGAAATGAAGTTCATTATTTGAATGGCTTTAGCTGGATTTGGTTTTTGTTAGGAAAAGGAAATTCTTGGTAGATGGTTAAAGAAAATAAATTGATCTTTTTCAAATTCTCCAGGTACAAATGGCGACCTCTCTAAATGGAATACCAAAATATTCCCTTGATCTGTTTGTTACTAAGATACTTAAATTTTAGTAGCTTAGTAACTTAGATTTTGTTTCTTTTGTAGTTGGGTTTGGGTTTTGTTGTTGTTTGTTTCTTGAGACAGAATCTTCTAAACTATGATTACAAGTATTGCTACTAGGCTTGTTTTATTGCTATTTTTTAATTTTACGTTTTTGGGCTAGAAAGGTAGCGTAGTGGTTAAGACACATACTCTTTCATAGTTAGGTTCTTCCCACCCAAATCTGGCAGCTTACAACCTCCTGTAACTCCAGTTCCAGAGGATCCAACATTATGTTCTGGCTTCCATGGGCACCTGCACTAACGTGCATATACCTACACATAGACACACATCCCATAATTAGAAATAATAAGTATTCTTTAAAACAACATGTTTTGTTATGTTTGAGATAGCACCTCACTTTGTTTCTCCTCACTGTGTATTCCAGGTTGGTTTTGAGCACTCTCAGTCCCCATGCCCATGCCTCCCAAGTGCTGGTATAGATTTTAGGACCATAAATTAATGTTGTGTTTAGTCTTGCAGCTTTATGTGTGTAGTATGTTTGAGTTACTCTTGCAATGTAAGACAGATAAAGGAAATTAGCATTACCTGTTTTATACACATGAAAATTAAAATTTTCCTGTTACTGGTGAGTGTTATTAAGTTTCCAGCACTGCTATAAGAGTAGGAAGAGGAGGAGGACTAATAATAATCAGACATCTGATTTGTAGAGGATGATGGTGCTTCTAATCCCAGAATTTGAGAGGTTAAGGCAGGAGGGTCTCTATTTCCAGCCCATCCTGGACTGTGGAGCAAGAACATTTCTCAATTAGAATAACAAGACTTTTATTCAATTTAAGTACATTTTGAGGGGATCATATAAACATAAGGTTTTTCTATTACTTATTTTTTTTGTTGTTTTGTGTATTTGATTTATCTCATTAAATCAACTTGTTCAGTTTTTAGCATAGAAAAGTAAAAACTAAAATACCTTATTCACAATATCTCTGCACAGTTAATTTCTATTGCCATTCAAAAAAGAAGAGAAAATATTATGTAAAGAAATTCAAGGGAAAAAGGTAAAAGTCTTCCTCTCTATCTACTGTATTAGTTACTTTTCTAAATGCAATGAAAAGTGTGTGACAAAAGGCAGCTGAAGGGTTTATTTTGGCTCACTAAAGTGGTGGGGAAGGCAGCGGTGTCAGGAGTATGAGGCAGTCACATTGGATCTGCAGCCAGGAAGCAGAAAAAGATGAATGCTTTGGCCCAACTACCTTCCTTCACTTTCCTTCTCAGTCTGGGTTCCTAGTGCATGGGATGAAGCCACCATATCCAGGGTCTATCTGGTCTACCCTTCTCAGGTAACCCTTTTGGAAAGAGTCTAATAGATACAGCCAAGGATGTGTTTCCAGGGTGATTCTAAATCCAGTCATTTGACAATGAAGATTAACCATCACACCTACCTTTTTTCACTATCCTTGCATTACTATCAGATTTTGCAAACTGGTTTCCTTACCTACGTATTTGAATTAATGATACTTGACTGTTACATATGTTCCTTCCTTTGCCTGACTTTTAACTTAGCTGAGACCATACCTGGAAAAAGAGGCTTTCTTTAAAAATAAAAATTATTTTACCCAAGAGCTGTAAAATAATCGAAATGAGGAAAAAGTAATTAAATATTAGGTATTTTTACAGATTTTCAGAAAAAAAGGGGAGGGGAATAAAACCAGGGAAACTAGTCTTTTTTGTTGTTTTATATGTAACATGTATTGAACATTTGAAAATATAGCTAAAGAGCTAAACTGCTTTTATCTAATTATACTTAATTTAAACCAAAATATTTACATGTGGCTAATGGCTACTCTGCCAGGACAGTAGGACTGCTAGGATGCTGAGTCTTTTAGGAAAAGGAGCAATACACTTGAGTCCAAAAATGGGGGTCCTTCATCACAATGGGTTGCTTTGCTGTTTCAGTGTGTTTGCATAACCATATATTGCCTTCAGCATTTGCACCTCTGGCTTCAGAGAGATACACACTGTATGATCCTTTTAATAGCCTCAGTGTTCTAAAAGTGTGACGTACCAAGAAAATTTTAAGAGATCATTATTGTTTAATAACTAAGTTATAAATATATCTCTAGCAGAGAAAAACCCCTTTTCAGTATAGAATATACTGAATATTGTATAGCTCTTGAGTATTAATTAATACAGTGTAACTTGACAACTACTAAAAACACACCATGGTAATTTTTTTCTATGGTCTAGATGTGGGAAAATACATAACATTTAAATTACTATCAGTGCTTCATTTTCTAAGAAAAGACAAAGTTATTTTTTTAATGTGACTATAAATATATTAAAAATAGTGTTCAAGGCCTCCGCAAGCCAGAACATCTTTGCCATAGTGTTGTTTTACGAACCTTCATAAAAGCATGTTAAAAACAAGTTGCTCAATAAAGAAAATGTGAAAAATAGTTGTATTATTGGCCATTCCCAAGCATTCTCAGTATATGTTCACCACATTGGGAGCAATAAGAAGTGAGAAATGTGTTCAGTACTGTTGGATCTAGTTATTTCCTTGATGGAATGAGGACATGCTATACTAGTTCTGTGGTTTGGATTGCTTGTTTAGGCAGTATTCTAGGCATGGTGACAGATATGATAATCCTAGGTCATGGAAGGGAGGTAGAGGCAGGAATTTAGACTAGCCTTGGCTACCTAGAAATTTGACTCCAGCTGCTTAGATTATATCAGACCCTTCTGTAGCATGTATGTTTTCCACCAGCCCGCCTGGTCCCATTCTTTGTTCCTCCCCGCCGGCTGCCCGGTCCCGCTGCCACGAGAGCCCTAATAACACGCTAAGACTCTGTATTTGATACAATCCTGTTGGCCAGTTACTATTATTGTTTATGGGCTAGCTCTGTCTTAATTATTAAGCCATTTCTACTTATCTAAGTATTTCCACGTGGCTCATCTTACTGGAGAGAGGCCACCCGCATCTGGTCTCTCCAGGCTCTACATGCTGACTTCTACTAACTACTTCCTCTTTCCTCCTTGTCTCCTAGCCCCGCCTATCTTGCTTTCCCATTGGCCCAACAGTGCTTTATTAATTAACCAATATGAGAAACATATTTGCAGAATAACATCTCCCATCACCCTTCCTCATAAAATAAGAAAAATTTTGGTCAGGCATGGTCGTACAGGCCTGTAATCCCAGAAGTTGGAAGGCAGGAGCAGAAGGAATTCAAGGCCACATTTGACTACATTGAGTTTGGGAATAGACTGAGCTATGTTATTCCCTGTCTCAGAACATAAACAAAAACAGAGTCTCAAGAAGCCCAGGCTGGCTGTGAACTAACTTTAGCCAAGGTTGAACATGAATGCCTGATTGCCCTACTTTCCCCTCCCAAGTGCTAGAACCATAGGCAGGTTACCATGCAAGCTAGTATATTGATTAAATAGTGAAAGGAATTTAGAGAAGACAGTGTAGTCCCTCATTCTATAAAATTCCTGCAAAGAACAATTATCCTTTGGGAATTGTAAAGGATCAATTCCACCCAGAAATCAAAGTCTGCGAATGCTTAAATACCTTCTCTAAGATTGTCTAGAGTGCACTTATGATCCACATATACCCTCTGTCTACTGGAAACAATCTCTACGCTACTGGTGATACCCAATACAATAACAGGCTCTTAAGTAGATGTGTGTTATTTTTTAAGAAAAGAAGAAAAATTGGTATAGATGCAGATTTTCATACTTTAGAACTTTGGCTGGTTGAATCCCATGGTTATGGAACCCAGAGACATGGGATCTATTGTAGTTAATGGAGACCTTCTTGAGCACCTTAAAAACAGGGAGTGTAATTCTTCTAACAGTCCCAGTCACTTCAAGCTTCAGTAAGTTGTTTAGTATTTAATGCTTGCATTATTTCCTATAGCTTTTAACTAGGAGTACTTCTCTAGTAAATGAAGAGATATTGGGCTGGTAAGATGGGCTTAATAGGTAAAAGTAGTTGCCTCAGTCTGAAAACCTGAGAGTTCAATTCCTGAACTCACATGGTAGATGGAAAAAAAATCTCTGACCTCCACATGTCTGTCTATCTCTTGTCTGTCTCTGTGTGTGTGTGTGTGTGTGTGTGTGTGTGTGTGTGTGTCTGTGTCTCTTTCTATCACACACGAAGTAAATGTGATTGAAATGAAAAATATATGCTGTTAAAACATTTTAGCCAAACCTAGGTAATGAAAATATCTGAGTGTTCTTGTTTTTCTGCTTTTATTTATTTCACAGGCACCTCTCTGGGCATACATTGCTTGTGCATGTGGCCTTTTCATCTACCAGTCTTTGGATGCTATAGATGGGAAGCAGGCAAGAAGAACCAACAGTAGCTCTCCTTTGGGAGAACTTTTTGATCATGGCTGTGACTCTCTATCAACAGGTATTATTGCTTTTAATGCTCTGAATTGTTAACTGTTAGAAGCAATGTAAAAAGTGTTCCCAAACATGATTTTGTATTAAATTTTAGTGTTTTTTGAGACTTGTGGTTTTGGTTAATGCTTATTCATTGTTGGCATTATTGGGCAATTTAGAACCTACACTTATTTGTATTTATTTTTAACCCCAAGATTTGGCTGGGTTTTTTATTTTTGCTTGTTTCTTTTCTAGTGCTTGGGGTTCAAACCCAGGGCCTTACATATGCTAGGCTAGACAAGCCCTCTATTACCATCGCCAGCTGATGGTAATTTCTTTTTAAAAGCTGATTTTAATTTCTCTTTAAAATATTAAAGTATAGTTGTCATTATCACATATATCACAGTTTTAGATAAATGCACAACAGTGAGTGACTAGTAGTCCATGACCTTGTATTTAAATGAATACTAAGTGTGGAAAGTAAAGAGTATATTATAATTTGAATTACAAGTATGCAATAAGAGCCAGGATCAAAAGACTGATGTGATCAAGTCTAGAGGTGTAACATACAGCATGAGGATTACAGTTAATTATTCTGTGTTGTATATTGATAATTTACCTGGGAGTAGATTTTAGGTGTTTCCACCACAAAGGTAATGACTAGGTTAATTTCCTTAAGTTTAGTAACCGTTTCACAATGTATACACATTATACACTGTTATACAATTTTCTTTAAAGGACTAGAAGGAAGAGTACTGGCAATGGGTTGAGTTAGCATAGTTGAAGTATAGGTGACGGGTAACATGTTCTAATAGGTCTTAATAATGCAAACCAGGAGCCAGATACAGGGGAAATACTGAGAGATCAGAGAGATAAAGGGGTAAAACCACAGTCACCTTACCTTCTCGACTTCCCAGCAAAAAAGAGAGCAAGTTCCTGTTTCCTCCAGCCTATAATAACCCTTTCTCTGCCCAGTAATCTTACTTCCTGTTTGTCTGTTAGCTAGTGGCAAACTCTATCCTCTGATCTTCAGACATGCTTATTTGTACAAATGAGATATCACCACAGTGATAATGTCTGTATTTGTAGTATGTTGCAAGTTTTTCAAATAATACTTGAGTGCATTTTTAGAAAAAAACAATTAGAACTGAAATTGAGGTGGATATTGTGATTGTACACCTAACAGTCCCATCACCTGAGAGGCTCCAGCAGGAAGAGGTTAAGTATAAGGTCAGCATGACCTATGGAGGCTAGCCTGGACTATATAACAAAATTGTATTTCAAAATCACAACAAAAAGAAATGATATTAATTTCTAATTAGTCTTCCCACAGGAGTATTTCCCTCCTTATTTTAATTCAGTTCTTCTGTTATTCTATCATTTGGCATGGTGTTTAAAATATTTTTTTTAAGTCTTGCTAGTTTTATATCTGAGTCCAGATTTTCATATCAAAGTCATTACTTCTTTGTGTTCTAATTGTAGCCTGCTTCTTAAAGAAGAACAGCTAAGTAAGTCAGGTTAAGGAAAACTCAAACTTCCCAGTGGTTGAAACTTGGGTAACTTGAAAGATTATTAGAATTTAATGAGGAAACTATAGAATGTCAAGTGTTTTGCTTTTGAAACTTGAAATGAGTCGTTTCCCATTGTAGTTTTAGTTTTAGACTTACAGGAAGTCTTTTTCCTATATATGACACATAATGATAGCTGCTAAATAAGAAAAGACAGGTTTCTAGTCTGAAGCAAGTAGGTCCCTTTGGTTGTTGAAGCTCTCAGGGTTGGTTGTTTGTTTTTGTTTTTGTTTGTGTTTGACTCTGTGCTTAAACAGTTTATGCTTTTTTTGTGAGGTGTGTTTGTGTTGTTTTTAAATTGGGGGTGTGTATGTATGTGAGAGCCCTAGCACAGCTCCCTTCAGTGGCCAGAAGAGAAAATCAGACCCTAGAGACACGTTGTGAACCACCCAAAGTGTGTATTGTAAGCAAACTCCGGTCCTTTTCGAGAGCAGTATGTGCTCTTGACCACTGAGATATCTCTCTAGTCCTTGGGGGTTTTGTTTGTTTGTTTGTTTTTGTTTTTTGTTTGTTTGTTTTTGGTTTTGGCTTTGGTTTATTTGTTTGTTTTTTTGTTTTTATTTCCATTGTGGCTTTGAACACTATTCTGCCTAGTGCTGAGATAGGCATGTTCTTGGTAGCACCCTGAAACATTTTACTACTACTCACTTGGTACTACTAAAGTGTAGAGAATTCTTGAAACATGCTGAAGTGTTTAGTTTCTTTGAGAACTTTGCTTCAGCTTATTGATTTAGTAAGAAAACCAAAACACTAAGATGTTGTAGAAGATGTAAATATCACATAAAACTGAAAGTAGATTATTTTATCTAAGATGGTTTTCAGCTCAATTGATGTTATTGATGCCATTCAGTTTTCATTTTCATTTTCCTTCTGCAGTTTTTGTGGTTCTTGGAACTTGTATTGCAGTGCAACTTGGGACAAATCCTGACTGGATGTTTTTTTGTTGTTTTGCTGGGACATTCATGTTCTATTGTGCACACTGGCAAACATATGTTTCTGGAACATTGCGGTTTGGAATGTAAGTAATATGTAATGGTAATTTTGTCTTTGCTTTCAAATATGGAGAATGCTGCTTATAGATATTAACTATCAAGATCTGATAAAGTAAACTATTTATAACTATTTTCTCTTTGTCATATGTCTCCCTGTATCATTCAGTCAGCACTTTTGAAGTAAAATGAAAAGGCAGTAGATTCACACTCATTGTCATGGGTCTTTCCAAATTCACTTTTTTATCTTACTGTTTTCCCCCTTAATTCCATCTTTTATTTTGTCATATAAAAATTGTTAGTAAGAGTGTTTCTGAGCTGGAGAGGTGGCTCAGTGGTTAAAGCATGCACTGCTCTTCTAGATGACCTGTGTTCAGCTCCCAGCCCCTGTGTCAGGTGGTCCAGAACCACCTGTAACTCCAGCTCCATCGGATCTGACCCTCTTCTGGCAACTATCCATACATGATCACATGATTAAAAATAAAATTTTTAAAGATGAGTTTTTGTCAGCAAAGAATAAGTCTTTTCTTTAGATGTCATGGTTTAATTAGGTTTTAGTGTTTTATACTGTTTTACTAACAAAGTAATTCATTTGATAGCACATTATTTAGGGTTTTTTCTTGCTGTCAACAAAATGTCTGAGAATTTAAAAATGAGATACATAAACGTCTTTTGACCTGAATGAAGAAGCGTTCCTACCTGGTGATCAGTACTTTTCCATAATGATTAATGAGTAAACTAGTCTTGGGGATTCACCATCTAGGTGTTTTTGTTTGTTTTTGTTGTTGTTAGATTTATTTATTTTCATTTGATCTATATGGATATTTTGTTTGATATATATGTATGTGTGTGTATGTATATGTATATATATATACATATATATATACATACACATACATACACACATATGTGCCACATGCATTCAGATCCCTTGCAGTTAGAGATGGTTGTGAGATACCTTGTGGGTGCTGAGAATCTGTCCTAGCAGATTCTTTTAACACTGAACCATCTCTAGATGCTACCATCTGGTGTTTAATTATTAATTAATTATAAATCTCATTTATTCTTTCGTTTTGATTTGGGATAAATAAAAATATTTTTTGAGAAAGGCTGTATTCATAAACTGTCAAGATAAAAATAGTCTTATGACTACAAAACATTTTAGCCTAGTCCCTGAATCCCTAATGGTTTTATTTGTTTGTTTGCTTGCTTGCTTCCTTCCTTCCTTACTTATTTGATTCCCCAGTAGGAGTAGTTTTAATAGGCATCAAAAAAGCTAGACACTGAAATTCAGTTGCTCATCACAAACTCAGCTCATATGATTTTTGCTAAATTTTTAAAAGTAAAACATAGGGACCATTGAAAGTGACTAAACAGATAAAGCCACAAACACAACAAGAGTAAATTTTTATACAACTTTTAAATAGAACTTAATAAATGGTTACTAATATTTTTGATGCTAATTTTTTAGAAGAAATTTCTTTGAGTAATTTCAAAACAGATATTTAGAGACTATATTTGAGGTCTGTCTGAAGGTGGGATGAATATCCATGTGAAATTTTACATATACTCATCAATTATTTATGACATGATCCATGCTCAAAAAGTGTTGAAGAATTGTAATTTAAAGAATGTAGTAATTAAATTTATATAGTTGCTTTATTTTCAGTATCTTTGTCTTAAAATAATATTTTCATAGTCTTATTCTGCTTTAGGTAAAACCACAAAATGTTTTTAAAAATTCTAAGATCATTTTTTTTTCTTAATTCAGTTGTAATTTTAGTAATGCAGGTGTTTTCAGAAATGCCATGACTTGTTATCTAGATTTCACCGTTCATGTTTTTATTGCTTATTGTCTCAGGTTTGTGGTATTGTTTGGACCTTTGGATTTTTTTTGGTGTGTGTGGGGGGGGTGATCTGTATACTGAATCTCAGTTGGATTTAACGAACCTTATTTACCAACCAGTCCCTTTCAATTTTCTCCTTCTGTTTCAAGTAATGCAACACTAGCTATATGGTGTGGGGAGAGACAGAGAGAGACAGAATGAGTTATGAAAGTGGGGCCGGGAAAACACATAGACGGTAGTCTTAGGAACAGTTTGATATGGTTTTATATCTTACAGTCTTCGAATTTCCTGTGATAAAGAATGTATTTAGGAAACTCTATGCAGTCCCATGTGGTTGGATCATAAGATAACTGTATGTGAGTATCAAAGATAATACTGGCAAAAATTCATAAATAAAATCTTTTTTGCCTTCTCTGCTTTGCCAAAAAATGTGGCTTTAATCCAGATATGCAGGTAACTTTTGCAAGACCTACAGCTGGGAAATGACAGAAGTACCTTTAGAAAGGTCAATCTGGCAATGTGAAGGGAAGTACACTGGTCAACTGGGACAAAAGCAAAAAGACCCCCTAGTAAGAGTCGGCATAGTATAAGGTGCTATAAATCATCTTACACTAACAATGGCAATGTTCGTGTAAGGAAAGGGGTAGAGTGGAGAAAGACTTCAGAGGTAGACAGTGTAGGATACAGCCCCTCACTGGGTGCAAGGAATTAATAAAAGGGCAGATACTACAATGACTTCCCAACAGTTTTGTTTTGTTTGGAGATTGTATGGAAAGTAGAGAAAGGCACTTTAGAAAAAGAAATATATTTAAGTGGCAAATTCTACCCAGAAACTGTATGCAAAGGATGCTGTACACCTGAATAGATTAAGTAAGAATGACAGAAAACTTAGGGAGGAGGCTTTGAAAGAAAATAATTGAACCATCAAAGTGAGAGGATTCTTGTTGGAATGAACTGTCAGGAGATAAATGAATTTCAAAGGAAGAATGATGCTTAGTGCTACCAGGACTGAAAATGAGGACAGAAAACTAAATATTGAATTTAGCAGTATGAGCTATCCATAGCATTTTCTGTGTAGTGGTATAGAGAGGCTAGATTATAGTTAGATAAGTAAGTTAACTTGTAGTTACATTCAAGGAGAGGACAAAGGACATATACAAAAATATAAATAAATAAGCATGCAGAAGAAATTATTAGAAAATTGAAATTACTGAGAAATAGAGAAAATAAGAATTATTTGTAGAACAAGATAGCTCAAGATGTGAGACTGCAAGTATTCTAGAATAGAGCTATAGCTGAGTGGTAGAAAGTTTGCCTAGCATACCAGAAGTCTTGAGTTCAATTCCCTAATACTGCTAAAAAATAATTTAGTAAAATACCTGGCAATATTGAAGCCAATGTAAATGTGCTTAAATTAAATCAAATGTCATGAGGAAAATTATACAACTCCACTGAAGTAATAACTGAATTTGTTTTATAAAGTAAAAATGAGCTGTAGCATTCATGGAAAAAATGCCATTACTACTTTATATATAAGGAGCTACTTATTAAAAAAAAAGTACACAAGAGAATGTAGAATAACAAAAAGCCCTCCAAAATATTATTAGCATTCACACATTTTTCTCATGACCATATATAATAAGTATAGGTTAGATTAAATTCGCTTTTGTATACATGAAAGATAATTTCTTTTTGCTTAAAAAAAAAAGTCAATTCTCAGCTGTGGTTTGAGTAAAGAAATTTTTAGTTACAGCTTCTGTTTACTTTTTCTTAGGGAAAATGAAAAAAGTCTCAACACTTGAAATACTATTTTTTAGTACTTTAATTTGAGTTGTTTTAGTGTCATTTATACATCAGTGGAAGGGATCCTCAACATTTCTCTTTTGCATGTAATAAAGTCAGCTGTTTATGCTTTCAGTAACCTTATAAAATAAAATGTTTGTCAAATGAGTCTGGAGAGGTGGGCATGATGGTGGATGCCAGAACTTGGGTGACTGAGGGAAGATTGAAAGCTCAGAACCAGCCTGGCTACATATGGAGAATATCTCAAAAAATTAAGCAGAAAATAACGACATTTTTGTTCTTCTTAGTCTCTTTCATGTTGCTGGTTTTAGTTCCAATTTTAAGTTCATAGTGTCTTGAACAAATATAAGCAAAAAGTTTTAGTTCATCAGGGATAGAGAAATGGCTCGATGGTTGAAAGTGTGTGCTGCCCTTCAGAGGACCAGATTTTGGTTCCCAGCACCCCTGCCTGGTAGCTCGTAGCCACCTGTTCTTTCATGTCTGTGAGGTCTGACACCTTCTCCTGGCCTCTGAATATAATAAATCATCTTTAAAGGATTTTAATTCATCTGTGACTAAATACTACTTTCCATTTACAATCTAGCATTGTAAGGAAAAAACATGCTTTGGACACTATTTCTGAAATTTATGAGTGACATTTTTTAGTACTTCGCTATGGTCACAGCTAAAATCAGCCTTCCACAGAAAATAATAGTGAATATAACCTCTAAACAGACCTTTGTCTCATGGTCCTCTTAAAAGGAGCCAGTGCTACTCATTCAGACTCATCCAAGCTTAGCTTAGCCCCTTATGTTTATATTGGCCTTGATTTGAAGGATTGGGGAAGGAGATGAGATCAGAGAACTCAGTCGGAGAGCTAGGATGGTGAGAGAAGAAAGGAAACGCCTCATGAGCTGACATCGAAGAACAGAAATACTAACTCTGAGCAAATGACATGGATTAGGTGGTACCAAGATGCTACAGAAGTGCTGGATGTGAATAGAATGCTTTTTGTGCCCCGAGACAAAAGAGAATTGTGTGCTGTGAAATATATTGTATCCCTTTCCCATTTATCACAGCCATTGTTTTTTAAATGAGAAGTATTGTGAGTTGAAGCTCATTTGTAACCATCTTTAAATGATTATGGTTTAGATTACATGAAAGTTCTTATTTCTGCTCTTACATCTTAAACCCTTTATGTCTAGGTGTTTTTAGAGTAATACTCTACAGTAATACTCTACATCTGTAATACTCTATAGATGTGTGTATAGAATCAAAATTTGTTTATTTACTGAAGACGGGCTCTTCCCATATGGCCCTGGCTACACAGGCTGGCCTGTAGCTCACTATGTAGACAAGGAAAAACTCAAAATCACAGAAACCCACCTGTCTGAGTACTGGAATTACTGCGCCACCAGCCCAGCAAAATCATTTTTAAATAAATAAGGACATAAATCATTTGAGCTACCTTAATCTTTTAGTAGAAACTATATTTATGCAAAATGTTGGTATTAAAAAAATCCCCCTTACTCTAAAGGCAGAATTCTTTGGGGTTTTTAGTTTGTTTGTTTGTTTGAAATAGGGTCTCGCTATTGCCTAGGCTGCCCTATAACTCACTGAATAGGCAGTTCTCACTCATAGCAATCCTTCTGCCTCAGCCTTGCAGGAATTCCAGAAATGCAGCACCATACTTGCTAGAAGATTTGCTGAATTATTATTTGGGGACAAAGAAACAAACAAGAAATTCAAATTAAGTGGCCACTTATAAGTTAAACCCAGGCCATGCCTTAGGTTTCATTCTATCACTGTAATAAAGGCCATAACAAAAGCAACTTGTGGAGAAAGGCTTATTACATCTCACAGCTCATTTCCTCATGAAGGCAGGGCCAGGCAGGAACCTGGAGGCAGGAACTGAAAAGAGGCAATGGAGGAATGCCACTCCCTGACTTACTCTCCATGGCTTGTTCACCCTGCTTTTTTATACAATTCAGGACTACCTCACCAGGGGTGGGTGGTACTGTCCCCTGTAGGTTAGGTCCTCCCCTGCATCAATGATTAATCAAGAAAATGCTTCACAGACTTGTACACTGGCCATTCTGATTGAGTCATTTTCTCATTTGAGGTTCCTTCTTCTCAGATGACTTTTTAAGTTGACAAATCTAACCAACACAGACCAACATATTTTGACTTAAGTGCTCCAGAGGGGTGGGGGTTGGGTTGTGCGTGGGGGGGGGGTGTTTGGGTACTGGGAATTGAACCCAGACTCTTCTCAAGCTATATAAATGATTTTGTACTAAGCTACAGCATGAGCCCTAATGTGAGTTTTATGTTAGGTGGCCTCTGAGATTCTCATTATTTATAAATCCTGAGAGTATTAATTTATGGCATTATTTCTAGTGTACTTAAAATTACATAACATATGGCTTCTGGAATAACTTTATTGCATTTTTCAGTCTATACTACACTACTAAGATGTTACATTTATGTTAACTACAAATGATACCATAAAAGTTGTTTTTCTGTTAAATAAATTTACACAATTTCCCCCAGAGTTAAATGAAAAAAAAAAAAAAGTTAAGCTGTATATTCTATTGGTAGTCTGAAAACTCTAGTTTATTTTTTTTATTCAAGTAATAATTTCTAAAAAAGAATGTATTGAAGACTTACAATAAAAGGTGTTACATTGGGAATGTGGCTTAATGGTAGTAGCTTAATAGCTACTTAATATCTCTGTGCATAACTCTAGGTTTGGTATCCAGCACTACCAAAATATTAAAATATTTAAAAAGTAAAAATAAAAATCTTTTTAAAGACTCCATGTTTATAGTTTTATGTATGTCTGAGTGCCTGTATGTGTTTGTACACCACTTTCATGTAGTGCCTGCAGAGACCAGAAGAGGGTGTTAGATCCCCTGGACTGTTGTGAGCTGCCTTGTGGGACTGGAAACCGAGTCTAGTGTACTGTAAGAGCAGCCAGTGTTCTTAACTGAGCCGTCTCTCTAGTCCTCTATCTACTCTCCTAATGTTAATGTCTGACCCATTTTCTCTTAAGAACCAAGAGGTTATACACACAGCAACTGTTTACAATCTCTGTATATGTACTTAAGACTTTGTCACATGAGTCAACCAATGTGAGAGATCTTCCTTTCCATGCCTGTGTAGCTGTGAGTTAGAGATGATTTGCTTGTGACAGAATCTCGCTTAGGCATAGGCTGTTCTTGAACTCAAGTCCTGCTTCACCCTATAAGTGCTGGAATTGTAGGCATGCACTGCCATGCCTGGCTCATTCATTGGGTGCCTGTTGTTATAGATACGATTCTAACATGAATATTTGTATTAGTGTAAAAATGTAATTAAAGTTAGGGTTCCTTGATCATAAGGTAAAATTAACAATATGCTTCTATCATCAGCTTTCTCATGATGGGACATGATTATAATCTGATCACTGTAGAGGTGGGGGTAGGAAGAGCAGAAGTTTAAGGTCTTCCTCGGGTAGAAATTTTGAGGCCAGCTGGGCTAGGAACCCTAATTTTTTTTTTTTTTTTTTTTTTAACTGCTTTTCATGGTGCCACGGGCCAAGAATTACAACACTGGGTAAATGGGTAAGCAGAAATAGGTGGAGCAAGACCATCCTGGGTTACATAGAAATTTCTAGGCTCACGTAAGCTGTACAGACCTAATTCTAAAAGAAATACATTCTAGGCAAAGGGACTAAAGATGCTTTAATATGGTAGACTGCTTCCTAACATGCACAGGGTCCTTGGTTTGATCCCCAGTTTGGAGATAATAAAGGATTCTAGGGAAAGATGAATAACTTTCATATCACAAAATGTTATTTAAATCCCTTTATATCTCATTAAATAATGTACTAGTTGCAAATCAAATGCATTTGTTGGATATCTCTTTCAGCTCAGAAATGAAACTTGCAGATAGTCAGGGGTTATGAATATAGCTATCTATAAGAAGATTTGCATGGCTTCCATTACTGGAGGGATCTGTAATTTAATGAAAGGAACATTTGCCACTCTAGTAATTAACTATATTTTTAGTACTACTATTTCTAAGCGCCTACTTACAAGTCATTTTAGTGTGTTACATTTCAACTTTTTAAACTACTAATGTGATTTGAATAAGAAATATTTGTGTATGCATAAGGATAGCATAATAGCACATGTATTGTGTCATTTGGTTAGGTGTCTTTATAAAGGTAATGCTTCCTTTGAAGTTTTTGCTACCTGTTTTAATAGGGCTCATTAGAAAAATATCTGAATAAAGTTATTTTGAAATGTTTGTTTCCTTATGCATAGATTCGATGTTACAGAGTCCCAGATCATAATTATATTATGCCAGCTTCTCTCAGGAACCCTGGGGCCTTGGTTCTGGAACTTCACGGTAACTGCTAGAATATTCATGCAGTCTAATGAACAATGGCGTGAATTCAATAAAGACAGCACCTTTGTCATGCACAGAATAATTGAAGACATGAAAATTAAAGTGTTATGGTGGTATTTTACAGATAAATATTACTAGAAGAGAAATTATTTTAAAATATAATAGGGCAATAAAAATCCACCCTAATATATGTTTCAAAAAGCAGTATATCTGGTTTGATGTGGATGACAGTTGTTTCTCATATACCTGTAGTACCTAATACTGTTTGCAATCATGTGAAGTTTTTTAAAATACCTTTCCACCATTATTTTTAAATTTTTAAATTTTTCTTTCATACATATGAAATATATATATATATATATATACACACACACACATACATACATACACACACACACACACTCAAACACACAATTTGAAAACAAAGCAAGCAGAGTTTTGTTTTTCACATAAGTTGAGGAAAACTTCATATTCATATAGGCAGCACTCTGCTTATTTTCTTAACTTCTCAGCATGTCCTTTAACTACTCTAGCTCTGCTTGGATTAACAGTAATCTTGGTGTTAACAAAAACAAAAGAAACAACTCCACAAATTTATTCTACTGACTAGTCTCCTCTAGTATCATTTCTGTTTCTTCTAATGTTTTCTTCTCTTATTTGTGCTTTTGAAACTACCCTTAGCTCTCTTGTTACTATAAGCCATCTCTTTGAATGCCTTCCCTTTTCTCCTTTTTTTTTTTTTTTTTTTGTTTTCCAGTAGATGTATGTTTCCCTGATGAAGTGCTAACTGTTAATATATGGGTTTTTTCCTCTCATATTAGAATTGTAATTTTGACCTAATGACTTTGGGGAATATATGCCTAGTCAGGTAATTTTTAAACTATAATAGGAAAGTTTATTTACAAGCAGGAGTAAGCTAACATTCATCTTGTTTTACCATGTAAGAAATGTTGTGTCCATATGGAAACTTGACCAATCATTCTGACTATGCAGGGCTACATTACCTTCCTCCCACTTTAACAGAATCCACATTATAGTATTCCAAACCAGTTTCCCAGTGACAGTAAGGATAATGTTGGCAACAAAATAACCATGGGATGTGGAGGATAATAAGAAATGTATTAGTAGGTTCTAGTAACAAAACAAAAGCTATTTTCAGTTGACACCCTCACTTTACCCTTCTCCATTCTCTCTCCAAAGAGCTTAATGCTCATTTTAATTGTCTAGGTACATTGCTTTTGATAACTCCGTTGTTTGTTATTACTGCTTAAGACTAAACACATTTTTACCTGTATTATCAATGAAAGTAACAGTCAGAATATAGGCACTATTTTTACATCTGTGTTCATTTATGAAAAATTAAGTAATACGACATTTTGTTTCTGAATGTAAGTTGGTGGTTGAGTGTTTGCCCTAGCATACCCAAAGCCATGATTTTGATCCCTAGCACCAGCAAAAAGATTTTTTTTTTAATGCCCTAAATTTATGGAGCTCTTTGTGCTGTGCTAAAATATTTTTGGAAACTTACATTTAAATATGATTAAAGAATTATTTTCAAAATGTGCTGTTGTCTCTAGATAGGCTGTTTTCATTTTGGGGGCACTAATTTTTAAAGGTGTTCTTTTGCTTCTTGTATTTATTACTTTGTCTTATTTGATCATTCTTTCAATGGTCAATGATTTTAATAACAGAAATTAAGTCATCAGCTATGTTTATGTATTTTTTCAAAGTCAGGGAAAAATCTTTAGAAAAAGAATATCCTAATTTGTTTCTAAATGAATTTATTAACCTTTAAACTATCCTCTATTGTTTACTATATTTTAGCAACTTTTGGTAAATTGTATTACAATACAGAAACATCACCCTGAAATGATAATAAAAAGTAAAACTTAAGGCAAATGGTTATCTCAACTGATCGATGATTAAAAATTTTAAAGAGTTTTACCATTGCATAAGAACAATACTCCCCTTGTCTAAGATTCTACTTATTTTCTCTGTAACTCTGAAAAAGTCACTTAACACTTCTGAGTTTCCTCATATATAAAATGGCAATACTGTTTCTTCCTCGTAGGGTAGCTGTAAAGATGGGAAGTATTAAAAACATATAATTCACTAATAACACTATTCTTGGCATATAGTGAATCATCAATTCACTATACTTGCCATATAGTGAATCTTCTTTATCTTTGTATTTTAAAGCCTTAGCAACTTCCAGTACTATACAGGTTTCCTCTAGAACTGAATGGTAGAGAGAAAAGGCAAGACAGCAATTCTTTAACTGCATACTGACTTGATGCTAAACGAGCAGAAAAGACCCTGGGTTCTTCTGTTTGAAAAGCTGCCACTTTAAATCTGTACCTCTGCTTCAGAGGACTTTGGCTCTATTTGTCTCTACTTAAAAGATTTCAATTGGCTTTCTCTTTTTAGTTTTCTCAGAAAATCTGAGGATCCATACTCATGTGGTAGGTAATACTGTTTTATAATGATTCAGCTTATTTAAAAATAAACAGATTTGTTTATGTATGTAGTGTTTGAATTAAAAATACTTAAGAAATATCGCTGAGCTGTCTGGTTAACATTATTTAGTATTAATCAAAGTTTGCCATGCACCAATTGCCCCTTATCAAGGGTAGAAAGTAAAATATCTTGGCTGATCTTCATTACAGTCTCCTAACACTGCACCTCACACATAACATTTGATATTCATGCCCATTTCATCCATTTACAAATAAATCTGTAGTTAATAATCCTAATCATTGAACATACTTTCCGAGTCCTTCAGAATGATGATTTTTAAGGGAAAAGCTTTTTTTTTTTTTTTTTTTTTTTTTAACATAGACTCAGAGGTCAGATTATATAAACTGGGGAAGGTTTTTTTTTGTTTTGTTTTGTTTTTTTTAGTGTGCATTTATCCCTACTACATAGTCTATGTTAACATGCTAATAGAAGCACAAGTTACAAAACAGTTGTATTTACTATTTATGGTATAATAGAAGTAGTTGACTTACAAATTAGCTGCAAATGTTCTCTTTCAAGTGCTTATGACACATGTAAAAGAAAAAAAACAGTTATTTTCTCATCTTAGAAGGGAAAGCCATATTAAGTTCTGGGAAAAGATGATGAATATGGTTATCAGCTCTCATAGATCTCTTTTTATCCTTTATTACAAATTGAATTAGAACTCAAACCAAGTGCATTTGGGCATTTACCATCTCTCTGAAAGATGGGAATAAAAATAAAACTTGGAAAATAGTCAGAGGCTAAGGTGTAACTGAGTGGTGGAGAGCTTGTCTGCTCTGTATTAGACTCTGGGTTTATCCCTAGCACTGTAGAAAACTTATATAGATTGGGGTTATTTCACTCATTACTTTTAAAGGCCGTTTTATACCTCTGATGCAATAACTGCCCTGGTGGTAAATTTTCAAAGCTGCCATCCTGTTCTCTTCAAAAGCTCCTGAGATTTTCATGTCAGCTAAAGAATTCATTGTTCCCTTCTTTAGAGGTTAAAATGACAAATATTTATTCAAGGACATTTTATTTTCTTTCTATCAGGGTATCCCAGCCTGGCCTTGAACTTACAGAGTACTGGAATAACAGGCCAATGCCACCATGCCTGGTTTATTTTCTTTGCATCTCAGTATCTCACTATACCCTTAGAATAGTGCTGGTAGAAACTTATTTGTTGAGGCTGGAGAGTTGGCATAGCAGTTCAGAGCATTGGCTGCTCTTCCAGATGACCCTGGTTCAGTTCCCAGCACCTACATTGCAGCTCATGGATCTGTCTGTAACTCATTTCAGGAGATCCAGCATCCTCTTCTAGCCTCTGCAGGCACCTACATGGTGAACAAACATATAGGCGGGCAAAACACCCATACATATAAAATAATAAAATATTAAAGAAATGATTGATCCACAGGGCACAGTGTGTACATTGGCCTTGGAACTGCCACCCCCCACAGTCACCCCATCCAAAGACTACAAAACATGTATAGCTCTCCCATCTTTTTGTGATAGCCATCTGGACAGTGTTTGTCTCTGGCTTGTATAGTTTAGATAAGTTCTGACAACGTTTACATTTTATGTTGTTCAAAGTTCCTGGAAAAATTATTGTCCTTTCACAAAATATTAAAATTAAGTAGAAATGGTAAATGGTTTTAAATCAATACCAATAAAGTACTGGTTGTAATAAAGTATTAATAAAGATTTTTAAACACCTTCCAAGGGTAAAAAAAATTTCTACAGATCACTGTCTTCAGGGATTTTTTTTCCCCCTCAAGGGATGGTTTTTTGTTTTTTTTTTTGTTTGCTTTGGTTTTTTCTCATTTTTGAAGACAGTCATTAAATAAGGACCATTAGTAGCTCTTGGCCGCCCTTCTAAAGTAATAATGAAAATAATTTAAGTGAGATGGAGAGGTAGCTTAGTAGTTAAGAGCACTTGCTACTCCATCATCTCAGCAACCATGTACCAAGTCACACATCAGAAAAAGGTCTGTGATTCTATATCGAATAGAATATTAATTCCTCTTGTGGCCCCTGCAAATAGTTATCTACAAGTGTGCATATATTTACCAATCACCCAGAGAAATACATGAAAATAAAACATCTTTTAAAGAAAGATGATTACAAAAATCTCAGATTGCTATCCATATAAATACCTTTTCTAGACAGTGGTCTGTCCTGCAGAATTAAAGCACTGAAATGAGGCCCCTCCTATTAAGTGTCAGTGTAAACTGAGCCCACACTGAGAGAGATTTACTGGGCAGGTGACATAATAGAATGTCCTAAACACCACCATCTTGTTAATTTATTTCTGATCATTTCTTCTGCCTCCTTTCTTTAGTTCACAAACTTTTGGATTTGCACTGGATTGTGTTTAATTCTTCCAGGAGCAATGATAGGCAGTTCTCATGAAGGGACTTTAGATATTTGTTCTAAATCCAGTAAGCAAATAGAAAAAAAATACACCTAACAACCTACCAACTGTTAAGTTTGTCTTGGCCCTCTTCCATATATAGTGACAATATTTGAATACTTTAGAAAATCTTCCAAAACGTTTCTTAGAAACCCTGCTTTGAGACTATGAAGATCCTTTTCATGTTTTCTTTTCTCTCTTAGACTCATCCATAGTTCAAAGATTAATTGTGTGAGGTTTTTCCATTTTTATTTTGTAATTCTATACTTCTGGCCCTTCACCTTCCAAAAGGCTACTTCCTATGTCCAGCAAAATGTTGTAAGATGTCTACCCTCCACCCAAGATCAGCTTTGACACATCTACCTGCTTAGTCTCCTGAGTCTGCTACTAAGTGTAATTCCCCTTATTGGCATCACCTATCACCAGGTCAGCTCTACAGAATCTCTTTAGCTTACTTCAGTCCATTTTTTTTTTTCAATAAATGTGTATATCAAAATAATTACATTACTGCTTATATCTAAATATTCATTTATTTAAAAACATTTATCCAGCAAATAAAAATCAGTAGTTTTTATTTTAAATAAACTGGTTTTGAGCCAATGACTTGTGGGTGTGAGAGCTTACATACCCTAAGCTCATGTGAGTTTCCTGCCTTAAGAATTGGTCGTAGAAGTTGGGGCTCTGTTCTACAGCAACTAAGCCTCCTTCCTGTTGAGACTTGGCTTTTCTTAGATTTTTATAGTTAATAAATTATCCACCTTGATGGAACAACTAACACCATAAAAAAGTGTAGAGTGAAAAAATCTCGTCTTTACTTCCCAGCTGCCTAGCAATTTCCACATTGTCCTCCCGCAAATAGGTAATAATTTTCTTAGTTTCTAATGTATACATCCAGAAGTATGTTGTGCAGTTGCTGATAAAAATAAAAGGGAAGTATTATTTGTCTTATTCTTTCCACAAAATATAGCCTATACACATTCTGCAACTTGTTTTCCACTTAATATTAGGTACTTTCCCATTTCAATGCTTAAGTCACTACTGGGCCAGTTCAGAAAAGCTTCAAACCGTCCCATTATGTGGCACTTATTTAACCATTAAGGGATTTAAAAAGTTTCCCCCATACTAATTCTGTAGTGAATAGCCCTGGTTTTTTTTTGTTTTGTTTTGTTTTCAGGTGTACCTGTAGGAAAAGTTCTTTCCATCAGAGGGTATGGATTCCAAGATCTAAGAAGTGCTAACCTTCCGAAGGAAAGGGACACCCACATAGGCATTGCTCCTCAATCTTCTTGCCCATATTTTTTCCTCCCCTCAGACTTCTGGGCTTCTGATTGCTGTACTACCTCTCCCTATCCTTTGCACTGTTTGTCTCTTCTTGACCATGAGGTCATTTTCAGTAAACACAAAGCTAACACTCAGCTGCTTTCAATTATCTTTCCAGAATGTGAGGGTAGCTACCCTGGTGAGAATAAGAATCTATTTAAGAGTTCCTTGATTTTCTTTTTCACACTTGTAGCATAGCATGCATTTAATGAGTATATCTAAGGGGCAATACACTTATTTCTTTCAAGGTCCCAGTGATTTATTTTTTTCAGTTAAAGTTAACCATTTCAGTTGCTACTGCAGAGAGCTTACTTCAGGATTTCATATTACGTAGATATACAATGTAATTCTCTGCTTGATAGTCAAATTTTAATACATACATACACTTTTTCTTTTTGGTGAGAAAGGCTAAGCAATAGAAAATTTGCTTTGGAGAGGAGGGTTTTTATTGCTCTCAAATTTGTCAAATTCAATTTAAAAAGCTCTGGATTTTAGGTGATTTTGTTCATAACAAATTTTTGATACCTCATTTTTCCTCTTTGCTCCATATTTGAAATTTATCTTCTGTTGTGCATGATAGAGGAATGCTGCTTTGCTTGCAAGAAATTAACTGAAAATTGTGTTTTGAGTAATTCTGCTTTTCTGGCTTTTTGTACCTAATCAGAATTGATGTGACTGAAGTGCAAATCTTCATAATAATCATGCATTTGCTGGCAGTGATTGGAGGACCACCTTTTTGGCAATCTATGGTAATTTTGTTCACATCGTATATCCTACGTAATGCATGTTATCGTCTGCTTGTGTTTCTAATATAGAATAATCAAGTTAAAGGTTAATGTTAAGTTATTTTACTTTTTTCTGAGAGTGAAAGTTGCAGCGAACAGTAGCAAGTGTCTTGTTAGAGCATGAGAATTGTATTCTTTGGAGTTCTGTGTACATTGTGTGTATTGAAAACCATTGAAAATCTGAGTCCTTATTGTGAACCCATTTACATTCAAAGGAACAACAGGTAATGTGACAAGTAAGTTAATAATGATGCGATTATTTTTTATTTCTTTTTTCTGTACTTTATGACTTTACTGGGTCTTCTGTCATATGCCTAGTAACAAATTTAGGATTTGAGATGCTAAATTAACTCTGGCACAGAGAAAGAAAACAATGTAAGTAGTGCTGAATTACGTCAGTGCTGTGGAATTATTTTAACACCGTGACTTTTTCTTACTGCCCTGAAATATACTATAAACCCCAATCCTATGCCCCCCATGAGCCAGTTTAGTTTGCTCCTCTGCAGAATAGGGGTAATCAGCACCCATCACACAAACAAGTTACTGTGTACAAGTACTGTGTGTCAGATAGGAAGCCCTCCATGAAAGCTGGAGTGTGATTGTGTGATTGTTTCCTGTTCTGTTGTGGGCTTTCTTTTGCTTGGCTTTGTTTTGTTTTGGGAGATGGTATCAGGCTGCCCTTAAAGATAGTATCCTTGTGCCTTAGTCTCCCTAGTGTTGGCATTAAGGAGAACACTGTCGCTTCACACTTTGATCAAGCAGTGTTCATGACTAAGCAGGGTAGTTAGTACTCCCTAGTTATCAGTTAGTTGCTGGTCACCACCATCAAATACAGTAGTTATTTGATGTGATTATGCTGAAAAAATTTTTAGTAAGCCAAAGTGATTATAATTTAAAAGTCAGATTAATTTTAAAATATGAGAAATTGACTGACTCAGACTTTCCCCTTACTTAATTCACTTCCTAATGGTAAGTTAGGTACTTCCCTGCATATTTATTGCCAAAATTAACTGCCTTTTGTTCAGGAGATAGACTTACAAAGGAAGAAGAAGTAAAGGAATAAAAATAATTTGCTATCCACCAAGAAAATTCTGAACCCATTTTTTCAGTGCACAATACCATTTGTGTGCCATAAATGTCACTGTGGACACCTATTGGTTTTTGTGACTGACGTATAGAGATAATTTTATGTCCTTTATGTTTGAGTAGATGAACTGGTTTTGTTCAGGCTTTAAAAAAAGAAAGAAAAAAAGTTTAGCCTTAACAGGGAGGGAAAAATAAATTTGTTTTCCCAAAACTACATCATAAAATCTAAATCCTACCCAACATTTACTTGCAATCATAGATTTTGTAGACTTTTTTTTATAGACTTTGTGTTTTACATAAAAATTTCTCTAAAACAATACTGTTTTTAAAATGCCTAAAGTTTTGTTAATATTTTAATATCTCATTTAATAAAATGAGAATTCTGGCTTGATACTTTGAAAATAATATCAGTACCTGGTTTATAGAACTCATTCTTAAAAAATGGCACTATATTACATATACATATATTTTAAGTATCTGTATTCCTTTTACACCATGTTTTATTTCTTAGGGGTACTTGGCAGTAAATTGATTCATATATACTTTTACCTTTCTCAATAGAATTTGTACAGATAATCTATCTAACTAACTTTTTAAAAGGTCAAATAATCCTAGCCCTTGGGAGGAAGAGGCAGTTGGAGCAGAAAGTGAAAGTCACCCTCAGCTAGACAGTGAACCTTGTCAGCCTGGGTTGCTTCATACAGCCTCACAATAGCAACAGAAGTCAAATACTTATCCTTGTAACAAGATCCTTGTACATAAGATAATATAGTAATGATTTTATCATGCCAGAAGGAGACTTTCTTATTCTTATTACTATTTGTTTGATTATTTTAGGCAAATTCGTACTATTTCTGTAGCCCAGGCCCCTTGTCTCCATCTCCCAAATTCTGGAATTAGAACAGCCCACCACCATGCCTGGCTCTATCAAGACATTTTCTAAACTGTTTGTGAAACTGACTTAGTATATTTTAAAATTGGATTCCAAGACTGAGCAGTCCAAATTCAGAATTAATATGGCTACCATGATCAGAATGTGTCAGGAAGGCAGATCCCCAGCCTTTGACCTGCTATCTTCTATATATTGTGGTATCATTAGACTAAAAAGAAGGACCTGACCTCTTCTGATCATTGGAGACTGTGTGAAATTATCTGTGGTGTTCAATCTCAGATTGCTATGCAGGTTACTATCCTTTATCTTAAAAGCTTAGGATCAGAAGTTTCAAACTCAGGCCATTTTGGATTTTGGAATATTTATTGCCACATACTTGTTCCTAATCTGAAATCAGAAATGCTCCAAAATCTGAATTTGAGAACTAAGTTTTGAATTTTGCAGCATTTCCATTTTAGCATTAGACATGTCCACTTCAGTTTTCTTTTTTCTTGGCTCATGAGTTTACTATTAAATATTTATATTTTAGTTGTATTGTGTTTTGCTCAGAAACTGTGACTGCATTTAGTGATCCCATCATTTATGCCAAAATGAAGAAAAGATATTTGTTTAGTGCTCACATAGGGAATTTGCATTCTTCTTAAATCCTCAAGCTGTAAAATTGCCTGTATTTTCCAAATCTTTGTTAAATTATAAGATTTTTTACCATAACTTTAGCAGTCACATTTATACTAAAAGAAAACAATTACAAACATTGTAAATGTCTTTATAAGTTTGATTACAGATCAGCTATTTTGCAAAGGTGAGTGATTGACAGCCACTGCATTTGGGTTATCCATTCTTTGTCATATTTTTTCCCCAAAGAGATGAATTTGAAGTTGTAGTTGATGTTATTACTCCTTTCTGGGGTTTGTTTTGTTGGGAAAGTGTGTGTGTCGTTTCCCCCACCCCCCTTGCACACACACACACACACACACACACACACACACACACACACACACACTCTTTTGGAGCACCTGTGACCCAGCTCCCAAATAAAGCACACACGGAAACTTACTCTTTCTTATGAATGCCTGGTGGCCTTAACTTAGCTTCTTTCTTGCCAGCTTTTCCTAACTTAAATTATCCTATCTACCTTTTGCCTTTGGGTTTCTCTATTTCTGTATACCTTTCATTACTTCTTACTCTGAGGCTGGCTGTGTAGATGATTGGCTGGCCCCTGATATCCTCCTGCTTCTCTCATTCCTTCTTCCCTGACCCTTTCCCAGATTTCTCCTGTTTATCCTCTCTGCCTGTCAATCCCACCTATCCTTTCTCCTGCCTTGCTATTGGCTGTTCAGCTCTTTATTAGACTGGTCAGGTGTTTTAGACAGGCAAAGTAACACAGCTTCATAGAGTTAAATAAATGCAACATAAAAGAATGCAACACATCTTTGCATCATTAAACAAATGTTCCACATCATAAACAAATGTAACACATCTTTCACTAATATTCTGCAACAAGAAAGGAATACTTTTATTCACAAAAGTTAATACATTTCAAGAAACAAGAAACACATTTTTTGTGCATTGCTTCTTCCTAAAATGTAGTGCTTTTAGTACTTTCTTGGAAAGCAATGGAAGAATGAATATGTAAATAATCATACAATACACTTTAGGTATTTACATTTGCTTCTTTTTTTGTTTTGTTTTTGTGGGTGGTTTATTTTTTGTGTTTGTTTGTTTTGGGGTTTTGTTGTTGTTGTTTTGGTTGGTCGGTTGGTTGGTTGGTTGGTTGGTTGGTTGGTATTTCTAGACAGCGTTTCTCTCTGTAACAGAGTCCTGGACTCACTTTCTGGACAAGGCTACCCACAACCTCACAGAGATCCACCACCTTCTGCCTCCCGTGTGCTGGAAATTAAGGGCAGGTGCTGCCATGCCCAGCCTCCATTTGATTAAGTGCAGTCATTGACTAAATATTTCTTAAATCTTTTAGAATTCAACTAAAGCAACTAGATAAATGCTACTGCAGCTGGGTTGTTTGGAGCTATTTGAAGGACTGAATATTTCATGTAGTATCATGTATTTGTCTTTCTTTTTCAGTGCTGGGGATTAAGTTCTGTAGATTTGGTAGCCAGGCATTGTGTCTCAGCTATATCCCCAACCATTGAACTGGAAGACTTATAAAAGAAAATGCCCTTACACTTAAATAATTTGGATATAGTGATTTCCTTAAAGTTTTATTGGATGCTGTAATTATGTTAACATTTTTAACGTTTTCATGGAATTCACTTAAAATAATTTGTATGAGACTGTAGAAATAGCTTAGTTAAGAACATGTGCTGATCTTGTAGAGGACCCAAATTCAGTTCCCAGCACCACAGCAGGTGGCTGATAACTGCCTATAACTCAGGAAATCTGACACTCTCTTCTTGCCCCCACAGGCACTAAATTCACATGTACAAATACACATATACACAGTATTAAAATAAATAAATAAAAGTCTTTACCATGATTTACAAATAAGAATTTCTATGCTCTTTGCAATAAAATATCTAATCTTAAAATTTTATGTTTTATCTCCACAAAACCTGTCAAATTATTATGTATCTTCAAAATCTAACCAAAAACATATACACTGTGTCTGGTAGAAGTGCAGAGAATTTAAAACTTTTTCCTCTAACTTTTTAAAAATCAGTTGTAATAAATTGATATTATTTGGGTACACATACTTCCTCTCACAAAGCCAGATCTTTTTTCCCCTGACTATAGAAAAGACATCAGAACTTAAGGGAATTCTTCATCTTCCCAAGTTTGAAAGAATACTGAAATTGTAGGCAAGTTTGAGATAAAGGTGTTTTCAGACAGCACCTTAGCTATTTCTATAGAGTAAATGCAGCCTGAGTAGCAATAATGATGAGTGAGGTCATAGTAGGAAAAAGGATTAGAAAAGACAAAGTGTTCACACCTTTCTTGATCTTGAATGTGGGGTAAAAGTGGTTGTTTGTTTTGTAAGTTGTTCATTGGTGCCAATTTGTGAGGGATCGCCTGTGAGAATCTCTTGTACTTGCCTCATACTTTCCCTTACACACTACCTGTCCATTATAAGGTGGAAGGGTGATCTGTGTATTCTCACAAAACAGGAATTCGATACACACAGAGAAGGGAACAAGATTTGAGTCTTTACTCCAAAATACATACTGATCATCTATGATAAGCAGGGCCCCAGAGAGCTTACAGAATTAATTCAGGGGTGAGAAAGATGGCTCAGGCAGTAGGGACACTTGCCACTGAAGCCTGATGACCTAGTTCAAATGCTGGGATCCACATGATAGGAAGAGAACAACTTTGACAAGTTACCCCTACCTCCTTTAGTAAATATTCATTGTTTTAAAAATCAATTCAAAGAAACTTTACACTTTAACTTGCATTCTGATAGATACAGCTAACATGACAGAATTGAGGAGAGCCCTGAGATGTTTAAGGTAATTTGCTGCAGAGTTGCTGGCTTACTTTTTGACCCAAACCTTGTATTAATTTATATTTTTGTTTATTCTTTCTTCCAAAGGGCAAAAGTTTTATGTTACTAAAGCCCAAATTGTAAATACAAGTAATGCTGCTTGATCAGGTTGATTGTGCCACAGGTGACTGCTATATACAGTTGTCTCCTTTGGGGTAGTGATACCCTGGTTATAATATGGATACCCCCAGTAATGGTTCAATACTCAAAAACCCCCATTGTCTCTGTAGAGGGAAACATGGGAGGAAATGGCAGAAGACTGGAAAGTAGGAAAGGAACCTACTATTGGGTTCCAGCCAGGTGCATCACATTTAGATAGTAATATCCCAGAACAGAATAATCCACAGTAGTTCAAAGCCTTGTTGTTATTTATTATCTCCTCTCTTGAAAAGCTAGAACTTGGGCTGTAGTGTAGGAAATTAGGAAATGAGGAGGACAGTTTGGGGCATTGTGCAAATTTCTGAATATTAAGTGGAGATTTAATCTTCATTTAGAAGATTAAATCCTGCTTAGCCTGACTTGAGAGTTGAATAGTTGGTTCTATTTTATTTTTAGAGCTTCTGATTTTCAAGAGGTGGTAGAGTTGTGTAAACAAATTAAATCCTTGAGGATCTGGAAGAAATGGAACATCCAGACATTTTGGATTTGTCTTGCCAAAAGGAGTTTTATATTACAAAGAGAAATGTTTTATATCCTACTTGATTTTAAAACATAGGTACATAAGTCTTGAATAGTGTAAATAAAATGTTTTCATTGTGGGACCTCATTATCTTTTCAAAACCTGTGAGCTTTTGTAATTTTGTTCCTATAATTACTTAGTATATCATAATTTATCTTACCTTTGAGCAAATTTTGAAACCAGGAAAGCAAAAGAATGAATATAAAAAAGAAATTCTTTGGTGGCCTCAAACATTTAGTATCAATTCACTCAACCCCTCACTTTACATTAGGTAAATCACATTTTTAGTGTACAGTCATAGCAATGTATTATTTGCTAAAAAGTAAGCTTTTACAGTTGGGATAGCATTGTAGAGCTGCACCACTTTAGATGTACTTAACTTCTCCTCCTCCTCCTCCTCCTCCTCCTCCTCCTCCTCCTCCTCCTCCTCCTCCTCCTCCTCCTCCTCCTCCGTGTGTGTGTGTGTGTGTGTGTGTGTGTGTGTGTGTGTGTGTGTGTGTGTGTGTGTAAGTAAATGCCACTTCAGTTGCCCTCAGCTTTCAATCAATAGCTGGTTGTATCCCAGTTCAGAGTTTGGAATTCTTATACATAGAACTTTTTTCTGTTCTAATATACTATGATGATTTCAGATTAATTTATAAATATCTTTATTACGTATGTTCTATTCTGCTTAGCAACTAGGAAGCTACTATATATTTAGAGGTAGAATTTACAAAATACAACAAGAAATGTAAAGGCACCCCCTTTTATTTGAAAAAAAACTTAGATCGTTCACTGAGCTTTACTGAACTTATGATGCACATTAGTAACATTGTATTTTTTTATGATTTCTGTTGGACTCCCATTTCTCTTTAAGATTTATTTTATTTATGAGTGCCCTTTCTGCATGTTTGTCTGCATGCCACAAGAGGGCATCAGATGATTGTAATAATAGATGGTTGTGAGCCATCATGTAGGTGCTGGGAATTGAACTCAGGACCTCTGGAAGAGCAGTCAGTGCTCTTAGCCTCTGAGACATCTATCCATACCATACACTAGATTTTCACATCAGAAGTGAGTCTCATCTTTTGAGATTTGTTCTATTGTTTATAATTTGAGGAAAGGGACATTTCCATTACATTAGTATTAACTATAAGGAATGGAGAGTTTTTTTGAGGGTATAAATAAATATGTGTTGTATTTGAATGTGTATATATTTTAATTGTCCTTTCTCTCTACCCATTAAAGATTCCAGTGCTGAATATTCAAATGAAAATTTTTCCTGCACTTTGTACTGTGGCAGGGACCATATTTTCCTGTACAAATTACTTCCGTGTAATCTTCACAGGTGGTGTTGGCAAAAATGGATCAACCATAGCAGTGAGTATGCTTTAAGATTTTCAGAGATTTGCAAACTAAGACTTGTTCTTACCAGTATTTTGTTTTTTATTTAAATAGGACATAAAATCATTTGTCAACTTAGAATTTCTATTAAGCCTTTAAAATATATACTCACACATATGTTTGTATGTGGATAATTATTCATGTATATGGACACAGCACACATGTTTTTGGAAAGTATAACACACTATGTAAAAGTATGTGACACCTTCCAAAGACAGTCTGTGCTTTACCAGTTCAAGAAGCTGTTTCTCACTAGTCTGGAGTCAGCTTATTGTAGTTATTAGCTGGTGGCCACTGTTAGGTTCTAGGACGTTTGGGTTAAAGTGTTTTGTGGTAGGTCCATGTAGCATCTGACAGCATTAAATGCTCTTAACTCTGCTCTGTACAGGGAACAAGTGTCCTTTCTCCTTTCCTCCACATTGGATCAGTGATCACATTAGCCGTTATGATCTATAAGAAGTCAGCCGTTCAGCTGTTTGAAAAGCATCCATGTCTTTATATATTGACATTTGGTTTTGTGTCTGCTAAAATCACCAATAAACTTGTGGTAAGCACCTCAGTTTTTACTTTTATAATGTTCATCTTATTTTGGTTTTGTGGACCTGGATTTCTCTCTGTGACTTCCTAAGTAGTCTAAGAGTTTACATTATAAATCTATTTACATCAATAGAAAAGCTGTTTTTACTCTTCTGACACTACATATTTAGTTTGCCTGAAGTTCTTTGACACTGTGTCCTTTCACTACCTTGTCCACTCTAATTTGGTTAGTCAGTTTATGGGCATGCTTCAGTATCATCCTGTACACCCACTGAAACCCTGTGTACAAAAGTGTTTTCTACTGGTATGTTGGCATGACTATTCCCTTTCTCTTGTAATTTTAACATTGTTGGGGTGTTTTTAGTTTTGCAAACTCAACAACTATTGCTAAGTCATTCTTGAAACTTCATATGTGACCATTCTACTGATTTACTGTATTGCTGACAATTCTAAAGTGATAGTGCCTATTTCATTGATTTTGTTCTACTCTCAGGTTGCACATATGACAAAAAGTGAAATGCATCTGCATGACACAGCATTCATAGGTCCAGCCCTTTTGTTTCTGGACCAGTATTTTAACAGCTTCATTGATGAATATATTGTACTTTGGATTGCCCTGGTAAGTATTGTACTGTCTTATTTTGTGGTCTGTAAGCTACTTGGTTTTTTTGTTTGTTTGTTTGTTTGTTTGTATGTTTGTTTGAGTGAGCCAGCCCTAAGAGACCCTAAAATAGTAATAATGACGAGGACTGCCAGAAACCACATTTGTAATGTGTTGAGAGTTCTTTATGACTTCAGCGTGTTAGTCTTACTATTCCTACCTATGTTAGGACTCAAAAATTCAAAATTTATGATTGTGTGTGTAACAGAAGTTCAGGCTATATTCAGCCATAGCCACTCATTTATAAATTGTCTGTGCCTGCTGTCACTCTATACTGATAGAGTTGAACAATTGTAACAGAGAATGTAACTCACAAAGCTTAAATGTTGTGCTGAGTATATAGCTTAGTGGTCAAGTGCTTGCCTAGTGTGCATGAAGCCTTGCGTTTGATTGCCAGCACCATACTTAAAAAGTCAGGCCTGTTTCCATCAGCTACTAGATGAGGGCTCTATGATGGGAGGGTGGTCGGGGGCCATGGGAGGGAGGGAGAAAGGAAGGGAACGGGGATCAATATGTAAAATCAGAAGAAATAAATAGTCAGGCCTGATGGCAGTGCCTGAGAGCCAGCACTTGGAAACTGAAAGCCGGCATCAGAAGTTGATCTTCTTCAGCTACATTCTGAGTTTGAGGCTAACCTAGGCTGTGAGAGCCTCTGTCTCAAAAAATAAAATAAATAATAAAAAACTTGATATATTTACTGTATCTCTAAGGAAAAATTTGTTAATCATTAGCTGTAAAGGACACCAGGAGATAACTGTTATTCAGCTGTCTGAATTTGAAGGTGAATTTCAAGAGATGAAAGTCAGAAACTATCCTTCTGTCCTCTTAGGAAGTTTATGGAGGCCTGTGCACATGTTAAGAATCTAATCAAACATCTCTCTTCTTTTTAGGTCTTCTCTTTCTTTGATTTGATTCGTTACTGTGTCAGTGTTTGCAATCAAATTGCATCTCACCTGCATATACATGTCTTCAGGATTAAAGCCTCTGCAGCTCACACTAATCATCACTAATTGTGTGGCTGGGGTTCTGTTACACTTGTGTTTTCTGCAGGAAAGAATCCAAACATGTTAAGAATGGGGGTGGATAAGAACAAATGTAATTTATAATAATCAATGTTATATAACTTTCATTCTTTGTCACTGGTAACACTCCCTAACTGTCCTGTTGAGAGAATGGGAATTTCAGGTCCCATCCTGTAAACTGAACCTGTTGTCAAACAGGGTTTGGCTCCAGAAAGCATGCAGGGAAAATGCCATGTGTTTGTGATTATCCTGAATTCAGACTACACTGTCAGAGGAGCACATCCCCAGTGGTGGTGATTCTAATGGAAAATTTTTGCAGGCCAGACATGTTGCTTTATAATTTTAACAACAAATCATCATCTTTTCATAACACCTTGTTTATTGTCTTCTCAGACTTTCCTTTGTTAAGGAGCCCAGCTTGTGGCATACACATCTTACTAGCTTGTGAGGTGAGAGCAGTGATGAAGACCTTAAACTGGGATGGAAAGGTTTCCTGTCTGTACATTGTTGAGAAAGTGATTTTTATTATTGATCAAGAAATGGTGTTTCTCACGGGCTTGGGAAATCTTGCTAGCATGCAGATAATGTGGTAACTTTGTCAATCCATTTTATTTTTTTAAATAAATATATGATCTCAGAGCCAGCCTTTTTCTTAGTTTTATTCAGGGGAAAGGTAAACTAAATTTGAAATGTCATTTTTTAAATTGAGACAAATTTTATGTTCGTTGTTTAACAATTAAGGAAATGTGGTCAGCTGTGTCGTCAGGATGTGCCTTTGACCTTGCTACTGTAGAAATCGTTAAATCTTTTAAAAAGGAGAAATGTTTTGTTCATTTCCTCTCTTGTAAATTCTTTATGTTGCTGTCATTACTCCAACATTTCAGTAATTGTCCAGATTCAGGTGGTGGTGGTAGTTCACTTTACATTCACCTTTTTGGTATTTAGACTACTGTTTGAATGTCCTCTGTGAATCACATTTGTTTTCATTGTATCCAGATGTTCTATTTCTTTAGTATAAAGAAGTACAAAGTTTAGTGAATCCCAGCACTTTTAAGTGGAAACAGTAGGAAAGTCAGAAGTTCCAAGTTATCCTTGACTATGGAGTTTTAGGCCAGTCTGATCTACATAAGATATAAAGATAAGCTAAGAAAAACAAGGGGGGGGAAGGACAGATATTCCTCCATTAGTACAGTTACAGCCATTGTTTTATTTGATTGTTTCAGCAGACATTTAACAGTTGTTCATGCCCTAGTAGAAATTGAGACCTGAAGAGGCTAAATGAAATACCAGTTGTCACACGTTAGTGGTATACTCCAGATGGAATCTAGGCTATCTTCTGAATTCTAGCTAGTGTTTTCTAAAGCACACCAAAGCTATAAACAGAGGTACTCAGGGCTAGTTGAAATAAATACATGTGTCATGCTTTTCTTCTCAGCATAGAGAGGATCTAAAAATCACATGTGTGTGCTTCCTTTGGCCCTAGAAACAACAGTATCATCAGGCCAATGATTGCTTTATGGAAAGCCTCAGTTGGCGCTGAATGCTGTATTCACTGACCTTCTAGAGTATGAGAATCATTCAACATGTGGATACGTCTAGAAAACATAATTCTGGACCTTTAGGCAAGGGGGGTGAATTCTGGACAAAGTCCCACAGTAGCTTGGGCTGGCCTTGAACTCTCAGTTCTCCTTCTGTAGCCCCCTGAATGCTGGGATCATAAGCTGTGCCACCATATGTACTCCAGGTTCAGAAGTCTACCAGAACTATTGGAGCCTTAGTATTTTCCAAGCCTTAACAGCATTCTGGTTTCTGGTCTGAAACATTTCAAGATCTAACTAGGTTTAGCAACCACTTCTATAAACCATATAAAAAGATATAATGATTCCTAAAAGCTGAGAACTATAGTTAGGCGTGGCATATGGACATCTACCATCTGCAGTAGGAGAATGTGTTCCCCAAGTCAGGGTATATTCCTTAAACTTTCATTTTGTAGTTCTGCCTCTTGATAAACCTCTCACATCATTTGCATTCCAGAAACTGAATGGAGGTATAGGAAAAGATGGGCTTAGAAAAATACTAAATACTTTGAATTGGGGGGTGGGCAGGGATGCCAGTGCAGAGATCTCTCTACCTTAGCTGGAGAATGGAACTGGAAGCTTAATAAGCAGTTGAGGTGAGATGCCTAAGACTGAAGGTAAAGGACTAGCCCTGGCTGGGTTATGGGCAGTCTGGCCTGTTTATGGGAGTCATGAAGTAGCCTTCAAAGGTTTCTGGTGACTGGAATTTCTCCATTAATTTGCCTGAGGACAAAGCGGCCTCCTTCATATTAGCAGTCCCTGCTCAGAATTCTGGAAAGCACACCTGATTAGTACCACAGACTACTATGCTGTGGCCACTCTGATCAAGATTTCTTACTCTTCCTAGTAGAAATGCTGCTGACCCCTGATTTTGTGATTCCAAACAGCCTAGTGTGACCAGGTCCTTCTCTAGTCTAGTTCGGTTCTCCTGTACCGTGCCTCCTAGATTGACAAACAATAAGCAGTTTTCATCTTTATTCTCATCCTCACATGTCAGACCACTATTTTGTACATGGGTCATTGGTCCACAACAATGTTGTCTGCTGAGGATTTTATGATGGTGGTTCCCAGTTGATGGCAGTGGCAGCAACTTCTAATCAATCACCTACATCTGTATTACTGTTCCCACTGTGTCCATTCTGCTAAAAATGCAACTTTGAGTGCAGTTCTACGAGCTTAGATGAGAGCTCTCAAAGTTCTGAGAAACCCTGACACCAAGGATCCCAAACTCAGACACCACTTTGAAGCAAGACTAGGTACCAGTTGGAAGGAGGCCATGGATTCCAGGGTTGAGCGCCTCTGATCCTGTCATACCAGAAGGGCCAAAGTCCAAATTGGCCTATAGTTCTAGACAGTGTTGTCCACTACGGCTTTTACTTCACAGTCTTCTCTCTTGATTTCTTCTGTTTCTTCTGCTCTTCATATTCAAGTATTTTCTTTTGGAAATAGCCTGTGGGTTCAAGCAGGTGTGTATTAGGCAGACTGATGAACTCAGGAGTAAGTATATTCAACATGCCTGAAGTCTGACCTGTGGAATTACAAGTCTACAATCCTAGTTGTTGGGAAGCCTGAGGCTACAGAATGAGACTTAGTCTAAACAAAAAAGAAAAAGAAAAAAACGCAGAAAGTCCCCACACTCATAAAATGCCGGGATCTCTAGGCCCTCACCACATTTACTCTGACCCAAAAGGAGACCTACAAATACTAGTTAGCTTCAGAAAAAGACAAAGCAGGGCTCAGGCTATTGAGTGATGGACAGGCATCTCTTTACAAACTACCAGCCCTGAAGCATTTCTTCTTGTTACTTCCATTGAGCCCCACTGCTATCTGTCACTGGAGAGGAACACTCTCCCAGGACTCCTCATAAGGGAGATACTTAAGGGAGGGTTTTGTGTACCTGCGGGAGGATTCCTGCTCTTCTCTGCTTCCTGGATGAACAGAGAGAAAAGTTGTGTCTTCACAAACTTCTTCACAAATCGGCGTTTGGTTTTAGAGGTGACAGCCTTACAGAAGGATCGTTCTTGGAAGTGGCCTTGCCCACTGGCCTCACGTTTGATATAGGAGGCATAGTGGCCCACAGTCTTGACAAAGAACTGCACAAAAGGGCCTGAAACGTGCTCATTGATTTGTTCTGAAGCTGCAAGAGACCGAAAGAAAGGCCTATGTCAGAGCAATAGAAGGATGAAATTATCCAAATTCTCATCCATTGTGGTCCATTTCCATTGTTCTCCAGAAGTTCCCAAGAGAAGCAACTGAGTAAATAACTGATTGAAATGGAAGCCTGGGCCCGAGATGGCTCACAGCTACTATAACAAATTTCAGGAGTCTTGGACAGGAGGATTGCCACAAGTTTGAGACCATGTCTCACAAAACAAAAGCAAAAGAAATAGTCTAGGAACCAGGTATATATTCTCTACCATCCCCTAGGGAAAGAAACAAAGTCTCATTCAGGATTTAGTTCCCGAACACAAGCTATTAAATGAGTTTAATAAACAAATTAATAATTCCCTCAAGCTCCCTGGGAAAGAGGAACCCAGAGCTTACTCTTTAACTCATTTATTCCCTGACCAAGAGAGTCCAAGATGTCATCCTGAAGTTTTGGTGGTAGGATGTCTTTTTCGTCACCAACCTAGAAGATAATAGAGAGCTAGGTCAAGGTCAGGCATTCTGGTCAGATCAGGAAGGAGTCCAGGAGAATGTGAGGAGAGTATGAATTTGTGCCCTGTTCCACCCCAAACCACTGCTCCACAGAAGAGCAGAAATCATTTCTTTGCCTCTAGTTTGAATTCAAGCATGAACAAAGACCTGTGTATATTGTTTGCTCAAAAGACACTATTGCTGAAGCATCTGGGTGCTTGCCTGTGACCTCATGAGGGGAAAACATGGCACAAGTTCTTTTTTGAAGTGTCTATTGAGATTAGTAGGACATAGAAGACTCAAAAGGTTGTGTTGGTAGCAGGCCTGCAATTGCCCTCACTGCAAACACTTACCGACAATAAGAAGGTTCCTTCACAAAGATTCACCAACAGGACCTAAATTAAACACAAAATGGCTTCATCTCTTCATGAACCTCAATCACCAACCCTCTTTCTGCCCATGACTATACCTGAAGCAAGGTAGCAGTAACATCAGCATTTGTAATTGACATTTCCTTCCTGACATTCTCATTCCTTGTTTTTCTACAAATCTAATTTACCAGGTAGAAAGTGTGTGTGTGTGTTTGTGAGTCTGTGTGTATGTGTGTGTGTCTCCAAGATAGAAGGGCATGATGGTGCATACCTTTTAATCCTAGCACTCTGGGATCTTAGGCAAACAGAAGACTGCCTTAAGTTCCAAGCCTGAAATGGCCTAAACAGAACCTGATCATCATCATCAGAGAGACCCTGTATTATAATAAGAAGAAGGAGGAGGAAGAGGAGGAGGAGAAGGAGAAGGAGAAGGAGAAGAAGAAGAAGAAGAAGAAGAAGAAGAAGAAGAAGAAGAAGAAGAAGAAGAAGAAGGAAAGGAAAACAGGAATAATAGAACTAGCTACAGGAATTATAGAAACTGCTTCCTTAATGCAGAGCATGCCCATAGCACACACACAACACTCGCTGTGCATGTTTTACTTAATTCTAGCCATGGTTCTGTGAACCAGATACTACCTCATTTTGTATATGAGATAAACCTAGAGAAGTTCATATCAGAACCAATGGAACTCCAAATTCCAAAGGCAGGCCATATATCTAGGCAGCAGCTCAATCTGGATTATAGGATTCTGGTGGTGAGATAAAAACCAACATTCCTCAGGGAACAGTGAAACCCATCCCCATCTGCCAAAAGGGGTCCTTTCCCTTACCTCAGGCAAGAGGGACATATGGTTAACATTGGCATTTTTCAGCATATCAAAGGCCCATGCTGTCCCCCAGACTCCCCCAGCATCACAAGTACCTGTTACACATTCTAAGCCCACACTAACATACTAGCCTTCTCACTGTTAATATAAATTCACAGCTTCCCTCTGCTAAGCTACTTATCCTTCTTGAAACCTAGCTATTCTCTGTGTGCTTCCTCTCTCACTTTTTCTCAGTCACTCTCGCTCTCTCATGTGTCTGTCTCTTACTTATTCTCTCTCTCTCTCTCTCTCTCTCTCTCTCTCTCTCTCTCTCTCTCTCTCTCTCTCTCTCTCTCTCATGCGCACTACACTATATTTTCCATTTCTTGCCATTTCTTGCCATCTCACTCTCCGCTATTCCTGTTCAGTCTACTTCTTTCTGTTTGTGCTTTGAAGTCTTCTAGATGCCTCTAGTAGTTCTCTCATATCTATTTACAATAAAATCTATAACCATATCATGGAGCAGTCATGTCAGCAATTTCTTTAGAGTGCCTCCTTGCCTACAGTTCCCAGAGGTCATGGTGCTGAGAAATAGCAAACCAGTTTTCAATCATAAATTGTGGTCTTTGGGATCATATTCCCTTCTCTCCAGCTCCCCTTCGGCATCTCCTCCTCTGGTCTACTCAGCAGAAGACTGGTCAGAGGCAGCCATGTTTTGATTTTTTTCACACTCTTATATGCACAATCACCTAGGATCCTTAAAAGCTCCCTTAGATTGGCAGGAAGTGGAGGTCAGTGGTAGAGCACATGTTTAGCATGTTGTTGGCCTGGATTCAATTTATTAAAACCTCGATAAACAGCCTTGAGCCTTCCAGTAGGAAACTCAGCAAAGGAAGAATATTAGCCCAGGGTCAACAGGAAAAGAAAAGGAAAAGAAGCAAGAGGGACTGTGCATGTGCTGGCTACAAATGAAACAGAGAACCAAGTTCCTAGACCATCAGGACAGCCTGAAAATCCTGCAATTTAGACCACAACACAAAACAGTCGTGCTGCCAATTCCTCAGAGTATTCTTAGATAACTGGACCACTTCAAATATTTAAATTAAAATATTTTAAGTAATTAGATTTTGACATCTGAAATCTCATGAACTCTGATACCATTCCTTTGTTTTGCTTTGAGATAATATCTTGGGTAGTCAAGGGTAGTCTTGAACCCTTATCCTTCTCCTTTCACTTCCTATAAGCAAGAGATACCAAAACCAACCTGTACTATTTTTTAAACTAACACTCAAAAACAGCAACAACAGTATCAAACTGCTACCATTAGACAGGAATTTGGTCACCAATGAACCATAGGTCTCAAATCCTGTGCTGACATTTAAGAACTACTATGGGTCGCTATTTTCAGTTTCCAACTTGAGTCTTGACAATAGAATGAAGGATCCTTATATGTTCACTACTTTCAAATGTAAGGAAAGAGAAACTGGAAAATTTGCCAAAACACAGCCTGCACTGTAATTATCCATCACCAGGGGAAAAGAAAACTGAACTAGTCCAGGCCTGAAACAGCATGTATAGATAGTTTGAATGCCTTCATGCAAGGAAACCCGTTCACTTGGGGGTGGGGAGAAGTGTGTGCATGACTATTTTTTGAGGTTGTTCCCAGAAGTCTTTTCAGTATTTTGGTTATATTGTCTATGGAGTAATTCCTTTCAGTAAGCTTATGTGGAGACTCAGAGAACCTTGCACTGTTCCCAAAGAGCTTTCATGCAAGCACCCTATATGGACTTCCTCCTTTATCAGTCTTGCCCATTTCTCAGTGAAGCTGCAAAGGAATAAAATAAGCAAAAGTTCTTGGCTAGCAAGAGCCAGAGCCTTGTTTGCCTTCGTCCTGTCTTCCTTGACTGTTGGTTGGGAGGAGCCTCAGCTTCTGAGGAGGGAAGTTACATAACCTCTGGGGTTGAGACATTTTGAGTTTTATTGCTAAAGTGGGGCTGATACCCTGCTCCAGTTAATAAGGCTAAGGGTTGCTCACAGGGCATGTGTACTCAGCACAAGAGCTGGATAAACAAAAGCAAACAGCCTACTTCTCTCCCTCCCAAAAGCACCTTCTATAGAAGGGCTTGGGCCTTTCTCTGAGTTCCGCTGCTACCTCTCTAAGTTGTAGGTTTGCTGGAACTCACCATCCTCTTATGTAAAGGGGAAATCCTCCCACTAGGACTACCTCAGGGCCTCTTTAGTGCTTGCATCATGATACCTCAATAGGTAACCATGTCTCTACACAGTGAGTTAATGGTTAGCCAAGACTGACCTTCCCAAGCAGTCCTCCTGTATTCAACTATAGTTACGTATTGCTCTAGATTACATATTTCAAATTGTTTGTCCACCTTTGGGGGTAGATAAGATTAGCACCCATTTACATAATTGAACCCTCTTTTATGTCAGGTCTATTACTAAGAAACAAATTCAAAGGGGATTTGAATCTATATCATCATTACCCAACTGAGCCCTGAGCTACTCAAAAAGATGGTACTCGTTGCAAATCTCTTCGTTTTCAAGACTTAGTTTACAAAAGGGCTTCTTTCCAAGGAATTTTAATTCCAGTTGAGTGTTGTTGCACAAGCCAGCTGTGACCATTCATTTAACTAAGATCACCCAAGTGTCTGCTCAATAAGGATAATGGTCTAATAGGATAGTTTCATGGGCTCAAAATAAGCAACATCTTGCTTCCCAAAATGCACAAAGCAATCATTCAAGAGAAGAGAGCCAACATTCACTGAGCATGGACTGTGTATCAGGTTCCAGGCTAGTAGCATTGCCATGTCATTTTCCCCAGGCTCTTGCAACTGAAGACAATCATACCCATTTTACTGATAAATTCAGGTTTAATGAGATTAAGTTACCTGCCCCAACTCATACAGCTGTTGGCAACAGAACTAGGATACAAGTCAAAGCCTGCCTGGCTGTAAGCCATGCACTCTCTTTGATGCAGCTTACCTCTTCCATGGGGCTGTCCATAACCTCCTGCTGGAAGCGCATCTGTACCCCAACCATGAAAGGGGTGGGGCAGCAGACAGTGGCCAGAAGGCTCTCAGGGACCACAGGGATGTATGTGTGTGCCCAACTAAAGGGGTAGAGCAGAGCAGCTGCAGCGTGAATACACTGAGACAGGGTACTGGAACAAAGAACACAGAATGAATGGGTCATCAAGGCTTCTGTCCTATGCACTGGCTCAGAGCCCCACACCTACAGAAGCTACTGGAAATGTTCCTATGCTAGGTAAAAAAAAAAAAAAATCCAAGTCTGGACGCCATGCTGTTCACAGAGCTTGTAGCTACTTGTTGGTAAGAGGAGAAGGGTAGAAATCAGGAGAGGCGAGGCCCTGCTAACCAAGGTGGGCCCCCTTTAATCTCTATGCCCAGCTAGTTCTCCCAAGTCATTATTAGCTAGAAATAAGAGTGGCTCAGAAGCCATGTCTTCATTTAAGCAGAATATGAGTGAGCATCTGCTCTGCAAAGGACAGGGATAACCCTGGCCTGTCTTTGAAAAATTCATAGTTAACACCAGGCTTTGGTGAAGAAACAGAACCATCAGCAATGTCCCCCTATGGTTCCCTATAGCCATCTGGGGTTACTAAAAGCTACTAGGTTGGTGTCTGAGTTAGTCTGGGAAATTCCTGGGTTCCAGGAACCACTCACTACTCAGAGATTCCGGAAAGTCCCACAAAGGTGGCTCCTCAAGATTTTGCTACAAGGATTCCTCATATCCACGTCACAGCCCAGTCTCCTTCCTTACCTTCAACATACACAGCCCCACTCTGGAGTCCCTATTCTCTACTAGCTCTTATAGATTTTCATTTCTCCAGCCAAACTGCCCCTCATTTAAGCCCAATAAAAACACAGATGCGGAAACCATGGTATCAAGCTAGCACTTCCTGAGTTAGACAGACTAAGTCTTGAGTGCCTAGCTAAAAAACTTGGCTGGCTGGAAGTCCCCTCCCTGCAGCAGCCTCCAGTTTCTGAAAATTCCATGTGGCAAGAAAATAGGAAATGTTAACATTTCCTGGAGAAAGTTCATTCCTGAGAGGTTAATGTGTAGTTTTCACACCCCAAACACAGGTCAGAAGAGAAAGAACCTAGTGGGAGCCTGAGCCCCAGCTACCACAGAAACTTCTTCCACACAGGGAGTAGAGCATTCTCTGAAACAAAAAATGATGCCCCTTTCCACAAAAATTAGCCTATGATATTTTCCTTTTTGGTTATTGCTGACATTATTGTTTTCAACACACAGACCCCTACTCCTGCCAAGCTTCCTTTCCTCTGGAACTCATGACATTCTCTTGATACTCTGTAGCTTCCTCAACTTCCTTCTCTTCTTCTTCCCTAAAGGAGCATACTAGGATTCAGCCCGAAGTTATTTCTTGTTGCTGTGGTGGCACACGCCTTTAATCCCAGCTCTCAGTAGGTAGAGGCAGGCAAATCTGTGAGTCCCAAGCCAGCCAGGCTGCACAGTTAATCCCCTACTCTTTACCGTTTTTCTCTGCCTGTCACATGTGTGCCCACATCCTTTTCAGACTCGAATTCTCTCAAAGGTAGCCGCCAACATGTGACAGCTTCCTACTTCTACACGCAGGCATAACTCAACCGTGAAATGACTGAGAGAAGCAGGCAGTCCTCACCCATCTGCGCCTGGTGGTGTCCTGGGTGTCTCCTACTGTGCATCCTCACCTTTAACCCTCATCACAACTATATAAAGGAAATCCGACCACTTTCATTCTACAGATAAGGGGATCTTGACTTCAAGAAGTTAAGAAGCTGACCCAAGTGGAACTATAGCTAAAGGTGGAAGAAAAAGATTTGAAAGTCATTCTGCTGGTTTCAATATCTATGCTTAAACCCAATACATAACCCTTCATCTCCTTAAGGGCAAACACAGAGTCTTCTTGCTATCTCCCTGCTTGGCATCTGGCAAACAGCTGACATGCAATAAATATTTATTGAGTGAGTTCATAAATGGGTAGATGAGCATATCCTCCACACTATTATATGGCTTCCTGTCCTCTTCTCCACCCTCTTTCCTCCTTAGGCCTGGCCTTGCAAGGGCAGAATCATGTCTGCATTCACACTAGCTGGCTCTGCCTGTATTATACCAGGAATACTCCATGTCTTAGATTATAGTCAGGCAGCAGTCAAGTTTGGAGATGGCAGGACAAGTTGCACTACCTGTTTCTCTAGACCTAAAATGCAGAAGCTGGAAGGTGCACACATGAATCCTACCATCAGACTGCCTTCAAGAAGCAACCATATAGTCCCTTGGATCTGGGGATGCACCTTAGTCTGGCCAGCCAGTGGTGGAGCTTACCTGAGACCTTCTGCCAGGAAGATGATTTTTCTTTCTAGTACTGCTGAGGCAAAGATCTGAATAATCTGCTCAAAATGGAGACAGTGCAACAGAGCACTAAAGTCCACATGTTCCAGGTGGGAGTCTAGGGGCCTTGTCAGTGAGATGAACTGTGGGAAAACCAGAGAGAAAGGCTTCAGAAATACAAAATCGCAGGCTCGGTCCAGGCCTACCCCACTCTTCCCACAGAGATGATCCTGGCCCACCTGCCAGTGGCTTCCTTCTGCTCTGAGAACAGCTGGGTGGAATCTTCAGTATGGCCTAGGAGGTCCAGCCTGGGACACATGCCCATCTCCACATGTTCCACCATGTGCATGTTCTTGAGCAGACCTCTTCTCCTGCCTAAAGCCTGGCATGGTTCAGGCCTCCCACGCACTGCTTTCCTCTCTTCCTTCTTATCCTTGAGCCCCAGATTCTGACCTTGGTCATTTTAAGACACCTTCGTCTTTTTTCTCATGCTACGCACTGCTTTTTCTTTCAGTGTGATTGCCAAATCTTTAACTGTGTATTCTCTGGTGTGTCTGCTCATTTGCATGTTTACTGATGTACCTTCTCCATGGGACTTTTAAGCTCCATGATATCAGGAGTCATATTCATCTTCCTTAACCACTCTACCCAGATAATGCCTATTTCAACACACAGCACTTCAGTACATGTCTTTCCTTCGGTACTTATTTTTCCAGTAACTGAAAATTCATAGTGACTCCTGGTTCTTTGGGAATGACCAGGTTCAGAGGTGTACATTGGAATTTCCAAAGTCCCATAAATCCTGGCTGGAATTCCATTTGCTGTCTCTGTTCTTTAGTAACTAAGAGCAATAGTGCCTACCTCAAGAGATGGGTGTGGACTTAGGGGTGGGGATGAATGATAAGAAATAAAACAGATGGAGACTGTAGGGTAGAGATACAGGAAACACACAAAGAACAGAAGTAAAGTGTAAGAGCAACTGGAAGTCTGGAGACTAGGGACAAACTCAGCACTATATATGATCACAGAAAAGATTCAGTAGACTTAATAGTAAGTAGATGCAGGTGGACATGAGGTTAGAAGATGTAGCACATTTGGGTGAAGTTTTAGCTCCACCGATAATCCTAAGGCCTGACTTTGTTTCCCTTTACTTGAACCTGGTGAATGAAGGAAAAGCAATAAGAGATTCCACAGAATCCTACCCTCTCCAGACAGGGAGAGTCATTCATGTGTTAACCTACCTCCGTGCCTGAGTCAGGGATGAAGCTTTTAAGGGTGACAGTCTTTCCAGGTGCAGGGAAGGGGGCCTCTCGGAGACCTTGCATGAATGGGTAGATGACAGCCATGGAGATCTGATGCCTCTTCTCTACTTCATCTAGTATCTACAGGGGAAGGACCAGAGGAAGGGAAGCAAGACTTAGAAAGATTCTGCTGAATATACCGAGGCTCTCACACTGGTCCTACTTATTCTCTGGTATTCTCTAGGCCCCTCCACTAACTGGCTTCCATTTCATGGACAAATCCTACTTTCTTTTGATTGTCTCTCATATTCCTTCCTTCTCCTGACATCGACATAAAACTACCAAGTCTAGCAAGTCATGTCCCATGTTAGTACTGGCTGGAGTAGGAACCTTGATGTCTAACTTTCTGGGTTATCACTGTCCCATTTACTGTGGACTGTCATCAGGGTGAGGCTGCCACCATCCCTCAGTGTGATTCACAGAAGTAGGATCCACCCAAGCAGAAGTCTATGGAGCTCCTCTCCTACATCCAGAGTCCTTCTGGTTACCAAGATGGGCCATGTCCAGAATTAGATACTCTGCCTTTATCCCATACCCAGCAACACAAGTCCTTAAATTTCTCTTTTAGCTTCATCACAGGTAAATCTCGAGATCCTCACTGCATATTTGCTTTTTGACTTGTGTGCTGCCCTCCTTTTTATGAAGTATTTTCTTATGTTATACTTCATCTGAGTCTCAGACCAACCGAGTAAGAAGAAGAATGAACAATAGTTCTCTCTAAGGGGAAATAGCCTCCTAGATTCCCTTTAAATAGGGTTGAGCCCAGTTTTACCCAATATCCTTGATGCTGGCTGGGCTATCAGGAAGGCATTCTACCAAGGGCTCAAGTTGCAAGGCAAGCAGTCCGGTAGAGTCAGAAAGCTGAACAGGCCTGCCTAACAGGCTTAAAGGAATCTTGTCCTAACCCTACCTTGGAGAACAGGCCAAAGCAGCCAATGCAGCTGATGATGCAGTAAACTTTGGGAAGGCGAGGGCCAGGACCAGCAGGCTGGGGAGGAACAAGAGTTTCCTTCAGGGCTTCAGCTTCCACAAGGGTTTCCCACACATGAGGTCGATGGGGCAAAAGTTGGGGTGCTGTGGATGGGGGTCAATGGCTGTATAGAGAAGGGCCTGTACAGGGGTTCTTTTCATAGAACAGACCAAAAAAAAGGGGGTCAAATAGTCACCAAAGTCAAAATATGGTGATTATTGTTTACAACAGCCACATTATGCAACCAACCTGTGTCTCTCAACAAATGAAAAGAGAAAGATAACCTGTTATGTAAATAAAGAGGAGTGTTATTCAGATAAGTGAAATTATGACATTTTGAGGAAACTGGATATAGCTGGCAATTATTATCTAAAGCAAAAGAAATCAGGCACAGAAAGACAAATATGTGTTTTCAATTTCATATGCAAGATTTGAATTTTAGAAAAATAAGACTTAAGTAAAAGACATGAGGAGCTAGAGATGTGTCTCAATGGTTAAAAGCACAAAGAAGATCCAAATTCAGTGACCTGCACCAACACAGGATGGCTCACAGCCACCTTTTACTCCAGCTCAAGGAATGTCCCTTCTTCTGGCCTAGTAAGACAGCAATACACATTTGCACATAAACCACACACAGACACATACATATGCACATATCCCACACAGACACACATATATCACACACAGAAATACACACATATGCACATATCCAACACAGACATATATATGCATGTATCATACACAGGCACACACATATGCATATATCATACACAGAGAGACAGAAATATGCATATATTACATGCATATAATTTTTAAAAAGAGAGACAGGAGGGCTGAAGAGATGGCTCAATAGTTAAGAGCATTTGCTGCTCTTTTGGAAGACCTAGGGTTTGTTCCCAGCTAAATGGTAGCTCACAACTATTTGAAACTCAAGTTCCAGAGGACCTAGCTCCCTCTTCTGTCCTCCATGGGCATCGGGCATGCATACAGTGGGCTTATATGCATGCACTCAAACACTCATATACTTATACTTAAGAAAAGAAGAAAAAGAAGATCCACCCAAGCAGAAGTCCATGGAAAATTTGAAATTACAAAGGTGATGGAAGTAGTAAATATGTACATGGATTACACATAAGAACACATAATAATAAAATATATTATTTTACACAGTGGACATATGCTAATAAGAGAATAGAAGGAGAAGGAAGAAAAGGAGGAGGAAGGTCTGAGTGGCAGCTTTCAGGGGCCAGAAACCCAAAGGTAAACACTACTGACTCATGGCCAACATACGCTGAAGGTCAGTGAGAACAAAAAGTAGTGTGTCTTAGCCATGAGGAAATGTCTAAAGATGAAAACATTGGAAAGGTGTCTAGAGAATCCTTGTCCTAAGTGCCAAGAATTAAACCTTGTTCAAGATTCAGATTGTCTGGGAGGCTCCAGGCAACAAGGCAAGCAGGCCTGTGTAGAGAAGACTACAGGAAGATTCAGTTGGCGCCGCTCACTGTGTGTAGAAATGTTTGAGCTGGGAGAGCACAGGCCAGAGCCTGGTGTCTTGGGAGGGGAGGGACAGTATGTCCTTGTTCTTGTGGGATTCCAGAAGGGACACTAACATGGTAGCATGTACTCTCCCTATAACCAGCACTGACACTGAGCCTCAGCTTTTGTAGCCGAGGCTTTGGCAAGCCCAGCTGTGGAGCTGAACAGTCTGCAGAGAGGAAGGGGCGGTTCTGAGTAGCACCGACCAGAAGGCGCCTGCAGTATCCAATCTTTCTGCTTCCATCCACATTGGTCAGGACGAATGAGAAGGTCTCCCTAAGAGAGAGCAGACCAAGGATGTGCTCAGTAGAGTCTAAAACAAGATCAAGGAAGTGGAGAGGACAACAAAGGGGCGCTGCTGATTAATCATGAGGGTAATCACCACGGTCACTCATTAAGCACTCAGTGGTGCCAAGCCCAAATGCATCACCTCATCTGAAACACAAAAGAATGTTTCTGAAGGAGGTTCAATTAGTATTACCACTTTAAAGGTGAAGTAACTAAGGCTTGAAGGCTTCTCTTTTTTTTTATTTAAATTAGAAACAATCTTATTTTATATATCAATCTCAGTTCCCTCTCCAATTCTCTCATGCTCCCAAGTGACCCCCATCCTATCCCTCTACTACTCCATAGAAAGGCCTTTTATAGGGAATCATCAAAGTCTGTCACATTATTTGGAATAGGGTCTAGGCCCTTCCCCCGTGTCTCTAGGCTGAGAGAGTATCCCTCTGTGGGGAGTGGGCTCCTAATGTCCATTCATACACTAGGTATAAATGCTGTTCCACTACAAGGGGCCCATAGATTGCAGGAGGCCTGGTTCCATCCTATGCTGCTTTCCAACCTGTCAGTCTTGGTTCCATGAGCTCCCCCATGTTCAGATCAGCTGTTCCTGTGGGTTTCCCCAGCATGGCATTAACCCCTTTGCTCATCACTCCTCCCTCTCTACAACTGGATTCCAGGAATTCAGCTCAGTGTTTAGATGTGGGTCTTTGCTTTTGTTTCCATCAGCTACTGGATGAAGGCTCTATGATGACATACATATAAGGTAGCCATCAATCTCATTATAGGGGAAGGGCATTTAAATAGCCTCTCCCCTATTACTGAGATTCTTAGTTGGGGATAACCTAGTATGTCTCTGGACATTTCCCTAATGCCAGATTAGGTTTTTCTTATCTAAAATTTGAAGTCATGGTCAACTCCCAGTGTTCATGTTGTAAGAAGCCTTTTGATATTGTCTTCTTAGAGTGCACAGACTTCTTTCCAGTCCAGCTTCTGCCAGTGGCAGAGTCAAAAATAGTGACTATTTCCTCCAGTACAGATTAGAGACTCTTAAGCATCTTTGGATAGAGGTCAAGTCACAGCTAAGATCTTTGGCCTAAAGGATCCTAGGCAAACATTTTCCTGGCAAAAAAAAACTCTACCTCTACATTCACACCATGTGAGGGGACCGCAAGGGCTACACATTTGTTGTTTCATCCAAATCTTGTATCCTTGCCCCCAGACTGAGTGATTACCTGGGATAGTCTGTGAGTGGTGCCCACTCATTCCCATCAGGGAAGCAGAACAAAGGAATGGCTTTGAGTAGCCGTTCCTCTTCCTCTTGTTGACCCCGGAGCAGGTTCTCCCTCTGTAAGGAAAAGGCAAGGGGATTTAGGCAGAGGCAGAGGTCAGAAGGCTCTCAGCCTTCTTTCCTGTTAGCATGGAGTACAAAGGTGCCTTTGCCTGGTACCACATAGTCTGTATTCTAGGTCTAGCTGGAATGACCCCAGAGAAAGGACAATTTGTTCTAGGCCACATTAACATAACATTGGGTTGGAATTGAGTATTCTGAGGATTTACATATTTGAAAAGGGTGTTAGAGAGGTCAGCTGGACCCTGAGAGGGTGACAACTGAGAAATACCACATCAGAAATACCACAAAAGAGCAACCTGTCCATTTGCTGAGTGGCTTATAAGAGGGGTTGATGGAATGATGTCCTGTACCTCACCCAGTGCATAATCAGACAAGGAGGCCTCTAATACTTTGGGAGTCTGATCTTGGCCTGTGTTTGCATCTCAGGTTTGCTTGATTCTCTACCACACAACCAGGAAGGGCATGTCTTCTTAGGAGTTCCAGCAGAAGCTGAACTTTTCTGTAGAAAAAGTTGACTGCCGTGGAATTTGGGGAAACTAGGAGGTTCCCAAAGGGGCAAAAGCATGAGGCTGGTTTCCCTGCTCTAGGTGTTCAGTCAGTCCCTTCTCATAAGGCAGGCAGACCTAGATTCTCTGGGTGATAACAGAAAGCTAGGGCGGGCTACAAAGGAAAGAGAGCAGTGACCTCAGAGCTCAAGACCTGGCAGGGAGCTATGGAGTAGAACTCCTCTACCACCTTTAAAACACACCTCTGTCCCCCACACCTGTTTTCTGGCCCCACCTCTCCACTGTCCTTACCTTGGGAAACTGATAGGTGATCGTGGGTTCATAGTCATCCCCTGAACGCTTTCTCTTTAAAGAAACAACAAGAAGGTATTCAAAGAAGTGCTGGCCTCCAGCAAAGCTAGACAGAGAATGCTCCTGGCTCCTTTCTGGCTCTGTGGCAGTTTCCACAGTGTTGTTCTGGGAAGGTCCTAGAATGGAGATGCAAGGGCCCTTTAAGAATTCCATTCCTCCATTCTGTAGTGTGCGCATGTGAGAATCTGGGCAACCTGCATGCCTCAAGGTTATAATGCCAGTGCTGATACCCAAGCCTGACCAGGCACCACCAGTCACGGGGCAGGAAGGCCAGAGCCAAGTGGGCAATTTCCATACCTGTCCTGGAGAACTTGAAACTGTTGAGTGACAGGGAGAAAAGAAAACACTGATGTAGAAACTGAGGTGCCATGCTGTGTAGGCTCTTGGAGGCCCTGATGTCTGACACTGCAGTCTGCCTACCAGCCGTTCTGGTAGTATTTCCTGTGCCCTGAGTAAATCTGTACTAAATAATGGCATGGGGCATGTTCTTATGACCATACCAAGACCTCCACAGGAGACATGACTAGCTCTACAAACTGGCAAGGTAATCCTCCTGGCCTGATCACATGGGGGTCATGTGGATTTGGGCATGTAAAGAAAAAAGGAGGAGCACTCCAGGAGGAAACAGCCCATATGAGGATCACCCCAAAAAGGAAGTAGGCAATCCAGTTCTGACCTGCTCGATGTCGTGGCAAGAAATTTCGGAGCAGCCTGAGAGTTCGGCCTACCCCTTGTCCTTCCATCGTTCTGGGCTTTGGGGGCATGAATATTCTTTCTCCTGCAGGCTGGCCACAGAAAGCCTGAGAAAGTGCCTTCTGCTTTGGTCTCCAATCACAGCTTTATTAAGCTGAACCATGCGCTGTCTCCCAAAGGCAGAGAGCAGTTTCTGTCCTGTGTACTCTGTAGTTGAGCAAGAAGGATGTGAAAGGACCCACGAGGCAGCTTAATGTGGGCACTAATAGAGACAGCATCCTGGCACGGCAGCTCAGCTCTTGGCTCCTCCCATGAGCCCCAGGGTGTGGTAAGAGAAAAGGTCATGAGCAAACATCTCAAGGCAGAGCTGCTTCTGGAATAAGGGCTTTGAGTTCCGGTGCTGCAGACCATGTGGTGAGTTTATTTACAATCTCAGGCAGTGAGGGACGCCTGGAAAAATCAGGCCATGGACTCCAGCAACTCCTGGATATCAGCATAGGTATTTTATAGCCCATACCTTTGGCTGCCCTCTGTTAACTTCTCAAGTTGTTCATAAGAAGCTGCAAAGTCCCACCAGGCCAACTAGCAAACTCTAAAACATCCAGGACTTCAAGATCTCAACCAAGAGCACTGGACTGAACACTTCCTGCAGCCAAAATGCCACTGCCTTGCCCTGGTTCAGGTAAGTAGACTTGTCCATGATTCTCTAAATAACTTCTAGCAAGAGAGGGGTCTCTTGACAGACCCTACGGATACTCTCCCGTTGGTGAAGAACAAAGCCCACCTCTGAGGGATCCTGATATTACAGAATACTACAAAAGTAATCACTTGCCTCCTGTAACATGTCCTAGTCTAAGGTGGAAGACTCTTTCACTGGGACTATTCTAGGGCTCCAGCACAGCCTCTCTTTCTAAAGGAAGCACTGACTCAGGAAATTGTCTTTAGCCTAGAGTAGGGGACTGGTCGCAGCAGCAGCAGAGCATCTTCACCTCTCCCAGACTCCTGCTTAGCCTTTCCTGGTTGGACCAGGACAACATCCTAAGCTTCAGACCCAGTGCTGTGTCTAGAGGTTGAGGAAAAGGGAGAAAGTAGCCATTGATAAGCCAGATTTCTCACAGATAGTCCTGAATACGGAAATGCATGGGATAAGAGGAAAGGGCCTTTGCCAGGAAGTTGCTTAGTGGGGAGGGAGGAAGCTAAAGGATCTGGTGCCTGTACCTGCCACTCTTGCAAAGAATTAGCAGCCCTCTGGTAGGGAATATTTTGCTAAGGTAGGAAGAGTATCTCTTTGCTTCTAAGAACTCTAGAACTGGGCCTTTGTGGCACCAATAAAAGCAGGGACCTAGAGTCCCCACGTTGCCTTGTTGCAAAAACCCCAATCATCATAGGATGAGAGCTGGAACAGTAAGAGGGGTGAACCAGGACACCCCAGGCAATCACTGTGTCTTTCTTCTATCCTATATAAACATGTTACACAATCTTTACTGGTTTTCTTAAGGAACAAGCACCTACCTGATGCAGGAGGGAAAACGGAGGCATTAAGTCATTTGGGCTATTTAAAATAAACAGGATCTGTAGAAGGTGAGCATTATAAAGGTTCCAAATCCAGGAAGAGGCCTTCTGGTGTATTACACAGTCAGCACCCTGTGTGTGTGTGTGTGTGTGTGTGTGTGTGTGTGTGTGTGTGTGTGTTTGGGGATAGAGGTAAGCAAAGGGCTGGAAGAGCCAGAATCATCTTCCTGATCATTCCAGAACCTCAGGAAATATGTCTTTTCCTAAGTCCTTGGGGCAGCATTTTCATTCCATTTCCTCCCGCTTTATCAGGAGAAGTGGGGGAACAGCAAAGTCAGAAATCCTAGACCAAAGAAAAGTAAATAGACTTTTTTAGACTGAGGCTCAAGAGATCCAACAAAAAAAAAGTACGTTCTCCTTCTCTCCCTTCAAAAGGGGCTATCACAGAAAAGCATGAGCAGAAATAATATGCATCAAACTGCATAACACAAGGCATCTCACTTAATCCTTATTGCCCTGCAGTGGATTCTTATCCTCATTTTTTATTGTGGAAGGAGCCTCCCTTCTAAGGAAGTCAAGAGTCTGGTTATACTTGTTCTTCCACCAGGAAGCTTGTCCCACAACCTCCTGAAAGAAGGAGGGGACCCTGGGGACCCTTGATATGACACACACACACACACACACACACACACACACACACACACACACCGATGAGAAACAACTGCCTGAGACAGAAGGGGAAATCCCCCAGGAAGCAGGATAGCAAGAAAGATGAAAAAGCCACACACACCCATATGACATGACAGGTGCTAAACTTACTAACAGGCACATATAGACAGGCCTGCCTTCCTGGTCCTCAACCACAAAGAAGCCCCTCCAGGTACCATTGTTTCCTTTATGTTACTGTAAGGGTGGGGTGGGAGAACAAATAAATTGTGTCCTCTGAACCCTAGGAAGCAGATCCCAGCCATTCAGCAGATACCCAGGTCTAGGAAGCCCAAGAATACCAAGCCAGGATTCTGCAGAAAAAGAAGAAGAAGGAGGAGGAGAAGGAGGAGGAGGAGGAGGAGGAGGAGGAGGAGGAGGAGGAGGAGGAGGAGGAGGAGGAGAAGGAGGAGGAGGAGGAGAAGAACAAGAACAAGAACAAGAACAACAAGAACAAGAAGAAGAAGAAGGAGGAGGAGGAGGAGAAGGAGAAGAAGAAGAAGAACAACAACAACAAGAAGAAGAAGAAGAAGAAGAAGAAGAAGAAGAAGAAGAAGAAGAAGAAGAAGAAGAAGCAGCAGCACAGATCTCCTCCCTACATAAGGGTTGAGCGATTGCAGATGGAAGAGGTACATGTCAGATCAGCAACAGCTGGAGCAGGACTGAGGGTGGCAGAAGTGAGAAAGGGCAAAGAGCTGATCAGTCCCAAGTTACTGCAGTTCCAAGAAGGAAGCCCTGACCTCAACTCCAGGACCCTATTAGAAGAAGAGCCCACTGACCACTTCACTGGAAGGACTGAGCTCTCTGGGAATGACCCTTCCAAACCTTTCTGTCCACTTTTCAGAAGCACGGACTCTGCTTGAGCAAACTCAGGAGTGGCCGCTCAGCCTTAGCACTGGCCAGCCATCAACAGCCACAGATGTCTGTTGAATGAATTCATGAATTCATGAATGAATTAATGAATCCTAACAGCCCTTCTTCCAAATCCCAGTGCTCTACATATGAAGAAAGGAAACTTGATGAGGCATCTCATTTCATCCCTCCCATCTACCCTGAACAGGGAAAAGATTCCCATCTCACAGGTCAGGATTCAAGGTCAGGGTTGAGAAAACAACCCTGGACTGATCTACCTGCACCCCCTCCCCTCACACACACACCCAGACGTCTTAGCCAGTGCTTAAGGTCTTGGGGACACCAGTTTTTGTGGCACGGTTATCAGCAAGGCAGGGACAAGCTGGCTCCCAGGAACCCAAAAAAGGCCAGCCAGTCCAATCCTAGGCTGCTAAGAGGGAAGCAAAGCGCGTCCGGGAGGGCTGGTAGCCCAAACTCTCTAGCCATAAAGTGACTGCACCACAAGCTTCCTGGATGGAAGGACACGTGGCCCACAGCTCAGAGCCCCACAACCGTTGCAGGTTTCTGGTCATCAGGATCCCCCTTGATCCAGCAGATCTGTCCACTCTCTGACCTCTACCTGCTCTCTTCAGTTCAGCTGCCTCCTGCCCAGACCTCCCAGATCTCGCCCAAATTGCTCCTCGATCTTGCCCCTAGTGCCGCACTGAGCCTGCAGTCCTGGTGCCCAGGCCCCCACGCCCTCTACCCACCGCGCTGTAGCCGGCACTAACCCCCATGGCCGCGCTTCAGTCTCAGGCTGGCTCGGAGGCGGCGGCCGAGCCCATCCATGGCCCCTCCAGTGCCCGGCGCCGGCTCCCACGTCCGCGCCGGCCCCGCCCCCCTAATCCTTGACCTTCGCGGGGGCCCTGGAACTTTCACTTTCACGCGGGAGGCGCGGGGAAGGGGGAACTGGGGCGGGGCAGTGCACCTTCCGGGCTCCCGCCCAACCCCTGGTGCACCTGGCCTTCCCGGGTCCCCACCCTACCCCAGTGCGCCTAAGATCTAGGGTGACAGAGGGCGCTAGACCGCACGTCCGGGAGGGGCGGTGCCACTTCACTGTCACCCTCTGAAACTCCACTTTCTGAAACACACTGATAGGTGCCTGAAGAGACCACTACCTCCAGGCAATGACTGATGTTACCACCCAGATGTTTACAAACTAACCAGAGAAGGTGCAGAATTTTCAGACCTCCCTTCTTTCCAGCTAAATGCCCGTCCTTGCAACTATTTGGGTAGGTGGCTACTTCCAGTTCTTTGCTTTGTCACCTCTTCCTGGAGACTCCTGAGAAAGGACCAGAGAGGTGGATTACGGTACTGTCCCCAACTTCCATTTGACTTTGTTAGTACACAGATCAAGAAAACCAGGATATTACGAGCCTGGCTACTGTGTGAAGATTGTGAGTGTCAGACACTAGGATTATGAAATCTTCTGGAAATGGTTAGGTGATACAAATTTGAAGGATTACAATTGTCAGCATTATTACCGCTTCCACTCCCCCTTTGAATCCCTGAGACCAGCACAGCAGCAGCCCAGCCTTTCTTCTCTCCTCACCTCCACTGATTTCTAAATAGGCCCAGACTTTAGATTGCATCTATTAACCAGGACACTGTGATAAGCAACACCCCATCCCCTCACCTCCTCACTCCCCGCCGCGGGTTTCTGTGGAACATCTTCTCTTCCTCCCAGGATAGGGCAGGTATCTGTAAAAGAGGAATGGGCAGAGTCTGCTTGAACTTTTATCTTGGTTTCAGGAATAAAAGGCAAAAAAAAAAAAAAAAAAGGAAGCGAAGATCCACAAATATACAAATATATGCCTGGAATCCACAGTCCTCTTTGGTCTCTCCATGTTTTGCCCCCCAAGTGACTCTGCATTCCTCAGCTCTATAGTTCAGAAGGAATTGGAGACCCAGCCCTTGCATTAAATTGACTATTCTGAACAGAGGTTCTATGAGTTGTCTTCACGCTGGATGCAAGCAGTTACATTTAATTATATAATTTGTTTTTCTTTCCCATCCCCCAGATCCTTGCATGAAAGAACATAGAAGGACATGGCTGTTCCCAAGTTCCTTCTCTTATGAGACCCACAGCTTATGCATCTCTCATAAGAGAAGGAGCTACTCATGAAAACCTTGTCCAAATTATTGAGGTTATTGTGTCTTAATTGACTCAAACAGTGTTGTGTGTGTGTGTGTTTTTTTTAAACAGATGATTAAGAATACATGTGCACCAAGAAGACAAGGACAAGAAGGTTAATGGAAACAGTATTTGAAGCAACCTTAGTGTGAAAAACAAAACAAAAACAACAACAACAAAAAACCACCCCTCATGTTCTTTAACAGAAAAATAGACTAATCATGGCAAAAGTATACAATTGTGTATTGTGTGCATCAATAAAAGTGAATTAACTCCTGTTTTTGTGCAATATAATGCCCATACTGTGCAAATGTGATGTTGAGCAAGAGTTACCAGACCTCAAAGAGCTATGCTTCAATTTATGTAAAGTTTGAAACTAACCTATATTATGGGCAGTCAGGATGGTGCATCCTTTTAGGGAGGAAGGAGGAAATAATGGCTGGGGGGGTACCATGGAGCCTCTGGGGGGGATAATGGCTGTGAGATACCATGGGATGTCTGGTGTTGGGGGGAAATAGTGGCCATATCCACTCCTAATGTGTTGATAAAGACATTTATTAAGAGGTTTCTCTTTGAACTTTTTGTTGTTGCTATTATTTGAGACAGGGTTTTTGGAACTCTATAGACCAGGCTGGCCCTGAATTCAGAGATATAACTGCCTTGGCTTCCAGAGTGCTGAGATTAAAGGCATGTGTCACTGTCACCACCACTTAGCTATTTAAAAACTTTTTAATAGGTATATGAGGCTTTCACTTAGACTAGAGTAATGTCAGCAGAGCTGTTGATGATAGTAGTGAAATGGAGGTAGAAACTGGCCAAGAATGAAATTCAAAATCATTGGAATATGAGGATGTAAAATCTACATTTCTGAGAAGGATGAATAACAGCAGGTGGAAACATTCAGTGACCCAGAATTGAAGAAACATTTGTGTTTGACATGGTGGGTTCTATGAGAAAGGCAGGAAAGCATTTGTTGTTGGCAGAGAGACAGGAATGGGCAAAAAACAAAGGCTTGTAGCTCAAAAAAAGAATGAGTGGAAGAAACAAAGTCTGAGAGGAGAGGAGAGGAAAGGAGGGAAAAGTAGGTAATACAGGCTTTAGTATAATTGGGGCATAATTGTGTTTTATTAGGAATATATTATTTTATAAAATGAGTTTCATTTTGACATTTTCCAAAAATATACAAAATGTCCTTATGTCTGGACTCCCTCCCTTATAACAGTCTCACTTTCCCCCATATAGATTTAAGCTAGATTTTGCCAATGGGAGAAAACAGGCATTATTTATCTTTCTAAGTCTGATTATTTTACTTAACATGGTGATCTCCAATTCACTCATTTTTCTGCAAAGGTCATAATTTCACTCTTTTTCATGGCTGAATAATGCTCCAATGTGTATATATGCCACACTTTTTATCCATTCATACTTTAATGGGTACCTAGGCTATTCCATAACTTCCTATCTTACACAGTCAAGAAATGGGCATGGTTGCGTAACTATCCCAAGGCTTCATGTCATTAGAAGTGGGAAAGTTCCCATCAGCTGGGAGCTTGGTGGAAGCTTTTGCCAATCACAAAGCAAGAATTCCAGCACATTACCAACTGCCTAGAGCCATCTCCCTTCCCAGGCATAATCCTGTGAATTTTCTAGGAGTCTTACCTGAAAGCTCTTTACAGGGAAATGACATGTTACAAAACCCTCTTTCAGCTCTAGTGATTTCTAGCATTATTTATGTAACATACCTCTGGAACCACCTTACAAGTCTCTTTTATCAAAAGAGAGAAAGGGGGAGGGGGTCTTAATAACCTTTTGAGTTGTAGCTCCAGAGTCACTGGAGGTGTGTGTGTGTGTGTGTGTGTGTGTGTGTGTGTGTGTGTGTGTGTTTCTTCCTGCTATTATCTCTCTTGGAAAGCACATACACTGACCTGGACATGCGTCCTTCTGACCACCTCTCATTCTCACAACCACGATGCTTCAGCCTATATTAAAATATCATTGAACAAATTTTGACTCTGTTTCACTATATTGGCTAGTCCTGAAATTCTCTTCAGCATCAAAGCTTGAATCCCAATTCAGCCAGAGTTAAGGCTCTTAAAAGTCTAGGAGAATGTCTCAAGTTGATGAGATGGCAATGTGGAGGTATCACCACTGACACCGTTTTTTAAATATGCTAACTTCTACTCCTTCAGGTGTACACCCATGAGTGATTTAAGAAGATCATGTGATAATTCTAGTTTGATTTTTGAGGGTCTTCCATGGTGATTTCCATAGTGGCTGTATTATTTTACATTCTTGTCAGAAATACATGGTTTCCTTTCTTCTACATTCTCCACCCCTCCCTGTTGTCTTCTTGATGATTCTGATTGAAATGAGACATAATCTTAGCATATCTTTGATTTGAATTTCCTTTATGACTAAGAATGTTTTAACACTAAAAAACAATCTGTACATTGATCAGCTATATTTCTTCTTGTGAGAACTCTCTGAGATAGGTGTGGTAATCAACACTGGTAATACTTTTAACACTTGGGAGACAGAGACAGGGGGACCAGAATTTCAAAGTCATAGCTACACATGGAGTAGAAGCCAGCCTGGGTTACATGAGACTCTCAAAATAAAACAAACACCAATGAATGCCAGATCATCGCCTTACATGGGTACACTTCTTTAAAGGCCCACCCTCACTGACCCACTTCTATTAACTAATCTCTCTCCCTAAAGTTTGGGGATCAGCTATTCAAACACATGAACTTTGGAAGAAAATTCCAGTCTCAAATCATAGCATTTTACCCCATATCATCCGAGGCTAATGACAGTCTCACAAACAAAACTCATTCAGTCCTTACTGCCCCTTCCCAAGGAATCAGAGCTGTAGGCAAGGGTATTTCCTACTTTCTCTGTGTAGTCCCTCTGTTTCTCTATGCTTTGCAAAGGCCGTAATATCTCTACCATTATTACTATTGCCCCTTCTTTCTTCATGTTATGGTCTGTGCAAATCACACAAAGGAAGCGTCTAATTAGCTATCTTACCCCAAAGTCTAGAGATTTGCTTTAATAGGAATAAAATTTAACCAAAGGGGGAAAATGAATATAGACATAAATAAGTTCATAGATGAGGAAGTGAAACCATGAAAGACCTCAATTTCTGTTAAGAAAAAGGTTTCCTGCAACCTTTATAGTGATCACTCTATTCTTCAACTCACCACTAGATTGGCTGTTAGGAGGAAGAAAAGCCTGCCCTTTAATCGAGAGAGCAGTGGGAGGGTATTGCAAGCAAAAACACACACAATTCACTAAGGGATGCAGTGGGACATGACAGAATGAACTTAGGCATTTGAGATTCATAAACATGGACTTCAGCCCCACTCATTCCGCTCACACTGCATTCTTGGGCTAGGCATGCCCAGAACCTCATTTTTTTCCTCAGATAATAAAAGCACCTTGCAAGGGTTGTTGTGATGATTAGAAAGAACACCTTTGGATGTATATGTAACCCAGTTTCTTTTCTTTACACTTGTTTCAACCCTCAACTCATTGTAGTCTCAGTGAGTTCAAAGACAGAAGGTAAGATAGGTTCTTGCCTCTGGGCATCTCTCAGAAACTCCAAGAAGCACCAAACTTCAGTTCTATTAGTGTCCGTAGAGACTCAAACTCTTTTCCATCCTGCAATTAGGCACTTTTTTCCACTGAGGTAGACTGCTACTTGTCCCCTCTGTGCCACTTTGCTTAACCTGCCTTCCTTTCTACACCATGATAGTTGAGAACATCAATGAGGCTTATGTAGAATTTGCTGAGGACTTAAGTTTTTGTTTCATGATAAGAGAAGCTGCAGGAAGTTGAATTTAAAGAGGAAGTACTGCAGCTGTTGGGGGGTGCACAGATCTTTCCCTTCTGGATGCTTCTCTGCTTACCTCTTGACCTACCTCCATGTGGTAGCGATCTGCTGAACTATTCTACTGGAAATGCCCTTGAGTCTATATTGCCTCAGAATAGTCATAGCAATGTTTACTCAGTTGAACACAGAATCATATATAAAATATATATAATGTAATATATATATATGGACTTCCCCCAATAATGGACCTGTGGGGGCTCAGTGATACCATCAAATAGTCTTCCTCTTGAAGTATCCTTCAAACCATCTAAATTCTTGGCTTCTGATCTGCAACAAATAATTTAAGCAATATATATCAAACAGAAACATGCAATGGCATCTAAAATCATAAAAAGAACACCTAAATACTGGAAACAAAGATGGCATTTTATGTTGTGACAGAGAACACCTGAAGCTAGCTTTGCAAACTGTTGTCCCAGGCAAAGGAGTCTGCAGCTTAATTGATAATGAACAACTTGCTGGGGTATTCCTTCCTATTTTTGGAAGTTTTTTTCTTGAATGAAGAGCCCATGTGATTGGTTTGTTCTTTGTGTATTCTCTTGGATAGTCTCACTTTGGAGCACTTTGCCCCTTTGCCCCTCCTTGCATCATTCTTTATACTTACCTCTGTCTCAAGTCTTTCCTTTCTCTTTTTCTCCTTTTCTCCCTCCCTTATAGCTTAAAGCTGATTTCAAACACAATATATAACCAAGGCCATCCTTGGATTCTTGATTCACCTACTTCTGTCTTCAGAGTACTGGAATTATAGCATGTAGGAACATGTGTGACTTCATTTGCATATTATTTGTTGCTTAAATGACTTTTTCTGAGAAGGTTTCTTTGACTTTTTCCACAGTTCAAATAAGAGTTTCTTGTTACAACCCCAAATCACACAATTTCCTTTGTTTTCTCAAGACTATTTCAATTATTACACTTCTCTCTACATATTCCTGAGGTTGCTTATTCAACCACACTCTGCTTTTCTAGAGTTACTTCCAGAGGCAGAGGTGCAGAATGAATAACAAAAATGCAGAGACAGATACTGAAGTTCAAAAAAGCAAAGCAGCCAGCCACTAGAGAGTTCTCACCTCTACCAATGCTGAGACAAAAGGGGCGATCCACTGAATCTCAGATTGCATCTCCAGACTGTACTGCTCTCCAACAAGCCTCAGAATCCTAGACTACCCCCTGAGGCTGCACTGAGCTCCTTATATACTCTCTAGTTCTGGGATTAAAGGCATGAGCTTTTTCTCTTTTAGACTGATTTGCTCTAATGTAGCCCTGGGTGGCCTTGAACTCACAGAGATCAATCTGCCTCTGTCTGCTGAGTCCTGGGATTAGAGGTGTATGCCACCCCTGCTCAGATTCTATGTCTGACTCATACAGCTTTTGGAATTAAAGGCATGTACCACCACTACCTGGCCTCTATGGCTGTGGCTAGCTTTACATTCTGATCCCCAGGCTAACTTTATTAGATCATAAACAATATATCACCACATAGATGTCTATGTTACTTCTTCTCATCTCTAAGTCCCTAATGTTTACCATACTTCCAGGCCCATGCTAGGTAACCAGCAAACACATGATGAGTGAATGAATGGATAAAAGGATGAGTAGTCTGCCCAAGGACTGTCCAGGAAGAAAAAAAAAGTAACTGAATCATTTTGCTCTTCTGCTCAGAGAAAACTCTTTAGTGCCTAAAAGTCCACTTTCTTTTATCTTCTCAAGACTGTGTCTAGTTAGTGGAATGTGGTCATGTGTAGGTCCCTGCATGAATCCCTGGGGCACCTTGAGCAAGCCTGAAGCTGCTGGCTAAAACTCCTTGACCCAAGGCTGTTGTTGGTACTCTTCTTGTTTTTGTTAACATACACCTCGTGACAACACATACCTCATGACAATACACCTCGTGATCATAGACAGCTCATAGGGAGGAGCTAAGCCTAAAATTCCTGTAATTTTCCACTGTGCTGTAAGTCAGTATTTAAGCCTGTTCCGTACCCTCAATAAATGGCATGCGGCATTTGGCATTCTGACATTGCCATTGAACGAATGACCTGCTGTCTTGTCTTTATTTCAATCTCTAGGCCTTCACCCGGCTCATGGACTAGATCGTAGATGGGGCACTACAAGTGGAGGTCCCACCGAGATCGGGAAAGAAAGGATCACCTAAGAGATCGCCCTCGAAGGCCGGCCGGCAAAAGTAAGTGATGAGGGTGTATTGAAGGATGGGTGCCAGTAACTGCAAGGAAAAGCTTAGCGGGCAATTAGTGGCCCTATTGAAAAGGCAGGGCACCAAGACAGCTATAGAATTTTTTTGAAATATTAGAGAAACATAGCGCCTGGTTTATGCAGTCTGGAGGCGTTAACATCCCGGATTGGGAACAGGTAAAAGAAGACCTCCAAAAGGCTTATAAAGAAGAGGGGCCTGATAATTTCCCTATTGCCACCCTTTCCCTTTGGTGTCTAGTTAAAAGTGCGCTCCTGAGTAACAATGTTAAAGTAAAAGAACAGTCGGCAGAAATGAATAGGACTTTTGAGGAAATACAAGATTTAGAATCTGTAAAGTCTATCAGGGAACAAGAGGGATCCCAACTAGATAATGATAGTTCTACCATAACTGATGAAGAGGATACTTTGGAATCAGAAACTAAAGCTGATGAACACATATGCCGTTTGCCATGGCACAGCCCCTTTTGTGATTCCAATTCCTTTAGTAGGGCCTCTACACCTCAAGGGTTAGAGGAGGAGGCCAAAGATTTAATAACTAAGGCTGAAGCATTAGAAAAGGAAAGGCAAGTGTTTCCAGTAATTGAGACAGTGGATCCTCAGGATAACAGGGTTAGGGAGCACAACCCACTAAATTTTAAGGATATAAAACAGCTTAAAGAGGCTGTCATTACTTATGGGCCCCATGCTCCTTTTACTCAGACAATGTTTGAGTCTTTCACAGCGTTAAATTGCACCCCTAGTGATTGGATGCAGCTCTGTAGAGCCGCGCTGAGTGGAGGTGATTATTTGCTCTGGAGAGGCGAATTTCAAGAATTTTGCAAGAAAACCTGATGGGAGATGTTATTCTGTAAATGTTTCTCATACTGGTTAAGTAATAAAGCCTGTTGCCAATAGGAAACAAGATAGGTGGGGCTAGGAGACCAGGAGGAGGAAAGAGGAAGTAGTTGGGAGGAGTCAAGATGTAGACCAGGAAGGAAAGAAGATGCCAGCCGCGGCTCCCGGATAAGATGAGCCACGTGGAAATAATTAGATAAGTAGAAATGGGTTAATAATTAAGACAGAGCTAGCCCATAAACAATAATGGTAACTGGCCAACTGGGTTGTATCAAATACAGAGTCTCTGAGTGTTATTTGGGGCTCACGTGGTGGCGGGACCTTGGCGGCAGGACTGGGAAGCCGGGGGAGGAAAAATCTGCTGTAACAGAAACCGCACAAAGCAATGCTGCTGCCAGATTTCCTGCTAGGAATTTAGTTATGCTCACAGGCACGGGGCAATATGCTACCCTTGCAGCTCAAATTCTTTTTGACCCAGCAGTCTATGCACAAATTGCTGCTGCTGCTACTAGAGCTTGGAAAGCCCTGCCTAATAAGGCTGCAGGAGATCAACTATCTAAGGTATTGCAGGGACCATCTGAGCCCTATTCAGAATTTGCAGACTGCCTCCCATAGCTGGCAGGTCACATTTTTGATGATGTTGAAAATGCCATGCCCATAGTTAAACAATTGGCATTCAAAAATGCAAACAAGTATTGTAAAGAGGCTCTACATCCTCATAAGGCCAAAAGTCTTAACGATTATATACGCATATGTTGGGACATAGATGGTCATCACATTATGGACCAGGTTATCTCTTCAGTTATGACAAGAGGTGGGAACAATGGAGGAGCAAGGCCAAAGACTTGCTTTGGATGTGGACAACCAGGACATTTTAAAGGGAACTGCTGTGGCTCCAGAATGTAGTACTCAGTTTCTTTAATGGTCAGATGATGAAGGACATAAGGTCTTTTTCAACCTTTTGTGTTAAGTCATATCCCTGTTAATCTTTGGGGAAGATATGTGCTTCAGGCCATGGGAGCAGTCCTTACTACTGAGCCTGTTAAAAATATGCTGGCTGACCAAGGTTATGTATAAGGAAGAGGGCTGGGTAAATTCCTACAAGGTGTTCCTCAGTCTGTTGCATCTAAAAATTTAATTATCAAAAGAGCTGGAGATCGCTCTGGGTTGGGACATTTTCCCTAGGGACTATTGCTGTGCATCCTGTTCCCATTCCTATTATCTGGAAAACTGATAACCCAGTATGGGTGGAGCAATGGCCCTTATCTATTGAGAAATTATAGGCTGTACATCAACTTGTAAAGGAACAATTAGAGACAGGACATATTGTTCCTTCCACTTCCCCATGGAATACTCCAATTTTGTTATAAAGAAAAAAATCTGGAAAATGGAGACTCCTACAAGATCTTCGAGCTGTTAATGATTGCATGCAAATTATGGGAGCCACACAACCTGGCTTACCTTCCCCTGTAGGTATTCCTCAAGGCTATCATTTATTAGTTATAGACTTAAAAGATTGCTTTTTTTAGCATTCTTTTGAATCCTCAGGACAGTGAGCAATTTGCATTTAGCATTCCTTTTATTAATTTAAAAGAGCCTTATAAGAGATATCAATGGGTGGTGTTGCCTCAAGGAATGGCCAATAGTCCTACTATTTGTCAAATTTATGTATCATTGGCCATTGCCCCCATTAGAGAAAAATTTCAATCCCTGTATATTATACATTATATGGATGATATTCTTTTAGCTGGACCAAATCCTAAGAAAGTAAATGAGGCTTTTGGGGAATTGCAGCATAATCTTCAACTAGCTGGCTTAAGAATAGACCCAGAAAAGATGCAACAAGAATTTCCCTATCAATACCTGGGTCATCAATTGTTATATTCTGGTATCTATCCTCAACAGATTACTTTAAGGTTGGACAAACTGACCAGCCTTAATGATTTTCAAAAATTATTGGGACATATAAATTGGGTTTGATCTAGTTTGGCTTTAACCACTGGGCAGCTTAGACACTTATTTGATATTTTACAAGGAGATTCTGATCCCACTTCTCTACGCACCTTAACGCCTGCTGTGTGAGAATGCATACAGCTTGTGCAAAAATGCCTTCAATCTGCACATTTAAATTATATCGACTATTCTCAGAACTTGATGTTATTAGTCTTTGCTTCAGCGTATTCCCCTACTGCAGTGTTTTGGCAAACTGGTCCTATATTATGGGTGCATGAACATGCCTCCCCAATAAAGATAGTTAAATCTTATCCCCAGGCAATGCTTTGTATTATTAAAAAAGCATACAAAATGAGTCTTCAGGTTTTTGGCAAGATGCCAGATGTAATTGTTACTCTCTATACTCAACAACAGATACAATGGCTTCAGCAGTTTGATGAGGATTAGGCACATTTCTTGTGTTCCACACCCTGCCACTTTGATAGTCATTTTCCTTCCAGTAAGTTAGCTCATTTTTTTAAAAAATCACCCTGTGTGTTTTCCCAAGGTTATTTCCCCAAATCCTTTGAAGGGGGCTCGCAATGTATTTACAGATGGCTCTTCAAATGGTTGTGCAGTAGTTGTTTCTTTTCCCATTATTAAACACTCTGTACTTAAAGTGAAGTCTTCACAATTTGCAAAATTAGCTGCAGTGCAATTAGCCCTTCAACATTTTTCTGATGAGCCATTTAACTCATACACGGACAGTAAATATGTGTATCATATATTTGCTCCCTTGAAAACTGCTGCTTATATAGCTCTGGTCTCTCGTGTACAGGGGCATTTACTAGCCATACAAAGCCTACTATGGAGGCGCTCTCATCCAATTCTTGTAGGACATCGCTGAGCGTACTTTGATTTCCCTGGCCCTTTGAGTGAAGGAAATGCCATTGCTGATTTTAATACTAAATCAGATAGTGCCATTATGATGATGAGAGAGTCTGGTTATGAAGCAGCTTGTAAAGCTCATACAACCTTCCACCTTAATGCAGGGTTGCTTAAATTCCATTTTAAAATTACTAGAGACCAAGCTATTAATATAGTTAAGAATTGTCCCCTATGTGCAGAGTTCTTACCTGTTCCACAGCTTGGACTTAACCCCCAGGGTGTCACGCCTAATGATATCTGGCAGATAGATGTTACTCATGTTCCTTCCTTTGGCAGACTACAATTTGTTCATGTATGTGGATACCCATTCTCATCTCATATTTGCCTCTGCTCATACTGTAGAAAGGCTTAAGGATGTTAAGAGGCACTGTTTACAAGCCTTTGTTTATATGGGAATGCCCAGACAATTAAAAACTGATAATGGCCCTGCTTATACTAGTCAGGGTTTCAACTCTTATTGCAAAAAAATTTTTATCTCACATAAGACCAGCATCCCTTATAATCCTCAGGGTCAGGCCATGGTGGAATGTGCACATCACACAATTAAAGCCTATCTTCATAAAACAAAAAAGGGGGAGTTTACAAGGTCTCCTCATAATCATCTTTCTCTTGTCCTTTATATTTTAAATTTTTTAACTATTGATGGCGCTGCTTGATCTGCGGCTGACAGGCATTGGCGCCCTCGGTCATCTGACTATGGTTCAGTTATGTGGAAGAATTTCACTACTGGACAATGGTGCAGCCCTGACCCAGTTTTAGTATGGGCCCGAGAGTCAGTTTGTGTCTTTCCACAAGACGCAGATAACCCTGTTTGGGTGCCTGAGCGGCTGATTCGCCATATGCAGAGGGACCATGATTGTAACAGCCAGAAAGAAGGGCCGATGGGCCTTCAAGAATCTACCCATTCTGATGCCTGTGAGTCTGAGTAGCCATATGTGGCCCTTTTTCCTGACCACTAATTATACCTTGGATCAAATGGCTATAAATTTACACTTTGATCCAAAGGACAAGAATTTCACCTTGTATTTTGGTTCCCTTCTTTTGTTGTAACCAATGCTACTAATTTTGGAGAAAGTTTCAATTGTTTTCAGCAGGTCTGCCATCTGTAACACCTGTCATGGGCCATGTACCCCAGGTGTGCAGCAGAGAAGGAGATTTCAGGATCAAGGCTGCCAGTGCCACCTTTGCCACTGAAGCAACAGTTTCTATGATATCCCTCTCCCAATCTGTAAATACTGCAAGCACAGTGGATCAACTATCAGGTGATTTGATTGTAACCTTAGCCACCCAAAACACAGTTGATTATTTAGTACAGATTGGCATTTTTAAGCTAAATTTACAAACTAGCCTCCTATATGAACACTTGAATTTTTTGTGAGAAGCTCATATGGCTTCTTGTTCTCTGTCTTTCACACATATCTATGTTAATGCATCATTTTTCTCCAGAAATCCTGGAGTGATCAGTTTTTAAGTTATACACAAGCTTTAGCCATGCAGACTATTAACACCAATAAAATCTGAGTACCACTTGCCAGTGCAGAAGACCTTTTACAAGGGCTTCAACTTGTGGGCAGATTATTGGGGTTTGTAGCCCTTGCACTTGTCTAATGCACAGCATTAGACAGGCCCAGGCCAACTTTCATACAAGACAGACAGTGTCTTTGGCTCAAGAGAAAATGCCTCTGCCCACATGTGGCTGACAAACTATTCACCAATGATGGGTAAGGCAGAGGGGACAAATATCCAACCTAAGACAGGGGTGTTACGGGCCTGGGTGACCTCTCCAATGATGGGTAAGAAATTATGCTGACATCCTCTGCCACCTAAGACAGGTGTTAGTTTATATTAAAAGAAATGAGGACCTGTAGGTCCCTGCATGAATCCCTGGGGCACCTTGAGCAAGCCTGAAGCTGCTGGCTAAAACTCCTTGACCCAAGGCTGTTGTTGGTACTCTTCTTGTTTTTGTTAACACACACCTCATGACAACACATACCTCATGACAATACACCTCGTGACCATAGACAGCTCATAGGGAGGAGCTAAGCCTAAAATTCCTGTAATTTTCCACTGTGCTGTAAGTATTTAAGCCTGTTCTGTACCCTCAATAAACGGCATTCAGCATTTGGCATTCCGACATTGCCATTGAACGAATGACCCGCTGTCTTGTCTTTATTTCAATCTCTAGGCCTTAGCCGGGTTCGTGGAATAGATTGTAGAGTGTGGGCGCTACAGTCATGGCAGACTTGGTCTCCTTTTTAAAAACTGATTTTCACTGGGCATGTGATTCTTCTATGGCCATCGAAAGGTAAGGAGAAGTCAGTCTTAATAAGAGACCAATAAAATTTGCTGAAGAGTTCTGGGATGAATTGTTCCATATGGATGACGTTTTTCCATTTCTGGGTACCATTGTGTCTTGTATACATTATGGAAACTGCTGAAATGAAGCCAGAATGTGTAACCTACTAGGGCCATGCTTCTAGAGAAAAATTAGGGATGTCTAGCAAACTTGAAGCTGCCACATTTATATACCTCTTGTTACCTGAGATTATAAGCCACTTATGATTTGATTTCTAAACATTTAATGGCGGATGTTTGTTGTTGTTGTTGTTGTTGTTGTTGTTGTTGTTACTGTTGCTGCTGCTGCTGTTACTGCAAGGATAAGTTCTCTATAAGCCAGGTTAACCTCATGCTCATCATGTTAACCTTCATGCTCTGCCTCCCAAATTCTGGGATGGCTGGTATGAGCTATGATGTTTGGATTCTACATATATCTTATATAACATTCTAACACAAATGCTCATGCAATGTACAGTGCAGTACATCTGCCTCTCTAAGTGAGCATAAGTTCCCATGGCATTGAAAATAAATAAATAAAATGTATGAAATATCCTACAATACCTTTTGTTTTGTTTTTGTTTATGTTTTTTGTTTTTTTTTGTTTTTGTTTTTGTTTTTGTTTTGTTTTGTTTTGTTTTTGAAGACAGGGACACACTACATAGCTAAAGCAGCCCTCAAACCTCATGCCAATGATCCTGTCTCAACCTTCAGAGTATAGGGGCTATAGTGTGCACCACCATGCCCTGTTTCCTATAGTTTCTTCACCATCACAATTATGTGTTGCAACTAGTAGCTTTAAAATTCTGAGAGAACCAAAGAACTGACAGGGGTTCAAGTCCAAGCACCCACATGTGACAGTTTATAACCATATATAACTACAGTTCCAGGGCCTCCGATATGTCCCACCTTTGAGAACACTGCAATCAGGTGCACAGCATCCCTCACATATACATAATTAAAAATAAAATAAATAAATCTAAGACACTCAAGATTGCTAGAATCTTTTCTGTGGACTCTGGAGCCACACCACTTTGATTTGGATATGAGCTTTACCTAGTATTACTTTGTTACATTAGATAAGTTTCTTAATGTCTTCAGATTTGATGACGATAATATTGGAACCTAATCTCACGGTTTTAAAATCATTAAATAACCCAATATATAAATCATGTTCATTTAATTTAAATTTTAATTAAGCCTTTACTGTACAAGAGACATTTCATTATGAAAATTTCATAATATTATCGGGCTTTCCTCATATTCATTTCTCACTACCATTTCCCAAACCTCCTATTAATAAAAAGTTGCTGTACTCTTTCTCCTCCTAAATGGTTCCCTTTGGTTTTATATCTTACATATAATATACAAGGATAAGTCTTGATCTTTGATCTTTTATAGAGGGAAAGTATGCAAAAGTATGCAATATTTTGGTGGCTGGACACATGGATCAGTGCATGAATACAGTACTATTCTGTCCCTGCCCACATGTGAATACACACACACACACACACACACACACACACACACACACACACAAATAAAATAATCTTCAAGCCATGTCATATTTTGTCTTTCCTTCTACTTTTATTTGTCCCTCCATTCTGAACTTTCTCATAGATCCATTTATACTTTCATGACATATGTATGGTTACATAGTATGTATGTATTTAACTGTATGTGTGTGTGTGTGTATATATATATATATTTTTTTAAATAAGATTTTGAATTTGAGAGAAAATATGGTATTTATCTTTTTAGTCTGGTTTTATTTCACTTAACATTGTGACATTGGGTTTGATCTATTTTCATACAAGTGACATAATTTCCTTCTTCTTTGTGGCCGAATAAAACTCCTCTGTGTGTGTATGTCAGATTTTCTTTTTAAATAGGATCTTATTGTGTGGTTCTGGCCAGCATAGAACTCACTATAGCAACCGGGTTGACTTCAAATTTGTAGTGATTCCTCTGATTCTGCTTCCTTGGTGCTAGGATTGCAGGTTTATCTGACACCAAGTTTTATGTAGAACAAGCTAGCATCAAACTTGGCATGCAACTGAACTCCTGTCCCTATTGCTTATACATCCCAAACACTTTGATTGCAGGTGTGTAGTACCATACCTCACAGATTTGTGTCTCCCCAACTCCTCCTCCCAGGTATACTGAAAATAATACAACATGGCAGGGATCATTCACATGGCTATCCAGCATGTTTGAAAATTCATTCCGCTTAGTAGGCTACATGTCTGGTGGGAGAGACTTTTGGAGTCCAAAAGCTTCAGCATCTCCTCAATGGATCTACTTCAATAATTGGATTGAAGACTATGACCCCAGGAACATAATTATCCCTCTTTTTCTCCTGATGTTGCAGCATGATGGAGCCAAGACTACATAGGGAGACCTTAATATGTTAATGTGGCATATGACTCACAGGGCTTCTCTGAATGTGCTTAAGTGGATGTATGATGCACCTGGTATCTTGCTGTGGATGAGTGACACACCTGCTATCTTGCTGTGTATGTGTGGCACACTTGCTGTCTTGTGGAAGGGTGACATGTCTGCTATCTTGCTGTGGATTATTGACATACTTGCTGTTTTGTAGTAGATGAGTGACATACATGCTATCTTAAGTCTTAGCTGACCTCAAGTTATATTATTAACTTAAGATGTGAGGTCCACAAAAGTTCTAGTCTTTCTTAATGTAAGTTATATTTTCACAAACTGCATCACCATATAATTGAAATTGCAAGTGGGTTGTCAGCCACCTGACACAGGTGCTGGGACCTGAGCTTGGATAATCTTTAAGAGTAGCATGTTCTCTTAACCACAGTTATTTCCTTAGCCCCTTATATATGGATTATAATTAACAAATATAATCAATATTCTTTTCTTTTTTCCTGACCTTCAATGAAATATCTTCATTGCTTTGATTGGTTTCCATATCCTATTTATTTCTCTGTGCCTTATTGTCTCATTGATTTCCATTCTCTGTCCCTTTATTGACAAGAAGAATCTAAAATTATAGAAATTTAATTAGAAAGGACAGTATTAACGTCATGGATATGCTCCAAGCTGACCCTGCTACTGCCCAGGGGACTCAGACTGACAGTTTCAGGAGTTGAAATTCTTCTACCAAGCCTGGCTACCTTGCTGGGCTGAAGCATCCTCCACAGACAGCCAGTTAGAATCCCAGATCTCTCTCTCTATAAGCCCCTGTCATGAACACAATAAAAGGATGCATAACTCCCTTTTACCCCCCCTTTTCATGTTAAAAAAATTAGACAACATTGAATAGTGAAGCCTCAATACAGTCCCAGAACATAAAAAGAACACAGCAATTAGTGTTTGTTTGTGTTATTTCATTCACACCTGACTCCAGCATCTCTGGGTTCATTCTTATGGCAAAACTCAAGAAGGGATTATATCCCTGTCATTTTCTTGTCTCACCTTATTGCTCCTACCCAGCCCTAGAAGTATCTGGAAGAACAACTGCATCACACACAAAAGCTATCTGCTAAGTGAACAGAGCATGTAGAGGAAGCCAAGGAAATGATGAAAGACCCTGCAATGTAACCACAGGAAGGAGGAGGGAAGGTCACTGAGGGCAGATAGTTGGAGTGAAGGTCTAGGGAAGGACTGGATTGCAACTATGTCATCCATTCGGGCCTCAGAAACTGTTCTCTCTTCCTTCCCTTTTGGCTGCTGCTTAGAGGATTGTTTCATTTTAAGTCCTGTAATTTAAAAATATGGTCATAAGCATGCACAATGTGTAGTGTGTGTGTGTGTGAGAGAGAGAGGGGGGGGAGAGAGAGAGAGGGAGAGAGAGAAAGAGAGAGAGAGAGTGAGAGAGAGAGAGGGAAGAGAGAGAGTGAGAGAGAGAGAGAGAGAGAGAGAGAGAGAGAGAGAGAGAGAGAGAGAGAGAGAGAGAGAGAGAGAGAGAGAGAGAGAGAGAGAGAGAGAGAGAGAGAGAGAGAGAGAGAGAGAGAGAGAGAGATACCTGTCCCCAAATTGAAACTCCGGGTCAGAGACATGGCTCAATAGGTACAGTGATAGCTGCACAAACTGACAACCTGAATTTGATCCCTGGGACCAATGTAAAGAGTAAATGTAGCACTTGGGCAAGATGAGAGACAGACAAGGACCAGCTACCCTGGAGTAGAGAGTGCAGCAGTATTCATAGCTTGAAAACCCCTCAACAAGATGGAAATAAGTACCAACTCCCAAAAGATATCCTACACACTTACCATGGGGAGCATGCATGCACGTACAAAACTCATATATAACACAAAAACGTGAACTCTGTTAAATAGGACTACTTTGAGTATCCTCAGGGAACCTGAACTGTTGGAATTACACTTATTGACAAGGTTATAAAGGACAACCTCAGCCTTAAGGGATGTTCTTATCAGACTTTTAAAAAATGAAATATTTTGCTCTTTTAAAATTCAATTTCATATTTTAAATTAGCATACAAAGTACTAGATGCCACTGTAGTATTCTCAAACCAAGTATATTTTAGTAGATTCTTCTCCTTACTCATCTGCTCCACTTTCTGTTACTCCTCTTGTAGCCTCCCTCACAGACTTTAGACAATCCAAAAATTACCTCTATTATTCATGTGTGTATGAGTGCATGTGGATCAGGTGTCTATGTGGAGCTCAGAGGACCATTTGCAGGAGTTGTTTGCTTCCTCCCACCAAATGGAACTTAGGAATTGAACTCAGATAGTCAGGTTTGGCAAAAAGTACCTTTACCTAATGAGCCATCTCCCCAGGCCCAGGATCTTTAAGAATGACCTTCCCCATCTCTTCTGTTCTTTACATTTCACTCAGAGATATCTTCATGTCACTGCTATTTCCTGAGTATTGTGCTGTTGGGTGATAGGACTGAACCACATGAATGTAAACTCAGGCCTCTAAAAAATTTTCATATTTAACATGACTCTTCTAGAAACTGCCAACACCAATGGAAATTTTAGATAAGAATGTGGCTAAGTAAAAGTATTGGAGCTAATATTGTGTTCAAGTTCTCCAAATATTAATATCAGTGTGCTCAGTAGAGTTCACAAGTGTACTTAGACATGTGAGGGAGCAGAATGTAGTAGTAGCCAGCAGCTGATGGACCACATGAGGGTTGTGAGGTCTGAGAAACAATTAAGTTGCAGGCAATGTGAGAAAACCTGAGCACCAATTTCCCAGGGTGAATGTGAACGTGCATTTGTTACAAAAAGGCAGAGGCAGTGGGTGTGAGGTGTTGGTTTGTGCTCAAAGGAAACCAAATGCAAATTACTACTTTTTCTATAGGACCTAGTTACCAGTTTCCTTTCATCAAGAAACTAGAGACTTGTTGCAGGAGGCAGGGCACCCAAGCAGGGCCAAGGTTCTTTAGCAGCTTGCTTTAGAGAAGGAGGTGGAATGTTCACCACAACATTAACCAGAGGAAGCTGTCTGCCCCTCAGGGTCTTTGTGAGACTTCCTGTCCTTGCATCTGATGGACCAGTTTGTGAGAGAGATGAGTCTTTCTGATGACAGAGATGGGGAGCAGGGAGGGAGTGTGGCTGCCTCCCATGTTATCTTCAAGCTGTGTGCTGACTGGGGAATGAAGAGGAGGGCAAGCTGCCGCAGAAGGGAGAAAGAGCACCAGACATTAGGTCAAGAATTCCTGATGCCCAGTCCTGGTCTGCCATTTGAAAACTTTCAAGGAAACTTCTTTCCTGTGAAATGGGAAGAAGGTAATGCCCATTGACCCTGAGAGTAACGTAACATTCTCATTTTAATCTTTATCATTTGCTTAGCTCCCAGGATCACTTTATCCTTCTTGTACTTCTGGTTCCAAACTAAACTTAAAATTCTAATTGTGTTTGTTGTGTTTTGTTTCTTTCTCCTCTCAAGACCAGATCTTGATACATGATCTTTTCAAATTTAAGTGACCATTCAAATGTTTTTTTCTAAACACACACACGCACACATACACACTTATGTACGTTTCTGCCTTCATCTTTGAAATGCACACTATTTTCCCTCTATGTACATTTTTCACTTTGAACTTCCCTTGTTTTCTAGATAACCAAACTGGCCTACCATCTTCTATACAGATCGGGGGCAGAGGGCGGGGGGTAGAGGCAGTGAATCACTCTTTTCACAGGCCATGGCTTTATAACTTGAAATGGTGTACCTCTTCATGTCCCTCCCAAAGTCTCTATCAGCTTGTTTATGAGGTCTTCCAGACCTACAGTGTTAATGGAGACTTTAGGGTAATAGTGAAAGTAGAGTGAGCACATTTATTCATTGTACACACATTGGAAGAGGAACAAAGAAGTCTGGCTACTGTTTCCCTGCTTCCACATCCATCTTCAGGGTACTGACATGAAGCTTAGATTTAACTAGAAGGACAGAGAAATGCATCACTAAGCAAACCGGACCCAAGTTTGGCCACACCCATTATTGGCCCATCTTTGTTTCTAAGCTCAAATCTCTCTTATGAGGTAGTCTGGTAAAGTAAAGAACCAAGTGAAATGTTTTCCTGGAACACAAATTCTTTTTCCGACTGGCTCTAGGGCTTTAGTTTTTCCCTTCTTGAAACAAAAAAGTTCCTGGGGAAATTCCAGTTCCTTGGGTGTATTGTTTCAGTAGTATGGTAGCCAAAGGGAGGGGCACAAGTATCTCTTTTATAGGGACATCTAACTTTTTTTACATTGTCATGCAATATTATAATCTACAAATGTGTTGTGCCACATTCATAGCTGTCCTGGGATGTATTCAGCCCTTAGGGTATGTTGAGCAAGTGTGATTCAAAGTACCAAGACAGTTACAAAGATGTCATTATGCCAACAGCCAATCAACATATCTGTAAACCTGTGGTGAGAAGGAGATAATTTGTAACAGACTCATAAAGGTAACCAATGGTAGAAACTGTTTATTACTCTCCATGCTATGATATTATCTGCATTTTTAAAGGCTGCATGCATGCTGTCTCAATTGCTATGAACTCATATATGCAACTGCCCTGTTGTATCTGGAAAATACTATTTCCTTGTAGTTGTTCACTGCCTCGTGCTCTTACAGTCTTGTTAACCACAGCTTTAGTGCCTTTTAACTACCATTTACTATTGACCACTATATCTGATCTACAGTCTCAGAGCCTGTATGGATCTGTGCTGGGTCCCCTGTAAATGAGTTGTAGTTATTTAGCTCAGGGATTTTGTTAGACTCCTAACAGTGGGAATGGGGAGGGAGTCATCTCTGACTCTTTCACCTGAACTTGAGACCCTTTTCCTCTTACTGGGTTGCTTCACCCTTGCTATGAGGGTTTGTGACTAGACTTATTGCATTTTTTGCACCTTTTTTTTAAACATCCCTTGGAGGCCTGCTCTTTTCTGAAGGCAATAGAGGATCAGTAGATCTGGGGGAGAATGGAGGTGTGTGTGTTGGGGGGGGGACTGAGAAGAGTAAAGGGAGGAGCGGATGGGGTTGAGATGTACTGTTGTATTGTATGAAAGAAGATAAACAAAAAGGAAAAAAGAGAGAATGCACATGTAAGCCGGACTGACATTTAGCTTACAGGAGCCCTAAGACTAAGAATGTTGTAAGTGTCTGAATCTGATGAGAGACATACCCAGCCCCCCAAATTGTAACTCATCTACCCTGTGTCCCCTCTGACACATTTCTGTAAATAAATGAGTTTGTGACTTTGTGTTGTTCTGTGATTATAATAATAATTCTATTCACAATAGAATATTGACCCTTATGGTGATTCCTGGGCCATGGTCATTCCTATTGGCTCAGAATAATTAGTATCATTTCCTTTAAAGCACTGCTGATATTTTAAATGGATTGGTCCTAATTGGCTCTATTTTTAGTTCTAGAATCCAGAAATAATTCATTTTATTAAATAGAAAAGGCTGAGTAGAAGAGATTGCTTTTATAGTCAGTTTCTGCTTTTTTAAGAAAGCAGAAACAAAGCAAGAAGTGGGTTGGCCATTTCAGAGTTACTTTACTTATAAGCTGGTGTCACCAACCCAAAGAACTGATTGGGTTTCTATCAGCGATGCCAGTTGCCTCTTTGTAAGATTGAGGTGGAGGGACTTCAGTACTGTGTAAGTGGGAGCTAATATGTTTGAGGATTTGCAGCATCATACCTTTCTCTCTGAGAGATTTCTTAGAAGGTCAGGAAAAAAATCTCAGTTTCCTTTGAAATTTTATTAAAAATGATAAATTATTCCATTTTTGTTTTTATACTGCTTTATTGGGGCCTATTCTAGTTTAGTCTGAATCAATAGAATACTATAATTTTAACATTTTATTTATTTGTTTGTTTGTTTTGAGACAGGATCTCACTGTCTAGCCCTGGTTGAACAGAAACTCACTATGTAGGTCAGGCTGGCCTTGAACTCTCAGTGATCCACCTGCCTCTGCCTCCTGAGTGCTGGGATTAAAGAGGTGTGCCACCACACTCTGCTGAAATACTGTAATTTTTTAAGTTTGGCAGTGTGGTGTGATGGGGACTTTACTGAGTGTACCTTCCAGCAAACGTTTTGTATTCTGGGCAAAAGTGAACACATTTAACTGACATGACTCCTTTTGTCCCTTGGCTGTTTCTGCTATCTTGAAATTTTGACATTACCTCTGGAAGTCCAGTAGCAAGCTTGAAACCAGAAGGCATAAGAAAACAATGGGAAAGAAATGGTTTGTGCAAGTTCACAAGATGGTTTGGATGTTCATAGCCTCATGTGATGATGCTTTTGGGATGCTGTGGAACCTTTTAGACAACATGCCTGTCAGATGTAGCGTCACTGGGACAGGGATAGAGAGCTACAGCCCCCCCCCACTCTTTGGCTCCTCTTGGAGTCTCATTTTCCTGATCTGTTGAAATGTACAAGTCAAACCACAAGCTCATACTACCGCTGGAGGCTCCTCAGATGCCATACATCCTTTCTGAAACATGAACAAAATAAATCCTTCACCCCTAAAGATGCTTTGTATGAGGCATTCATTTGAAATGATGAGAAAATTAAGCTAAAAGTACAGTTTAGCAGAAAGAAATCAAGAACCTAATAAAGTGATTGTAACCTTAAGTAACTGACTGGCTATGGTCTAACCAGATGCATGAGATAGATAAAGGCTTGTTTGTTTGTATCATGTCATTGGATTTTTTTTTGCTGTGTAAAATTCTGTGCTAACTGATACATAGATTTTTGCCTCAAGAAATGGTTGAAAGATCTGTGTACAGACATAAGCATCACTCTTAGATCTAAATCTAATACATAAACGTAGTTGGTCCATTGTACCATCCCAGACTGTATTCACCATTCATTGCCCCACTGGTACTAACCAGGTCTAAGCCACCACGTCACTCACTCACAATAATGCAGCATTCTCTTCTTTATTTTGTTGTGTCTCATACCTGTAATCATAACACGTGGGATGAAAAGAAAAGGTAATAATTTTGAAGTCATTCTTTTCTATATACATAGTTTCAGGATAACCTGGGTACCCTGTCTCAATAAATGTCTCAAGGAAAAACAATACCAAGGCAGCCCTTACAGGTCTCTTTTGAATATCTCTTTTTGGTATTGCGCCTTCCTCTCTGGCATTCTTCAGTCCCATTTCCAGACGTTTTAACCTCTTCAGATTTGAATCCTTGTCCCCTCTGCTCACTGAGATGTTTATGCTCTTCGCAGATACCCCAACCTTTTGTTGTACTGTAGACACTGACCTTAACAGGAAGCTCGGGTAGCAGTAGGTCTTGTCTCGTTTGTTATCCTCTTCTCGGGGACTATAGCCTTGTACCACATGGTACCTAATGTTAGAGAATAATGGTGGTATGTGTCTATCTAGTTCCCTGGTTTTATAGTGTAAAGGTTCTTTAGTCATGACTTCAGGTGATCACAGACACTTATCAGGTATGCTTAGTATTAAGCCTCTATGTTAACTGGGTCAGAGTACACTGGCATGAGGTCATCAGTAAGAACACAGTTCTCATTTCAAAGAGTATAAAAGTGTTTGCTTTGAGCAAATGTAAGAGACCATGGGCCAAAAACATGGGATCAATCAAGTTTTATTTATTTATTTTTTCAAATAAACCTGTAAGTCACATGAGTTTTTGTTAGTCACAGAACAAATACAAGTCAGAAATCAGAAACCAATGCTCTTGCCAAATACATTGTCAGGGACATTAGGTAAGCATGTTACAGCAAAGTGAATGAAATCCCCACATTGCTTTAGATCCTATCTAATACCATTCTTAGCTTTTGGTTTGGTGGATACTGGTTCCTGTTGAGAACAGATTTAAAAGATTTTTCTTGCTAGTCACAGGAAGCCTTAGGTAAGATACAGAGTTGGACTATAGGTAGTTCAAGATAATTTTGGCTCAATGACATTCTGGTTCTCTATAACAAATTCAGATCAATCCTTCAGTGTCCAGAACCTTCAATACAAGTGGAACTTTTGGGGGAAATTTTAGTTCTTGTGATAGAGGGAGTGAAACTCAGGCAGGCGACTAAAGTCTGTTTTTACAGCAGCGAGTAGACTGTAGTGTTATATCAAAGGCTGTTCTTTCCACTCATGCCACAACATTCATTCCCCAGCTTGGCTGCTGTGAGCCCTCACCCTCCCCGTTACCTTTTCAGTCCCCTGCATGGCTTGGTGTTCTGACCCAGCAAGACTACTTCTAGCACCTCTCCAGACCTGATTAATGCTAACTGGAAATTGTCTTTCAGAACCATGGTCATAGACCATTCAGAAGAGCTGAGACCCACTTGTTCCTCTGGGTACCCCAAATGTTATGAACTTTCTGACTCTATATGTGTGTTTCTAATTGCTCCAAGGCCCCTCACCCACAGTCATTGAGAGAACCCTGTCTGAAAGCATGCTATGAGCTGTGATCAACATCACTTAAGAAAATGGGATTCTTCCAGAGACCATGAGAAAAAGTAACCATCTGCCTCTGCATTTCTGACCATGACAAAAGCCTGAAGTTCACAAATGTAGACATATCTTCTTAGGAGCAGTCTTTTAGGGACTTGTTATCAAGAGAAAGGTAGTAGCTAGTAGCATCTACTGTTGCCAGTTTTCAGAGCTGTTGAAGAAGTAGATAGTACCCAAGGTAAAATGTCCAACCAAGGTCATGACTTCACCATGAAAGCCCATTTCTAATGACTGAATGAGGTTGGGGATATAGAGACTGAGGCTTTACGCTGACGTAAGGGAACTCAGGTGGTTATCAGCTGTTCTGTTGCCCTCCTCAAATCTTTTGTTGTCCAGATAACCTAGTTGCAGTTCTATCTAGTGCCCTGATCTTATTTGTCTTTGAGTACAAGATGCCTATATTTGGTTTGTTTGTTTTTTTGAGACAAGGTATCAGATATCCCAGAATGGCCCGAGATTAGTTATGTGACAGAGGCTTAGTTTGAACTCCTGATTCCCTTGTTTCTATCCCTTAAGTGCTGAGTGTGAGCTACCATGCTTGGCTATACATGTTGATCAGAAATCCTTCTTCAGGTTGGCTTGCCCAAACTAGAGAATCTAATAAGCTGCTAGAATTGTTATGGTAATTTCTAATTTCATCATAATACCACGTTTGCGAAATAACATCTACTCCTCACTGTCATAGCAGTAGACAGTTGACATGATAATGTCTGGAAAGAACCATAAAATGAATGAAAAGAGACTGTGTTCTAATTCTTAGAAAATATCCACCCATTCCTAGAAAAGACAGGAATAGAGCCAGGCATGACAGTTATATATTCCCAGCACTGTGAAAATAGGCACAGGGGGATCAGGAGATAAAGGTTAACCACAGCTACAAAGTAGTTCAAGCCCATCCTGAAGTCCTATCTGATGCTACCACCCTCCCCCACCAAAAGATAATACTCCTTTCCTTTATCAGCACATCCCCCAACTTCATTTCTTTCATATGATGACTCCATAGAGAATGCTGAAGTTAACTTGTGAGTTTTTTCTAAACTTTTTCCCTCTGGCCAAAAATAAACATGGCCTTCACTGCTCAACTGGTCTTGTCATTGGTTTCACAATTCTAAGTAGAGAAAGATTAAGCTGGGGATCAAAATTAGTAAAGCTTGAACCTTCTCAAAGCTATATCAGAACTCAGCCTCCTGTCCTGTTTCTGTGCTTCCTTAACAAGTGACAATTTCTGATAAACAGCTGCTGCCCACACTGACTATATCTGCTTCTGTAGAATACAGGCTGTGTGTGTGTCACGGGGCATGGTTCCTGTCTGGGCTTTGGCAGCTTCAGACCAGTCTTGCTTTCCCGAGTCTAGGAAAAAAAAAGGGCAGACAAGAGACTGTGACTCCATAATTGGCAGGCCTTAATTCTATAGTATTCAGAACATTATGATATGTGTTCCACTATTTTCTCTTTCCTTTTTAAAATTTAAGACAAGATCTCACATAGCCAAGAATGTTCTTGAACTTACTATGTAGCGAAGGGCGAGTAACCTTGAATTCCTGATCCTTGTGCCTCCACCTCCAAAGAGTCTTGGAGTTAGAGGTATAACCTGTTACACCTGAGTTTCCTATCTTTTCAATGTGATAGAAAATAGAAAAGGACATTCAGAAAATAATTGGAAGACAATATACTCTCATTGTGTGCAGGGTTTGAGCAGAGTAATATGATAGGTACTTTTCCAACATTGTTATATTTCATCCTTACAAAGAGTCCTTATTGTGCTCAATTCATCAAGACCTTGATATGTTCTATCTTTCAAAGAAGTTTGGGCAGCTCCATAGTAAATGCAGAATGATCACCTCTGGTCTTCTCTTCTATAGCATGAGTCCCCAAGAGAGCTTTTGTCTCATGACTGGCTGGTGCTCACATCCTCCTCTTGCACTTTCTCCTTCAAGTCTCAACTTCAAAGATCTCACAGCCCCTCCCTGATCAAGCTTCAAGAGCAGATCAAAGGTGCATTCAATGCCAAACCTCCACCCTAAGAAACAGAAGGGAAGAAGATCTCAGCCCACATCCTGTGTCTAAACAAAGTTCCCATAGGTGAGCCAACCTAGCAAATGTTTATGAACATTTTTCAAATCATGACCAACCCGGGCTTCCAATAAATCACCTGCTCATTCATCAGTAGCACACTGCTAGCATCTGAGCTACTGTGTGTAGAGCTGTGAAAAGTGAACAAATGGACTTTTAATTGTTCTTGTATTTGTTCATTTACTGACTTACTGAGGTTTGCCTTTTCTTTCTTCTTTTTAGTCCTTTTATAGGTAGGCTATTGATTAGGTAGCCTGGCCTAGCCTAGAGCTCTTCATCTTCCTGTCTTTGCTCCCAGGCACTAGGACTACAGATGTTCCCCACTCAGTAATTCAGACTCTGGAGTTTTGTTTCAAACGTGTTTCCTGAAGATACTGGAATGAAGATGAAGGATCAAGAAATGGTCTTGCCTTCACATTCTACTTACCGGAAGGGAGGAGATTAAAATCTGTTATTACACAACCTTGTAACAGTTCAGGCATGCACATTATACAAGAGATTTTAGTTCAGATTTGGCAATAACTTCTCATGCAGAAAGAGCTCATGGACAAGGTTATGTGTGTGTGTGTGTGTGTGTGTGTGTGTGTGTGTGTGTGTGTGTGTGTGAGCCCCGGAGTTCATTCTTTAACTTCCTAGCTATTAACTAGGTCTTCTTTTTTTCTATGTTATCTGGGTATGGTACAGGCTCACAGGTATTACCTGTCTTTAAATGCCTGTCTTCAAATCCTGCTGTCCTTGCACTGGTCTACCAGCCTCTCTAAATCCCACTCCTGTGTCTGTTTTGTAGGTGATCCTCTTATCAGGGCTCCCAAGTTCCCCTGTAGGGATATGCTTAAAAGGCCATCTATTCCTTGGCTTAGCACACTATTACAAAATCTCCTGTTTTTTGCACCAAGGTTAGGCTTGCCTGATCCAGGCTTCAGAAATCAATGCAAGAGATACATAACTTCAGGAATGAGACTGTAAGCAAAAACATTAAAAACAGACCACCCCCACTCTTGACCTTAGTCTGTATTTCTTTTATGGTTACTTATTTTTGGTGCACCTGCATTTCAAGGCTGTGACACTCCTTTCCCCCTATGTATCCTTCCAATTTTCTGAGATAACCCCTGATAAGAAACAAGTTGGGAAATGATTCCAAGACAATAGGCAGAATTGAACTTCCCATAACTGACCACGAGATGGTGGTGTTTCCATAGTTTTCATCTACCAACATAGTAAGGCACGTCAGAAAAGTGGGGGAGAAGTCACTGATGACTTTATTTTGGTTGACCCTGGTTAACTGGCTAAAATACCAAGATAGATGCCCTCAGAAATACACTACCAAGTGTGTGTTTGCAAATGTGCACTCACAGTGAAATGTGTGAGACACTATAGTTAGCCTTTTCATCAGGGTAGGAAATAACCAGCAAATGATAAAACCTTGGTTCAAACTAGCAAAGAACTTCAACTTGAAGTTAAGATATAGTAGGTTTTAACTTTACGTTCTCATTCCAAATGCAGGTGGAGTCTTGGATCTGTGGTTAAATATTTCTGGTCAATTTTTTTCTCTCTTAAAGTTGAGAGGAAATAAACCTCTTAAATAACTTTCTTAAATTTTGTTGTTGCAAACATTTAAAATGTTTATACAATCTATCTATTGTATAGATATTCAATGCATACAGACTGGTTGAGGGTGCCTCAAAACATCTTTTCCCTGTACTTTATGTTGATGGGAGCCTGGGGAAACCCAGACTCCAGTAAGTTCATTATAAAAGCTTTGGAATAGGATAGTCCTTGGAGCTTTTCAAGTATTCTAACTAAATTAGTTGTAAAAGTTGTTAAAAATTCTGGCATCACGCTACATTTTACATGTGTAAATCATAGAATCATGAATTGATCAATATTAAATGATAAAATGTTATATTTCATAGTTCTATCTATGACAAAAACCTCTCAATATGGGATAATTGTGATGGCCAAACATTGCTGTCAGACTCATTGGTCTGGATGAAATATTGGTCTCATCTGACATCTATGGGTCAGTATCTAAAGGGGGTAGCCCAGTCCCAGCTCCATTATTTGAAGCCCATAGGAAATGGGCTAAACTAGTTTAGGAAATCTCCTAAACTATCCATTGCATCCTCTGTACTTGATATAGCTGTTTGAAAATAAAAGTAAGTAAATCTAGAATCAGATTCAGAGACTCACAGCTAAGCACTGGGCTGAGATCCTGGAGGACAGTAGGAGAGAAGAGTGATGATATGAGCAAAGGGGTCAAGATCATGATGGGGAAACCCACAGAAACAGATGACTTAAGCTAGTGGGAGCTCACTGACACTGGACTGGCAGTTGGGGAACCTGCATAGGACCAAACTAGACCCTCTGAATGTGGGTAATTGTTTATGGGGCCACTGGCAGTGGGACCAGGATTTATCTGTAGTGCATGCATTAGCTTTTGGGGCCCATTCCCTGTGAAGGCATACATTGCTCAACCTACATACAGGGGGGTGGCCTTGGTCCTTCCTCAATGTGATGTGACAGACTTTATTGACTGCATGAGAGGCTGCAACCTCTCTGAAGGTAAGAAGAGCAGGAAGAGGGAAAAGAGGAGGACCTGGGATTTGTAAGTGAAGTAAAACGACTGTTTTAATAAAAATAAATAAATAAGCAAGACTAATTAATCTAAGAGCTAGGAGCTATACATGGGTTGTTGGATGGAACAGGAACAGGCCATGTGGGGAGGTTGTGGAGTGACAGTGAGGTTCCATTTTTGTCCCATGTCCCAGTGCATTTTGTCAATCTTTATTTATTTATTTATTTATTTATTTATTTATTTATTTATTTATTTATTTATTTTACATGTCTATCACAGTTCCCTCTTCCTCCCTCCCTCCCCCTTACCCTTTCTTTCCCCTTACCCCCAATTCTCCCACCCTCGACTCCACATATATGCCATCCAGGTGGGGTCATGCAAATCTGACAAGTCATTTGAAGTAGGGACTAGAACTTCTCTCCTGTCTCTAGGTTAAGGGAATATCCCTCCATGGGGGATGTGTCGGCAAGGTCCTTTTGTGCACCAGGAATATATCCTGGTTCCACTGTCTGAGGTCTTTAGACTGCCTTCTAGCTAAGACCCATATTCAGGGGGTCTGAGTAGTCCCATGCTGGATTCCTCCTTGTTCAAGTCAGCTGTCTCTATGTGTTTCTGCAACCTGGTCTTTTCCTTTCTCTCTGCATCTGGATTCTAGTTTGACTCACTGTTTAGTTGTGGGTATTTCCTTCTGTTTCCAACAAGTACTACATGAGGGCTCCATGATGGTGGATAAGTTAGTTGTTGATCTCATTATCAGGGAAGGGCATTTATGGTAGCCTTTCCACGGTTGCTCAAATTGTTAGTTGGAGTCAGTCTTGTAGGTCTCTAGACACTTCTTTAGGCTCAGTCTTCTCTTCAAACCAATAATGGCTCCCTCTTTTATGCGCTCTCTCCTCTCTCTCTCTCTCTCTCTCTCTCTCTCTCTTTCTCTGTCTCTCTGTCTCTGTCTCTGTCTCTCTCTCTCTCCTGCCTTCTATTCCTACCCTGACTCAATCTTCCTAGTCCCACATGCTTTCCTCTCCTCCACTTCTCTTTCTCCTATTTCTCTTTCCACTCACTGCCCCCAATATGCTTATGAGATCTTGTTCCTTTCCCCTTCTGTGAGGGACCTTGTATGAATCTCTTAGGTTCCTCCTTGTATCCAAGATTCTCTGGCCCTGTGAATTGTAGGCTGGTAATCCTTTGCTCTAGGTCTAAAATCCATATATGAGCAAGTACATACCGTGTTCCTCTTTTTGTGACTGTGTTGCCTCATTCAGGATGGTTTCTTCAAGTTCCATCCACTTGCCTGAGTATTTCAAGATTCCATTATTTTTTTCTGCAGAGTAGTATTCCATTGTGTAGATGTGCCACATCTTCTTTATCCATTCTTTATTTAAGGGGCATCTAGATTGCTTCCAGGTTCTTGCTATTACAAATAATACTGCTATGAACATAGTTGAGCACGTGTCTTTGTTGCATGGATGTGGATCATTTGGGTATATGCCTAAGAGGGGGATTGTCGGGTCTTCTGGTAAACTAATTCCTATTTTCTTGAGGAACCGCCATACTGATCTCCAATGGCTGCACGAGTTTGCATTCCCACCAGCAGTGGAGGAGTGTTCCCCTTTCTCCACATCCTCTCCAACATAAGTTGTTATTGGTGTTTCTAATTTTAGCAATTCTGGCAGGAGTAAGATGGTATCTCAAAGTTGCTTTGATTTGCATTTCCCTGATAGCTAAGGATGTTGAACACTTTTCATCCTTTGTGATTTCCTCTATTGAGTATTTTTGCATCAATGTTCATCAGGGGTATTGGTCTGTAGTTTTCTTTCTTAGTTGTGTCTTTGTATGGCTTGTGTATCAAGGTGATTGTGGCCTCATAAATAGAGTTTGATAATGAATCTTCTGTTTCTATTGTGTGGAACAATTTGAGGAGTATTGGAATTAGCTCTTCCTTGAATTTCTGGTCGAATTCTGCACTGAAGCTTGTTTTTTTTTTTTTTTTTTTGGTTGGAAGGCTTTCGATGACTGCTTCTATTTTGTTGGGGGCTATAGGTCTATTTAAGTTGTTTGTCTGTTCTTGATTTAATTTTGGTAGGTGATAGTTATCCAGAAATTTGTCCATTTCCTTTGAATTTTCAAATTTTTAGAGTACAGGTTTTCAAAGTATGACCTGAAAATTGTCTGGATTTCCTCTGTGTCTGTTGTTATGCCACACTTTTCATGTCTAATTCATTAATTTGCATGTTCTCTCTGCTTTTTCATTAGTTTGGATAAAGGTTTGTCTATCTTGTTGATTTTCTCAAAAAACCAACTCTTTGTTGCATTGATTTTTTTGTATTGTTTTCCTGGTTTCTATTTTATTGATTTCACCCTCAAATTGATTATTTCCTGGTGTCTACTCCTCCAGGGTGAGTTTGCCTCTTTTTGTTCTAAGGCTTTCAGTTGTGCTGTTGGTTCTCTAATGTGTCTATCCTCTGCTTTCTTCATATGGGCACTTAGTGCAATGAACTTCCCTCATAACACTGCTTTCAAGGTGTCCCATAAGTTCGGGTATGTTATGTCCTCATTCTTATTGAATTTTAGGAAGACCTTAATTTGTTTCTTTATTTCTTCCTTGACTCAGGTATGGTGCAATTGTGCATTGTTCATTTTCCATGAGTTTGTAGGGTTTCTGCGATTTGTGTTGTTGTTGAATTCCAATTTTAAAGCATGGTAGTCTGATAAGATACAGGGGATTATTCCCATTCATTTGTATCTGTTGAGGTTTGTTATGCCACCTAGTACGTGGTCGATTTTAGAGAAGGTTCCATGTGGAGCAGAGAAGAAGGTATATTCTTTTGTGTTTGGATGGAATGTTCTATAGATGTCTGTTAAACCCAATTGAGACATAATTTCTGTTAGTTCTTTTGTTTGTTTGTTGAGTTTCTGACTGGTGGTCCTGTTAGTGGTGAGTGGTGTTGAAATCTCCCACTATAAGTGTGTAAGGTTTTATGTGAGGTTTGAGTTTTAGTAGTGTTTCTTTTACAAATGTGGGTGCCTTTGTATTTGTGCCATAGATGTTCAGAATTGAGACTTTGTGTTGATGGATTTCTCCTGCGATGAATACAAAATGACTGTCTTCATCTCTTTTGATTAATTTAGGTTTTAAGTCTAACTTGTTAAATATTAGGATTGCTACACGTGCTTGCTTCTTGGGTCCATTTGATTGAAAGATGTTTTTCCCAGCCCTTTACCCTGAGGTAATGTCTATCTTGGAAGCTTAGATGTGTTCTTGTATGCAGCAGAAGGATGGATTCTGTCTTCGTATTCATTCTGTTAGCCTGTGTTTTTTTTTTTACAGGTGAGTTAAGACCATTAATGTTGAGGGAGAGTAAGGACAATTTATTGTTAATGCTTGCTTGTTTTAGATTTGTTCTTGGCAGTGGTATTGTGAGCATATTTGTCCTGCTTACCCTTGGGTTCTGTTGAAGTGGGATTATCTATCGCCTATGTCTTTGTTAACTTCCTTGGGTTGGAGTTTTCCTTCCAAAACTTTCTGTAGGGCTGGATTTGTAGATATGTATTGTGATTTGTCATTAAATATCTTGTTTTTCTGTCTATAGTGATTGAGAGTTTTGCTGGGTATAGTAGCCTTGGCTGGCATCAGTGGACTCTTAGTACTTGTAGAACATCTATCCAGGACCTTCTGGCCTTGAGGATTTCCATGGAGAAGTCAGGTATAATTTTGATATGTCTGTTTTATGTTACCTGTCCTTTTTTCTTCGGTGGTCTTAATATTCTTTCTTTATTCTGTATGTTAGGTGTTTTGATTATTATGTGTCAAGGGTTCTTTTTTCCAGTCTATTTGGTATTTGGTATGCTTCTTGTACTTTCATGGACATGTCCTTCTTCATATTGGGAAAGTTTTCCTCAATGATTTTGTTGAATATATTTTCTGCACCTTTGAACTGGGCTTCTTCTCCTTCCTCTATGCCTATTAGTCTTAGGTAAGGCCTTTTCACAGTGTCCCACATTTCCTGGATGTTTTGTGTTAGGGATTTGTTGGATTTATGATTTTCTTTAGTTTATCTTCAGCAGCTAAGATTCTCTCTTCCATCTCTTGAATGCTGATGGTTATGCTTGTGTCTATATTTCCTGATCGTTTGCCCAGTTTTTCTATTTCCAACATTCCTTCAGTTTGTGTTTTCTTTATTGTCTCTATTTCAGTGTTCAAATCTTGAACCATTTCCTTCACCTGTTTAATTATTTTTCTTTGCTTTCTGTAATGTTTTTAAGAAAATTTTTTATTTCTTCCAAATTTTTGTTTGTTTTTTCTTCCATTTCTTTAAGGGATTTTTTCACAACATCCTTGAGGACCTCTAACATTTTTATGACAATAATTTTTAAGTCATTCTCTTCTGCCTCATCTCCTTTGGGGTGTTCAGATCTCGGTGGTATCGAGTCCCTAGATTCAGGTGATGTTATGCTTGTCTTTCTGATGTTAGGTGTTTTCTTGTTTTGCCATCTTCCCATAGCTTCTTCCAGTAGGTGTTGGTGGGGTCTCTCTCTCTCTCTCTATGGTACTCCCCAGGTGGATTGAGGTGGGTCCGGGGTTCAGTGTCTATAGCTCTGGGTGGTCAAAGCTCTCTAGGAGGTCCCTCCACAGGCAGGGGCCTGGCGATGATTGGTCAAAGATCAGGTTCCAGCAGAAGACTGGCAATGGGAGTCAAAGATCCCAAAGCCTGGGACTCTGGATGTTCAGTAAGCTGATAGGCAGATCTAGCCTGGGCCTGGCACTCTCCAGTTGAGGCCTCTTTGGAAGAGGCCCTGCAATGGGGGTCAAGGATCCAGCAAGCAGGAACTCAGAGCGGCCCCCCGGGGATAGGTGGATCTCTGGGAGTGGCCCGGAACTCCAGTAGAGGACCGGCAGTGGGGGTCAGAGACCAGGCAGATGGAAATTACAGGTGGTCTCGCATGGATAGGCAGTTCTAGTGTGCTCATAGCAGCTCCAGGAAGTTCCTGAAGGTGGCAGGATTGTTGGCTCTACCCTCTGTCCCAGTGCTCAACCAGAGAGGTGGAGCAGTGGGCAGGGTAGGGCCAGGGTAAGGGGAGGGCAGGCTCTTGGTGATGGTGGGTGGCTGTGTATCAGAGCGGCAAGAGCGCTCTTGATGGGTACAGGACACAGGGGCAGTGAGATCGGGGCCAACCCAGGGAGTTCCTGGGGAAGGGTGTTGAGGAGTTCCACCTGAATTGGTCCCAGACTCACCTCTAGCCAAGGCCTGGCAATGAGGGTCAAAGACAGTGGGGGGTCAAAGACTGGGCTGATACTCAGGATGTTTCTGCTCTGATAGGCAGATCTAGCTGGGGCCTGGCACTCTCCAGCTGAGGCCTCTTTAGCAGAGGCCCTGCGATGGGGGTCAAGCCAACCTTTTTATTTTTGACTTATATACTTTTAAGTATGTGTAATATATTAGCAAAAGAATTTGTTTCTATGAACTCGGATCCAGGTGTGCTGGTTCAAAGCTGTGATCCCAGCCCTTGGGAGGCAGAATGCAAGAAGATCAGAAGTTTGAGGCCAGCCTAGTCTATATAGAGTTGGCGGCCAGGACTACATCAGATCTTAAATAGAATAGTATCTCATAATTCTTACAAATTAACAACCCTTACCCAAAATTCAGGAGTAACGTTTGCATATCCCCTGCACTGGATAGTTTTATGACAACTGGACACAAGCTAAGAGAAGGGGAACTTTCTGTGTCAGATCAGGTTGTAGGCAAGCCTAAAAAGCATTTTAGTTAGGGATTGATTGGAGAAGGTCCAGTCCATTGTGGGTGGTGCCATTCCTGAGCATGTGGTCCTGGGTTCTATAAGAAAGCAGGCTGAACAAGGCATGAGGAGCAAGCCAGTAAGCTGCACCCCTTCCATGGCCTCTGCATCAGCTCATGCTTCCAGGTTCCTGCCTTGTTTGAGTCCCTGTGCTGACTTCCTTCAGTGATGACAAATAAACCCTTTTCTCAGCAACTTGTTTTTTGGTCACTGTGTTTCATTGCACCAATAAAAACCCTAATATTGATTGTCACTTTTTTTTTTTACTTAAATGGATCCAAATTTAGATATTTTCCAAATTTTAACTAAAGCTATTACTTCTTCCTGTTATCAAAACCTATGTATGAAGTCTAAAGTGCCATTAATTTAGTCATAAATGGATTTTGTCCTGTTTCCACTTGTAAGTTTTCTATTTTATGTTCTTAAGGTACTAAAAGGAAGGACTTTTGGACTTTCTGATCCTAGACATACTCATTACACAACCCATGATCCAAGAGCCTGTCTGCTTCCTTGTCTTTTTAAGTAGTTGTAGTTAAACTGTTGTACACTGAAACACATGACATTATCAGAAATTATGCCTGCTCACAGTGGATGTCAAGGCAATTGTTTAAGTGATTAATATGTAAAATAGTGAAGCCAAAGTGGTCCCCTTTTATCACATGAAGGCAAACTTTATTTGAAGATAAGGATGATTGATCCAAAACTATGGTGATAATTGGGTGCCGTGACCAATCCTCTCAGTCTCAGCTACTTCAATGGCCATCATAGTGAGAGCTAATCTTGTAAGCCAGAGGCAAATAAAACACCTGATATAACAAAAGTAAGCACCTAATTTATTAAAAGAATTTATTGAATGATTGTCAAATGGCTTGGTGTGTAGAGATGCTTGGCACTATGCCTGATGTTCTGAGCTAGAGCTCCTGGACTCATCTGGTAGAAAAAAAAAAGCTGTCATCAGAAAGTTGCACTCTGACCTCCACATCCATGCCATGGCACCCACACAATCTTTCTCACATACAAATAAATAGATATACAAATTATTGAGACCTATTTTCATGCAAATTGCTCTGGTGGAATGTGAAGATACAATTCTCAAAGTTTTAAATCTAGTATTAGCACTCCCTGTATACATTATTTTTTTACTCTTGAACTTTCATTAGCACTGCCTGTGTTCTGAAGCTCAGGAGTCAGTGTGGTGCCTTCCTGAGAATGGTCTAGGCTACTGACCTGTCCTGGAAATGTCTTGATCCTCATCAATGAGTCAAACATGTAAACATTCCTTATTCACAGTTTTGAAAGTCATGAAAATGATCTCACCCCTACAGAAGACTGAAAGACTGGCTCTACCACATTTCCACACTGTCTTCTGCCACGCCCCATCACCACACCCTCCTCATGCACAGCTGTTTCTTATACATTGGGGAAAGGTTTCCACTAAGATTTCAGAAGCCAAAGGTACTCATGTTCTACCTACTGATTTTATTTTGGAACTTTATGTAAAAGCAAAATGGCTTTTGCCAGGAATAAGAGACTGTTGAGAGCCCTGAGGACAGGTGACACACTGGGTATAGCCACAGAAATTACAAGCTAGTGTCAAAAACCCACTGCCTGGAATTTCTGCATATATGTGACTCCATTTAGGCACTGGAAGACATTTCTATTATTTACCCTGGGGTAATGATAAAGGATCTACTGGTCCAGAGGTCCTGTTTCCATGATTGCTTCCAGTCTCTGAAGGAGCCATTACTGGATCTCTCCAGACAGCAGAGGCAATGTAACCTGGAACACACAACACAGAGTGTACCACTATTTGTTAAAGATGCTTTCTTTTTTCCACTGTATAATTTTAGCTTCTTTATCAAAACTCAGGTGTTTATGGTATGTGGATTAACATCAGGGTCTTCAATTTGATTACATTGGTCTACCTGTCTGTTTCTATGTCAATACCAAGCTGTTTTCAGGACTATAGCTCTAGAGTAGAGCTTGGGGATGCTGATGCCTCCTGAAGTTCCTTTATTGTACAAATAATGCTTCTATGAACATAGTTGAACAGATGTTCTTGTTGTATGAATGAGAGCATCTTTTGGGTGTATGACTAAGATTGGAGTTGCTAGATCTTGAGGTAGACTGATTCCCATTTTCCAGAGGAACTGCCATACTGATTTCTAAAGCGGCTGTAGGAGTTTGCACTCCCGCCAGCAACTGAGGAGTGTTCCCCTGTCTCTATATACTCTCCAGCATAAAATGTCTTTGATATTTTTTATTTTAGCCATTCTGGCAGGAGTAAGATGGTATCTTGGAGTAGTTTTGACTTGAATTTCCCTGATGGCTAAGGATGTTGAGCACTTTCTTAAATGTCTTTCAGCCATTTTAGATTCCTCCATTGAGAATTCTCTGTTTAGTTCTGTATCCCACATTTTAATTGAATTATTTGATGTTTTTGTGACTAGCTTCTTGAGTTCTTTGTATATTTTAGAGATCAACCCTCTCCAAAACCCCTCTCAGATGTGGGGTTGGTGAATATTTTTTCCCATTCTGTGGGCTACCATTTTGTCTTGTTGACTGTGTCTTTTGCCTTATAAAAGCTTCTCAGTTTGAGGAGGTCCCATTTATTAATTGTCAATCTCGGTGTGTGTGTGCTACTGGTGTTATGTTTAGGAAGTGGTTTCCTGTGCCAATTCATTCAAGGTACCTCCCACTTTCTGTTTTATGAGGTTCACTGTTAAGTGCACTTTCTCTCCAGCCTGGTCCCATGCCTACATCATCCCCAAACTAACACACAAAGACACTATTAGTTATAAAGCTGTTGTCCAATGGCTAGAGCTTCTTATTTGCTAGCTTGGCCTTAAATATTAACCAATTAACACTAATATATGGGATTTCTACATGGTCTAATCTTACCAAGAGACTCATGTCCTCTCTTCCCGAGATTACATCACAACCCTCCACCTCTCCTAGTCCCATCTATCTTGCTTTTCTATAGGCTGACAGGGCTTTATTCATTAACCAATAAGAGAAACATATTTACAAAATGACATCTTCCATCAGTTCACTGTGACTGCATTTAGGTTGAGGTCATTTAAGTTCTGTGCCTTAAAGATGGTGCTTGCTTCCACCTTCCACCTCCCTGAGGGTGAGTGCTCTCTGGCTTAAACAAACCCTTATTTGGTTAAGTCTGTTCAGCTTGTCTGCTTCCACGTTAGAGTAGCCTATCTGCAGGGTCCACGTAGCTCACTGGGGTTGGTTAGCGCAAGGGGATTTAAGCCTGTGCAGGGGCCCCCCAGGTTCTTGCCGGTCGGTCAGAAGAACATGTTTCTAGGATCCTGATTAAAACTGCATGAAGATGATCTTCCCGGAGTCGCGTCTTCCTTGCTGGTTGGGGTAGGCGTGAACAGTCATTGATCCATTTGGACATAAGTTTTGTGCATAGCAATAGCTATGGATCTATCTGCAATCTTTTACATGTCCGCATCCAGTTATGCCATCACCATTTGTTGAAGAGGATTTCTTTTCTCCATTGTATAGTTTTAGCTTCTTTGTCAAAAATCAGGTGTTCATAGGTGTGTGTGTTAATATCAGGATCTTCTATTTGATTCCATTGGTCTACGTGTCTGTTATTGTGCCAATATCAAGCTGTGGCATTACTGTAGCTATATACTAAAGATTGAAGTCAGGGTTGGTGATGCCTCCAGAAGTTCCTTTATTGTACAGGGTTGTTTTGGCTATCCTGGGTTTTGGTTTTTTCATATAAAGTTGAGTTTGTACTGTCAAGGTCTGTGAAGAATTGTACTGATATATATATATATGTATATATATGTACATATATGTATATATAATGTAATATATTATATAAATATATATTATGTATTTATATACATAAATGTATATATATTTATAAATGTATAAATATATACATAATTTATATATAAATATAATATATTACATATATAATATATTACATATATATTTTACATATATATATATATATATATATAAAAACATATCAATCCCAGTTCCCTCTTTCTCCTCCCATGCCCCCCAACCCTCCATCTCATTCCATTGCCCTCCCACTCCACAGGGAGGGTGATGCCTTCTAGGAGGGATCATCAAAATATGTCAAGTCATTTGGAACAGGGTCTAGGCCCTGCATCCTATCTCTACCTTAAGAAAGTATCCCTCCATGGGGAATGTGCTCCCAAAGACCTTTCATACACCAGGGATACATTCTGGTTCTACTGACAGAGGTCCCTTAGACTGACCAGGCCTTCGAACTGAGACTCATGTTGAGGAGGTCTGAGTTGTTCCAATGCTGGTTTCCCAGCTATTAGTCTGGAGGACCATTAGCTCCCCCTTGTTCAAGTCAGCTGACTCTGTGGGTTTCTGTAGCCTGGTCTTGACCCCTTTTCTTACCACTCCTCCCACTCTGCAACTAGATTCATGGAGTTTGGCTCAGTGTTTCACTGTTGGTGTCTGCTTCTGTTTCCATCAGCTACTAGATGAGGGCTCTATGATGTCAGAAAAGTTAGTTAACAACCTCATTATTAGGTAAGGGCATATAAGGTAGCCTTTCCACTGTTGCTCATATTGTTAGTTGGGGTCATCCTTGTAGATCTCTGGACATTTCTTTAGAGTCAGTTTTCTCTTCAAATGTATAATGGCTCCCTCTATTATGGTATCTATTTTTTTTCTCTCATCTGTTGATCCCCAAATTCAATCTTCCTAGTCGCACATGTTTTCTTCTTGTTCCCTTCTCTTTCCCCTAACTCCCTCTCTACTCACTGACCTCCCCCACCCACTGCCAATATGTTCAGGAGATTTTGTTTCTTTCACTTCTGTAAGGGCCTTTTATGATTCTTTTAGGTTCCTTCTTGTATCCTAGTTTCTCTGGCAGTGTGAATTATAGGTTGGTGATACTTTACTCTATGTCTAAAATCCATATAAGAGTGATTACATACCATGTTCCTCTTTTTGTGACTAGGTTGTCTCACTCAGGATGGTTGATTCAAGTTCCATCCATTTGCCTGTGAATTTCAAGATGCCATTGGTTTGTTTGTTTGTTTGTTTTTTCTGCTGAGTAGTATTCCATTGTGTAAATGTACCACATCTTCTTTATCCATTCTTCAGTTGAGGGGCATCTAGGTTGCTTCCAGGTTCTTGCTATTACAAATAATACTGCTATGAACACAGTTGAGCACATGTCTTTGTTGCATGGATGTGGGTCATTTGGGTATATGCCTAAGAGGGGGATTCCCGGGTCCTGTGGTAGACTGCTTCCCATTTTTCTGAGGAACTGCCATACTGATCTCCAAAATGGCTATACAAGTTTGCACTGCCACCAGCAATGGAGGAGTGTTCCCCTTTCTCCACATCCTCTCCAGCATGAGATGTCATTGGTGTTTCTAATTTTAGGCATTCTGACAGGAATAAGATGGTATCTCATAGTTGTTTTGATTTGCATTTCCCTGATGACTAAGGATGTTGAGCACTTTCTTAAGTGTCTTTCAGCCATTTTGGATTCCTCTACTGAGAATTCTCTCTTCAGTTCTGTACCCCACTTTTTAATAGCGTTATTTGGGTTTTTGGTGACTAGTTTTTTTGATTTTTTTGTATATTTTGGAGATCACCTCTCTGTCAGATGTGTGGCTGGTGAAGATCTTACTCCATTTGGTCTTGTCAACTGTGTCCTTTGCCTTTCAGAAACTTCTTAGTTTGAGCTCCCATTTATTAATTGTCAATCTCAGTGTTTGTTCTATTGGTTTTATGTTCAGGACGTGGTCTCCTGTTCCAATTGTTCAAGGGTACCTCCTACTTTCGCTTCTAAGAGGTTTAGTGTGGCTGGATTTATGTTGAGGTCTTTGATCCATTTGGACTTGAGTTTGGTGTATGGCGATAGACATGGGTCTATCTGCAGTCTTCCACACACCATCATGCCAGCACCATTTGTTGAAGATGCTTTCCTCCTTCCATTGTATACTTTTAGCTGTTTTGTCAAAAATAAGGTGTTCATAGGTGTGTGGGTTATTAATAGGATTTTTTATTCCATTCCATTGCTGCATCTGCCTATTTTTGTGCCAATACCAATCTATTTCCAGGACTATAGTTATATAGTAAGTAGAGCTTGAAGTGCAGAATGGTGATGCCTCCTAAAGTTCCTTTATTGTACAGGGTTGTTTTGGCTATCCTGAATATTTTTTTTCCATATAAAGTTAAGTATTATCCATTCAAGGTCAGTGATGAATTGTGCTGGGATTTTGATGGGGATTGTATTGAATCTGTAGATTGCTTTTGACAGGACTGCCATTTTTACTATGTTTATCCTACCTATCCAAGAGCATGGGAGATCTTCCTATTTTCTGGTATCTTCTTAAGGTAATTTCTTTAAAGACACAAATTTCTTGCTATATAGGTCTTTTACTTGTTTGGTAAGCATTACCCCAAAATACTTTATGTTGTTTTTGTAAAGGGTGATGTTTTTCTGATTTCTTTCTCAGTTCCTTTATCATCTGCTTGTAGTAGGGCTACTAAATTTTTTGAGTTAATCTGTTGTCCTAATAATTGGCTGAAGGTATTTATCAGCTATAGGAGTTCCCTGGTAGAGTTTTTTGGGTCACTTATGTAAACTATCATATCATCTGCAAATAGTAAAAGTTTGACTTCTACCTTTCCAATTTGTATCACCTTGATCTCCTTTTGTTGTCTTATTGCTCCAGCTAGAACCTCGAGTACAATATTGAAGAGATATGGAGAGAGTGGGCAACCTTGTCTTGTTCCTGATTTTAGAGGAATTGACTTAAGCTTCTCTCCATTCAGTTTGATGTTGGGTGTTGGTTTACTGCATATTGCTTTTATTATGTTTAGGTATGTTCCTGTTATCCCTGATCTCTCCAAGACCTTTATCATGAAAGGGTGTTGAATTTTGTCAAAGGCTTTTTCAGCATCTAGGGAGATGATCATATGGTTTTTCTTTTTCAGTTTGTTTATATGGTGGATCATGTTGATAGATTTTCATATGTTAAACCAACCTTGCAACCCAGGGATGAAGCCTACTTGGTCATGGTGGATGATTTCTCTGATGTATTCTTGGATTCGGTTTGCCAGGATTTTATTGAGTATTTTTGTGTTGATGTTCATCAGGGATATTTCTCTGTAGTTTTCTTTTTTAGTTGTATCTTTGTGTAGCTTGGGTACCAAGGTGATTGTGGCCTTGTAGAAAAAGTTTGGTTATGTGCCTTCTGTCTCTATTGTGTGGAACAATTTGAGGAGTATTGGAATTAGCTCTTCCTTGAATTTCTGGTAGAATTCTGCACTGAAGCCATCTGGCCCTGGGCTTTTTTGGTTGAAAGGCTTTTGATGACTGTTTCGATTTCATTGGGGGTTATAGGCCTATTTAAGTTGTTTGTCTGTTCTTGGTTTAATTTTGGTAGGTGATAGTTGTCCAGAAATTTGTCCATTTCCTTTGAATTTTCAAATTTTGTAGAGTACAGGTTTTCAAAGTATGACCTGAAAGTTGTCTGGATTTCCTCTGTGTCTGTTGTTATGCCCCCCTTTTCATTTCTGATTTTGTTAATTTGCATGATCTCTCTCTGCTTTTTCATTAGTTTGTATATTTTGTTGATTTTCTCGAAAAATCAACTCTTTGTTGCATTGATTTTTTTGTATTGTTTTCCTGGTTTCTATTTTATTGATTTCAACCCTCAAATTGATTATTTCCTGGCATCTACTCCTTTAGGGTGAGTTTGCTTTTTTTTATTCTAAGGCTTTCAGTTGTGCTGTTGGTTCTCTAATGTGACTATCCTTTGTTTTCTTCATATGGGCACTCAGTGCCATGAACTTCCGTTATAACACTGCTTTCAAGGTGTCCCATAAGTTCAGATATGTCGTGTCCTCATTCCCATTGCATTTTAAGAAGTCCTTCATTTCTTTCTTTATTTCTTCTTTGACCCAGGTGTGGTACAATTGCCCATTGTTCAGTTTCCATGAGTTTGTAGGGTTTCTGTGATTTGTGTTGTTGTTGAATTCCAACTTTAAAGCATGGTGGTCTGATAAGATACAGGGGATTATTCCAATTCTTTTGTATCTGTTGAGGTTTGTTATGCCACCTAGTATGTGGTCGATTTTAGAGAAGGTTCCATGTGGAGCAGAGAAGAAGGTATATTCTTTTGTGTTTGGATGGAATGTTCTATAGATGTCTGTTAAACCCAATTGAGACATAACTGTAGCGTGTATGTTTCTGCCAGCCTGCCAGCCCGCCAGTCTGGGCCCACAGCCGCACCAGCCCCAAATAACATTCTGAGACTCTGTATTTGATACAATCCTGTTGGCCAGTTACCATTACTGTTTATGGGCTAGCTCTGTCTTAATTATTAACCCATTTCTACTTATCTAAGTATTTCCATGTGGTCATCTTATGGGGGAGCCCCAGCGGTCGTCCTGCTTCTTCCCAGGGCTACATCTCGACCCCTCCCTTCTCCTTCCTCTTTCCTCCTTGTCTCCTAGCCCCACCTATCTTGTTTCCTATTGGCCACAGTGCTTTATTAACCAGTATGAGAAACATATATACAGAATAACATCTCCCATCATCTCCTCTTTTCTGTCTAAAGTAAAAGAAAGGGTTTAACCTTAACATAGCAAAATATAACATACAATAGTTATCAAATAAGAATCACAGTAAACAATATTTAGTCCATTAACATTTTGTAAGACTTAAAGAAAATATCATCTATCCTATCTTTGTGAGTCTAAAGTCCTACATGTAACTTATCTTTAATCCTAACTAAGAAAAACTATAATTATAACTATCTGTCTTCAACTCCTTCAAAGACCACAGAAGGATAATATATAAACTCTACAAATGACAGAGACAACTCATTGCCGGTCAGTCACCCGAAGTTCTTCTGTAATGTTCCATCTTCAGCCCATAGGCCATAGTGTGTCTCCAGACTCCTCAACAAAGCAGGAAACTAAACTGTCCACCTGTAACTTGTCCTTAGGCTTAAATTTTGGAGTCAAAGCATTTTTAAAATATATAAATTGAATTAATCCAGTAGCATTTCTTTTATCAGTAGTTATTTTCTCAGCAATCAAATAATTTAAAGACAACAGAAGCGTGTATAGTATCCAAAATTTCTCTGTGTTTTCCATCTTTCCATATTTTGAGACAGGGTTTCTCTGTGTAACTTTTATCTGTCCTGGAATTCAGTGCATACCAGGTTTGCTTTGAAATCACAGAGATCTGCTTGCATCTGTCTCCCGAGTGCTGGAATTAATGGTGTGCGCCACCACACCCATCCATTTTACTTCCTTTTTTCTTTTTTAAACCATAGTATCCTGTTTCTTTTTCTCTCCCAAGCCAGTGTATTTTTTAAAACACAGTGTAAACCTTCATTGCAGCTCTTGTACATAACAATGAATTGTTAGCAGAGCTCTTTAAAAGCAAGGTGGCTTTTTTGCCGCTTATGCTAATTTTGGAAACCTCCATTAAATGAGCCAAGCAAATCTCTGTCTACAGCAAAACAAATCCAACCGAGAAAATGCTACTACTAAGAAGTCTTGCTAGTCTCTGTTCCTTTGTTTCTAAAACATTTCTTAAGCTCTTATTAGTTTTAAGTGAAAGTTCTTATAGCCACATTGGGCGCCATCTGTAGCATGTTGTTTTCTGGCCAGCCAGCCCGCCCGCTGCTGGTCTGGCGTGCCGGCCCCCAATAACACGCAGGAGACTCTATATTTGATACAATCCTGTTGGCCAGTACCATTATTGTTTATGGGCTAGCTCTGTCTTAATTATTAACCCATTTCTACTTATCTAAGTATTTCCACGTGGTCGTCTTATCAGGGAGCAGCAGCAGACGTCCTGCTTCTTCCCCGAGCTACATCTCTACCCCTCCCTACTACTTTCTCTTTCCTCCTCCTAGACTCCTAGCCCCACCTATCTTGTTTCCTATTGGCCACAGAGCTTTATTAACCAGTATGAGAAATATATATACAGAATAACATCTCCCATCACATAACTTCTGTTAGTTCTTGTGTTTCTTTGTTGAGTTTCTGATTGGTGGCCCTGCCTAGTGGTGAGAGTGGTGTGTTGAAGTCTCCCACTATAAGTGTGTGAGGTTTTATGTGAGGTTTGAATTTTAGTAGCGTTTCTTTTACGAATGTGGGTGCCTTTGTATTTGTGGCATAGATGTTCATAATTGAGACTTTCTGTTGATGGATTTCTCCTTCAATGAATATGAAAAACAAAAGACCCAGGATAGCTAAAATAACCCTGTACAATAAAAGAACTTCAGGAGACATCACCATCCCTGACTTTAAGCTCTACTGCAGAACTATAGACCTAAATACAGGCTGGTATTGGCACAAAAATAGACAGGTAGACCAAAAGAATTGAATCGAAAATCATGATATTAATCCGCACAACTACGGACACCTGATTTTCGACAAAACAGCTAAAAAAAAAATACAATGGGGGGAGGAAAGCACCTTAACAAATGGTGCTGGCACAATTGGTTGATGGTGTGTAAAAGACTGCAGATAGACCCATGTCTATCATCATGCACAAAACTCATGCCCAAATGGATCAAAGACCTCAACATAAATCCAGCCACACTGAACCTCTTAGAAGAGAAAGTAGGAGGTACCCTTGAACAAATTGGTATAGGAGACTGCTTCCTGAGCATAACTCCAGTATCACAGACACTGAGATCAACAATTAATAAATGAGACTTCTTCAAACTTAGAAGCTCTGTAAGGCAAAGGACACAGTTGACAAGACCAAATGGCAGCCTACATTGTGGGAAAAAATTTTTAACAATCCTATATTTGACAAAGGGCTGATTTCCAAAATATACAAAGAACTCAAGAAACTAGTCAACAAAACACCAAGTAGCCCTATTAAAAAATGGGGTACAGAACTGAAGAAAGAATTCTCAATAGAGAAAATCAAAGAGGCTGAAAGACACTTAAGAAAATGTTCAACATCCTTAGTTATCAGGGAAATGCAAATCAAAACAACTTTGAGATACCATCTTACTCCTGCCAGAATGGCAAAAATTAGAAACACCAATAACAAGTTATGCTTGTGAGGATGTGGAGAAAGGGGAACACTCCTTCACTGCTGGTGGGAGTGTAAACTTGTACAGCCATTTTGGAGATCAGTATGGTGGTTCCTCAGGAAAATGGGAATTAGCTTACCACAGGACCCAGCAATTCCATTCTTAGGTATATACCCAAATGACCCACATCGATGCAACAAAGACATGTGCTCAACTATGTTTATAACAGTATTATTTGTAGTAGGAATAACCTGGAAGCAACCTAGATGCCTCTCAACTGAAGAATGGATAAAGAAGATGTGGCACATCTACACAATGGAATACTACTCTGCAGAGAAAAATTAAGGAATCTTTAAATTCTCAGGCAAGTGGATGGAACTTGAAGAAACCACCCTGAATGAAGTAAAACAGTCACAAAAAGAGGAACAGTGTATGTACTCGCTCATATATGGGTTTTAGATGTAGAGCGAAGGATCACCAGCCTATAATACACACCACCAGATGAACTGGGATACAAGGTGTATTCCAAGAGATTCATATATGGTCCCTCACAAAAGGGGGAAGGGACAAGTCCCCCAGAGCACATGGGAAATAGGGGGCAATGAATGGAGAGAGAACTAGGAGAAACAGAAGGAGAAGAGAGGAAAACACGTGTGACTAGATAGGTTGAGTCAGGGTGAGGGGGGGTATAAAAGAGGGAGCCATTACTGGTTTGAAGAGAAAACTGAAACTAAAGAAAGGTCTAGGGAACTACAAGTCTGACTCCAACTCATAATTCAAGCAACCATGGAAAGGCAACCATAAATGCCCTTCCCTGATAGTGAGATCATCAACTAAATTATCCACCATCATGGAATCCTCATCTAGTACCTGTTGGAATCAGAAGCAAACACCCATAACCAAGCACTGAGTCAAACCAGAATCCAGATGCAGAGAGAGGGGACAAGACCAGGTTGCAGAAACACACAAAGACAGCTGACCTGAACAAGGAGGAGCTTGGGCCTCCCAGTCTGATGTCTAGGAACCCAGCAAGGGACTGACTCAAACCCCCTGAATATGGGTCTCAGCTAGAGGGACTGAGAAGTCTGGGGGATATCAGACAGTAGAAACAGGATCTATTTCTGGTACACAAAAGAACATTGTGGACACATCTCCCATGGAGGGATACCCCCTTAACCTAGAGACAGGAGAGAAGTCCTAGTCCCTACTTCAAATGACTTGACAGATTTACATGACCCAACCTGGATAACATAGCCCTACAAGTGGAATGGGGGTGGGGAGATGGGAGGCAAGGCTGGCCAGGGTCATGTCACAAGGGAAAGAGGGTAAGAGGGATGTAGGGAAGGAGGGATGGAGGGAGGGAAAGTTGGAGGTAGGAAGGGAGAGGAAACTGGGATCCACATGTAAAATTTTTAAATTATATTATTATTAAAAGAAGAAGAAAAAATGCTGCTGGATTAATTCAATATACATATACATACATACATACATACATACATACATACATACATACATTTAAAATGCTTTGACTTCAAAATTTAAGCCTAAGGACAAGTTACAGGGGAAAAGGATTTCTAATTTTGTTTCCACAGAAAATGAAAAGCTCTGGATCCCTTCCAGAATAATGTGGTTTGATCAAGCAAGACCCCTTGAAGCAACGTCAATGGGACAATGCAGCCTTACAGACCACTACAGCCAGGATTTCTGCGTCTTCTTAGGATTCTTCCATGACAGCACCCCCTACCAGCAGGAAGCAGCTTGGAAAGAACGATGCCCAAATTCCCAATATTGTTTATAAATGTTTGTTTTCATTAAAAAAGGCATGTATAATTATATCCAGCATAAAATAATTTTTTTAAAAAAGATACAGGATCTTATAGCATTTTTTGTATCTGTTGAGGTTTATTATGTTGCCTAGTATGTGCCTAGTATAGAAGGTTCCATGTGGAGCTTAGAAGAAGGTGTATTCTTTTGTGTTTGGATGGAATGTTCTATAGATGTCTGTTAAACCCAATTTGGACATAACTCTGAGAGTTCTTTTGTTTCTTTGTTAATTTTCTGTATGGTGATACTGTCTAATGGTGAGTGTAGGGTATTGAAGTCTCCCACTATGAATGTGTAAGGATTTCTGTGAGCTTTGAGTTTTAGTAGCATTTATTTTTCTAATGTGGGTGCCTTTATATTTGTGGCAGAGATGTTCAGAATTGAGACTTTGTGCTGATGGATTTCTCCTTTATGAATACAAAATGACTGCCTTCATCTCATTTGATTGATTTTGGTCTGAAGTTTAACTTTTTAGATATTAGGATAGCTACACCTGCTTGCTTCTTGGGTCCATTTGATTGGAAGATCTTTTCCCAACTCTTTATCCTGAGTAAATGTCTGTCTTTGAAGCTTAGATGTGTTTCATATATGCAGCAGAAGGATTGATTCTTTCTTCATATCCATTCTGTTAGTGATTGGGTCCAAAGATCAGGTGAGTGCAGCTTCAAGGTGGTCCCACATGGATAAGTGGATCTAGTGTGCTTAGAACAGACCCAGGAAGTTCCATGGAAATGGTGGGGTTGTTGGACTGGCACTCTGGCCCAATGTTCAACCAGAGCAGCAGAGCAGCAGGCCTAATAGTACAAAGGGTGGGGTGGGGAGCCAGGCTCTGAGTGGTGTATGGAGCAGAGTACTAGGACTGTACAATCCAGGGCCAGAATATAGGGGGTTAGGGGGGAATGAGATGTGGAGCTTACCCAGGGAGTTCTCAGGGAAGGATATGTGTGTGTGTATGGGGTGAGCAATCATCATGAACTGGTCCCAGACTTACCTTGAGCAGAGGCCTGGTGATGGGTCCACAGATCAGGTGGGTGCTGTCTCAGGGTTGTCCCACTTCGATCTATACCTGTTATTCTTAAGTTTGATCTTTTCATGGTGTCCCACATTTCCTGGATATTGTGTGTTAAAGATTTTTTTGGATTGAAGGATTTTTGGTCTATTAATCTATTTTTTCTATATTTTCTTGAGTGCCTCCTGATATTCTCTCTTCCATCTCTTGTATTTTGTTGGTTATGTTTACATCTGTAGTTCCTGATAATTTACCCAGACTTTCTATTTCCAGCATTCCCTCGGTTTGTGTTTTCTTTATTGTCTATTTCAGTTCTCAGGTCTCGAACTGTTTCCTTTGTTTCTTTGCTTGCTTTCTTTAAGAGATTTCTTGACTTTTTTGCATTCTTTCCTTCTATTTCTTTAAGAGATTTTATCATTTCCTCTTTTGGGGTCTCTATCATCTTCATAAAGTTTTTTTTTTTTTTTAAGGTCCTTCTCTTCTGTTTCACCTGCGTTGGTATGTTAAGTTCTTGGTGTAGTGTCCCTAGTTTCTAGTAATGTCATATTGGTCTATTGTTTAATGTGTTCTTGTACTGTCATCTTCCCATTGCTTCTTCCAGTGAGTGCTGGTGGGGTCTCTATCTCTCCTCTCCTCTCCCAGTGAGTTTAGGTGGGTTAGGACTTCAATGTCAGTCACTCTGGATGGTTCAAACTCTCTGGATGGTTAGGGGAGCAGAGACTGAGAACTGGGACAGGCTCTGGTTGGTCTGGCATGCCAGGGCAGGTCCACTCAAAGCAGAGGGCATAGTGGGGTCAAGATGCAAAGCCAGACTGAGTGCAGTTTCTGGGTGGTCTATGTTCCAGGGTGGGACCACTATTTGCAGAGCCAACCCAGGGAGTTCCCAGGAGAGGATGTGTGGTGTTGGACCTGAGCTTGACCCTGACTCACCTCAAGCAGAGGGAGTAGGGTGGTAAGTATAGTTAGTATTTAGAACTAAAATAATTGAACATCGAAAGTGCTTGCTCAAATTTTTAATTGGTTGATGTTACTAGAAAATAGCATGACCAAGTATTTTTAAAAGGAAATTTTCAATTGAAGTCTCAATATTCAGTAAGTATTTTGCCTTATGATAAATTATTGATGGGCTCTCTATTTTAAGAGCAAATTAATCTGACTTTAAACATTGAGTTACTAAGGAATTATTTACTGTTTTAATTTACTGCAATTATTTACTGTTTGACTAAAACAATTCTAAAAATAATTCAAATACATGTGATTAAAACACTATTTTGGAGTTAGGTTTTAGAATGCACAATATTTTTGGACTTGTATTATACTTTTGATTTTAGGTAATGCTTGAATATACACACCCTGTTGACAGGCAAATAGCCTACATCTGAATTATGGTTCCAGATGTCAATGGTTATATGACTTCGGGAAAATTAATTCATCTCTCTTGGATTCAGATAAGAGTCTTGTTGATTAGAAGCTACAGAGATAATTACTTCACTTAAATGCTTAGTATAAGGATTCATTGTTTTGGTAGTCACTACAAATCTTTTATCAATCACTGGGACTTTCTCTGTTTCTGTCAACAATAGATTTCAGTAATATGCACCTCTTGAAAATATAGAATTAGGTAATGTCTTGAAATGACCCTGAAGTTTCTACCTTGAATAAAAAGGAAGGATCAGATACAAACTTTAGAAACAACAAAAATAATGATCTAGATCTGGTGGCATTGCCCCACTCTGCTACAGAAAGAGGATAACAAATTCAAGGACTGTTTGGAAAACTTAATGAGACTCTGCCTGTAAATGGGAGGTTTCTATCCAACCTGGTCCAGCAGCTGTCTAGTCCCAAATAAACACATAGAGGTTTATATTAATTATAAACTGTTTGGCTGATGGCTCAGGAATCTTATTGGCTATCTCCCTTTTAATTATTAACACATTTCTATTAAACTGTATATTTCCATGAGGCTGTAGCTTACCTGTAAAGCTCCAGGCTGTTACTTTTTCAGCAGCTACATGGTGCCTCCCTGGTGGCTCTTTCTGTGTTCCTCTCCCAGAATTCTTCTATAGTATAGCCCCACCTATACTTCCTGCCTGGCTACATCCTGCCTGTCTATTAGCTGAAACAGCCTATTCATCAACCAATAAGAGAAACATATATTCACAGCTTACAAAAGTATAGAGAGCTGCGAAGTGCCACGCCTTAAAGATGGCGCTGGCTTCTGCCTTCCACCTTCCCGATGATGAGTGCTCTCTGGCGTAAACAAGTCTTTATTTGGTTAAGCCTGTTCAGCCTGTTTGCTTCCGTGTTAGAGTAGCCTATCTGCAGGGTCCAAGTAGCTCACTGGGGTTGATCAGCACAAGGGGATTTAAGCCTGTGTGGGCCTTTCCTGGGGGGCAGAAGAAGCTTGTTCAAGGATCCTGAATAAACTGCATGAAGAAGACCTTCCCAGAGTTGTGTCTTCCTTGCTGGTCGAGGTTGGGCGCGACAACTGGTGGCCTGTATGGGGAGCCTCCTCTTCAGATCAGAACTTCTTTCAGTCAGGGCAGCACTGGTAAGTTCCTAAGGTAAGGTGGGACCATAAAGTTTGTGGGAAAAAGTGGCAATAAAGTCTCAGGCATTGAGCGAGAGGTTCTAAGGAACCGAAAGTAAAAATTTTAAAATGGGGGCTTCTCAGTCTCATCCAATTTTTCTGGCACTTCAGGAGCTACTTTTGTCAAAAAAAAATTAAAATAAAGAAAAGCACACTAGAAAGATTCCTGAGAGAATGCGATGCCATTGCACCTTGGTTCACAGTTTCGGGAGACCTCACAGTAGCGTGCTGGGACAAGTTAGGCAGGGATCTTGACTTTGCTTGGGAACAAAGAACACTAAAGTCTGGAGTCCAACCTGTTTGGAAGTTGGTGCATAGATGTATTGAAGACCAGAGATACTGTAAAGAGTGATGGATAAAGGGAAATCTGGACTAGAAATGCTACAAGAAGAAAAATCAGAAGAGGTTAAGAGCACAGGAGAGTCAGGTACGGACGAAACAGATTCTGAGGAAGAATTACAGGCCCTCATAGAAAAGGTTCAGAAACAGTCCCTTAAAGAATGGAGAGGGGAAGTAAAGGAGAAATGGTGATGTAAGGAGGAGGAGGACCCTCCCGGGACAATGCCATCAGTGCCTCCTCCTTATCAGAGTGATAAAGGGCAGGGCCGAGGTACTGCATAAACTGCATGAATAAGATCTTCCCAGAGTTGCATCTTCCATGCTGCTCGAGGTTGGGCACAATACAAAAGGACACCCCCCCATCATCTGCCTCAAAGGCAAAGGAGGACTTATAACACAGCTCAGTGGAAAAGCATTTTTAGCATGTGTGGGAACTAGGGTCAATCTCTAGTAACAATAACAAAAAGACAATAAAAGAAGAAACATTATGGACATTACAATGTGGTTTTGGGTTTTAACTCATATTCCCTTACAATAGATTTCAGTAATGAAAATTGAACATTCACTTGATATCCTTTGCCTACTGATTAGCATATTATTTTCATTTGACAAGTTATATTATCTTATTTTATAACTGATCTGAACTTGTATAACACCTCTATGGATGTAGATCCTGTACTATTGTATTTCTTACCTGAACTGAATTGTTTTAATTAATAATATAATTTAAAAATTACATGCCGATCCCAGATTCCTCTCCCTCCCTCCTTCTTACCCTCTTCCCCCCCTCACATGCACACTGACTACCCTCCCCTCCCATACCCCACCCCCATTCTACATGTAGGGCTATGCTATCCAGGTGGGGTCATGTAAATCTGTCAAGTAATTTGAAGTAGGGACTAGGACTTCTCTCCTGTCTCTAGGTTAAGGGAGTATCCCTCCATGGGAGATGTGTCCACAAGGTGCTTTTGTGCACCAGGAATACATCCTTGTTCTACTGTCTGAGGTCTCTTAGACTGCCCAGTCCTTCTAGCTGAGACCCATATTCAGGGGGTCTGAGTCAGTCCCATGCTGGATTCCCAGCTATCAGACTGGGGGGCCATTAGCTCCTCTTTGTTCAGGTCAGCTGTCTTTGTGTGTTTCTGCAACCTGGTCTTGTCCCCTCTCTCTGCATCTGGATTCTAGTTTGACTCAGTGTTTAGTTATGGGTGTTTGCTTCTGTTTCCAACAGGTAGTAGATGAGAGCTCCATGATGGTGGATAATTTAGTTGATAATCTCACTATCAGGGAAGGGAATTGATGGTAGCCTTTCCACAGTTGCTCAAATTGTTAGTTGGAGTCAGTCTTGTAGGTCTCTAGACCTTTTTAGGTTCAGTTTTTTCTTCAAACCAATAATGGCTCCCTCTTTCATGTTCTCTCTCTCTCTCTCTCTCTCTCTCTCTCTCTCTCTCTCTCTCTCTCTCTCTCTCTCTCTCCTGTCTTCTATTCCTACCCCAAGTCAATCTTCCTAGTCACACATGTTTTCCTCTCCTCCCCTTCTCTTTCTTCTAGTTCTGTCTTGATTCACTGCCACCCACTTCCCGTGTACTCTTGGGGACTTGTCCCTTCCCCTTTTTGTGAGGGACCATGAATTGATTTTTCTTACTTGCTGTGATTTGCCAACAATCACCTGAAGTCCTCTCTTTTCTTGCATTTGTGAAACACTTCACAAATGGCTGATCATTTTGTACATACAATTTTCAGTTCTCTCTTCCCCTCATTTGTTGTAATATTACTCCTTGTAATTTTGGTATTGAATATAGAACAAGTTTCTTTTGCATTTTCTTTTCTTTTTTGGAGGAATAACTGGTTTTTTAAATAAAAGCATTCTCAAATTTCTCTGTTTGCTAATATCTTCAAATCTTTTCACATTTGATAATACATGCTTTGTTCTCACTGAACAAGAAAATTATACTTCAACTATGTTATGTTTGGCAGGATAGAATATTCTGGGACCACACTTACTGTTTCTCAGAACTCTCTAGGTGTAAGTGTAACTTGTTAGCACCATTTCAAATTATTATGCCTTTTTCCCCAGGTGAGAAATCCTTCATTAATGGTTGGAATACATAATTCAAGAATTTGTTACATCAGGTTCCCCAGCAGCCCACAAAAACAAAGGAAATTCCTTACTTCTATAGTCTTTTAAAGTGAGAGGTCTCTGATACGAGATAAGACCTTAGTGTAAGGAGCTCCCATGTAAAGGTAGTAGACAGGATATAAGGCTGTAACCCATGTTGCCTTGGGCATTGGAAAGAACTAAAAAAGAGCATTGCTACTGTAATATACCAATATCTGAAAGCTATCATTCCATAGTTTTCGCTTGTAAATAGAAAAAGAGGCAATGTTATAGAATGGATTTAGAAAGAGGTGGGACATGAAGAATTTTCAGACATTGACTTCAGTCCTGGCTGTTCATTACTGAATTAGGGCATCTAGGGGTGGGGGAGGGTAATATATGGATTACTCTCTCCTTTTACTGTGCCAGTCAGTCAGTTGGTAATCCCTAAGTTGGGGGCTGCTGTCTGTATTCCGATAACGAGAGGATGTTAATCATTTGATTCCACGTGATATGTTGGATGTTGGCCTGGATTATCTGGATAAACAGATGGACTATAGAACTGATAATAAGAAATAATAAGAATCAAAATTATTATGTAATATATGCCATGACAGGTATGACTCAGGAGATTCATGAGGAATTCTGAAACCATTTGTCTTGCAAGAAAGATGGTTTCTGATGCTAGGGGCCTGGTCAACTTTTTCTTCAATGGGACTACACTACTTTAAATAAACACAGCATTCCTTTTCTAAAAAGAGACAATTCTACCTCTTTCTACTGTAAGGACAGCTGAGCCCATTATGTCTTGAAATGTGATTGTGATCAATGAGTCTATTCATTAATGATCAAGAATTTTTATTAAGCTTTGAGAGGTTTTATTTTTATAATGAGGTGATTTATTGATAGCCAAATGTTTGAAAATAGGTCGTTTTAATAGGTCTTTTTGGGGGGGGAACACAGTAGAAGCTGTGAGTATGGCTAAATCATCAGAGGAGATGGCATAGCCATATATGCTGATGCGGCAAGCAACCCACAGCAAGCTATCAATCACCAAAATGGTGGCAAAGTTATTTAGTATATGGTGGTCAGATTTGCTCTAAAGTAAAGATTTAAAACAACCTTTTGACTGTAATTGAAAAGGAGAAGTGAAATAAGAAAAAATAGAACAGTAAAAATGGGTCTATCAATCAGAGTTGGCTAGACTCAGAATCAATATGAAAATTTCATTTTCAGATGGGATAGAGTTCATGAGATTCCCTTGTCACCATTAGACACTGATAAATTCAAATATACCATCAGTTTCATCTTTCCAGAGTTGGTCATGGGAATGTGCTTTGAGTGTTTTATCTGAAGGAATTCTTCCACAGACAGAAAGATGGGAAGAGAAAAGAGAAAGCTCTTACCCAATTATTTTTATATATACACATGTAATACCATTACTACATTATATGTTATATTACACATGGAGGAGCAAGAGAATGCTGAAGCAATTGTCTTATACACAAGTTATACAAGTCTGATATTTACTTCCAACTGGTAATATAACTAAATTTCTTGATTAACATTATTAACACTATGAATAGAGTCATTCTAAAGAACAGTCAGTCTTTAGAAACCCAGAAAATTGAACATAGTATGGCAGATAATTGTGCATAGTAATTAATGGACCCAATAAGGTCATTGTGCCTATTGGATTTTCTCATGTGTTGAATCAAAGCTCCATCATATTCTGAATATAATTATACATCCTGGGGTAATACAAATTAAATCCTCCAACTATTACATGATCTTGCAAAAGTTGTTTGTGAGATGCCTCACCTAAGGAATAGACTCAGATCTGACCGAAATGTGACGGACACCTGTGGAAGAATTAACAGCTCCCTGTCAGGCAGAAGGAACTGTATGAAAGCAAGAGGAGAAAATTCTCACTATCTCGTATTTGCACCACCCACACAGGAAAATTATTACTCAGGTTGTCTCAGTTTCTTAAATCAATTAACTCAGACAATACAGACCCTTTAATCTTCTTGGGACTGTGCACCATTATTGAGAATTGAATGTAATTGAATATTGAATCTAATTCAGGAAAAGCAAGTGACCTGTCTGCTGCCTTATGTTTCTATATTTCTAGAATATTACAATGAATTTTACCTATGAATGAATATGCCTATCAATATTATCTATGAGTGAAGAGTCTAAGGTTCTAAAGACTAACAAAGGATGAAAGAGCAATGTTCTTATTTCCTAGTCATGCAGGCTCCATGACTGTTGGAGCAGACATTGGATAAATGTTGAACTTGTTTTGGCCTTTGTACAGTAGCTCCCAGTGAAAGTCTTTATGCATGAAAGAAAAACAGTTTGACAACTGATTGATGCTAGGAACACATGATACTTTCTTGTAGAATCTGGTTATTATATTTATACTACTAGTATCTTTTGTGCAATTGTTACAGTATATTCTTATAGTCATCTTATTTCCATGAAATTGGTTGTAATGAATACATTTTATTTTTATTCAAGTAATACATTTTATTTTTGTCTTTCTGCCTCATGGTTCATCCATGTTTTCAATCTTTTCAAAGAAACAATTTCTGATCTCATTTTTTTCTGTTTGGCTTTCTTTGTTTCCCTAAACTTTCACCTCAACTTCCTAAACTTTGAAATTCTCTGCCTGGGAGTATATCATGATAACATTGGATAGATGAAGCCATATTCCTCAGCATGACTATTCTCCCAATATGAGAACTTTAGACATTGTTATTGCTCCTCCAGTTTTTCCTGGGACAGCCATTTTGTTGGTGGGCAAAGAGGCAACAGAGTATGATGATGTTCTGTGAGTGATCATTATGATTCTTTTTTAGTTGTTCATTGAGCATTCATAAGCTGTCTTCCTTGTGCAAAGTATTTAGAAATAATTATGAGTCAGATATTGATTCTAGTTACAACCATGTACTGACATAGAAATGATGTACAGTCAGCAACATTTGACATAATGGAGGCACCAGCTTTTCGCTCTTTCCTCCCTTCCTACATGTTTCCCTTAATCCCTCTATTCCTTCCTTCCTTTCTTATTTCTTTGTTTTAAAGACTAGATATTACTGTAGTCCAAGTTAGACTGGAGCTCACTATGTAGTCCATGACTCAAACTCATAGAAATCCTCCTGTCTAAGTATCTCATTGCTGGGATTATAAGTCTCAGTCACCATCTAGTTGATTACCTCATATTTTGAAAAGCTTATTTCATATATTAAGACCATCACTTTGTCCTTTTCTATTTCTTGAATGTTCATCAGTCCCTTAGTCTAATTTCTCATCTCTCATCTTTCTGATATTTAGACATGGTAGGGGTCCTAGGCTCAAATCTAAACAATTATTTTGTTTTCATCCATCCTTATCTCCTTTACAAAATCATCCCTAAATATTTTTAAACATAATGTTTTTCTGGTGACTCCTAAATTTCTATTTCTAATGCATACATCTCCTCTTAACTTTAGATTTGTACATCCGTCAGGTAAGTATCTGAAATTTGACATCTCAGATCACAGTCTGAGTTCTTTCCTCTACTCCTTGCCCTTTACATCTGCTTTCCTGATAACTGCAGCTACCATTTTTTGAAATTCCAAATCCCCCAAATCTTTTCCATTACAAAGAACAATTATGGACAGAATGTTGATAAAGTGGCCCCTCAATAGGAAAAGTTTTAGTCACCGACCATATAAATTACATGTGAATAATTCCAAGAATAAACATGATTCAAGCAGAGCTAATAATTTCCAAAGCTTTTTGTTGTTTACCTGCCAATAGAAACATGCTTTGATGCCAGGTATAAAAATTCTGTGAAATAAAATCTGATTGCAATATCTTAACAAAGTTTACCTGTTTTAGGATGTGGGGAAAAGGTTATTAAGCCTGGAAGTACTTTGTATAACTGTGGACTCTACCTCCTGCTGGGAGGCATAGCATTAAAAGCAGAATCTGTAGTAGGGAGCTGTTGCTTTACCAGTTAACCACATATTATAGTCTAGTAAACATTATTTGAAAATTTTTTGTGATTTCTAAGAACAAAAATGTTATATAAAACTAATCAAGACTGTCTTGGATCAGTACTGAAGGCAACTATGTCCAAGCTTATTCTCATCATTGGTAAGTGTGTAATCAGATATAGAGACTTCTTACTTGGTCTCTTTATTAATATTATTTTGTAAGGAGATTGGCATATATATGATGTTTGTGCTGACTGCTTGCTACTGGATCACCAATTTCAGGACTTCCCCTGGGGATGACTATTTCTCTTACTCCCAACATGCATTCATCTGTAGTTCTTTGTGTAAGTTTGAGACCAGGTGAAATTACCCCTTTGATGTTAGCATTGATATTGGTGCCCCTTTTTTGGGGCAGTGATGCTGATAAGATTTCATGGGTATAGTTTATCTGACATTTCTAGGAGATGAAATCTCATAGAAATCCTCCTATTCCTCTAGTTTCTACAATATTACTACCTCATCTTCTACTGTTATCTTTGAGACCAGGGCACAGGAGTTATAGACATATCAGTTAGGGCCAGGTACCACATGGTCAATTGTTCTCTGCATTTTGATCAATTACCAGTTATAGTTTTCTGTAATGATCTCAATCTATTGCAAAGAAATATTTGTTTAATGAGAAGAACCACACTTATATTTTTCCATTTTTTATTTTTTATTCCATTTTACATTCCAACCATAGCTCTCCCTCCAATTCATCCTCCATACCCTCCTCACCTCCTTATACCTTTCTTACCTCCCCCTAGCCCACTCCCAGGGCACCCCTCCTCAGAGGTAAGAGCTCCCATTAGGAGTCAACATAGACAGGCACAATAGGTTGGGGCAGGGACAGGTCCCTCTTCCATGCATCAAGACTGAGCATGGCATCCTACCATAAGGAATGGGCTACAACAAACTAGCTCATGTTCCAGGTTTATATCATGGTCCTACTGCCAGGGGTCTCTCAGCTAGTCTAAACTTCACACTGTCTTCCACATTCGGAGGACGTAGTTGGGTCTCCTGGAGTCTCCACAGTTGTAGGTCTAGGGTTCATGAGCTTTCATGAGCTTGGATCAGCTGTGTCTGCATAAGAACCACACTTAACTGTGAGTAGAAGGACAAATGTTATGTGTTTGCAAAATGTGCTGGTTTAGTAAAGTGTAAGCTGGATATTCTCCTCCATGGTCCAGGACTTCACCAGCCCTGGGTAGTTGGCTATGTTTCCAGGCAGGATTTACCTCTGTTGAGTGAACTAGGTTTATTTCTTTCTTTCTCACTGTTATATCTATTTACTTGGTTATGTTAGAATAGCTTTGTCTAAAGATTATTAGTGCTCAGAATTATTCCTTAATTATCCTGTGTCATCTTCCTGTGTTAGTAATAACATAAAGTGTAACTCTTAGAAATTCAATCATTCATACAGTATGATTTTATAGATACTTTAGGTGATTCCAAAATATACTAGCTGCACTAAATTTGCAGTTTCCAAACTTTACTGAATTTCATAATGTTTTAAAACATGAAACATCAACCTTAATTTATAAAGTAGTCAGAATAATAGTGGTCTTCTCATTTTGATGGTGATGCAAGCCTATAATTCCAGTATCTAAGATGCTGAGGCAGTAGAAACTCTAGGCCACAACCAACCATAGTGAAATTCTGTCATAGGAAAATGTACAGTGTTAAAGCTGAGTAGAAGCATCTTTAGTCTTACATAATTATTATGCTGTCATCATTCCAGAGGGTTTTGCAAAAGGCTTCACATGAAACATCTCAAGGCTCCAGGAGGAACACAATTCTCTGCTTTTGATGATGCTTTATATAATGTAAGTCTAAATGCATCCAATAGCTGAAATGTATTACTGAGGATGTGATACTCTAAAGCAAGCAGGACAGCCCACAGGCTTCTGAGATAGATCCTAGTGAATAGAAGGTAAATGTGTATTCTCTATTTCTAGGTCTCATCCTGCTACTGAATGCCCATCTGGGTAAGTCATTGACTGTATGTTTTGTTATTAACAAAGCCTTAGATCCTCATAAATTACTTGTAATCCAATATTCTTCTTAATGCAGGTGATTGTTAAATTATATTCCAATATTAATTTTTGAAAAAACCTCATCAAGAGACAACATATACTAGGAAATGAGGTGGCTTTACTCTGTGCATTATTTCAATTTTGCTGTTTCTGCTATCATGTACAACTTGACCACCAGAGAGCTATAATTTAAGCAAGCCAAACTCCCCCAATGAATTTTCCCAAATTGAACATAACCTACTTTCAATCAGTTACTGTTCCAAAGTTGGATTTATGGGTTAGACTTTGAGAATTTGTAGCAGCATCTTGCCTGTAAACCTGTAACAGTGGCCATACCCCTTTCCGCATGGCTTCAGATAGATGAAAGCTGAAAGAGGGGAGCATGAAGTGTAGTCTCCCTTGCATACTCTTTCTCTTGGGTCAGCTGATTTGACAGGAATGGCAGAGAAGCGCTCCTGTGGTTCTTTATTATTAATTGTGTAAGTGTTCCCCAACAAACACCCATTTTTCATTTATCTTGGGCCTAGTGAAATCTTTACACCCATGCCTTCAAGAGTTCTCACAACAATCACTTCTAACCAGATACCAGGCATGTGAGGTACAAATAAAGAAGGAAGCAGAGACAAGCTGTGAACACAGGTATTACATTAACAAAAGGCTGTTATCCTTATTCCTCACCTTTCACAGGCTCTGCCTACCAGCTGATGTGTTACTTCAACAACTGGGCTCAGTATCAATCAGATGTGGAAGGTCTTAAGCCCCGTGACATTGACCCTTGCCTATGTACTCATCTAATCTATTCCTTTGCTGGGATTTGGAAAAACAATATCACCATGACCAAAAAGAAAGCCTTGGATGACTACGAAGACTTTAATGATTTAAAAAAAAGGTAAGAGAAAGAAATGTGTAATTTGGTGGCTGTGCTGCTTATTGTTATAAACTACAAGCACCATGTTGTATGAATGTGATATCATGAAGTTATATTTTATAATCCAATATGGTTTTAATTAAATTATCTCTGGTTTGTATCGTCTTAAGGTACTTTTTTTATTCATTTGTCAGTATTATGCTTTGTTTTAGGAAATGTACAGTCATGATTTCAACTCATTTTCCACTCAGGCTGTTTACATTCAGAGGTTTTGGTTCATGATATATATTGCATCATAACCTCTTAGCAGGTGGGATCATGTAAATTTGTCAAGTCATTTGAAGTAGGGACTAGGACTTCTCTCCTGTCTCTAGGTTAAGGGAGTATCCCTCCATGGGAGATGTGTCTGCAAAGTCCTTTTGTGCACCAGGAATACATCCTGGTTCTACTGTCTGAGGTCTCTTAGACTGCTCAGTCCTTCTAGCTGAGACCCATATCCAGGGGGTCTGAGTCAGTCTCATGCTGGATTCCCAGCTATCAGTCTGGGGGGCCACTAGCTTCTCCTTGTTCAGGTCAGCTGTTTTTGTATGTTTCTGCAACCTGGTCTTGTCCTCTCTCTCTGCATCTGGATTCTAGTTTGACTCAGTGTTTAGTTATGGGTGTTTGCTTCTGTTTCCAACAGGTAGTAAATGAGGGCTCCATGATGGTGGATAATTTAGTTGATGATCTCACTATCAGGGAAGGGCATTTATGGTGTTGGACCCTAATTCCAGGGTCCTGATGGGCCAGTGGGAGAGCACCGCAGCACAAACACCAAAACCAGGAGATGTAACAAGCAAGAGGTCTTTATTTCAAGAGTGCACTAGTGCACTCAGGTGACAGCAATCTTGGGGAAAGCTGCACACACACATACACACACACACACACACACACACACACACACACACACACACACACACACACACCCCAGAGGGTTCAGGCTCCTTTTTATAGAGACAAACCACAAATCAGCATACAGGCATGGGGCACAAGGTGGTTGATTACAAAGTATAATCTCATGTTTGATAGATCACCCAGGTATGACCTGTTCTTATTCAAAGGATAAACCATAGAATTACTTGGAAAGTCCCCAGACTGCCTGTTGGCCAGGAATAACCCAAACAGTACTGTTCATCTGGGACCATTTGTTCCAGTGTTGGGGGCTTATTTCCTTGTTGTGGGCCAAGACCTGGGAGAGACTTCACTTCAGGTATTTCACAAAAGATTTATGATTCAGTTACTAGCCCTATTTAACAGAATCAGCCTAGCACTAGCCCCATCACCATAGTAACTTTCTTGTTCTCATATCTGTTCTTTCCGCCCATGTCAATGACCATTCTTTATGATTTTCTATATTCTGCTTGCAAGAATAATCCTCCTGCCCCTTTCTGACATCCTTGCTCTGCAAACTAAAATCTTTCAATGGTAGCCTTTCTATTGTTGCTCAAATTGTTAGTTGGAGTCAGTCTTGTGGGTCTCTAGACCTTTCTTCAGGTTCAGTTTTCTCTTCAAACCCATAATGGCTCCCTCTTTTATGTTCTCTCTCTCCCTTTTTTTACTCTTGCTCTTTAGTTTGTCTTCTTAGTCTGTTGATTGTGTCTCCTTTGTTGTGAGAAGATGTGGGATGATGCAATCCCACTGAACATCTTTCCTTTTGTTGCCTGTGTTCTGAAGATTTTTCTAAATAAATAAATAAATAAATAAATAAATAAATAAATAAATAAATATTCACTGTCCAGGTCACATTTGTTCAGATTCACCCATGTTCCTTTCAGGTAGTGTTATAGTTTCACAACCTGTGTTTGTGTTTTTAATTTACTTTAGTTTGGTTTTTACATTTGATGTGAGGTAGTAGTCCAATTTCATCATTCCACCTGCAGATAAATATGCATATACATATATCACCTAATCTGCTTAGTATTTTAAAAATTTGCTATTTTGTTCTTTTATTTGTATTTTTAATCACTCAAAAACTTCACATCCAAACATCAGGCTCAGCTACAGGAGTCCAGTCAAAGAGCAAAGGATTATATGAGCAAGGGATTTCAGGATCATGATGGGAAAACCCAGAGACAGTTGACCAGAACTTCTGGGAGCTCATGGACGCTAGACCAACAGCTGGGAAGCCTACAAGGGACCGAACCGGGCCCTTTGCATGGGGGCAAAAGTTTTATAGCCTGATCTATTTGTGAGACCCCAGGAAGTGGCACCAGGATCTATCCCTGGTGCATGAGCTGGCTTTTTAAATCCCATTCTGTTTGGTGGGATCAGCCTTGATCACTGGAGGGTGGAGAGATTTGTTACTGTCTCAACTGAATATGCCAGGCTTTGTTGACTCCCCATAGGAGACCTTGCCCTTTCTGAAAAGTGGGTGGGGAAGGGTTAGGGAAAGTGGGAAGGAGAGGGAGGAGATGAGGGAGGGTGAATTGTGGTTGGTATGTAAAATGAATAAAAATGTATACAAGTAGGTGTGGGTTTTGTTTTATGTTTAATTTTAAGGCTTTTACTTTTCTTATTGAAAGCATATAAGCTTCTGAATTTATTCATAAACAATATATTATTTGTATCCTATACCTGAAAATATGTTATATGTTATATTCATTTTGTTTAGTTCTAGGTGTTATTGTTTGAGTAATAAATTCATTTTAAGTCTTTCTGTGTTTTGATAATTCAATATTTTGTTCATTTGGCTACATTTTAATAATTTTCAAATAATGGAGTTTTCCTAGAAAAAAGAATCATCTGTTATGAAAAAATTAAACATTTCTTGGTATCTAGGAATTTACAGATCTGTTCACTATAGTCATATAAAGACAACAAAGACAGGCAACTCTTGCCATGATTAGTGGCACTATGTATACAGATATAAGAATTTAAGCTACTATTTATAATGGGAATACCTTCTTTTATATTTCTTGCATCCCAGATTACCGGATAATGTGTGAGTCCCTATTCCAGCACAAAAGACTCAAAATCCCGAGGAAGAGGCAATGTGCCTAAAACTTTAATATTATCTTCTCATGAAACTTTTGTTTTAGAAATTGATGTGTTAGCAAAAGGACCTTGTGGACACATCGCCCATGGAGGGATACCCCCTTAACCTAGAGACAGGAGAGAAGTCCTAGTCCCTACTTCAAATGACTTGACAGATTTACATGACCCAACCTGGATAGCATAGCCCTACAAGTGGAATGGGGGGTGGGGGGATGGGAGGGGAGGGTGGCCAGGGTGCATGTCACGGGGGAAAGAGGTTAAAAGGGAGGAAGGAAAGGAGGGAGTGAGGGAGGGAGGGAAGGAGGAAGGGAAGGAGAGGAAACTGGGATCGACATGTAAAATTTTTAAATTGTATTACTAATTAAATAAAAAATACTAATGTTAATAAAAAGAAAGAAATTGATGTGTTAAAATAAATATTCCCAATAATGTATTTTCAACTCACTTAATTTGTATCAATTGCCATCAATACTAAAAACATGTTTTCTCAAATACATACGACTTATCATTTTATTTCATTGAACAGGATTTGATCTAATTGTGCTATTAAGTTGTAAACACTAACAATATTTCCCAGTACATTCTTTGCATAAATTTTGGAGGAAGAGCATAGGAGGAGTTGAAGTGGAGAAAGTTTGGGATGTGAGAAATGTAGATGCCGTGGCCATGTATGAAATTTTCTTTAAAACTATATGTGTGTGTGTGTGTGCACGCGCACACACACACACACACACACACACACACACAAATAAGACACATATTTATGCATACAATAGAAATTAGTAAAAAGTAGGACATGAATTTTAAGGGAAGTGTGGAGCTGTATATGAAAGGATTTGAAAAGAAGAAGAGGAAGGGAGAAATGTAAATATATTATAATCTTTTTTATCAAGACAAGGTTTCTCTGTGTATCTCTGGCTGTCCTGGAACTCACTCTGTAGACAAGGCTGGCCTTGGACTCACAGAGATCTGCCTGCCTCTGCTTCTCTGAGTGCTGTGATTAAAGTCATGTACCACCAGCACCCAGCTTTAATATAATCTCAAAAATGAAAATATTGCCTTACATTAAATTGTAACTTAGGTTAGATTTGTGCAAGTGGCATTGATGTTATTTAGGATAATGTCAATGCAAAAAATGTAATGAAAGTTTATTTTATCATATCATGATAAGAATGAATCAGATGAAAAGGCTCAATACTACAAACAGGTGACATTTTAAATAGAAAAACCCATAGATTTTGAATTTTCTTTTTTTCTGTTTCTTTAAAGAAACAACCAGCTAAAAACACTCCTGTCCATTGGATGCTGGAACTTTGGAACTGCCCCGTAAGTCTTCAAGAGAGATTTTTATTAATTTACTAGGGAAGACAAGCTAAGTGAATATGTTAACTAAATAGATTTTTACACTGGAACCTCAATACTAATTAAAAGGCACTGCAAAGACTACTGTTTTTCATGTTTAAAGTTGTGTGGAAATTCTGTTTGCTAACAAACCTCCTTCTCAAAGTACCTCAGAATACAAAGCCAGAGGAACGTTTGCTTTTTACTTCAAAAAGAAGGGAAACAAAATGAAGATGTATTAACAATAAGACTTTTTTGAAAGCACACAAACTTGGGAGCTATTTAAAGACCAAATATGCTGAACCATGTTATCTGCTTTCAAAACAATATGACCAATTGTAAAGGAAGTTAGAATCAGTAAAAATAAAATAAATGAAAAGTTTTAAGAGCAGGGATTATACCAGGGTGTACAGAGAAACCCAGATAATTGATTTAATCTGAAGAAAGGTTATGGTAAAGATCTCAGAGGCATATATTGATCAATAAAACATTTGTATTCTAGTGTGTTTTGATGCCTTATTATGATTACTTTGGGTATTCTTTAGTTTTATCACCATGGTCTCTACTCCAGAGGAACGCCAGTCATTCATAACTTCAGTTATCAAATTCCTGCGCAAGTATGGCTTTGATGGACTGAACTTATCTTGGCAGTACCCTGGTTGTCATGGAAGCCCTCCTAGGGACAAGCATCTCTTTACTGTCCTGATACAGGTAAGGAAAGCAGGAATAACTTTTCTTGTTCCTAGAAAAGTCAAAGCGTTCACCTTCTAAAGAACCCACCATTGACACCATGACAGTGTCAATGAGGCTAAGAATGTGAGTAAATGGTTTATGGCCACTAAGGGACATTAGCCTACAATAATTTCACTAAATGAACATAGTAACAAAATGACTACTAATGACATTCTGCTACATCCATAGAGCAGTGCATCACTTAGCCCTCATAAGGAAAGCTTCTATTTGGAGTTGATGGTAATAAATGTAATAACACTAAATTGAAGCAGGCATATTTGTAGTTTATCCCCAAGGAAAAATATAAATGGGATGATAAAAGTCAAGGAAGCTATGTAGATTTCATGGTTACTCTTTCCAGACAGATTCATCTTTTCTTTTTTTTTCTATGCAATATGATTTTATTAGCTTGGAAACAGTCTGAACCAAAAGATAGTTAAAAATGGCCAAAAATATTTAAAAGTAATAGTCATTTGTTCCTAACATGAATACTTTCAGCTGGACATTAAATTATTTAAAACACCCAGTGTTCCATCCCGGGTGTGGAATCTTGGTAGTATTGGGACCCTTCTTCCCAGTTGTTTGGATGATGTTCCAAAATAGGCAGTCCTAGAAATAAGACCAGCCACCTGTGTTGTCACTATTCATTCTGTTGGCCTTCTGTGATGGAGGCTGACACAGAACCCTGGCCCTTGTTGACATCACTGATGCACACCCATTGTCCACCCACCAATTCTTTCCCCAGGGTCCATTTTTTTATATATGTCCAAACACCAGATCATCAGCCAAGTTCTGAATACAGGAAAAGCCAGCTTTTTCCTCTCCCCACCCCATTAGCTCTTAGTTTTTATTAATTTCTTGAGAATTTCTTAGTGTGTTTTGATCATATTTGCTATCCCACAACCTCTCTAAGACTTGCCCTCCATTCCTACCTAACTAACTTCATGTCCCAATTTTTAAAAATCTTATTCAGTCCAATTTGTTCTGCCTACATATATTGAATGAGTAGCCTTTTGTTGGAGAGTGATCAGTCTACTATGGTTGAATAAGGGGGACACTCCTTCAATGCTGTGGGAGTGCTAACTTGCACAGCCATTTTGGAAGCCAGTATAGTGGTATCTCAGAAAACTGGGAATCAATCTACCTCAAGATCCAGCAATAACCCCTGGGGCATATACATTAAGAATTCATACTCATACCACAAGGACATTTGCTCAACTATGTTCATAGCAGCATTATTCATAATAGCCAGAACCTGGAAACAGCTTAGATGTCCCTCAACCAAAAAAAAAAATAATAAATACAATGTGGTACATTTACACAATGGAGTACTACTCAGTGGTAAAAATCAATGACACCTTGAAATTTGCAACCAAATAGATAGGGCTAGAAAAAAATCCTGAGTGAGCTAACCCAGACCCAGAAAGACAAACATGATATGTACTCACTCATATTTGGGTATTAAACATGTAGCAAAAATTAACCAGCCTACAGTCTACAATGCCAGAGAAGCTAGGTAGCAAGAAGGACCTGAAGAGAGATACACATGGATCCCTCTAGGAAGGGAAAAATAGACAAAATCCCCTAAGTAAATTGGGAGTGTGTGGAGGAGAGGAGAGGATGGGAAAGAAGGGGAGGGGGCAAAAAGAGACAGGGAGGCAAACATGAGGGAATGAGATGGTCAAGCTGGGTGAAGGACAAATTGGGAGAGCAAGGAATGAGTTATCTTGATAGAGAGTGCCATTATGTGATTAGTGAGAAACCTGAAACTAGGGAAATTCCCAGGAACACACGAGGATGACCCTAGTAAGACTTTAAGCAATAGTGGAGAGGGTGCCTGAACTGGCCTTCCCATGCAATCACATTGATTCCTGCCTTAATTGTCACCATAGAACCTTCATCCAGTAACTGATAAAAGCAGACGCAGAGATCCACTGGGCTGAACTTATGGATTCCAGTCGAAAAAGAGGGGAGTGATAATATGAGCAAAGGGATAAAGACCATGATGAGGAAACCAACAGAAACAGCTGACCTGAGATAGTGGGAGATAATTGACTCAAGACTGGCAGCTGGGGAGTCTGCATAGAACCAAAGTAGGCCTCTGAATGTGGGTGACAGTTTTGTGGCGTGGATAGTTTATGGGGCAGTGAATCCAGAAACTATTCTTTTTTACATATTGATCTCAGTTCCCTCTCCCTCCCTTCCTTCCTCCTTTCTTCCCTCCCTCCCTCCCTCTTTCCCTCTCTCCCACCCTCACATGAACCCCGACCAACCTTCCATCCCACCCCCCAGACTCCACATGTAGGGTGATGCCCTCCAGGAGGGGTCATCTAAATCTGTCAAGTCATTTGAAGTAGGGACTAGGACTTCTCTCCTGTCTCTAGGTTAAGGGAGTATCCCTCCATGGGGGATGTGCCCACAAAGACATTTTGTGCACTAGGAATATATCCTGGTCCCACTGTATGAAGACCCTTAGACTGCTCAGGCCTTCTAACTGAGAACATGTTCAGGGGGTCTGAGTCAGTCCCATGCTGGATTCCCAGCTGTCAGTCTGGGGGCCCATTAGTTCCTCCTTGTTCAGGTCTGCTGTCTCTATGTGTTTCTGCATCCTGGTCTTACCCTCCCTCTCTGCATCTAGATTCTAGTTCGAATCAGTGTTTAGTTGCAGGTGTTTGCTTCTGTTTCCAACAGGTGCTAAATGAGGGTTCCATGATGGTGGATAAGTTAGTCTTTGATCTCATTATCAGGGAAGGACATTTATGGTAACCTTTCCACTGATGCTCAAATTGTTAGTTGGGGTCAGTCAGGTTTAGTTTTCTCTTTGATCCTATAACAGCTCCCTCTTTTATTCTCTCTCTCTCTCTCTCTCTCTCTCTCTCTCTCTCTCTCTCTCTCTCTCTCTCTCTCTTCTCTTCTCTTCTCTCTTCTATTCCTCTCCTGACTCAATCTTCCTAGTCCCACATGTTTTCCTCTCCTCCCCTTCTCTTTATCCTAGTTCCCACTCTACTCACTGCCCCCCCACTCCCCATTTGCTCTGGAGGACTTGTCCCTTCCCCCTTCTGTGAGGGACCTTATATGAATCTCTTAGAATACACCTTGTATCCTAGTTCCTCTGGCAGTGTGAATTATAGGCTGGTGATCTATAGGCTCAAGGTCTAAAATTCATATATGAGTGAGTACATACCATTTTCTTCTTATTGTGACTGGGTTATCTCATTCAGGATTTCAAGATTCCATTGTTTTTTCCACAGAGTAGTATTCCATTGTGTAGATGTGCCACATCTTCTTTATCCACTCTTCAGTTGAGGGGCATCTAAGTTGCTTCCAGGTTCTTGCTATTACAAGTTATGCTGCTATGAACATAGTTGAGCACATGTCTTTGTTGCATGGATGGGGATCATTTGGGTATATGCCTAAGAGGGGGATTTCTGGGTCCTGTGGTAGACTAATTTTCATTTTCCCGAGGAACTGCCATACTAATCTCCAAAATGGCTGTGCAAGTTTGCACTGCCACCAGCAGTGGAGGAGTGTTCCCCTTTCTCCACATCCTCTCCAGCATAAGTTGTCATTGGTGTTTCTAATTTTAGCCATTCTGGCAGGAGTAAGATGGTATCTCAAAGTTGTTTTCATTTGCATTTCCCTGATGTCTAAGGATGTTGAGCACTTTCTTACATGTCTTTCAGCCTTTTTGATTTCCTCTACTGAGAATTCTCTCTTCAGTTCTGTACTTCATTTTTAATAGGGTTATTTGGTGTTTTGTTGACTGGTTTCTTGAGTTCTTAGTATATTTTGGAGATCAGCCCTTTATACTCTTAAAGAAAATTGTTTGTCCTTATCCAAGCAACTATCAATGGCCAAAAGAACTTTAGCTAGGGGTTTGACTTTGTGTCTAGTTTCCCTCTCTATGCTGGGATTTAGTCTGTCTTGGACTTTAATATATCTTATGCATGTTGTTCCAATCTCTGTAAATTAATATGCATATTTGCCCTTCTTGTGCAGAAAACAGTATTTCCTTGTGGTCGTCTATCATTTCAAGTTCATATAATCTTTCTGACCCTACTTTTAGAAAGCTCTCTGAACTGTTGGGGAGAGGCAGCAATGACCCACTTAGGGTTGAGTATTCCATAGTTTCTTTATTTGAACTTTGGTCTAGTGTGGGTCTTTGTGTTCATCCACTGTAAATAGAAGCTTCTCAGATAAGGGTTGAGAAATGCATTAAACTGTGGGTATAATGATGGGTCATTTAGAATTGATTTAATGTTATGTCAATTTAGCACAATAAAAGCAGCTTCTTCCCCAGGGTCTATGACCTGTCTATTCACAAATTCTTTGTCTTAATAATGGTGCTGAGTATGAGTTTTATCATGTGGAATGGGCCCTAATCCAATTAGAAAGTGTACCAGTGGGCATGTCAGTCATGTCTTACCAATTCTATCATAACTATGTCTCAAATTTCTCAGCTGAGTAAGACAGATAATTATTTTTCTACTTCAGTAGTATTTATAGTACCTTCTAGCACTATAAACACTAAAAATCCTGCAGGTGATTACCAGTTTGATTTCTCCATGTTCTTGTTTCTCCATATGAGTACATTTTGTGTGTGTTAAGAAATGAGATCTTACTAACTTTTTGAAGGGCAACCAATTTGTTGGAATTCACTAGCCAACAAACACCAAAGAAATAACTCATTCTTGACATTTTGCTTTTAATTTGTTATATTGTGGTATATCTAGTAGGTACATTGTTGCCCCTTAAAGAGTAACTCCATTTTAACTTGTGTATATTTTGTGACTCTTCTACAGTAGCAAATTATTATTTTTGACTAGTTTTAATTATCAAGAATAGTATCTGGACTCGTAGCTAAAGATGTCTCAAGTCATATTCATGATTTTCAGTTACTGGTTCTACTTTTCCCCATTTACATAATACATAAAGGAGAGTAAAACCACATATCTTGAAATAAATGGGTTCAATATTTGAAAACACTAAAACTCTTTGCTTCTTCCAGTTAAATGTCCTAGGCATTTAACTATTTATAAGGCAAATTTTCTGAGGCATTCTATTAATACCATCTAGTACTTTAATATAATGGCATAATAAGAATAAAACCTAATATTCTAAATAATATTTGAATCATAAAACATACCATGGAATTATCATCTGGTACAAAAGTGATCTTTTAGCTGTTTTCCCTTCTTCATTACATTGGAAGGGATATTGGTCCCATGATATAGGTCATCTGTTGAATAAATTGAAGCAGCTTTCTTCACAACTGAAGGGTAGATCCAGGTTTTAAAATAAAAGTGTAGTTTCAGAGCATGATGGTGCAGGGGATTCATTGATTGATGTGTTAGACCTTTATCTTGGTTTATGAATGGCTGCTAACTACCTGTGTGACTTTGTGAAAAACCTTTATTACCTGTGAATATTAGGCATCTGAAAAGTTTATTAATATCTTCTACCCTAATGAGTTTATTGAGATATTGGCATACTAAAATAAGATATAGTATATAAAAGCACTTTAACATGTATTTTGTTTACGGAGCTAAATTAATTCCAATAATACCATCTTATACATTATTACTCTGTAGGAAATACGCAAAGCTTTTGAGAAGGAGGTGAGTAAGAATAAAAAGCCCAGGCTGTTGGTCACTGCCGCAGTTGCTGGTGCCTCCTCCACAATTGAATCAGGCTATGAGGTTCCTCAACTGTCATGGTGAGTGATACATATTGTCCTGTATTACTACTATGTTGTGAGTAGAGTTTTCTCTTCTTTGGGATGTCTCACTGCCCAGTCTTTTCTCAGAGCTTTTGTAAAGGGTGTTTTTTCTGGCATAGGTATGGATAGTAGCCGTAAAAATTATTTTAAGAACTTTCTTTTTACCCAGGTCTTTGGACTACGTTCAAGTCATGACCTATGATTTCCATGGATCTTGGGAAGGCTACACTGGAGAAAATAGTCCCCTTTACAAATCTCCAACTGAAACTGGCATGAAGGTCTTCAATAACATAGTAAGATACTACACAAGTAAGGAAAGAGACAAATCATATGGAGATTTAGGTACAAAAATTAACAAAATTAATGCAAATGTCATCTTTGTAAGTCACTAATCACTTCTCATTGACATAAATTCATATTAATCAAAGTGTTTTAGAAGAAGCTTCCTAATCCTTTTTAAGTTAACGTGGAGATATTAAACTGATAGAATGACAAGCCAACATAACTAATCATAGGTGGTTCATGGCTTGGGCCCTATAGCTAACTTTTGCCCATGCAGAAGTATATCATGGACAACTGGAAGTACAAAGGGGCAGCACCTGAGAAGCTCATCGTTGGATTCCCAGCATATGGACACACCTTCATCCTGAGTGACTCCTCTAAAACTGGAATTGGTGCCCCTAGCAATCGTGGTGGCCATCCAGGCCCCTATACAAAGAAAACTGGACTCTGGGCCTACTCTGAGGTCAGTAGGCAGCTGTTCAGTGCTCTATACATTTTATGCACCTAAGCTGAAAAATATGCTGACTCATTCATATTATTTCATATTTACACTAACTAGAATATTATTTCAAGGACTTAAGTTTTTTTACCATAATATCTGAGTAACCAAAAATGATAAGCCATTAGTAACATACTGTCCTTTCATTTTACAAACCATATTCTTAAGTACATTTATACATTTTCATAAATAAATAAATATGTAAACAATTAAAATTCTCAGATTACTATGGATTCCAGAACTAAAAATAAACAAAACTAAAAATATGGATCATCTGTGAATATTTAAAATTATCTTAAGACATAGATATATCTCAGTTGTTCATCTCTTGCCTAGGACATATATAGCCATAAATTCAGTCTCCAGTTTCACAGAAATAAAAATGGGCTCATACTACACAGTGATATAATTCATATAATTGGCTAGCATAGTGTCTCACACCCATCTTCTCTCTATTTAATGGGCATAGGCAGAAGTATCACCATCTTGAAAAGAGTCTAAGCTACATAGACTGAGATTCTCTTTCAAACAAACAAGCAAACGAGAAGACTGGGGATGTAGATCAACAGCAATTACTTACTATTGGCAAGGCCTTGGATATGATAGCAAGTACACAAAATAAAACATCTGGATTTTCTTAACTACAAATCTAATCAATTAGAGAATTGGGGAAAGCCGTGTGGAGATAAAAGGAAGGAAATCAACTATGTTCATACATTATTTTCTTACATTGAATTAATATTTAAAAGATCTGAAGTTCTTAACTTTTTTAAGATTTGTACATTCCTGAAAAGTGGAGCCACTCAGGTCTGGAATGCTGCTCAGCAAGTGCCCTATGCCTACTATGGTAATGAATGGGTTGGCTATGACAATATCAAGAGCTTTCATATCAAGGTAAGGCCAGTCCCTTGGTCATGCTGGGCCCTGACTCTAAGTCACAGGAAACCAAGTGACTCCTTCTGTCCTTTTTGCTTAATCAGGCTCAGTGGCTGAAGAAGAACAGGTTTGGAGGTGCCATGATCTGGGCTATTGATATGGATGATTTCACTGGCTCTTTCTGTGGTCAGGGCACATTCCCCCTGACCTCCACCTTGAAAAAAGCTCTCAAATTACACAGTGCAAGTAAGTTACAGTTAAAGCATGATGGGGGTCTATAAACATTTCTTCACCTACTCAAATGAAGCCTATGCTCTTTCCTAGAAGTATTCTTATCATTTTCTCCAACTGCTAATCACCATACCAGCAATTTTATACTCTATAAGAAATCAGGACTACTCAGTGCTTTTGTTTGTTTCTAGTTCAGCTAAGCACTCTGAGAAGATTTAATAGGAAGACCTAGTCAGTATTTTTATAAATCTAACCTATCATTCATAGGATTTACTAATGCCTATATTGACTCCAGAAATTTTTTCTTAAAGTGCATTTGTTTATATTAACTATATTAATTTGTTTATATTAATTATATCCATGTCCCACAGAAAGGTTTTGTATACACTGGGTGGTCAGAGGGTATTTCTTATGTGACTTTAATGAAAAATATCTTAGTTATGGTTACTATTACTGTGATGAAATACCATGACTAAAACCAGATTAAGGAGGAAAAGGTTTATTTGGATTAGATTTCCATATCATTGTTAATTATGGAAGCTAGGGTAGGGACTCAATAATGGCAGGAATCTGGAATCAGGATTCCTGATGCAGAAGCCTTGGAGGAATTATTCTCTTATTTCTCTGCATACTTTCTTATAGAATGCAAGACTACCATCCAGGGATGGCACCACCAACCATAAGCTGGGCAATCTCCCACAAATCACTAGTTTAAAAAAATGCCCTATAGGCTTGCCTGCAGCACCATCTTTTATTTATTATTATTTCTTATTTTATATATCAATCCCAGTTCCCCCTTCCTCCTATGCCCCTGACCCCCTTTCCCATCCCATTTCCCACCCACTCCATAGGGAGAGTGAAGCCTTCCAGGAGGGATCATCAAAATCTGTCAAGTCATTTGGAGTAGGGTCTAGGTTCTCCCTCCTGTCTCTAGGCTAAGTGAGTATCCCACCATGAGAAATGTGCTCCCAAAGTCCTTTTGTGCATCCTGGTTCCACTGTCAGAGGTCCCTTGGACTGCCCAGGCCTTCTAACTGAGACCCACGTTCAGGGAGTCTGAGTCAGTACAATTCTGGTTTCCCAGCTATCAGTCTGGGGTCCATGAGCTCCCCCTTGTTCAGGTCAGCTGTCTCTGTGGGTTTCTGAAGCCTTGTCTTGACCCCTTTGCTTATGACTCCTCCCTCTCTGCAACTGGATTCCTGGAGTTCGGCTCAGTGTTTAGCTATGGGTGTCTGCTTCTGTTTCTATCAGCTACTATATGAGGGCTCTATAATGACATATAAGTTAGTTAACAATCTCATTATCAGGGAAGGGCATTTAAGGTTGCCTTTCCACTGTTGCTCAGATTGTTAGCTTGGGTCATGCTTTCAGGTCTCTGGACATTTCTTTAGAGTCAGGTTTTTCTTCAAATGTATAATGGCTCCCTTTATTATAGTATCACTTTTCTTGACCTCATCTATTTGTCCCTCGACTCAATCTTCCTGGACCCACATATTCTCCTCTCCTCCCCTTCTCTTTCTCCTAACACCCTCTCCACCCACTGCCCACCCCACCCCCTGCTCTCAATAAGCTCAGGAGATCTTGTCCCTTTCCCTTTCTGCGAGGGACCTTGTATCCTAGTTTCTCTGGTGGTGTGAATTCTACAGCACCATCTTATGGAACCATTTTCTTTCTTTTTTAAAAAATAAATTTTTATTTATATTAAAATCATCTTTTTAAATTTACTTCTCAGATTTTATTTGGTAGCTTTTTCCTTCCATCCCTCCCTCCCTCTTTTCCTCCCTTCCTCTTTCCTTCCTTCCTTGTCTATCATATGGTAAATAGTGTCTAGAGCTGGTGAACAGAATCTTTTATATTATTTCATTGAATTGCTTAGATCCTCAGGGTTTTATAGATATAGGTTAGAGATTACCAGATTGTTTATTTATGGTTACATATAATTCACTGCATGATGACCCCAATTCTTTAAGGATTTTGCAAATAGAGTTGTACACAGAGTGACTGTTCATATCTGAATGCAGGTTTTCTTCATTTTTGAACTAAAAAATAAAGATACATCTTATATTAGAGCATAAGACTTAAGGACAAGAAATGTTCTTAGAGAGGTTTGCCTTCACTATGGCCATAGCTTTGGATTATAGGCATAGTCACTTCCTTGAAAAGACACGCCAGCCATCTAAAAGGATTTCAGATGGGTGGTTGTCCAATTCTTTTTCTACTCCTTAGGACATTTGGGATGACATCTGTGTATTCAGCGATAAAGCAGTGATTATTAATATGGATTCCTTATATCTGAATATTATAAAATTTATAGAGTTCCTCATTAGAAAAAAATATATATAAGAATTTTAAAATAAGTTTCTAGGCATAAATGGATTCCTTCAAGTCTAGTCATGAGCCTACATGAAGCACAATTTACAAATAATCTCAAAGTGAGGCTAATAGACACCTCAAATGCTACTGATCTCCCTTCACAGGCACAGCAGGATTTCACTGGATGGCATGACTGGTGAATTCATGTCAAAGCTTCACCCACCATCAGAAACAATATCACTCCTTAGTTTTAAGAGTCAACTTCTAGTGCTCTTGATGTAATTTGTTAGACTTTGCCACAGATATCAAGCTGTTCCCATCTTATTACTTAAATCCTTAGTCAATGTACACCAATTCTACAAGTTCTTCCCTAACCACTCAAGCTAAAGCAACCACCTAGGATTTTCTATTGCCATGACAAACATCATAACCAAGGCAGCTTAAAAGCATTTAATTGGGGCTCATATTTCCACATGGTAGTAGAAAGCATGATTATCATAGCAGGGAACATAACGGTTGGTTGGCAGGCATCTCACTGGAACACTAGCTGGAAGCTTCCATGTTAAAGCAACAACCATGGGGGCTGGGGGGAAAAACAATGAGAGTGACCTAACTAGGAATGGCATGGGCTTTTGAAAGCTCAATGCCCACCCCCAGGGACATACATCCTCTAAAATGGCCATACCTCCTAATCTTTACCAAGCAATTCTACCATATGAAGACCAAGTATTCAAGTACATTAGCTACTGGGGGTCAGTCTTAGTCAAACCACCACACCATGGCTCCTGTAAAAGCAATCTAATTTACATACCAATCTCAGTTTCCTCTCTCTTCCATCCTCCCATGCCCCACTAACCCTACATACCACCCTCATTCACTCCCCAGGGTGGGTGAGGCCTCCCATGAGGGATCATCAAAGTCAGACACATCATTTGGCACACAACCTAAGGCCTCCTCCATGAATCTAGGCTGAGAGAATATCCCTCCATAAGGAATGGACTCTCAAAACCAACTCATGCACTAGGGATAAATACTGGTTTCACTGCCAGAGGCCCCATAGATTGCCTAGGCACCCCAGGTGACAACCATGTTCAGGGGGCCTGGTTCTGTCCTATACAAGCATTTTCTTAAATGAGGTTCCCTCCTCTCAGATGTCTTTAGATTGTGTCAGGTTGGCATAATCCAGCAAAGGAAACTGACTTTTGAAATTGTGAGCTAGTCATTGCTGATCTCATCCAAGGGACCCTTTAGTTAATTGTACACATATCCCAGCCCTCCCACACCAGTTCTCCTCTTGTGTAAGAGCAGCCAGCCTTGTCACAGGAGCTCATGGATCTGTATGTTTTTATTTGTTATTATGCTATGTTTTAGGTTGCAAAGTTACTTCTATTTCATCCAGTCAGAGAAGAAACAGCAGCTCTGGTGCCTTGGAGCCTGTGTTACTACTCAGTGGCAAATAACAGAAATACCATCTGGTTCTTCCGGAATGAAATCATAGTTCAGAAAGGTCAGACATAATCTGCCATCAAGACCAGCCAACACTGCTGATCTAGAAATGAAAACTATTTACCTCCATTCCCCAGAGCTCTGAAAAATCTTTTTCCTCTTTCTAGGACCATCTTAATTCTACTCAATGTACTAAAATAAAATCAGCAGTCAGAACAAGAGTGCCTTTGGTTATTTAATAATTCAATAGGATCTCATATTTATTTACTCTTTCAAAGATAATATTTTTTTATTTTTCTTTGATAATTACATATGTCTATACAATTCATTTTGATCTGATCCATACAAGTTACTTGCCCCTCACTCTCCTTGGGTCTGACCAATCTTTCTCACTTCTGACTTTGACTTTTTTTCTTATGATTGATGTAACTTTAGTGCCCCTGACTACAATTAGTTCTGATCCTATGCAATCAGTATTGTACTATGCTCTACAAGACGAGAAGCCTCCCAGCTGCCATATCTCTTAAGAGAGTGATTCATCCGTCAGAAGTCATAAACTACTGATAGTTCCTCCACCAAAAGTGGAGCCTTCAGACACCTTCTTCCATCCATGTGAAAGTTTGATTAGCTTTGTCTTCTGCAGATCTGATACAGGTAACCATAGCTGCTGTATACAGATGTGCACCACATCATTTCACAGCTATTGTTTTAATCTTCTAGATCTAACATTCTACCTACCTACCCTTCTATGAAGTTCTCAGGGTTTCAGATGGAGGCTATGTTGAGACAGATATCCCATCTACAGCGAAGCACTCACAGCCGTACTTACATTCAGCATTTGGTTAACTAATTTATCTCTGCATTCTCTGAATAAGGTAGAAACTAGCACAAATGACCAGTGAAACAACTCCAACAGGTCCTCCTTTATCCCTATGCTTGCACAAATGATGGACTTCTGATGAGATTTACAATACCAAGCATTAAATCCCTCCTGCATAAAGGCCTCAAATACAATAAGAAAGTGATTTGTTACACCAGAACAATTACACTTCTAACTGCCTCATGGGGCAGACCTTGCCTGGTAAGTTGGTATTGTACTGCACCTTGGAGGCTAGTTCTCAGGTCTGTACCTGGAGTAGCAGAATGCCTTTAGAGCAGCAGAACTTAGTAAAAGTCCTCTATCTGTGCACTAGACTTTTCTATCTGAGGATAAATACGGAAACACAAATGTTTTCTGATGGCAACTCTCTTTTGTAATTCATCTTGAAAAATCCCTTTTTGAACATCTCAATCTCCACATCATTAAATTTCTTTACATACAGCTACATATTTCTCTTTACATACACACATCTCTCTCCTGTACAGACATACATCTCTACATACAGTTACATCTCTTTTTACACAGTTACATCTCTTTCCACAGCTACATATGACATATATATATATATATATATGTGTGTGTGTGTGTGTGTGTGTGTGTGCGTGTGTGTGTGTTGTGTGTGTGTGTGTAAATAATTTTTTCTTATTTTACACATAGATCCCAGTTCCCTCTCCCTCCCATGCCCCCAACTCCTTCCCATCCCATCCCCCCCTCACTCCAAAGGGAAGGTTATTCCTTCCAAGAGGGATCATCAAAATCTATCAAGTCATTTGGAGTAGGGTCTATGCCTTCCCTCCTGCATCTAGGCTAAGGGAGCATCCCTCCATGGGGAATGTGCTCCCAAAGTCTTTTTGTGCACCAGGGATACATTGTGGTTCCACTGTCACAGGCTCCTTAGATTGCCCAGGCCTTCTAACTGAGACCCACATTCAGGGGGTCTGAGTCAGTACAATGTTGTTTTCCCAGCTGTCAGTCTGGGGGTCCACAAGCTCTCCCTTGTTCAGGTCAGCCGTCTCTGTGGGTTTCTGTGGCCTGGCCTTGACCCCTTTGCTTATCACTCCTCCCTCTCTCCAACTGGATTCTAGGAGTTCGTCTCAGTGTTTAGCTGTGGGTATCTGCTTCTGTTTCCATCAGCTACTAGATGAAGGCTCTAGGATGGCATATATGTTAGTTATCAATCTCATTATCAGGGAGGGACATTTAAGGTAGCCTTTCCACTATTGCTCATATTGTTAGTTGTGGTCATCTTTGTATACTTCTGCTTGTTTTCCTAGTGCCAGTTTTCTCTTCAAACCTATAATGGCTCCCTTTATTGTGGTATGTCTTTTCTTCCTCCCCTCTATTCTTCCCACAACTCAATCTTTCTGAACCCACATGTTCTCCTCTCCTCCCCTTCTCTCTCCTAATTTCCTCTCCACTCACTGCACCCCCACTCCCAATGTGTTCAGGAGATCTTGCCCTTTCCCCCTTCTGTGGGAGACCTTGTATGAATCTCTTAGGATCCTCCTTGTTTCCTAGCTTCTCTGGTGGTGTGAATTGTAGGCTGGTGATCCTTTGCTGTATGTCTAAAATCCATATATGAATGAGTACATATAATTTTCATCCTTTTGTGACTTGGTTATCTCACTCAGGATGGTTTCTTCTAGTTTCATTAATCTGCCTGTGAATTTCAAGATTCCCTTGCTTTTTCCACTGAGTAATAATCCATTGTATAAATGTACCACATTATCTTTATCCATTCTTCAGTTGTGGGGCATCTAGGTTGCTTCCAGGTTCTAGCTATTACAAATAATGTTGCTATGAACATAGTTGAACAAATATCTTCGTTGCATGGATGTGCTTCTTTTTTGTATATGCCTAAGAGTAGAATTGCCAGATCCTGTGGTAGACTGATTCTGATTTTCCTGAGTAATTGTCATACTGATATCCAAAATGGCTGTACAAGTTTGCACTCTCACCAGCAGTGGAGTGTCCCCCTCTCTCCACATCCTCTCCAGTATAAACTGTCATTGTTGTTTCTGATTTTTAGCCATTCTGACAGTATTGATGTTTAATAAGGATCAAGAGAGAAATAATTCACAACATATACAGAAGAACCAGCAACCAGCAGGTTCCTGGTCCCAAGGATGCCTCTAGATGTACTCCTGCCCCCATGCTGCAAGCAAGAGAGCTCTCCAATCCCCCTCCTCAGCCATAGTTCCCCCAGGTCATGTCCTGCCCTATCTCCACCCCAATGGGCATGGTCTATGCCACAGGTGCAGACAAGGTGAATATCTCACTACATGACAGGAGTAAGTTGTTTTGATTTGCATTGCACTGGTGTCTAAGGATGTTGAGCACTTTCTTAAGTGTCTTTCAGCCATTTTGGATTCCTCTACTGAGAATTATCTTCAGTTCTGTACCCCACTTTTTAAAAAAATTGAAATCATAAAAATTAGAGGTAAATAGATGAAGTGGAAAATATACTTAAGTAAGGTAACCCATAACAAGAAAGACTATTGTTTAGTTTGATTTGTGGTTTCTATTTCTGAATGTTTAGATTTGAATATAAATTGGTACAAACCTGAAGCAAAGAGGTAAGGAATGAAGGCAAAAAAACATAGGTGGGAAGAGAGGGAGATAGTTTAATCAATATTGGAATCAGAGGGACGAAGGAGATAAGTAACACCAAAGATGCTTGAGAAAAGCCACAGGGAAACATTATTTATAAGCTTACTTAAAAATTCACATACAAGGTAGCCTTTCCACCATTGCTCATATTGTTAGTTGGGGTCACCCTTGTAAGTCTCTGGACATTTCTCTAGAGCTAGCTTTCTCTTCAAAGCTATAATGGCTCTCTCTCTCTCTCTCTCTCTCTCTCTCTCTCTCTCTCTCTCTCTCTCTCTCTTTGTCATTTTTGTTTTTGTTTTGTTTTGTTTTGTTTGCTCTTGTCTATTCCTTCCCTGACTCAATCTTCCTAGTCCAGCAGCATGCTCCTCTCCTCCCTCCCTGGTGCACAAAAGGACTTTGGAAGCACATTCCCCATGAAGGGATACTCCCCTAACCTAGAGGCAGGAAGGAAGGCCTAGTCCCTACTCCAAATGACTTGGCAGATTTTGTTGATCTCTCCTGAAAGGCATCATCCTCCCTGTGGAGTGGGGGTGAATGGGATGGGAGGGTGGTCAGGGGGCATGGGATGGAGGGAGGGAGGGAGAGGAAACTGGGATCCATATGTAAAATAAGAAAAAAATAATTAAAAAATATACATATAATATGGATACATGTCTATCCATGCCAAGGCGTGCACATCATACATATACATACTAATGGCATTATCCAACACAGAGTGATATTATTCCCTCAAAGAGCCAAGGGCTATGTAACAAAAACCTCCAGGGCTAGTTATGTCCAACATCCCTTCAACTTATTGTTTGGGGAAATGAAAGAGGATTCCCCCAAAATACTGTTTATTGACACTGCTGTTAGTTGCCTGCCAGACCTCAAAAAGTTTTGGACACAGGATTTGGAGGAAATAATCTGAAACCAACGTGGAATTCTCCCTCTTGATGTCTATCTTTCATAGTTTTGGAGGGTTCTACACTAACTCCCTAGGGAGAGGAGCAATCAGTAGTTCTTTTGTAAAGCCTATGAGCCACAATCATGATGGGCCCAGTAAGATATTTATAATATTGTCATGTTAGCCTTGGATGTAACATACATTGATGAATTTGACTCATAGCTAGAATATTTAACCCACATATGTTTCATGTAATTACTGATATTTTAAGTGCCTTGTAGGCAGAGTTTCTGTCCCACCTGGTCCCACAGGTGATTAGCCCTAAATAAACACACAGATGCTATATGAATTATCAAATTGTTGCCCTAAGGCTTATGTTTCTTATTGGCTAGCACTGTCTTGACTAAGAACCAATTTCTATTAATCTATGTATTGCTCTGAGACTGTGGCTTATCCATATTCCATTAAGTTACTCCCTTGGCAACATCTCTCTAGCCTCTCTCTGTCTCTTCTCCCCAGTCTTTTCCTGACCTGGTAGCCCCACCTATGCTTCCTGGATGGCTGCTGGCCAATCAGTGTTTTATTCATCAGCCAATAAAAGAAACATATATACAGAAGGACATCCCCCATCAGTGCCTTTTCTAAAGTCATCAGTAAAGTAGTAGCAGAGCCTATAAAAGTTCCTGACTATGATGTATAAAATGTTTTTTCGTACATTATCTCAGACTTGAGTTTCAAAGTATATGTTCTTTATTTCTACTCCACACGGCTCACTAATGTCTTTGTTTGATTCTGTTCTCCTGATCCTTTCTTCTTCTCTCTGGCCCTCCTCCATGTTCACACCTGATGGGAGATGTTATTCTGTAAATATGTTTCTCATACTGGTTAATGAATAAAGTACTGTGGCCAATGGGAAAGCAAAATAGGTGGGGCTAGGAGACAAGGAGGAAAGAGGAAGTAGTTAGGAGGAGTCAGCATGGAAAGCCTGGAGAGGTAGAACACCAGCCAGCCACTCTGGCCGGTAAGATGAGCCACATGGAAATACTTAGATTAATAGAAATGGGTTAATATTTAAGACAGAGCTAGCCAATAAGAAAGGATAGTAACTGGCCAACAGAACTGTATCAAATACAGAGTCTCTGTGTGTTATTGAGAGCTGGCATGGTGGTGGGACCAGGCCGGTGGCAGGACTAGACCAGCAGTGTGGAAAAACATGCTTGTAACACACACCCTCTGGCTCCAGTTCTCCTTTGGGTCACATGCAATTTATTACCACTTAAACCTGTTTTCCTTAAAAAAAAATCCCCTTTACAATTTCATTTCTTGTTTCATGAGTCCTAGTATCCCAAGTAATGAGATTATTTTATTTGGTTGGTTAGTTGTTATGAGCAGTTTTTCCCACCGTCCTGGTCCCAGCACCGTGCCAGCCCCAAATAACACACAGAGACACTGTATTAGATATAATGCTGTTGGCCTGTTACTAGCATTTCTTATTGTCTAGCTCTGTCTTAAATATTAACCCATTTCAATTAATCTAAGTGTTTCCATATGGTCTTATCTTACCAGAGAGAGGGTTAGAGTTCTCTTTTGGTCCTACATATTGACTCCTCCCTAACACTTCCCAAATCCTCCTTGTCTCCTAGTCCTGCCTATCTTGCTTTCCTATTAGCCAACAGTGTTTTATTCATTAACCAATAAGAGAAACATATTTACCGAATGACATCTCCCATCAGTTAGTTATTTTTAGATATGTTAAATATATATAAATTTTGGTTACTTCTGTTCTCAGACCTGGATAGAAATCATGTGCATTGTATTGCAGCAAGTTTCCAATCTGTGGAATTGCACATTTGACAAACTACTCTATGGGCCTCACTGCTATTTTTTATTTATTTTTACTTCTTGTTTAAAAATTTAAAAATGTATATTATAATTACATTTCTCCATTCTCTTTTCTCTATCCAAACTCTCCCATATACCTTTACCATTCTTCTTCAAATTCAGGGCCTCCTTTTTCACTAATTTTTATGCATGCATATATGTATACATATATACACACATGTTCCTAAATACAAGCCCATTGAGACTGCATGATGTTGGTTGTATGCATGTTTTCAGGGCTGAACATTTTGCATCAAACAATTGGTATGCTCTTCCCTGGGAAAGAACACCTTTCCCACACCTAGCTTTCCTCAGTTGCTTTTAGTTATTTGTGTAGTTGAGGCTTTTTATATTTTTTCCCTATCCATCTTGGTATGCCCATTGGTGCCATCCTTTCTAGTCTTAAGGATATTTAGACCCACAGAAGAAAAGACACACTTGTAAATATTCCATAGTTATTATTGTGGTCTATAACATATTGATTTTTACATTCTCCTTAATTATTAAAACTGGCTTGTATGTATACCTGCATGTTACTTTTATAAATTCTGAAACTGACGGTAATAAACTGTTCCATTTTCCACTCATAAATGGTGATCAGGAGGACTGAATCATGGTGTTAGGACAGTTTTGAATATTTATCCTTCTCAAATTTTCCACTGGTTTCACTCTCTAGCCCTTCATTTTGTTCATAGACACAATGAATTATCTCAATTTTACTAATAAAATGGAAAGAAACATACATAAAAATGGTGGTCAATTACACTTGTTGCCACACCAGCCCCAGTGGAGACAGTATAGCAATGGCTGAGAAATCTCAGTGGCTACCTGTTCAGAGGTTCACACCACACGTGGTTAAGCCTCCTGGGGAAAAATGGTCCAGGTCCCTGCAGGTGCTTGCTGGGCTGGCTGTTTGGAATGGGTGCTAGATGTACTTTGTGCTATGTTAACAACAATGCTTTTTGATTATGAATGTTTTGGCCTGTAGCTCCACTGTCAGTCCAATGAAGCCTAGAGAACTTTTAGATATAGTTCCAAGAATTTAAAGAGATGCAGACCAGCGATCAGCAGATGAATGTCCTCTGTGCCCTCAACCGCAAGACTCACAGCACCAGTTGAGCAAATAGGTCTCAGCTCAAGGCCTGAGAAATTAATGGGGGTGAAGCTGTATGAACTTGCCTGCAATGTGACCCTGCCTGAAAATAGCCCACCCACAGAAAGCTGCTGTGGGATTTACTACAAAACTCTAACTTGTCTTAGGGCCCCTAAAACAATGCAAGAGTTCTTGTCAATGCTGTTAAAAGTTTACTGATCAGAGGCAATGACTATTCTCTAAACTCAGTAAAACAGTACAATGCTGTTGTAAGTTTAATGTTCAAAAACAATGACTATTGTCTAAACTCAGTGAACCAAGTGTCTGGCAGGCTGACCACAGGCAGGCCAAAATAGAAGGAGTTCTCCTGGCTATGTACTTGTGATTTAATGCTTCAAGGGAATTATTGATGTGCATTAATTTCTGTAAAATATCTGTACGTTTTTGAATTGTGGCCAAAGATCTGTTCCTTGAACTTTCTGCTTAAAAGCCTGATGATCTGAAGTAAAAATTGCAGTAGTACGCAAACCTCCTCAAGTGTGTTTGTGTCTGTCTGTCACGCCAAAACCACTCCTGACCTGGTCATCCAAGACTTGGTCTCCATGCAGACCATTACCCACTGAGCAGTCTGTGGCAACTTGTCACTATTAGGAAGGGAATGGTGTAAGCATTTGAATGTTTAAAATACTTGATGGAAAATGTATCGACATAGGAAGAAAATATTCAGCAAAAGGAAAGGATGAGAGTTCTCTTGAGCGAAAAAGACAAAATATGTGTGGTGTATACTGAGAAACTCATAAAGGGTGAGGTTAGAAGGGTGAATTGAGTGAAGTCTTGACAAGAAATGAGAAAGATTGTTCTTTATGAGAGAGTTGGGATCCATTACATTCATCCATTGAGTCTAGAAAGAGATTAGATTTAGAACTCAAAAAAACAAAAAGGAATCTTGAACAACCTTTCATTATAATAATTTCTTTGAGTAGTGGTGGAGGGCATGTCCTTCTGTATGTTGTGAATATGTTTCTCTTATTAATTGAATACTAAATCTGTTTTGGAGGGACGACACCAAGCTATAGAAACCCACAGAGACAGCTGACCTGAACAAGGAGGAACTAATGGATCCCCAGACTGATAGCTGGGAATCCAACATTGGACCCCCTCAGATCCCCCAGAACATGGGTCTCAGTAAGAAGGCCTGAGCAGTCTCAGGGACCTCTGACAGTAGAACCAGGATGTATCCCTGGTGCACAAAAGGACTTTGGGGGCATGTTCCCCATGGACAGATATTTTCCTAACCTAGAAACAGAAGGGAGAGCCTAGTCCCTACTCCAAATGACTTGACAGGTTTAGATGACCCCTCCAGGAAGGCATCATCCTACATGTGGAGTGTGTGGGGGAATGGGATGGGCGGTGGTTGGGGTGGGGGGCATGGAAGGATGGAAGAAAGGGAGGGAGGGATAGAGAGGGAACTGAGATCAATATGTAAAATAAGAAAAATAAATAAATAAAATTAAATTAAATTAAAAATATCAGTGATTTTAAATAAAGCCCAAGTGGTCTTCTCTGACCACTTTAAAAAACATAAAGCTGTTTTGGCCAATGAACAGGCAGCATATAGCCAGGCAGAAAACCCAAACATGGATAGAAAAAGGTAGTAGGCACAATCAAGGAGATGACATGTAACTTCTGGAGAAATAAGAGGCCCAGGCATCACCAGTAAGCCAAGACCACACAAAGATACATAGATTAATAGAAATGGATCAGTGTTTGAGAGAGAGTTAACCAAAAAGAAGGCTGAGCAATAGGCCAAATATTTTATAATTAATATAAACCTCTGTGTGTTTATTTGGAATTAAACTGCTACAAGCCAGGGAGGAACAGATACTTCCATCTACACAGTAGTGATAGGGAATACAATTAAGAGTCGCAGGGAGAAGTTAGATTCCAGGAGACACAAACATGGGTCACAAGAAAAAGGGAAATACAGACCCTATGAAGATGGCAGAGGGAAAGAATCAATAAAATGATTGTCGTATCCTAAGTGGAGCTATTTATAGAAGTGTAGTTATGACAAGAGATAGTGGCCTAGGGGAAACAATCCCATGGATAGCAGCATTGCTAGACTCAATGTCTGGTGGCTGGCTGTATAATGTGTGTCAAGGCATAGGAACTCATAAAGGCCATATCGTGGGTAGAGAGTGGAAAAGAGAAAAGGAATAGAACAGTGAAATTAATGAAAAGGAGGTAATGCACTTGAATACAAAGAATAGACCACAATCACCCACACACTTGATTAAGTAAAGAGTAGAATGAGTAGAATTAGGTAATGAGTAGAATGACTTACAAGAATGAGTAAGTGGGACATTAGTCAATATGCATGAGTGACACAGAGTGATAAAATAGTTAATTAGTTCCTTCATGTTAATACTGTGAACTGTATATAATCTTTAAATTTGTTAGCTATTACATTAATATAGCCTATTAATACAATTCATGTGTTTGAGAAGATTCTTTTCTCCTAATAAAAGAGAATCAATGCAGTATCATTTTCCTGTCAATAATGTGTTCTCAAATAATCTTGATTTTTGTGAGCCCTGCCCAGGTGAATATGATGGAGCTCTGGAAAATTTGAAAAGGCACAAAAGAGGAGACAGAGAGTGTAAATGTAGGCTGAGTGCAGGCAGATATCCACTTAAATAAGTGACCAAGTTCTCCCTACCCAGTAACAAGAGCTATTTTAGATCCATGACCCTGAGCCACATTATTTCTCTAGTTTTCCAGCATCTTTTAAAATGCTTATCTATAAATACAAATAAAAGATTCTAATATTGCTTTTTGGACAAAGAATGGAAACAAAATTTTTTTCTTGATGACTCATCTCCCAGTGCATTGCAATCTTCCTCCTCTAACTAAGTTTCATAGTCTTATTAATTGGACTGGAAGGGTGTACTTACAAGAGTTGACTTCAGTTGGCTTGGAGCTAGCTGAGAATCTTTTATTTATTTATTTTAAATTTTATTCATTCACTTAATGTTTTGCCTGCAGGTTTGTCTGCATGCTACTTGCACATTTGATGCAGAACAGAAGAGGGCATCAAATACCCTGGAACTGGGGTTACAGATGTTTATTAGCCTCCCTGTGTATGCTGGAAATTGAATCTAGAAGAAAAACCAGTGCTTCTACCCACCAAGCCATCTGTCCAGCCCTGATAGTTTTATAAAAAAATAAAATAACTACCCACAAAGACAGATGACCTGAACAAGGGGGGAGCTCATGGACCCCCAGACTGATAGCTAGGAATCCAGCATTGGATTGACTCAAACCCCCTGAATGTGGGTCTCAGTTAGAAGGCCTGGGGAGTCTAAGAGACCTCTGATGGTGGAACCAGGATGTATTCCTGGTGTATGAAAAGACTTTGGGAGCACATTCCCCATGGAGGGATACTCCCTTAGCCTAGAGAAGAGGAAGGGCCTAGACCCTACTCCAAATGACTTGACAGATTTTCATGCTCTCTCCTGGAAGGCATCACCCTCACTGTGGAGTGGGGGGTGAATGGGATGAAAGGGTTGTGGGGAGCATGGAAGGGAGGGAGGGAGGGAGAGGAAACTGGGATCGATACATAAATAATAAAAAATATATATATTAAAGGAAAAGTCCTTGTTCATTTATTACTTCACAAAGGCTGCTCTGCTACAGATGCCTCACACCAGGTCACCATTCTTTGCTCTGTTGAGACCAGCTCATTGTGTTGACAGAAGAAAGTGCTATAAATTCTTAGCACAGACCAAGTGTTCCTGTCTATTTTCTTGATGACTTGAACATTTTATCATGACTCAGTGTGTTTCTAATCCAAAATATATTACTTGTCTTTTTATGACTTGAAATTGCTCTATGTGAACTTAAAAGCCCAAAGATAAAATTATCTGACTGATGTTCTTAAAATAAAATGTTATCCATAGACCATCTGAATGTTGGTGACAGTTATGTGACCTGATCTGTGTGGGGTGGGGGTGGTGGATGGCATGGCACCAGAACCCATTGCAAAGGCATGAATTGGCTTTTTGGAGCCCATTCCCTATGGTGGAATGCCTTGCTCAGCCTTGACACAGTGAGAGGAGCTTGGTCCTGTACCTCAGACTGCTCAGTGGGTAACTGGTCTGCGTGGAGATCAAGACTCGGATGACCAGGTCAGGAGTGGCTTTGGCATGACAGACAGACTCAAACACACTTGAGGAGGTTTGCAAGCTGCTGCGATTATTACTTCAGATCATCAGGTTTTTATGTAGAAAGTTCAAGGAACAGATCTTTGGCCACAATTTTAAAAAAATTACAGAAATTAATGCACATCAATAATTCCCTTGAAGCATTAAATCACAAGTGCATAGCCAGGAGAACTCCTTCTATTTTGGCCTGCCTGTGGTCAGCCTGCCAGACACTTGGTTCACTGAGTTTAGAGAATAGTTATTGTTTTTGAACATTAAACTTTTAACAGCATTGACAAGAACTCTTGTACTGTTGTTTTACTGAGTTTAGAGAATAGTCATTGCCTCTGATCAGTAAACTTTTAACAGCATTGACAAGAACTCTTGCATTGTTTTAGGGGCCCTAAGACAAGTTAGAGTTTTGTAGTAAATCCCACAGCAGCTTTGCTGTGGGTGGGCTATTTTCAGGCAGGGTCACATTGCAGGCAAGTTCATACAGCTTCACCCCCATTAATTTCCCAGGCCTTGAGCTGAGACCTATTTGCTCAACTGGTGCTGTGAGTCTTGTGATTGAGGGCACAGATGACATTCATCTGCTGATCGCTGGTCTGCATCTCTTTCAATTCTTGAAACTATATCTAAATGTCCTCTAGGTTTCACTGTACTAACAGTGGAGCTACAGGCCAAAACATTTATAATCAAAAAGCATTATTGTTAACATAGCACCTAGCACCAATTCATCTAGCACCAATTCCAAATAGCCAGCCAAGAAAGCACCTGCAGGAACCTGGATCACTTTTCCCCAGGAGGCTTAACCACGTGTGGTGCGAACCTCTGGACAGGTAGCCATTGAGATTTCTCTTAGCTATTGTTACACTGTCTCCACTGGGGCTGGTGTGGCAGTCCTGCCTCAGCTTGGTACACCAGACTTTGTTGACTCCCCAAGAAGACTTTACCCCCTATGAGGAGTAGATGGTGGGAAAGAGGAGATGGAATGGGAAAAGGAGAAGGAGGGTGAAGTAGGTTTAGTATGTCAAATGAAAAATACTGTCTTTAAATAAAAAAGTAAATTCTATTCAGGTCTGAGGATGTGCTGATATTTCAGGGCTTAGACATCAGGAGTTAAATATTTACCTTGATTCATACTTAAAGCGAGGTTTATATAACCTATGAGATGTTAGCAAAAAAAAGAAAAAGAAAAAACAAAACAATAAAACATGTAGCAGCATCAACATGATACCCTATGCTCTGTGAAAAGCACACTTGAATCCATTATCTTAATGATCCTTGGAAACAACACTCTGTGAAATTGGACAGAAGTCTATCCATTCCATCTTACAACCAGCTAGACACGGCAGAAATGAGCATATGACATGTTACAGGTTTAATTCCTGCCAAAAGTTTATTTTTCCATACCTGGGGGGGCACATTATAACAAGAGCCAAATAGCCTTGTATAACCGTCTCTTCAGTGTTTTTTCCAAGTGAATAAAACAAAGGAAATAACACTAAGTAGCTACCTCATAATGGTTTGCAGTTATGTGCTAAGTAAACACTGATCATTGTGATTAGCCATAGCAGAGTGCTCTAAAAGAACAAAGTCACAATTTACCAGCTTCTATATTCTATTTCAGCAATAGACCATGGCTTCTGAAGTTAATTGCTCCTCTTGTAAGGGGGCAGACCTGTCTAAGGAGATCTTTATCACAGAAATACCCAGTATTTCTTACTTAAGTTCAATACCTAATGTTCTCATGTTATCATCTCCATTTTCTGACCCGAGCCAGGAAAGTTCTTTAGAAACCTATGAAGAAATCTATAATCTCTGCACAATTTTCTGTGTTATGTTCTTCTGAGTAACAAGCTCTGCCCACCAACTGATATCCTACCGTAGGCAAGGCCTAGTGCCTTCAACCTGGATGATACCAACTGCTGCCTGTGCACTCACATGGTCAGTGACTTTCTTAAGATTCCAGACAAAATCTTAAATAACTCATGAAATGGTCTAACTATCTATAAGACATTAATTGGCCTGCAGACAAGAAATTAACTAGAAAAATTTAGTCTCAGACTTTTTATCTTTAAGAACATTTAGTGAATTTCAAGACTCCATTGTTTTTTTTCCCCCACTGAGCAGTACTCCATTGTGTAAATGTAACACATTTTCTCCATCCATTCTTCAGTTGAGGGGCATCTAGGTTGCTTCCATGTTCTGGCTATGCTGCTATGAACATAGTTGAACAGATGTCCTTGTATTGATGTGCATCTTTTGGATATATGCCTAAGAGTGGAATTACTGGATCTTGAGGTAGAGTGATGCCCATTTTTCTGAGGAACCACCATACAGATTTCCACAGTGGCTGCATGAGTTTGCCCTCCCACCAGCAGTGGAGGAATGCACCCCTGATCTCCTGGAATCCAGTTGCAGAGAGGGAAGAGTGATGAGTAAAGGGGTCAAGACCAAGATGGGAAAACCCACAGAAACTTCTATGGGAGACCAGCATAGGACTGACCCAGACCCCCTGAATGTAGGTGTGAGTTAGGAGGACTAGAAGTCTATGGGGTCTCTGGTAGTGGATCAGTATTTATCCTTACTATACAAATGGACTTTGGGAGCCCATTCCACACAGAGGGATACTCTCTCAGCCTAGACACATGGGGGAGGACCTAGGCCCTGCTCCAAATGATGTGACAGACTTTGAAGAATCTCCATGGAAGGCATCACCCTCCCTGGGGAGCAAAAAAGGGATGGGATGGATGTTGGGGGGACAGGGGAGGACGGGAGGGGGCAGGAACTGGGGGGATTGACAGGTAAAACAAGCTTGTTTCAAATTTAAATTAAAAAGTTATCATCATCAACAACAAAAAAGAACATTTAAGGCAAGACATTCTTGTCATCCTCCTAGAAGCCATGCAGGTCAAAAGGAGCAACGTATGTTTCTTGTACCTGCTGTATTAAAGAGAATGAGTACATCACAGAAGTAGCTCTCTACATATTTATAGGTCAATAGTCAATGCAAACTTATAGAGTATTACTATGGGAAGAATGAAAAGAAGTCTCTCTGCTACAGATACAGCCCAGGGCTGGTACTAATAAACTGTTCTTTGTCCTCAGTAAGGAATTTCACTCTAGGGTATAGAATTTTAGAAATTTTAAAGTACAATATCCTGGTCCATGTAGTCTAACTTCTCACAACTTGGGATTAAGAATGAAAATAGAGACAAACCAAGATAAGGTCTGCATAAAACTCATGGTCTTACTTTATGGAAACAGATAACTGTTGAAATAGCCTTCCATTGTTCTCATACAATTCTCTTGCTGTTCATTTGGAAATATTCAGCTGAGGAACTGGAATGATGGCTCTGTAACCCTAGGCTCAATTCCTAGCACCCACATGGAAGCTTAGAATTTTCTATAACTGTACTTCCATGGGATCTGATCACTTTTTCTTGTGTGTAGACATACATGCAGACAAAACACCCATATCCAATAATAACTAACTAAATAAATCTTAAAAAGAAAAGTTGAAAATTCTCTTGGAGTTTGGTGGTTTAAGATTTTGGGAGTGGCTTTAAAAGTTTTCTTTTAAAAATAATTCCCCAAGTTGACTTTCTATAATGTACAAGGATCACCAAGACTCTGCCCTCTCTCCTCTTGGTCTCTATCAGTTTTATTGCCATATTCATTGTTAAAACTTCCAGACTTTCTTTACCTCAGTGTTGGAAAAGCTCTTCTCTGTTACAGCATGGCCATTTCTGTGTGAAAATCAAAGCAGCTGAGATTACACACATAAGACCATTAAAAGATTGGGTCTAACACTTCTTCATAGAGGGGTAGGTGCATTCAGTAGGCAGCAAAGAACAGAATCATGAGACAGTGTAGAAAGATCTCAGAAGCCATTTGAGATACTCAATTCTTCCTCTGGAATGTATCTGTTTAATATTTTCTGAGGATAGGGAGAGGTTTTATTTGGTGATGCAGCTTGGTCAATAATCCCAGTTAAAGCTATTCATCTACCCTGCTAGACTAGGGAGGAAATATTTCTTTGTTATATCACTGAAACCTTGTCTGGGCTGAACTGGTGTTTTTTCAGATCTCCCCAGAAGACCTGGCCTAAAATGTCTGGATCAATAGGAGTTTAGTTTTCTGGACATAGATTAGAAATATCTCTAGTCCTCATGGAGGTCTATACAAGACATGAATCTCTTGACATGCCTTGTTCAGATGAGCTGAATTCTATATCCTTTTTAGCTGGAAAGCATTCATAACTCTTCTTCACAAAATGTTTGGGACCACTTACAGAACCTACCTCACTACAGTCTAAGCTATAGACAAACTATTCCAAACAAGGATGCTGAAAGGGTAATGGAAAAGAATAATTAAATAATTTAAATAATATTTAAATATTAAATAAAAAATAATTAAATCAAGCAATTAAATATGATGATTGATAGGGTTGATAGTCTTAGATTCTTACCCCATGGAGGAATTTTCTGAGTGGAAAGCTAGGTCAGAGCAACAAGCCTGGATGATGGCTACCACCATGGTCGATGCAGTGATCTCAGGTATGGGTTCTTCACTGAGATCACACAGCATGTTGCTGAATGAGTTCTTCTACGTTATTTTGCTGTGTTAAACCATTACAAAAAAAGACAAGTTGGTAAGGAAATGGTTTATTTTACTTTACAGGTGACAATTATCAAGTAAAATCAGGGCAGGAGCTTAAGTCAAGAACATGGAAACACACTGAAACAGAGATCATGGTGAAACACTGCTTGTCTGATTTCTCTTTCTGGATTGCTCAGCCTGTGTTCTTACACCCTTCGAGAACACCTTCCCTGGTGAAGTGCCTCCTCTGGTGTCCTTGGCCCTCCCACTTCAATCATTAATTAGGTAATACTGCACAGAGTTGCCTACAGGTAGAATGATGAAGGCATTTTCTCACTTGAGATTCCCTCTTCACAGATGACTCTGGCTTGTATCAAGAGGAGAAAGACTAAGTGGCATAGTGGTGTCTTATCCTAAAACTTCTTTGTGAACACCATGGGTGCTTTTTTGTAGGATTATAATTTTAATCTGACTGTCTGTCTTGAACCTTGTTTGGAGCATTTGAAAGGCAAATCTTTGCCATGTGTGGGTCTGAGAAATGCCTATAAAATGATATTAATTCCTATGTCTTAACCCAGTTAGCTGAACTACAATGGTAGCATGAATTAAGGGCTCTACAGGTCCTGTGAGGTCTACATTAGAAAGAAAATTCTATTTTTTATTGATCACTGCAGCAACATCTCTGTCAATATGAGAGACTACACAGAAATTCAAACTAGAGACAATCAAAAGTCACATGTGCATTTGGAGAAATAAAATGCTTCATCAGTCAAGTATTGTCATAAGTGGAATGTCAGGCTTTCAAATTTCATTAGATGGCTATTTATTTTTAAAGTTTCAATGTATCAACACTATGCAGGAAGTTTTATCCAGCAGAAAAGAAGACAAATAACCAGAAATTATTATTAATAAATATGTGGCATTATTGATTCTTTTTGGATAAACTATGAACTGTTTATCTTCCTTTGATTCTTTTTCTTTCCTTTTGCTCTGGATATAAATATATTTCTAATATTTTATCTGTGTATGCAATCTTGAGCTCAGATATCAATGAAACACTCTAAAAGAATCATCAAAAGTTTAGGCTTTCTATTTTACACTTTTTATCAGGGGTACATGTATAAACCCAATGCTAATAAAAGACTTGGATTATTAAGACATAAAACTTTAGAGTTGTTCCATAATGCCCTTGAATATGTTGCAAGTACTTTATTTAGTAACAAGGTCAAAAGAAGCTTAACTAATAATTAAATGCCAATCTCTCAGCTACATGTGAAATATTTGTATTATTAATCCTTTACTGTTGCAGAATTGTGTGATGAACTCTTATCTAGAAGTTAGACCCTGTCTAGAAATCTCATCATTAGATTTTCAGCATATGGGCATATCCTACATTTGGAGAAACTCCTAGAAATCAAAGTGTTGCTATCTCCATATGTGACCCCCCAGGACTTTTGTGTTCTATAGTAATCAGTCAGTTTGCATTATAAGGTTTCTGTGGTGTGTACCCAGAGAAGTGAAAAGGTATATTTCTCTCTTTTCATGGTCTTAACACCATAAACAATGCTCAATTTCTTTGGCTCATTTAGCAGTCCTTGTGGTTGAAAGTTGGCAATCATGCTTATCTTTAGTGGGTTAAAGCACACTATCCAGTTGCAATACTTTAGTTAAGCTCAAGAACTTAGTTAATATCAGTGAACTCACAGCAACCTACAGATATTTTTTTCAGCCAGACATATTTTTATTTAAGGATTCCTTCCCATATTGTAAATGTATGACCTAAGTAGAACAAATAATTAAAATTTCAAATGAACAAAATGTACTGATAAATCCACTATCCTTTCTTTTCAATTAGTTTTCACCTACCATCCTAGAAAATTAGGCCTAGGCTCTCCCCCCATGTTTCTAGGCTAAGGGAGTATTCCTCCATGGGAAATGGGCTACTGAATTCCATTCATATACTAGGGATTCATCCTGGTCCCACTGCTGGAGCCCCCATAGACTCCCCAGTACTCCTAGCTGATACCTAAGTTCAGTGGGCCTGGTTTGGTCTTATGTTGGTTCCCCAGATGTCTGATTGGGGTTCATGAATTCCTACATGCTCGTGTCAGCTGTTTCTGTGTGTTTTTCCAGCATGGTCTTGACCCCTTTGTTCGTGACTCCTTCCTCTCTGAAACTCCATGCTTAGTTGTAGATCTCTGCTTCTGCTTCCATTAGCTACTGGGTGAAGGCTCTGGGATGTCATTTAAAGTAGTCATCATTCTCATTATAAGGGAAAGGAGCTATAACAGTTGAGCACTGTTCAATTTCCATGAGTTTGTTGGGTTTCTGTAATTTGTGTTGTTGCTGAATTCTAATTTTAAAGCATGGTGGTCCAATAAGATACATGGGGTTATTCTAATTTTTTGGTATCTGTTGAGATTTACTTTATTATCAAGTATGTGACCTATTTTAGAGAAGGTTCTATGTGGTACCAAGAAGAAGGTATATTCTTTTGTGATTTGAAATGTTCTATAGATATATAATAGACATCTATAGTTATGACCCAATTGGGCCATAACTTCTGTTAGTTCCTTTATTTCTTTGCTAAGTTTCTGTCTGGTAGTCCTGTTCAGTGGTGAGAAGGGGGTGTTAAAGTCTCCCACTCTAACTGTGTGGGGTTTAATATATGATTCCAGTTTTAGTAATGTTTCTTTTATGAATGTGGGTGCCTTTGTATTTGGGGCATAGGTGTTCAGAATTGAGACTTCATCTTGATGGATTTTTCCTGTGATGAATATGAAATGACCTTCTTCATCTCTTTTGATTAATTTTAGTTTGAAGTCTAATTTGTCTACACCAGCTTGCTTTTTAGGGCCACTTGATTGGAAAATCTCAGTATCTGTGCTTCTGGTATATCTTCAGTAAGTGGTCTCTTAACTCTGAGGTAACTTCTGTCTTTGAAGTTGAGGTGTGTTTCTTGTATGCAGCAAAAGGATGGATTCTGTTTTTGTTTCCATTCTGTTAACCTGTGTCTTTTTATAGGTGAGTTAAGACCATTGATATTGAAGGATATTAATAATCATTTATTGTTGTTTCTTGTTTTAGATTTGTCTTTGGTTGTGATATTTTGTGTGAATTTTTCTCCTTTTTCTGGCTTTTGGTAAAGTGGGATTATCTATTGCCTATGTTTTTGTGAGTGTAGTTAACATTCTTGGGTTGGAGTTTTCCTTTCAGAACTTTCTGTAGGTCTGGATTAGTAGGTATGTATTGTTTAAATCTGGTTTTGTCATGGAATATCTTGTTTTCTCCATCTATCATGATTGAAAGCTTTGCTGAATATAGTATTCTGGTATGGCATCTGTGGTCTCTTAGTGTTTGTAGAACATCTATCCAGGACCTTCTGGCTTTCGGAGTTTTCATGGAGAAGTCAGGTGTAATTCTGATAGGTCTGCCTTTATTTGTTACTTGGCATTTTTCCTTTGTTGCTCTCAATATTCTTTCTTTAATCTGTATGCTTTGTGTTTTGATTATTATGTGGCTAGGGGATTTTTCTCTTTTTTAGTCCAGTCTATTTGTTGTTTGGTAAGCTTCTTGTACTTTCTTGTCCTTCTTCAAGTTGGGAAAGTTTTCTTCTATGATTTTGTTGAATATGTTTTCTGTACCTTTGAGCTGAGTTTCTTTGCCTTCTTCTTAAGTTTGGCTTTTCACAATACCCCATATCTCCTAAATATTTTGTGTTAAGGATTTGTTGGATTTAAGATTTTCTTTGGTTGATGAATCTATTTTCTTTCATTTATTCACAGAGCCTGAGATTCTCTCTTCTGTCTCTTGTATTGTTGGTTATGCTTGCATCTGTAGTTTCTGACCATTTACCCAGCTGTTCTATTTCCAGCATTCCTTCAGTTTGTTTTTTCTATATTGTTTCTATTTTAGTTTTCAGGTCTTGAACTGTTTGAATTGTTTCCTTCATCTGTTTGATTGTTTTTTTTCTTGGTTTTCCTTGTTTTCTTTAAGAGATTTATTGATGTCTTGAATTTTTGGTTTCTTTTTTCTTCCATTTCTTTAAGGGCTTTTCTCATATCCTCTTTGAGGACCTCTATCATTTTCATGAAGTTTTTAAGGTCATTCTTCTCTGTTTTATCTGCATTATGATGTTCAGATCTTGCTGGTGTAGAATCCCTAGATTCTGTTGGTGTCATATAAGTCTTTCTGTTGTTGGATGTGTTCTTACACTGTTGTCTTTCCATCTCTTCTTCCAGTGGGTAAAGGTGGGAATCTCTCCCTCTTCTGATGCATGTGGATTCAAGGCTTTATCCTCTTGTCTCTTTCAGAGGATGCAGTGTCAGTACAGGAATGGCAGCCATTGCTGGATGTTTTTTTTTTTTCTGCCTCCGGGTTCCTCTGGGGGATTCGGTGGCAGGAAGGGTCTGGTGCCACAGGTCAGAGGACTCAAAGATGAAGAGGTGGGCTTGAGAAAACCCTGATACTCGCCTCTCTACCAGAGGTTGGAGGGTCAAGACAGAAATGGTGGCCAATTGTGTATGCTTTGTTCTGACTCTACGAGTCCCTGTTACCTACCTCTCTCTGTACTGGAGGGTGGAGGGGCAAACTGAATTTCTAAAAACATTCTTATTTTACATACCAATCCCAGTTTCCTCTGCCTGCCTTTCTCCCATTCCCCACACCAATCTGCCATCCACTCCACAAGGAAGTTGAGGCCTCCCATGAGGGATCATCAAAGTCTGTCATATCATTTGGGTCTGGATATAGGCCCTCCTTGCCCCCCTTGTATCTAGGCTGAGAAAGTATCCCTTCATGGAGAATGGATTCCAAAACCCCATTTATGTACAATGGATAAATACTGGTTCCACTGCCAGAGGCCCCATAGACTGCCCAGGTCCCCCAGATGACACCCACATTCAGGGGGCCTGGTTTAGTCTTGTGCTGTTTTATTAGATGTCAGACTGGGGTCCAGGAGCTCTCACTTGCTCAGGTCAGCAGATTCTGTAGGTTTCCCCAGAATGGTATTGACTCCTTTGCTCATCGCTACTCTCTCTTTACAACTAGATTCCAGGAGTTTGGCTCAGAATTTAGCTGTGAATCTCTGCATCTGCTTCCATCAGCTACTGGTTGAAGGCTCTAGGATGGCATTTAGGATAGTCACCAATCTCATTATATGGAAAGGAAAATTAAAGTAGACCCTCCACTATTGCTTAGATTGTTAGTTAGGGTCATCCTTGTGGATCCCTGGAGATTCCCCTAGTGCCAGATTTCCCTGAAGCCCAAAGCAGCTCTCTCTATTAAGGTATATCTTTCCTTGTTCTCTTTCTCTACTCTTTCCCCAATTCAACCTTCCTGATCCCCCATGTTCTCCTCCTCCCTCCCCTTCCCCTCTATTCTTTCTCTTACTGCCCTCTTCTTCCCTGTGCTCCCAATTTGCTCAGGAGCTCTTCTCCCTTTCCCCTTGGGGGACTCATGTATGTTTCTCTTAGTGTCCTCCTTGTTTCCTAGCTTCTCTGGGGTTGCAGATCATATGGAGGGTTATCCTTTGCTCTGTCTAATATCCACTTATGAATGAGGATATACCAGGTTTTTTCTTTCTGTGTTTAGGCTACATCACTCAGAATGATTTCTTCTAGTTCCAACCATTTGCCTGTGAATTTCAAGATTTCATTGTTTTTTTCCACTGAGTGCTAAGTAGTACTCCATTGTGTAAATGTACATTTTCTTTATTTATTCTTTGGTTGAGGGGCATCTAGGGTGATTCCAGATTCTGGCTATGACAAATAATGCTGCTTTGAACATAGTTGAACAGATGTTCTTGTGGTATGAATGTGCATTCTTTTATAATATGCCTAAGAGTGGAATTTCTGGATCTTGAGGGAAACTGATTCCCATTTTCCTGAGAAAGTGCCATACTGATTTCCAAAGTGACTGTAAAAGTTTACATTCTCACCAGCAATGGAGAAGTGTTCCCCTTTCTCCACATCCTCTCCAGCATAGACTGTCATTGGTGGTTTTTATTTTAGCCATTCTGACAGGTATAAGATGATATTTCATAGTTGCCTTGGTTTGCATCCCCCCAATGGTGAGGATGGTGAGCACTTTCTTAAGTGTCTTTCAGCCATTTGGATTCCATATTGAGAATTATTTCTGTACGCTACTTTTTAATTGGATTATTTGGTGTTTTCATTACTAGCTTTTGAGTTCTTTGTATATTTTGAAGATCAACATTCTGTCAGATGTGGAGTTAGTGAAGATCTTTACCACTCTTTGAGCTGCTACTTTATCTCGTTGACTGTTTCCTTTACCATACAGAAGCTTCTCAGTTTCAGGAGGTCACATTTATTAATAGTCAATCTCAATATCTGTGCTTCTGGTGTTATCTTCAGTAAGTGGTCTCTTGTGGCTATTCATTCAAGAATACTTCCTACTTGCCCCACCACTGGTCCTCTGCCGAAGTTACTGGACCATAGCAGGGATCCACCTATCCCCGAGGGCCCATCCAGAGTCCCTGCCTGCCAGACCTTTGACCCCCATCACCGGGTCTCTGCTAGAGGTGAGTCTGGGACCAGGTTAAATTGAATCCCCACACACACCCTTCCCTGGGAACTCCCTGGATTGGCCCCAAATCTCGGTCCCTGCTGTGCCCTGTCCTCAGCAAGAGTACTCCTGGTGCTCTGATACACACCCACACCCCTCATGAACAGCCTACCTTTCACCCACCCTGTACCATACCCAGGTTGAGCACTGGAACAGAGGGCAGATCCAACAATTCTGCCACCTTTGGGAAATTTCTGGAGCTGCTCTGAACACACTAGACCTGCCTATACATGCAGGACTACCCTGAATCTCCACCTGCTTGATCTTTGAACCTCACCGCTGGTCCTCTACAGGAGCTCAGGCCCCTCTTCCCGCAAGAGATCCACCTGTCCCATCAGGACCATCCTGAGTCCCTGCCTGCCAGACCTTTGACCCCCATCACAGGGCCCTCGCCTAAGGAGAGACTTCCTAGAGAGCTTGGACCACGCAAAGCTACAGACATCGAACTTCTGGCCCACCTAAGCCCACTGGGAAAGTAGGAGAGAGAGAGAGAGAGAGAGAGAGAGAGAGAGAGAGAGAGAGAGAGAGAGACCTCACCTGTACCTACTGGAAGAAGTGCTGGAAAGCCAGCAATACAAGGAAACACCTAACAATAGAAAGACAAGCATGACACCACCAGAACCTAGGGATTCTACACCAACTAGACACCCCAAAGCAGATGAAGCAGAAGAGAACAACTTAAAAATTATTGTCATAAAAATGATAGAGGCCCTCAAAGATTATGTGAGAAAATTCCTTAAAGAAATGGAAGAAAAAACACACAAGACATTGAAAGAAATGAAAAAAAAAATCTCTTAAAGAAAGTACAGAAAGCCAAGAAAAAACATTAAACTGGTGAAGGAAATGGTTCAAGACTTGAAAACTGAAATAGAGACAATAAAGAAAACACAAACTAAAGGAGTGTAGGAAATAGAAAAACTGGGCAAACAATCAGGAACTACAGACACAAGCATAAACAACAGAATACAAGAGATGGAAGAGGGAATCTTAGGTGCTGAAGATAAACTAGAGGAAATAGATTCCAAAGAAAATCTTAAATCCAACAAATCCTTAACACAAAACAGCCAGGAAATGTGGGACGCCATAAAAAGGCCAAACCTAAGAATAATAGGCATAGAGGAAGGCAAAGAAGCCCAGCTCAAAGGTGCAGAAAACATATTCAACAAAATCAATAAGGAAAACTTTCCCAATCTGAAGAAGGACATGCCCATGAAAGTACAAGAAGCATACCAAACACCAAATAGACTGGACCAAAGAAAAAAGACCCCTCAACATATAATAATCAAAACACCTAACATACAAAATAAAGAAAGAATATTAAGAGCAGTGAAGGAAAAAGAACAAGTAACATATAAAGGAAGACCTATCAAAATTACACCTGACATCTCCATGGAAACTTTCAAGGTCAGAAGGTCCTGGATAGATGTCCTATAAGTATTAAGAATCCACGGATGATAGCCCAGGCTACTATTCCCAGCAAAACTTTCAATCACTATAGACAGAGAAAATAAGACATTTAATGACAAAGCCAGATTTTCACAATACATATCTACAAATCCAGCCCTACAGAACGTTCTGGAAGGAAAAGTCCAACCCAAGGAAGTTAACTATGCTCACAAAGACATAGGCAATAGATAATCCCACTTCACCAGAACCCAAGGGTAAAGCAGGGCAATACCACTGCCACAACAAACCTAAAACAAACAAGCATTAACAATCAATGGTCCTTATTCTCCCTCAACATTAATGGTCTTAACTTACCTATAAAAAGACATAGGCTAACAGAATGGATACAAAAACAGAATCCATCCTCCTGCTGCATACAAGAAACACATCTAAGCTTCAAAGATAGACATTACCTCAGGCTAAAGGGTTGGAAAAAGATCTCACAATAAATAGGACCCAAGAAGCAAGCAGGTGTGGCTATCCTAATATCTAACAAGTTAGATGTCAAACCAAAATTAATCAAAAGAGATAAAGATGGTCATTTTGTATTCATCACAGGAGAAATCCATCAGTACAAGTCTCAATTCTAAACATCTATGCCCCAAATACAAAGGCACCCACATTCGTAAAAGGAATGCTACTAAAACTCAAAGCTCACATAAAACCTCACACACATATAGTGGAAGATTCAACATACCACTCTCGCCATTAGACAGGACCACCAATCAGAAACTCAACTAAGAAGCAAAAGAACTAACAGAAGTTATATCTCAATTGGGTTTCAAAAAAAAGTCATCTATAAAACATTCTACCCAAACACAAAAGAATATACATTCTTCTCTGCTACACATGGAACCTTCTCTAAAATCAACCACATATTAGGTGGCATAACAAACCTCAACAGATACAAAAAAAAATGGAATAGTCTCCTCTATCTTATCAGACCACCATACTTTAAAGTTGGAATTCAACAACAACACAAATAGCAGAAGCCCTACAATCTCATGGAAACTGAACAATGTGCAATTGCACCATACCTAAGTCAAAGAAGAAATAAAGACAGAAATTAAGGACTTCCTAAAGTTCAACAAGAATGAGGATAGAACATACCCGAACTTATGGGACACCTTGAAAACAGTGTTATGAGGAAAGTTCATTGCACTAAGTGCCCATATGAAGAAAACAGAAGATAGTCACATTAGAAAATTAATAGCACACCTGAAAGCCTTAGAACAAAAAGAAGCAAACTCACCCCAGAATAGTATACGCCAGGAAATAATCAATTGGAGGGCTGAAATCAATAAAGCAAAAACCACAAAAAACATACAAAAAAATCAATGCAACGAAGAGTTAGTTCTTCAAGAAAATCAACAAGATAGACAAACCTTTATCCTAACTGACCAAAAAGAACAGAAAGAAAATGCAAATTAACAAAATCAGAAATGAAAAGGGGGCATAACAATGGACACATAGGAAATCCAGACAATATTCAAGTCATACTTTGAAAACATGTACTCCACAAAATTGGAAAATTCAAAGGAAATGCACAAATTTCTGGATAACTATCACTTAACAAAATTAAATCAAGAGCAGCCAAAAAACTTAAATAGACCTATAACCCCTAATGAAATAGAAGCAGTCATAAAAAGCCTTCCAACCAAAAAAAGCCCAGGGCCAGATGGCTTCAGTGAAGAATTCTACCAGAAACTCAAGGAAGAGCTAATACCAATACTCCTCAAATTGTTCCACACAATAGAAATAGAAGGTTCATTGCCAAACTTTTTATGAGGCCACATCACCTTGGTACCCAAGCCACACGAAGACAAAACTAAGAAAGAAAACTACATACCTATATCCCTCATGAACATTGATGCAAAAATACTCAATAATAACTGGAAAACTGAATCCAAGAATACATCAGAGAAATCATCCACCATGACCAAGTGGGCTTCATGCCTGGGTTGCAGGGATGGTTTAACATATGAAACTCTATCACTGTGGTACAGCATAAAAACAAACTGAAAAAGAAAACCCACATGATCATTTCACTAAATGCTGCAAAACCGACTGACAAAATTCAACACCCTTTCATGATAAAGGTCTTGGAGAGATCAGTGATAACAGGAACATATCTAAACATAATAAAAGCAATACACACTGAACCAACAGCCAACATCAAACTGAATGGAGAGAACATTAAGGCGATTCCTGTAAAATCGGGAAAAACAAAGGGCTGTACTCTGTCTCCAATATTTTACTTAAAATCTATCTAAAGCAATAAGACAACAAAAGGAGATAAAGGGAATAAAAATTGGAAAGGAAGAATTCAAACTGTCTCTATTTGCAGATGATATGATAGTTTACATAAGCAAACCAAAAAACTCTACCAGGGAACTCCTACAGCTGATAAACACCTTCTGCAAACTAGCAGGATACAAGAGAAACTCAAAAAACTCAGTAGCCCTACTTTATTCAAATGACAAAGGAGCTGAGAAAGCAATCAGAGAAACATCACCCTTTACAATAGCCACAAACAACATAAAGCATCTTGGGGGAATGCTTACCAAACAAGTGAAAGACCTATATAATAAAGACATTGTGGCTTCAAAGAAAGAATTTAAGGAAGATACCAGAAAATGGAAAGATCTCCAACGTTCTTGGATAGGTAGGACAGCCATAGTAAAAATGTCAATCTTGCCAAAAGCAATCTACAGATTCAATGCAATCCCCATCAAAATCCCAAAATCCCAAAGTCTTCACTGACCTTGAAAGGATAATAATCAACTTTATATGGAAAAGCAAAAGACCCAGGATAGCCAAAACAACCCTGTAAAATAAAAGAACTTCAGGAGGCATCACCATCCCTGACTTTAAGCTCTACTATAGAGCTATAGTCCTGAAAACAACCTGGTATTGACACAAAAATAGACACGTAGACCAATAGAATCGAATCTAAAATCCTAATATTAGCTCACACACCTACAAACATCTGATTTTTGACAAAACAGCTAAAAGTATACAATTGGAGGAGGAAAGCATCTTCAACAAATAGTGCTGGTACAACTGGATGATGGTGTGTAGAAGACTGTAGATAGACTCATGTCTATCGCCATGCACAAAATTCAAGTCCAAATGGATCAAAGACCTCAACATAAATCTAGCAACACTGAACTTCTTAGAAGAGAAAGTGGGAGGTGCCCTGAACAAATTGGTGTAAGAGACTGCTTCCTGAACATAACTCCAGTAGCACAGACACTGATATCGACAATTAAAAAATGAGACCTCCTCAAACTTAGAAGCTTCTTCTGTAAGGCAAAGAACACAGTTGACAAGACCAAATGGCAGCCCACAGACTGGGAAAAGAACCAATCCTATATCTGACAGAGGGCTATCTCAAAAATATACAAAGAACTCAAGAAACTTGTCAACAAAACACCAAATAACCCTATTAAAAAATGGGGTACAGAACTGAAGAGAGAATTCTCAATAGAGAAAATCAAAATGGCTGAAAGACACATAAGAAAGTGCTCAACATCTTTAGCTATCAGGGGAATGCAAATCAAAACAGCTCTGTGATACTATCTTACTCCTGCCAGAATGGCTAAAAGTAGAAACAGCAATGACAACTTACGCTGGAGAGGATTTGGAGAAAGGGGAACACTTCTCCACTGCTGCTGGGAGTGCAAACTTGTACAGCCATTTTTGAGATCAGTGTGGCAGTTCCTCAGGAAAATGGGAATCAGTCTACCACAGGACCCGGCAATCCCCCTCTTAGGCATATACCCAAATGATCCACATCCATGCAACAAAGACATGTGCTCAACTATGTTCATAGAAGCATTGTTTGTAATAGAAGAACCTGGAAGCAACCTAGATGCCCTTCAACTGAAGAAAGGATAAAGAAGAAGTGGCACATGTACCCAATGAAATACTACTCTGCAGATAAAAAAACAATGGAATCTTGAAATTTGAAGGCAAGTGGACAGAACTTGAAGATACCATGCTGAATCAATTAACCCAGTCACAAAAAAGAGGAACATGGTATATACTTGCTCATATATGGATTTTAGACATAGAGCAAATGATCATCAGCCTATAATTCACACTGCCAGAGAAACTAGGATACAAGTTTTATTCTAAGAGATTCATATAAGGTCCCTCACAAAAGGGGAAAGGGACAACAAGATCTCCTGAGCATATGGGAAGGGGGGACGTGAGTGGAGAGGGGACTAGGAGAAAGACAAGGGGAGGAGAGAAAAGCACGTGGGACTAGGAAGATTGAGTCAGGGTAGGAATAGACAAGAGAAGAGAGAGAGAACATAAAAGAGTGAGCCATTATAGGTTTTAAGAGAAAACTGAACCTAGAGAAATGTCTAAAGACCTACAAGACTGACCCCAACAAACAATTTGAGCAACAGTGGAAAGGCTACCATTAATGCCCTTCCCTGATAATGAGATCTACGACTAACTTATCCACCATCATTGAGCCCTCATCTAGTAGGTGATGGAAACAGAAGCAAACACTTAAAACTAAACACTGAGCCGAATTGGAATCCAGATGCAGAAAGGGAGGACAAGATCCAGAAGCAGAAACATATAGAGACAGCTGACCTGAACAAGGAGGAGCTAATGGACCCCCAGACTGAGAGCTGGGAATCCAGCATGGGATTGACTCAGACTCCATGAACATGTGTCTCAGCTAGAAGGCCTGATCAGGCTAAGGGATCTCAGACAGTGGAAGCTGGATGTACCCCTGTTGCACAAAAGGACTTTGGGGGCACATTCCATATGGAGAGATACTCCCTTAGCCTAGAGGTAGGGAAGAAGGTCCAGTCCCTACTGCAAATGACTTGACCATTTAGATGACCCCTCCTGGAGATCATCACCCTACATGGGGAGTAGGGGAAATTGGAGGAGAGGGTGGTCAGGGTACATGAGAGGCAGGGAGAGTGAGAAAGGGGAAGAGAGAGAGGGAGGGACGGGGAGGTGATGGGAGACGTTATTCTGTAATTATGTTCCTCATACTGGCTAATTAATAAAGCCTGTGGCCAATAGAAAACTAGATAGGCGGGGCTAGGAGACTAGGAGGAGGAAAGAGGAAGTGAGAAGGAGTAGTCAAGATGTAGACCAGGGAGGAAGGAAGATGCCAGCCGCAGCTCCTGGATAAGATGAGCCACATGGAAATAATTAGATAAATAGAAATGGGTTAATAATTAAGACAGAGCTAGCCCATTAACAATGATAGTCATTGGCCAACAGGATTATATCAAACACAGAGTCTCTGAGTGTTATTTGGGGCTCATGTGGTGGTGGGACCATGGCGGCTTGACGCTGGCGGGAAAAACCTACCTGTAACATAATGGTGTCAGAAGTAGGATTGAGAACTTTCACTTAAAACTTAACAAAAGCTTAAAAAATAGTTTTTAGAAACAAGGGAACAGAGACTAGCAAGACTTCTTGGTAGTAGCATTTTCTCAGTTGGATTTGTTTTGCTGTAGACAGAGATTTGCTTGGCTCCTTTAAGGGAGGTTTCCAAAATTAGCATAAGCGGCAAAAAAAGCCGCCTTGCTTTTAAAGAGCTCTGCTAACAATTCATTGTTATGTACAAGAGCTGCAATGAAGGTTTACACTGTGTTTTAAAAATACACTGGCTTGGGAGAGAAAAAGAAACAGGATACTATGGTTTAAAAAAGAAAAAATGAATTAAATGGATGGCTATGGTGGCGCACACTGTTAATCCCAGCACTCGGGAGACAGATGCAAGCAGATCTCTGTGATTTCAAAGCAAACCTGGTATGCACTGAATTCCAGGACAGATAAAAGTTACACAGAGAAACCCTGTCTCAAAATATGTAAAAATAGAAATAGAAGAAATAGAATAATAAAAAAGCCACATAAAGATGGAAAGCACAGAGAAATGTTGGATACTATACGCGATTCTGTTGTCTTTAAATTGTTTGACTGCTGAGAAAATAACAACAACTGATAAAAGAAATGCTACTGGATTAATTCAATTTATATATTTTAAAAATGCTTTGACTCCAAAATTTAAGCCTAAGGACAAGTTACTGGGGAAAAGGATTTCTATTTTTGTTTCCACAGAAAATGAAAAGCTGTGGATTCTTTCCAGACTTATGTGGTTTGATCAAGCCAGACCCCCTGAAACAGTTCCCCAGGTGATCCAACATTCAAAGCAGTTGAGACAAAGCCTTGCAGACTACTGCCAAGATTTCTGCGTCTTCTTTGGACCCCCACGAGAGCACCCTCTACCAGCAGGAAGTAGTTTAGTTACCTATGATAGTCAAGCTTGGAGTTAGTTAGGTTTTCTAGATATATAGAGATGTATTTGAGATGGATAGGCATTCTTCAAACCTTTCAAAGACCTACAGAATATGGCACTTAAAATGGTTTAGGGTTTTCTTGACTATGAGGCACAACTGCTCCTGGTAACACTACCTGCATCAGAAAGAAAGATGGACATCGAAGAAACGCATAATGAAGTTTGGCTCTAATATGGCAATACTAGCCATTTGGGCAAGGTAATGCTCTTCTGGACTGTTTGACTTTATGTTGTAGAAACTGGACTTGCAGGACCACAAAAGGGTGACTGCTGATGCAAGATGGGCATTACTACAAGATTCCTGCTTCATGGAAGAAGCAGACATTCTGCAGGACACAGAGAAAAATGACTGACAAACTGCCAATACAGATGGACAGTTTAAAGTTTCCTGCTCTGCTGAAAGTCTGCCAGACACATTATGGCCTATGGGCTGAAGATGGAACATTACAGAAAAACTTCGGGTGACTGACCAGGCAATGAGTTGTCTCTGTCATTTCTAGAGTTTATATATTATCCTTCTATGGTCTTTGAAGGCATTGAAGACAGTTTTCCTTACTTAGGATTAAAGATAAGTTACATATAGGACTTAAGACTCACAAAGATAGGATAGATGATATTTTCTTTAAGTCTATAAAATGTTAATGGACTAAATATTGTTAACTGTAATTCTTATTTGATAACTGTTGTGTGATATATTTTACTACATTAAGGTTTAAGCCCCGCAAGATAGGCGGGGCTAGGAGACAAGGAGGAAAGAGGAAGTAGTTGGGAGGAGTCAAGATGTAGAACATGAAGGAAGGAAGACACCCGCTGCGGCTCCCTGATAAGACGACCACATGGAAATACTTAGATAAGTAGAAATGGGTTAATAATTAAGACAGAGCTAGCCCATAAACAATAATGGTAATTGGCCAACAGGATTATATCAAATACAGAGTCTCTGAATGTTATTTGGGGCTCACGTGGTGGCATGACCATGGTGGCAGGACCGGCTGCAGCCGGCGGGAAAAACCTGCTGTAACAGGGAGGGAGGGAGAGACCAAGGGAGGGAGGGAGGGGGATGGAACTGGGATTGATATGTAAAATAAAAATAAAAAAGTAAATTTAAAAAACTATATCAAAGTAAGAAATTGAGTTAAAAGCTGAAAAGGAGTTTGGAGGGTGTGAGAGCAATAGAGTAGATAATAAGAGATGAATATGATCAAAATAAATTAGGTACCTTGTGAAATTGACAAATGAAGTTAGAAGGTGAATAGCCCAAAATATAATACCACATGAAGCACTACGGATGTTGCTAAGTCACAAAGTAATTAAAGAACTCATGCAAGGTCCTGAAGTTGGTTTTAGCAACTAAGAACATTTCCTTGTGATAGGACCCATGCAACAAGTAGCCTTAGGACTCCTTGTCTTTGCACGCTATTTCTGATATTCAAGTTCTTACATGTATTGACAGCGCATGTGTTCCATATTTTCACTGCATTGCCATACAATAATGGCTGAACTGCAATTTGCCTGTTCATCTTCCCATAACAAGGTACCAAGTTGTTTCAGGTTGGAGCAGTAAAAAACTAGAACTGTTATAAATATACATTGCAGGCATTGTGTCAGTATAATGTTTCATTACCATATGGTAAACATAATTACCTATCTCCAGGCAAGTGTATGTTTTGGTTTGTGGAGATGCGTGAGTTGGATGTACCATTGTGTTGTGCTTCCTACCAGCACTTGACCATACATGTTCCACATCCATGTAAGCACTCCACATTATTAGCTTCTTTTCTTTAGCATTTTAAGAAGTGTGTGGTGGTGCCATACAGAGGTTTGATTTGCACATCCTATGGATTATAATCTGGTGTGTAACACATAATCATTGTTTTTGATCATTTTAATTCTATTTCCTGTCCAGTGATTTCTACCTTTTGGTGGATGTCATCAAATTTATGATCTCCAGCTCTATGTAGTTCTTTGGAATTGAGAAACTGCAAGCCTGTGTAGGAAAACAACATGACCATGAGTTAAATTTAAGAGTCATCAAAATGCTGCATTTATTTTTTATTATTTTATTCATTTTTCATGAATGAGTTTTAGCAAGATGACGTATATTGGATTGGTTTTTTCTTTCTTATTTCTAAGTTTGTTTTTTCTAGACTCTGAAATGGTATTTTTAAAAAACTCACTAAATCACTGAAAGAAGACAAAAATAAAACTTTCAACCAAGAACCCCATTGAATTTTTCTTGTGAAATGTTATTATATTGTTTTAGTGTATATTTGGCACTGCCAATTTTATTCTATAATTCCTGTTCATTGCCAGCTCAAAAGAGAGGAGAGAAAGAGTGTTATGGGCAGGTTTTTCCCACCGGCTGCCTGACCCACTCTTTGTTCCTCCCCTCTGGCCACCCGGTCCCGCTGCCACATGCACCCCAATAACACGCAGAGACTCTGTATTTGATACAATCCTGTTGGCCAGTTACTATTATTGTTTATGGGCTAGCTCTGTCTTAATTATTAACCCATTTCTACTTATCTAAGTATTTCCACATGGTCATCTTATCTGAGCACAGTGGGCCGGCATCTTCTTTCTCCATGCTCTACATGCTGACTCCTCCTAACTACTTCCCCTTTCCTCCTTGTCTCCTAGCCCCGCCTATCTTGCTTTCCTATTGGCCACAGTGCTTTATTTATTAACCAGTCTGAAAAACATATTTACAGAATAACATCTCCCATCATCTCCTCTTTTCTGTCTAAAATAATGAGAAGGGTTTTAACCTTAACATAGCAAAATATACCATACAACAGTTATCAAATAAGAATCATAGTTAACAATATTTAGTCCATTAAAATTTTGTAAGACTTAAAGAAAATATCATCTATCCTATCTTTGTGAGTCTAAAGTCCTATATGTAACTTATATTTAATCCTAACTAAGGAAAACTATAACCAAAACTATCTGTCTTCAACTCCTTCAAAGACCACAGAAAAATATTATATAAACTCTAAAAATGACAGAGACAACTCACTGCCTGGTCAGTCACCCAAAGTTCTTCTGTAATATTCCATCTTCAGCCCATAGGCCATAGTGTGTCTCCAGACTCCTCAACAAAGCAGAAAACTGTCCATCTGTATTGGCAGTTTGTCAGTCATTTTTCTCCGTGTCCTGTAGACTGTCTGGCAGACTCTTCCATGAAGCAGGAATCTTGCTCCGATAAGATGATGGGAGATGTTATTCTGTAAATATGTTTCTCATACTGGTTAATTAATAAAGCACTGTTGGGCCAATGGGAAAGCAAGATAGGTGGGGCTAAGAGACAAGGAGGAAAGAGAAAGTAGGAAGGAGGATTCAGCATGGAGAGTTGAGAAGAAGCAAGATGCTGGGCTGCCGCTCTCCAATAAGATGAGCCACACATGTGTGGACACACCATACATACAGAACATACATACATCTTTCAGCTCTCCTTTTCTTTAGGCCAAGATTAGTTTGTTGAAATAGAACATCCTTAATTGAAATCTCTTGTAATGCAGCTGTTATAGCTAACCCTTGAATTATGAACACCCAAAATCTGAACAAATCCCAATAAATTTATCTACGTCACTTTTTTTATAAGGTCTTAAATAACAGTTTCTGACAGGCTGCATTAATTTTTCCAAACACTTGGCTGGATGTTAGCCATGGTAGCAGCTCCTAAAGCTGCAGGCCTCTAGGTTGTTTTACCTTTGCTCTCTGGGTCTGGGCTGGCTCGCTGCAGCTTATCTATGACTGCAGCTGTTTGAAAAGTAAACAATCACCATTGTAGCAACTCTGAGTTCTTGGCACCCACAGGTCCTGCTGACCTAGTGTGTATGTGGGGCTGCACTTTTGCGTCCCCAAGCCCTGGTGCAGCTCTGAGACAGCTGTAGTGTATGGCCACACATGTGTGTCTGATGTGTGATTGTGAATGTATGAATCCCAACAATGGTACTACTTGAATTGCTTGAGATATAGAAAAAAAAAAAAGACATCAGGTCAGTGTCTTAATTGGAAGGGATGGCGATCTGCTTCTCCCAAGACTGGCTCCCAGAGCAGAATAGCAGGAAATGGTCAAAGCCAGCATGGTCTGAGAGCCAGAGGAATCTGTATGAATAGTTCAAAAGAGTTTAGCAGAGAATAGGATACATAAATCTTCCTAAATTTTGGTGGTTAAAAAAGAAATGGAGAGAATGGAGGTTAAGACAAGATTTGAGGAAAGCTATTGAGAAAAAGCCTCAGGGAACTACAGCCCTGTCAGGTCCCACCTAGAAAGCTGCCAGTGAAGATGCAAATGAGACCATGTCAGCTAATTAAGGCTTTGCAGGTCAGATTAGAAAAAGAGTTGTCAAAAGTATTTGGGACATATGTTACATCCTAAAGAAATTAGGCCTCAAAAATTAGAAAAGATAGCTTGTGATCATTGAATGATTTTCAGAAGCTAGTAGGAAATATTCCAATGGTTATGTCCTTTTTGAAATGTACCTACTGGTGATTTGAAACCTTTAAGTGATATCCTGAAAAAGGCTAATGATCCCAATTCACCTAGACAGCTAACTAAAGAGAGTAGACAAGTTCTTCTGAAGGCTCCTGCTTAGACCCCCCCCCCCAAGGCAACTTGAGCAAGGCTGAAGCTGTTGGCTGGAACTCCTTGACCCAAGGCTGTTGTTGGTACTCTTTCTGTTTTGATAACACATACCTTGTGACAACACACACCTCATAGGGAGGAGCTAAGTCTAAAATTCTTGTAATTTTCCCACTGTGCTATAAATCAGTATTTAAGTCCGTTTCATCCCCTCAGTAAACACATTTGATATTTGGCATTCGGACATTGCCATTGAACGAATGACCTGTGTCTTGTCTTTATTTCAATCTCTAGGCCTTCAGCTGATTCATGGAACAGATCGTAGCACAGGCACTACATTCTCCAACAATTGAAGAATGCAATCCAGCATCAACAGATATGCTATATTGACTATGCAAACCATGGGATTCTATGTGCTTCCCATACAGCATAGTATGATGTCTGTCTTATGGCAAGGGGACCATTGTTGTGGTTCCATTTACTTGTTTTCCCAGCTAAAGTGTTAAATACTTACCTTGAAGCAGTAGCTTGTATGGTACAAAAATGCTGTATGGAGTCTAGGAGATATTTTGGCAAGCAACCAAGTGTAATACATGTTCCCTATACCAAAGAGCAAGTTGATTGGTTATTTCAAAACAGTGATTCATGGGCAATTAATTGCTTTTGCTCAGTTTGGGGAGGGAAATCAATAACCAGTTTCCAGCTTATACACTGTTGCAATTTTCAAATTGCAAAATGCATACTTTTGTATTCCCTAAAATTGTAAGGAGTAATCCTGTAAAAAAAAATGCTATGTTAGTTTTTACTGATGGTTCTTCTAATGGAAAGGCAGCTTATGTTATTATGGAAAAGAACATGTAGTACAGCTCAGATAGTTGAGTTACAAACTGTTGCAATAGTTTTTCATATACTGATAGTCATTATACTTTCAGAGCTCTTCAAGTTATGGAGACAGTTCCATACATTGGAACTAGTAATAATCAGGTTAAAATACTGTTTGAGCAAATTCAAAGTGCCACTTATCAAAGAAAAGCACCATGCTTTGTGGTTCATATAAGAGCTCTTTCAAACCTTCCTGGCCAACTGGCTAAAGGTTACAAGTCAGATGATAGATTAACCAAAATGGTCACTTTATCTCAAGTAGAATTAGCTCAGCAGTCACACAACTTTCATCATTAAAATAGCAATAGTCTAAGAAAGCAGTTTGGTTTAACTAGAGAGACTGCTTAGCAAATTGTCAAACAATGTGATGTATGCCCACAATATTTACCTGTTACTAATATAGGAGTAAATCCTCCAGGCCTTCTTCCTAATCATTTATGACAAATGAGTGTTACTCATTTTGCAGAATTTGGCAAATTGATATATGTGCATGTGGCAGTCAGTACATATTCCGGCTTCTTAATGTCCACTGCACAAACTGGAGAAGCCACTAAGCATGTGATAAGTTACTGTTTAAGATGTTTTGCTAATGTTTGGACAGTGGACAAGACCAAACGGCAGCCCACAGACTGGGAAAAGATTTTTACCAACCCTACATCTGACAAAGGGCTGATCTCCAAAATACACAAAGAATTCAAGAAACTAGTCAACAAAACACCAAATAACCTATTAAAAATGGGGTTATTTGAAGAAAGAATTCTCAATAGATGAAATTTAAAAAGCTGAAAGACACTTAAGAAAGTGCTCAAAATCCTTAGCTGTCTGGGAAATGCAAATGAAAACAGCTTTGAGATACCATCTTACTCCTACCAGAATGGCTAAAATTAGAAATGTCAATGACAACTTATGCTGGAGAGGATGTGGAGAAAGGGGAACACTCCTCCACTGCTGGTGGCAGTGCAAACTTGTACAGCCATATGACGGTTCCTCAGGAAAATAGGAATTAGTTTACCACAGGACCCAGCAATTCCCCTCTTAGGCATATGCCCAAATGATCCACATCCCTGCAACAAAGACATGTGCTCAACTATGTTCATACCAGCATTATTTGTAATAGCAAGAACCTGGAAGCAACCTAGATGCCCTTCAACTGAAGAATGGATAAAGAAGATGTGGAACATCTACACAATGGAATAATAATCTGCAGAAAAAAAAAACAATGGAATCTTGAACTTCGAAGGCAAGTTGATGGACTTGAAGAAACCATCCCAAATGAGGTAACCCAGGCACAAAAAGAAGAACATCATATGTACTCGCTCATATATGGATTTTAGACCTAGAGCAAAGGATCACCAGCCTATAATTCACACTATCAGAGAAACTGGGATACAAGGTATATTCTAAGAGATTCATATGTGGTCTCTCACAAAAGGGGGAAGGGACTGTAAAGATGGAAAAATTTAGCCAAACTCTCCACTTACTCCAGGAAGCTAGAAGTTTAAATCCCAGACCCTGTTCTGGCAATAAGTAGGCAAAAGGTCACATTCTTTGCTGTTTACGACAGGGCTGTTTACGACAGCACCTGTGAGTGAGTGAGTGAACACAGAAAATGAGCTTTGTCACCCCACCCAGGAGCCTGTGCAAATGCAGACCTCCAGGGCTAAGTGTGGGCTTGGATAGTTTAAATTGATTGGTCTGCACTGGATGCTATGAGATGATTGGTTTATGATGTATGGGCTTTGTTATAACCCTATAAAAGCTGTCTCAACTCTGTACCCAGGGTCCTCAGTCCTCTACCCCTGTATGGTGTATGGCTGTGGACCCCAGTGCACTTGGAATATAAAAGACCTCATGCTTTCGCATCAAGAGTGCTTCTCATGAATGATTGGTGGGGCTGCCTTTCCTGAGTTGGGGCATGAAGATCCACGCTCTGCAGGTCTTTCATTTGATGCATTAGCTGGGAAACCGAGACCACCCCTCTCACCTGAGAACCAACTTGGAGGTACAAGGATCCTCTCCAATGTGTGTGTATATGTCCCTCTGATGTGTGTGCTGGCTTCTCTGTTATCTGTTTTCTGGTATCTGTATTCTGGAACGTGTGTTTTCAATTTTGGTTTGCAGCTGTCCTCTTGGGTGGTAAGGACCAGGGGACTGTAACCAGCAGACATGCTAGGAGGGTCATAAGCTGTTGCCCTGGAGGAACCTCCAGGGGGGACTAGGAGACCTGGGGATGCCCAGTAGTTAGCTTCCATCTGTTGGTCAGAGGACATAGTTCTGTTGTCTGAATCTGTTTGGTGCCTTGGGGGGACACACAGGGAGGTGAGTAGGCTATTGGCTTCCATCAGTTGGTTGGTAGGACCTTTGTAATCTGTGGCCGTTTGGTTCTTTTGCCTGATGGTGGAAGATGCAGACAGGTCGCCTTTGTCTGGATCTGTTAGTTTCTATTTTGTGAGTTTTCATTCTGTGTGTCTTTGGTGTCTTTGTAGTTTTATCATAGGATGGACTGACTGACGACCTGACCTTAGTTTAACTCTTGATCACTGGACTAAAGTTAACTCTTGATCACTGGGCCCATAATTTGTCAGTTGAGGTTAGGGAGATTCTGGCAGACATTTTGTGCCTGAGTGGAGGACATTCAGTGTTGGATGGCATTTCATTCTGAGATTATCCAAACTGTTAAGGCAACTGGTTTTTAGGACCTTGCTCTCATTCTGACCTGCAACTTTTTGGATGAGACTGTGAACACAAGCGAATCCCCACCCCCTGTAGGATGCTATTGCCGCCACCACTGCTGCCAGGGCTGCCAGGACCGAGCATTAGCCGAGTGGCCATGGGCCAGGGCGCCAGGGGCAGATCCACACCAGAATGGATGAACAATGTTATGACCCTGTTGCTGTGCATTTTGGCTCTCTAGTGTCAGGTAGCCAGATTGCAGCCTCCAGTGCTGGCTCTTCGCAGATCTTTGTAATTGAAAAACCAGACCTTTGTAATTGGAAAACTAACCACCATCACACCCTTTTTGCAGAGGATCCCAACACTTTACAGGGTTGGTAGAGTCTCTTATGTTTTCTCAACAGCCAACAGCTGCTGCAGATGCTCAAACAAGGAGCGGGACCAAATACTTGGGATTCCCCTTGACTCACCCCAGTAGGGACTTCAGTACTGAAGGTAACTCCTTCAGTACTTAAAAATCTATCGCCAGGCTCTGGTGGCAGGTCTCCAAGGTGCAGTGAGACAGCCCACCAATTTGGCTAAGGTAAAGAGAGCACTCCTTTTGACCCTACCTCAGAAGCCCAGAGAGCTTAGATGGCTCTGGCCTTTATAGGGTAATTGGCTATGGATATTAGAAAAAAACTCCAGAGACTGGAAGGGTTACAGGAAGCTGAGTTATGTAATTTAGTAAAAGAGGCAGAAAAAGTGTGACAAAAAAAAAGAAATTTGACTAAAATCTTGGCCACAGTGTTTAAAAAAAGAAAAAGATGAGAGAGAGAAAGAGAGAGAGAGAGAGATTAGAAAATTTAAAACAAGGAACTTGGGCAACAGGACCCCACTCAACAAGGACCAGTTGCTTATCTGTCCAAGAAGCTTGATCCTGTAGCCCGGGGATGGCCTGGCTGTCTAAAAGCTACAGCAGCAGTGACTATACCTGTCATAGATGCTGACAAGTTAATGCATTGGAGAGCATTGTCCAGAAGCCCCCAGACCGACAGATGACCAACGCCCACATGACTCACTACCAAAGCCTGCTTCTCACAGTGAGGATTGCATTTACTCCACCAGCCACCCTCAACCCTGCCACTCTTAGACAGGGTTCACAATCATCTTACAGACATCCCGATGGCCAGGGAGGTGCTGACCTGGTTCACTGATGGGAGCAATTACCTTATAAAAGGTAAAGGAAGAGCTGGGGTGGTGATGGAGGATGAAACCTGCCTGCACAGTCTGGGCCAACAGCCTGCCAGAAGGAACCTCAGCACAAAAAGCTGAGCTCATGTAAGACCAGACAATGGTCCAGTTTTTGTTGCCCAGGCAAGTCAGGGACTGGCCAAGACATTGGGAGTTGATTGGAAATTACATTGTGCATACAGACCCCAAAGCTCAGGACAGATAAAATGAATAGATAAAACCATTAAGGAGACCCTCACTAAATTGACTGCTGAGACTGGCATTAATGATTAAATAGCTCTCCTACCCTTTGTGCTTTTCATGGTTAAAAACATCCCTGGACTGTTTGGGCTGACCTCCTATAAATGGCTCTATGGGGGGATCCCTCCACTGGTGAAAATTGTCTCTGTACTTAGTGCTGATGTGCTGTTCTCCCAGCCTCTGTTTGCTAGGCTCAAGGTCCTCTAGTGGGTGAGACAGGGAACATGGAAGCAGTTCCTGAAGACGTACTTGGCAAAAGGAGACTTGGAAGTTTCACATCGCTTTCAAGTTTAAAATTTGGTCTACATTAAATGTCACCACGCAGAAAACCTTGGGACTCAGTGAAAAGGCCCACTTTGCAGCCATTCCAGAATATGTCCTCCTCCTCTCCTGAACCCACCCTCATGCCACTTGAGGTCATAGGACCCAGGGACAGCCTCTTATAACTGCTCATTTTTATTCCTCTCTTGTTCTTGTTGCTTTTGTTAAGAAACAAATAAGTGCGGTCCAGATTATGGTACTTAGACAACAGTATAAGATCCTTCCGGGCAAAGAGGAGGCTGCCTTTAGTCCTCCCAGTTCTAAGCTTAGAACTATTAACAAGAGAAGAAGTGGGGAATGTAAGGATGAAAAAATTTACCCTAACTCTCCACTGACCCCAAGAAGCTAGAAGTTTAAATTCTAGACCCTGTCCTCTGGCAGTAATTGGCAAAAGGTCAAATTCTTTGCTGTTTATGACAGGGCTGTGTACGACAGCACCTGTGAGTGAGTGAACACAGAAAATGAGCTTTGTCACCCCACCCAGGAGCCCGTGCAAATGCAGACCTCCGGGGCTAAGTGCGGGCTTGGATAGTTTAAATTGATTGGTCTTCACTGGATGCTATGAGATGATTGGTTTACGATGTGTGGGCTTTGTTATAACCCTATAAAAAGCTGTCTCAATTCTGTACCCAGGGTCCTCAGTCCTCTACCCCTGTATGGTGTATGGCTGTGGACCCCAGTGCACTTGGAATATAAAAGACCTGATGCTTTTGCATCAAGACCACTTATCGTGAGTGATTGGGGGGGTGCCTTTCCTGAGTAAGGGCATGAGGGTCCATGCTCTGTGGGTCTTTCAGGACAAGTCCCCCACAGTACATGGGAAGTGGAGGGGCAGTGAATGGAGAGAGAACTAGGAGGAAGAGAAGGGGAGGAGAAGAAAGTACATGCAACTAGGAAGACTGAGTCAGGGTAGGAATAGAAGACAGAAAAGGGAGAGGGGGGAAGGAAGTAGGGAGAGAGAGAGAGAGAGAGAGAGAGAGAGAGAGAGAGAGAGAGAGAGAACATAAAAGAGGGAGCCATTATTGGTTTGAAGAGAAAACTGAACCTATAAAAGGTCTAGAGACCTACAAGACTGACTCCAGCTAACATTTTGAGCAACCATGGAAAGTACCATAAATGATAAATGCCCTTCCCTGATAGTGAGATCATCAACTAAATTATCCACCATCATGGAGCCCTCATCTAGTACCTGTTGGCAACAGAAGCAAACACCCATAACTAAACACTGAGTCAAACTGGAATCCAGATGCAGAGAGAGAGGACAAGACCAGGTTTTAGAAACACACAGAGACAGCTGACCTGAACAAGGAGGAATCCAGCATGGGACTGACTCAACCCCCTGAATATGGATCTCAGCTAGAAGGACTGAGCAGTCTAAGGGACCTCTGACAGTAGAACCAGTATGTATTCCTGATGCACCTTAGGGACACATCCCCCATAGAGGGATACTTCCTCAACCTAGAGAGAGGAGAGACGTCCTAGTCCCTACTTCAAATGACTTGACAGATTTACATGACCCCACCTGGATAGCATAGCCCTACAAGTGGAATGGGGGTGGGGGATGGGAGGGGAGGGTGGTCAGGGTGCATGTGAGGGGGGAAAGAGAGTAAGAGGGAGGGAGGGAGAGGAAACTGGGATTGGCATGTAATTTTTTAATTACATTATTAATAAAAAAGGTGTTTTGCTAACATGGAAGTTCCAAAAAGTATAAAGACAGACAATGGATCTGCATTTACCAGTAAAGCATTTCAGCAATTCTGTGCTAAATGGAAAACTGTACACAGAACAAACATTCCTTATGATCCACAAGGGCAAGGAATTGTGGATTGTACTCATAGCTCCTTGAAATTACAACTTCTAAAAATAAGGAGAGGGGAGTTGTGTCCCCAGTCTCTCTGCATGATTTGTTAAATCATGCACTCTTCATTTTAAATTTCTTAAATGTGGATGTCCATGGGCAATCTTCAGTGGACAGATTCTGGCATGATGGAACTCAAGTGGCATTTGCTCAAGTCAAATGGAAAGATCCATGCACTAAGCAATGGAAAGGACCGGTCCTGTCCTATTATGGGGTCGAGGGCATGTTTATGTTTTCTCGCAGGTAGAAAATGAAGCCTGGTGGCTGCCAGACCATTTGGTGAGATGCGTAGAACAGAGGAAAACCATAACTGAGACCACTCGGGAATCTGTCTAAGGCTGTTTCAGTGAGACTTGCTGAACCTGTGTTCCTGACTCTACAGTCTGAAAAAGAAAGAAAATAATTGGTTCGAGATTCTCAGAAGGAAATGAGATAAGAGACTTTCAGTGTGGTTCAAGATTTCTAGTTTCCCAACAAGCCTGCTGCATTGATCAGTTAGCTACACCACATCTTGGGACAATTGAAAGCATTTGTGAACGTGGTGTGGGGCAAAAGTCCGTCTTCAGTATTTGAGTGGACAATGAACAAAAGTTTTGCAGTTAATACCTTAGTACTCAAGGACTGTGGTATCCCAAACTTATCTTTGGAAATTGTAAGCAGCAGTACATTGGACTTTAGAGAGGAAAAAAGAAAGGGTTTAGAATTGTGGAGTTATTCATACTTCATTTACCATAAGAACATTTTATTGTCCTTTGATTGAATTGAAATTATGAGAATTGTAATTTAGTCAATTATGTGTCAATTGTTAGTAAGCATATTGAAATCATTAATGTTCACAACCTTTGCTATACTAATGTTATGAATGAAAAAGTCAGCTCATACTGTTAAAATTTAGACATGATGATTGTGAATCATTAGATACAATGCAATTGAATAGGCAGATTTAGATTTTGAAATAGCAAAAGCCACTCAAGATATCTCAGACCAATTTTAAAAGACCATTTTATCTTGATTCATCTTTTTGCAGGAGATGCTGTAGCCACAAAAGCATTTGCATTATCAAACTTGCTTGTGAACTCTCGATGAAAAGTTGGCTTAGGTGTGTTGGCATCAAGCTATGCACTATCTCTTAATGTTCTTTGTTACAGAGGCTGGTAGTCAGAGATGGGTAAAGTGGTTTTGCCTCCAAGCTACCTAAGATAGGACATACATGACGGAATGTGTGCTTCCCTGGTGGGAGATGTTATTCTGTTAATATGTTTCTCATACTGGTTAATTAATAAAGCACTGTGGCCAATGAGAAAGCAAGATAGGTTGGGCTAGGAGACAAGGAGTAAAGAGGAAGTAGTTAGGAGGAGTCAAGATGTAGAGCATGGAGGAAGCAAGATGCTGGGGCCGCCGCTCCCCAATAAGATGACCACATGGAAATACTTATGTAAGTAGAAATTGGTTAATAATTAAGGCAGAGCTAGCCCATAAACAATAATGGTAACTGGCCAACAGGATTGTATCAAATACAGAGTCTCTGTGTGTTATTTGGGGCTGGCACAGTTGTCGGGCCAGACCCATGGTGGGCAGGCTGGTGGAAAACAACAAGCTACACTTCTCATGACAGGTAAGGCTGGAAGGTTGAAGAAGACTATCTAAGACAGGCATAGTCATCTGTCCTTTAGCAGAAGAACAGGCATTTTTTAATTATATTAAGAAGGGGGATGCTGGGCAGTGGTGGCGCATGCCTTTTATCCCAGCACTCGGGGGGCAGAGGGAGGTGGATCTCTGTGAGTTCAAGACCAGCCTGGTCTACAAGAGCTAGTTCCAGAACAGCTCCAAAACCACAGAGAAACCCTGTCTCAAAAAACCAAAATAAATAAATAAATAAATAATAAATAAATAAATAAATAAATAAATAAATAAATAAATGGGAATTTGTGGGTGTCCATAAAGATGGCTACACTCCATCTTGGCACAAGGACAGAGTTCAAAGCTGTCAGCAAGTCACAAGACCTAAAGGTTGAAGGTATGGCGACAGTAAGAATGTTTTGGCCATCTTAGTGTAAATAACAACAGACCTGAGTCTGAGGGGTGGATATTCCTGACCTCAAGGCTAGGGAACAAGAAGTTTCGAGCTAAGGTGTGGTTACTGAACCCTCAGAATAAGGAAGGAAGAAAAGTCTGTTTGTTCCATACACATGATACTGTGTTCCTCTTTTTGGTTATGGTAAATAAAAGTGGTGAAAAATAAACTCATGGCATTTCAGTATTGACTGATCTGCCCTCATGACCTTTATTTGGTCTCTCTGTCTTTATTATCTATAGCTAGCATTTCCCTCATCCACACTCTACCACTCAGGTATGGCCTAGCAGCAAAGACTGCTCCCGATAGAGAACATTGCAAAATATTATACAACTATCTTCAAAACAATTATGGATCCTGGCCGGGGGACTGTAGGCAGGTCAACTCAACTCGCCCCATCCCCCCATCCAGAACCTATCACCATCTAGAAATAAGTGTAGGGCTGTCTCAGGCCTGCCTTCCCCTTGCCCTCATTGGGATCTCCTGACCTGGGGACTTGAGGTCCACCCTACTTACCCAGGCATAACAAGCCATCCAGAGTCAGCCATCATCTCAGTGCTAGTCCTACCTCCATCCACTGAGAGAAGGAATGCCTCACACCTGCCTGGACCCATTAGAAAACAACTTTGAAACTATACCCACCAGGAGAGGAACAGAACCCACCTACACCCACTAGAGGAAGGGATGGAAAGATGACAATATAAAGAACACATTCTACAACAGAAAAACCAATATGATGCCACCAGAGTCTAGAGACTGTACACCAGCAAGATCTGAACATCCCAAGAAAGATGAAGCAGAAGAGAAAGAAAAACAACAGTATGAAGATGATAGAGAAACTAAAAGAGGAAATTGGAAATACCTTATAGACAACGAACAAACAAACAAATAATTCAAGACATGGAGGAAAAGACAAAACAAAAAGTACAAGAAATAAACAAATCTTTAAAGAAAGCCAAGAAAAAAAAAAACAAACCAGACAAGTGAAGGAAACAATTCAAGCAGTTTACAAATTGAAGCTGAAATAGAGACAAAAAGAAAAAAAAAAAGTCTGAGGTAATGCTGGAAAAAGAAAAGCTGGGTGAACAATCAGAAACAACAGAAGCAAGCATAACCAACAGAGAATCTCATGTACAGAAGACTCACTAGATGAAATAGATTCATCAACCAAAGAAAATCTTAAGCACAACAAATCCCTAACAAAATATTCAGAAAATAGGGGACACCATGAAAAGGCCAAACCCAAGAATAATAGGTATAGAAGAAGGTGAAGACACCCACCTCAAAAGTACAGAAAATGTATTCAACAAAATTATAGAAGAAAACCTTCGAAACCTAAAGAAAGACATGCCAATGAAAATACAAGAAGCTTACAGAACATCAAATAGAGTGGACCACAAAAGAAAGTCCCCTCATCACATAATAATCAAAACACCAAACATACAGAATAAAGAAAGAATAATGAGAGCAGCAAAGGAAAAATGCCAAGTAACATATAAAGGCAGACCTATCAGAATTGCATCTGACTTCTCCATGGAAACCCTGAAAGCCAGGAGGTCCTGGATAGATATTCTACAAACACTAAGAGACCACACCAGACTACTATACCCAGAAAAGCTTTCAATTACTATACATGGAGAAAACAAAATATTCCATGACAAACCAGATTTAAGCAATACATATCCACTAATCCATCACTACAGAAAGTTCTTGAAGGAAAACTCCAACCTAAGGATCTTAGCTACACTCACAAAAACATAAGCAATAGATAATCTCACTTTTACCAAAAGCCAAAAGAAAAGAGGGAGTAAATCCATACACAATACCACCACCACCACCAAATTCAAAACAAACAAGAATTAACAAACAATATTCATTAATATCCCTCAATATCAATAATCTTAACTCACCTATAAAAAGACACAGACTAAGAGAATGGATACGAAGACAGAATCCATTCTTCTGTTGCACACAAGAAACACACCCCATCTTCAAAGAAAGACATTACTTCAGAGTTAAGGGTTGGGAAAAGATTTTCCAATTAAATGGACCCAAGAAACAAGCAGATAAGGCTATACTAATATCTAACAGATTAGACTTCATACTAAAATTAATCAAAAGAGATAAAGAATGTCATTTTATATTCATCACAAGAAAATCCATTAAGATGAAGTCTCAATTCTGAACATCTATGCCCCAAATACAAAGGCACCCACATTCGTAAAAGAAATATTACTAAAACTCAACTCACACACAAAGCCTCACACACTTATACTTGGAGACTTCAGCACCCCATTCTCACCACTGGATGAGACTACCAGATAGAAACTTAACAAAGAAACAAAGAAACCAACAGAAGTTATTAACCAATTAGGTTTAATAGACATCTATAGAATATTCCATTCAAACACATAGGAATATATCTTTTTCTCAGAACCACATGGAATCATCTCTAAAATCAATCACATGCTCAGCAATAAAGCAAATATCAACAGGTACAAAAATTGTAATAACAGCAAGTATCTTATCAGATCACTATGCTTTAAAGTTAGAATTCAACAACACAAATTGCAAAAAACCTACAAAGTCATGGAAATTGAACAATGCGCAATTGCACCATTCCTGGATCAAGGAAAAAATAAAAATAGAAATTAAAGACTTCCTTAAATTAAATGGGAATGAAGACACAACATACCCAAATTTATGGAACATTTAGAAAGCAGTGCTAAGAGGAAATTTCATAGCACTGAGTGCCCACATGAAAAAACTGGAGAATAGCCACACTAGAGAATTAACAGAACACCTGAAAGCTCTAGAACAAAAAGAAGCAAACTCACCCAGGGGGAGTAGACAGCAGGAAATAATCAGCTAAAGAACTGAAATCAATAAAGTAGAAACAAAGAAAACAATACAAAGAAATCATTGAAACAAAGACTTGGTTCTTCTAGAATATCAACAAAGTAGACAAACCTTTACCCAAACTAACCAAAAGGCAGACAAAAAAACATGCAAATTAACAAAGGCAGGAATGAAAAGAGGGACATAACAATGGACACTGAGGAAATTCAGAGAATCATCAGGTCATAATTTAAAAACCTATACTCCACAAAATTTGAAAACCTAAATGAAACAGACGATTTTCTGGATAGATATCATTTACCAAAATTAAATCAAGCATAGACAACCAATTTAAATAGAATTATAGCCCATAACAAAATATAACCAGTAATAAAAATCTCTCATCCAAAATAAGCCAAGGGCAGGATGGTTTCAGTGCAGAATTCTACCAGAAATTTAAAGAAGAGCCAATACCAATACTCCTCAAATTGTTTCATACAATAGAAGCAGAAGGAACATTGCCAAACTCTTTTTATGAAGCTAGAATTACCTTGGTACCCAAACCACACAAAGACACAACTAAGATAGAGAACTACAGACAGATTTCCCTCATGAACATTGATGCAAAAATACTCAAAAAATACTTGCAAATCTAATCCAAGATGACGTCAGAAAAATCATCCACCATGATCAAGAAGGTTTCATCCCAGGGATGCAGGTATAGTTCAACACACAAAAATCCATCAATGTAATCCACCATATAAACAAACTAAAAAAGAAAAAAACAACACATGAATGCCTCACTAGATGCTGAAAAAGCCTTTGACAAAATCCAACACCCCTTCATGATAAAGGTCTTCGAGAGATTACGGATGACAGGAACATGCCTAAACATAATAAAAGTAATATATGGCAAACCAACAGCCAACATCAAACCCAATGGAAATTAACTCAATGTGATTCTTCTAAAATCAGGAACAAGAAGAGGCTGTCCACTCTCTCTTTATCTCTTTGATGTGGTACTTGAAGTTCTAGCTGGAACAATAAGACAACAAAAAGAGATCAAGGGAATACAAATTGAAAAGTAAAAAGTCAACCTTTCACTATTTGCAGTTGATATAATAGTTTACATTAGTGACCTGAAAAATTCTACCGGGGAACTTCTACAGCAGATTAATAAAACAAACAATCAAAAATATCAGTAGCCCTACTATATACAGACAATCAACAGGCTGAGAAAGACCCTTGGTCCTGCTGGGCCCATTGCTTGGGATGAGCATTGGGCCAGAGCACAGGTCCAACCTCCCACACACACACACCTTGGAACTTCCTGTGTTGGCTCTGAGCATACTGGACCTGCCTAACCAAGCAGGACCACCTTGAGCCTGCACTCACCTGATCTTTGAGCTCCATTGCCTGCCCTCCGCTGGAGATGAGTCTGGGACCAGTCCAGGCCAACCCCCCCCCCCACACACACACACACATCCTTCCCTGGTAACCCCAAGGGTTAGTTCTGCATCTCATTCCCCTCTACAACCTTGCCCTGAGTGGCTCAGTCCTGGTACTCTGGTCTATCAACCACCCAGAGCCTACTCCTGTTGAGCCCACTGCTCAGGGTGAGCACTGGGCCAGACTGCAGGACAAATACCACATCCACCTCCTTGGATCAGCACTTCCCTGGGTCAGTGCTTCCTGGGTCAGCACTGCCCATACTCTACCCACCTATCCACACTGGACCATCTTGATCCTGCACTCACATGATCATTGGGGGCCCATCGCTTGCTCTCTGCCTAAGTGCTTGAGACCATCCTGAGCCTGCCTTCCCCACATCATTGGCCCTGCTGTGGCCTCTGCTTGAGAGGCCTTCAAGAAAGGTCAGATCATCCAGAGTTATCGACATTGAACTCCTGACCTACCTACACTCACCAGGAAAGCAGGGTAGAAAGAGAGAGACTCCACCTGCATCCACTGGAAGAAACAATGGGAAGATGGCACTACAAGAAAACACCCAACAATAGAAAGACCAGCATGATACCACCAGAATCTAGGGACTCTATACCAACTTACTTTTGTTGTTCTGGCTTCTATCATCTGAGTGTTGGTTACCTGCTACAAAGAGCTGTTTCTTTAAGAAAATAAAATACTCCAGGTCAGAAGAGTGTCTTGTACTTACTATTTATTTCCATCTTTTCAGGAACTGAATTGAGGGCTCCTCAAACAGAACAAACATGCTTTGTTGTTTTTTTTTTTTAATTTTTAATTTTTATTTATATATTGATCCCAGTTCCCTCTCCCTCCCTATTTCCCTCTCTCCCATCCTCTCATGCCCCCACCACCACCCTCCCCTCCCATCCCCCCACCACTCCACATGTAGGGGGTGATGCCTTCCTGGAGGAGTCAGCTAAATCTGGCAAGTCATTTGGAGAAGGGACTAGGCCTTCTCTTCTGTCTCTAGGTTAAGGGAGTATCCTTCCATGGGAAATGTGCTTCCAAAGTCCTTTTGTGCACCAGGGATACATCTTGGTTGCACTGTCAGAAGTCCCTTAGACTGCCCAGGTCTTCTACCTGATGTCCAAGATCAGGGGGTCTGAGTAGGTACAATACTTGTTTCCCAGCTATCAGTCTGGGGGCCCATTAGCTCCTCCTTCTTCAGGTCAGCTGCCTCTTTGGGTTTCTGTAGCCTGGTACTGTCCTCCCTCTCTGCATCTGGATTTCAGTTCCTCTCAGTGTTTAGTTGCGGGTGTTTGCTTCTGTTTCTATCAGCTACTAGATGAGGGTTCTATGATGGTGGATAAGTTAGTCATCAATCTCATTATCAGGGAAGGGCATTTATGGTAGCTTTTCCATGGTTGCACAAATTGTTAGTTGGGGTCAGTCTTCTAGGTCTTGGGACATTTCTCTAGGTTCAGTTTTCTCTTCAAACCAATAATGACTCCCTCTTTTATGCTCTGTCTCTGTCTCTGTCTCTCTCTCTCTCTCTCTCTCTCCTCCACTTTTTTCTGTCTTCTATTCCTCCCCTGACTCAATCTTCCTACTCCCACGTGCTTTCCTCTCCTTCCCTTCTCTTTCTCCTAGTTCCCTCTCCACTGTCTGCCCCCCCACTCTCTATAAACTCTGGAAATCTTGCTCCTTTCCCCTTCTGTGAGGAACCTTATATGAATCTCTTAGACTCCTTCTTGTATCCTAGTTTCTCTGGCAGTGTGAATTATAGGCTGGTGATCCTTTGCTCTATGTCTAAAGTCCATATATGAGCGAGTACATAAATGTTCCTCTTTTCTGACTTGGTTACCTCATTCAAGATGATTTTTTCAAGTTCAATCCACTTGCCTGTGAATTTCAAAATTCCATTGCCCCCTTTCGCCCCACACACACACAGAATACTATTCCATTGTGTAAATGTGCCACATCTTCTTTATCAATTCTTCAGTTGAGGGACAACTAGGTTGCATCATGTTCTTCCTATTACAAATAATGCTGGTATGAACATAGTTGTACAGATGTCTTTGTTGCATGGATGTGGATCATTTGGGTATATGCCTAAGAGGGGGATTGCCAAGTCCTGTGGTAGACTGATTCCCATTTTCCTGAGGAACTGCCATACTGATCTCCAAATTGACTGTACAAGTTTGCACTCCCACCAGCAGTAGAGGAATGTTCCCCTTTCTCCACATCCTCCCCAGCATAAGTTATCATTGGTATTCCTAATTTTAGCCATTCTGACAGGTGTAAGATGGTATCACAAAGTTGTTTTGATTTGCATTTCCCTGATAGCTAAGGATGTTGAGAACTTTCTTAAGTGTCTTTCAGCCTTTTTAATTTCCTCTATTGAGAATTCTCTATTCAGTTCTGTACCCCATTTTAAAATAGGGTTATTTGGTGTTTTGTTGACTAGTTTCTTGAGTTCCTTGTATATTTTTTAGATCAGCCCTCTGACATATGTAGGATTGGTGAAGACCTTTTCCCAGTCTGTGGGCTGCCATTTGGTCTTGTCAACTGTGTTCTTTGCCTTACAGAAGCTTCTAAGTTTGAGGAAGTCTCATTTATTAATTGTCGATATCAGTGTCTGTGCTACTGGAGTTATATTCAGGAAGCAGTCTCTTACACCAATTTGTTCAGGGCACCTCCCACTTTCTCTTCTAAGATATTCAGTGTGATTGGATTTATTGAGGTCTTTTATCCATTTGGACTTGAGTTTTGTGCATGGTGATAGACATGGGTCTATCTGTAGTCTTCTACACACCATCATCCAGTTGTGCCAGCACCATTTATTGAAGATGCTTTCCTTCTCCAATTGTATACTTTTAGCTGTTTGTCAAAAATCAGATGTTTGTAGGTGTGTGGGTTAATATCAGGATTTTCAATTCAATTCCCTTGGTCTACTTGTCTATTTTTACCAGGCTGTTTTAAGGACTATAGCTCTATAGTAGAGCTTAAAGTCAGGGATGGTGATGTCTCCTGAAGTTCCTTTATTTTTACAGGGTTGTTTTGGCTATCCTGGGTCTTTTGCTTTTCCATATAAAGTTGATTATTATCCTTTAAAGGTCAGTGAAGAATTGTGCTGGGATTTTGATGGGGTTGCATTGAATCTGTAGATTGCTTTTGGCAAGATTGCCATTTTTACTATGGTTATCCTACCTATTCAAAAGCATGGGAGATCTTTCCATTTTCTGGTATCTTCTTTAATTTCTTTCTTTAAAGAAAATTTCTTTCTATATAGGTCTTTCTCTTGTTTGGTAAATGTTCCCCCAAGATACTTTATGTTGTTTGTGGCTATTTTAAAGGGTGATGTTTCTCTGATATCTTTCTCATCCCTTTTGTAGTCTGTATATAGTAGGGCTACTGATTTTTTTTTTCAGTTTATCTTGTATCCTGCTAGTTTGCTGAAGGTGTTTATCAGCTATAGGAGTTACCTGGTAGAGTTTTTTGGTTTGCTTATGTAAACTATCATATCATCTACAAATAGTGAAAGTTTGACTTCTTCCTTTCCAGTTTGCATCCCCTTGATCTCCTTTTCTTGTCTTATTGCTTTAGCTAGAACTTTGAGTACAATATTGAAGAGATATGGAGAGAGGGGGCAGCCTTTTGTTATTCCTGATTTTAGAGAAATTGCCTTAAGCTTCTCTCCATTCAGTTTGATATTGGTTGTTGGTTTACTGTATATTGCTTTTATTATGTTTAGATATGTTCCTGTTATCCCTGATCTCTCCAAGACCTTTGTCATGAAAGGGTGTTAAATTTTGTCAAAGGCTTTTTCAGCATCTAGGGAGATGATCATGTTGTTTTTCTTTTTCAGTTTGTTTATATGGAGCACTTTGAGGGGTTGTAGATAGAAGGGAACTGACTCAGAAAATTGTCCAGAGACCTACAAGGATGACCCCAACTGACAATCTGAGCAACAGTGGAGAAGCTACCTTAAATTCCCTTCACTGATAATAAGATTGATAACTATCTTATATGCCATCCTAAAACCTTCATGTAGTAGCTGATGGAAACAGAATCAGATACCCACAGCTCAACACCGAGCCAAACTCCTGGAATCCAATTGCAGAGAGGGAGGAGGGATAAGAAAAGAGGTCAAGACCAGGCTACAGAAACCCACAGAAATATCTGACCTGAACAATGGGGAGCTCATGGATCCCCAGACTGATAGCTGGGAAACCAGCATTGGCCTAACTCAGACCCCCTGAACATGGGTCTTGGAAGGCCTGGGCAGTCTAAGGGACCTCTGACCATGGAACTAAGTTGTATCCCTGGTTCATGAAAGGGCTTTGGGAGCACATCCCCCATGGAGGGATACTCCCTTAGCCTAGAGGCTGAAGGGAGGCCCCCTAGTCCCTATTCCAAATGACTTGACAGATTCTGATGATCGCTCCTGGAAGGCATCACCCTCCCTATGGAGTGGGGGGGGACTTAATGGGAGGAAGAGTTAGGGGTGCATGAGAGGGAGGAAGAGGGAATTGGGATAGATATATAAAATAAGAAAAAATTTTATATACATATATATATATATATATATATCTTTTTTAAAAGACCCTAATACAGTTTTGCCCATATGTGCATGGTTGTAAAAGACCAAATGAAAGTCCCTCAGAGCAAGGGCCTTCACACTCTGACTCAGGAAAGGCGATGCCCCAAATCACTCACGAGAAGAGGTCTTGCTGCAAACTGCAAGAGGACTTTTTTTTTTTTTTTATTCCAAGTGCAATGGGGGTACACAGTCATATGCCACACAGGGGTAGAGGACTGAGGACCCCAAGGGCATAATTGAGACAGTTTTTATAAGGTTTACAACAAAGCTCACACACTAAACCAATCATCCCAAGGTGTCAAGATCCCATGTGGTGTGGGCCAATCAATTTAAACCATTTTTTGTTTTTCTATAGCTGTATTGGTGTGGGCTCCTGGATGGAGTGATAATTGGCAGTTAGGATAGGTCACTGGGGCGGGGGTTTCACAAGCAGTTTACAAATAAGATAAGAGGTTAATCAGCTCATTTCCTGTTATCTTACTAGGCCAGGATTATGTACTCAGGGGCCTGTTTGCCATAAACAGCAAGGAGTGTGACCTTGCCTATTTACTGGTAGAGGACAGGGTCTGGAATTTGAGGTTTTGAGGGCATTTTAGATAGTATTTCTGAACTTCTAGCCTCCTAGGGCCATTGGAGATTTAGGCTGTATTTTTCATCCTTTCAGTCGTGGATTTATCCATAATTTCTCAGACACGTAATTGTGGCAATATTCCCAATGGAGCTTGAATTTATTTCCCTCAGTACCCCTTAAACATCAATAGCTTTTTACCAAGTTTTTTCCACGGAATAGACACTGTTTTAATTTTGGCTAGGTCTTGTGCAAATAACCACAGCCACTGAGAGTTAATGTGTGCAACAGACCAATCTCATTTAGAAGTCAGTATTTCCCAACACCAGCACATAGTATCTCTGCAGTGGCTCTTCTATGATATTCACTGAGCCTTCAAGTTGAGGGGTTCTGATATAAATTTCTGTTCCACAGCTGAGGATTCAGTTATTTGGACTCTGTATTTTAAACAATAATGAGTGTCTGCATTAATCTCTACCAACTAAAAGAAGCAAACTCTCTGAAAGACTTTCAGATATAAACATAAATATTTCAGAGACAGTTTCACAGCATGGCCATAAAGCAAATCAACAGTTTTGGTTCCTTCTTGGGTCTGTGAGTTCACTGGGCTTGTTCTTTTGTCCAAATTTACAGTAGCAAACATGAAATTCATGCCATTGTCAGGCATCTTATACAATAAATAAATCGTATGACATCCTCATCCATCATGTCTTCAATGTACAACTTGACAAGCAGGAAAATTTTGTAAATTCAGGGTCTAGCATTCAGAATGACCACTGTATTTTTCTCCCCACCAGATTGCATAACACTTTTTACATGATGAATGCTTGACAACAGGAAAATTGTTTTCATTGTCATTGTCAGGTTTATTTCTGTGTCACATTACTGGTTCTATTCAGCAATCAGGTCTTAGCATTCTGCTACAGTGAGCATAATCACAAATGACATCATTCTGGGTTGTTTTAGATGTCTCTGATGCCAGCATGGCCAATAAATTGTAGGGATGTCTCTCATACCTAACACATACTCACTAATTTAATAAACTAGGGCTTCTTTAAGGTTATTCAGGTACAACTCAAACTCAATTTTGTTTATTTTTAGTGAACTTACAAATTTGTAGGTTGGCACACGTCTTTTTTTTATTTATTTTTCTTATTTTACATATTGATCCCAGTTCCCTCTCTGTCCCTCCCTCCCTCTCTTCACTCTCCCATGCCTCGCCACCACCCTCCCATCCCATCTCCCCCCACTCCACATGAAGGGTGATGCATTTCTGGAGGGTTCATCTAAATCTGTCAAATCATTGGGAGCAGAGACTAGGTCCTAGCTGCCGCCTCTAGGTTGGGAATGTGCTCCCAAAGTTCTTTTGTGCACCAGAGATACATCCTGGTTCCACTTAAGGTCCCTTAGACTGCCCAGGCCTTCTAACTGAGACCCATGTTCAAGGGGTCTGAGTTGGTCCAGCTATCAATCTGGGGGCCCATTAGCTCCTCCTTGTTCAAGTCAGCTGTCTCTGTGGGTTTCTGTATCCTGGTCTTGTCCTCCCTCTCTGCATCTGGATTCCAGTTTGGCTCAGTGTTTAGCTGTGGGTGTCTGCTTTTGTTTCCATCAGCTACTAGATGAGGGCTCTATGATGGTGGATAAGTTAGTCATCAACTTATTATCAAGGAGGGGCATTTATGGTAACCTTTCCACTGTTGCTCAAAATGTTAGTTGGGGGTCTGTCTTGTAGGTCTCTGGATATTTCTATACATTTCTCTAGGTTTAACCAATAAGGTCTCTTTTATGTTCTCTTCTCTTCTCTCTCTCTCTCTCTCTCTCTCTCTCTCTCTCTCTCTCTCTCTCTCTCTCTCTGTCTTTCTGTCTCTCTGTCTCTCCTCCCCTGACTCAATCTTCCTAGTCCCATGGGCTTTCCTCTCCTCCCTTTCTCTTTCTCCTAGTTCCCTCTCAACTCACTGCCCACCTTCCACTCCAAGTACTCTGGGCCTTGTCCCTTCCCCCCTTCCATGAGGGACCTTGTATGAATCTCTTCGGTTCTTCCTTGTATCCTATTTTCTCTGACACTGTGAATTATAGGCTGGTGATTCTTTGCTCTATGTCTAAACTCCATATGTGAGTTAGTACATACCATTTTCTTCTTTTTGTGACTGGGTTACTTCATTAAGGATGGTTTCTTCAAGTTCCATCCACTTACCTGTGAATTCAAGATTCCATTGGTTTTTTTTCCACATAATAGTATTCCATTGTGTAAATGTGCCACATCTTCTTTATCCATTCTTCATTTGAGGGGCATCTAGGTTGCTTCCAGGTTCTTGCTATTACAAATAATGCTGGTATGAACATAGTTGAGCACATATCTTTGTTGCATGGATGTGGATCATTTAGATATGTCTAAGTGTGGGACTACCAGGTCCTGTGGTAAAGCTATAGTCCTAAAAACAGCCTAATATTGGCACAAATAAAATAAGGTAGACCAATAAAATCAAATCAAAAATCCTGATATTAACTCACACACCTACGAACATCTGATTTTTGACAAAACAGCTAAAAGTATACAATTGGAGGAGGAAAGCATCTTCAATAAATGGTTCTGGCACAACTGGATGATGTTGTATAGAAGACTACAGATAGACCCATATCTATCGCCATGCCCAAAACTCAAGTCCAAATGGATCAAAGACCTCAATAAATCCGGCCACAATGAATCTCTTAGAAAGTGGGAGGTACCCTTGAAGAAATTGGTACAGGAGATCACTTCCTGAACATAACTCTTGTAGCACAGACACTGAGATTGACAATTAATAAATGGGACCCCCTCAAACTGAGAAGCTTCTGTGAGGCAAAGAACACAGTTGACAAGACCAAATGGCAGCCCACATACTGGGAAAAGAACTTCATCAATCCTATACTGACAGAGGGCTGATCTAAAAAATACACAAAGAACTCAAGAAACCAGTCAACAAAACACCAAATAACCCTATTTTAAAATGGGGTACAGAACTGAATAGAGAATTCTCAATAGAGGAAATCAAAAAGGCTGAAAGACACTTAAGAAAGTTCTCAACATCCTTAGCTATCAGGGAAATGCAAATCAAAACAACTCTGACATACCTTCTTATTCCTGCCAGAATGACTAAAATTAGGAACACCAATGGCAACTTATGCTGGAGAGGATGTGGAGAAAGGGGAACATTCCTCCACTGCTGGTGGGAGTGTAAACTTGTACAGCCATTTTGGAGATCAGTATGTTGATTCTTCAGGAAAACATCTTCTTTCTATGATTTTATTATTTCTATGCCACTATCTACACTCTCCTCCCCTAAATCTCTACTTTGAAATAAAACTATTTTTCAAATAAACCAAAAGCATTTCAATTCCCATGTGTTTTTTATACCCTGGATTAGATTTTTACATGAGTAGAAGAATGTAACTCTCAACCAAAGATTTTCCAGAACCTTCATTATAGATAAAATGAAATTAGAAAAGAGGAGCAGAGGAGACAGGAAGTATAAAATCTCAATGGAGTGGGTACAATGAAGGGCTTTCAGATATTTCACTGCAAAAAGAATGATTCTTTCAACTTTGCATGCTTTTTTTCTCAGGTTCCTTGATTACTTTCAGTCATGACATATGATCTCAATGGCTATACTGGCACAAACAGTCCCCTCTACAATGGTCTACCCGATCATGGCATGCCACAGACTGCTCAGTGGGTTGCAGGTCTGCGTGGAGACCAAGACTCAGATGACCAGGTCAGGAGTGGCTTCAGCTTGACAGACAGACACAAACACACTTGAGGAGGTTTTCAAACTGCTGCAAAGTTTACTTCAAAGTATCAAGTTTTTATGCAGAAAGAACTGATCTTGGCGACAGTTTAAAGATAAAAAAACATTCTATAAAAATGTCAACAATTCCTTTTGAAGTATGAGATAGTAAATACATCTAAGCAAGTGCATAACTGAGAGCCTCTGTCTATTTTGGCCTGCTTGTGGTCAGCATATCAGAGATTTGATTTACTGAGTAAAGAGAAGAATCATTGTCTTTGAGCACTAAACTTTTAATAGCAATGATTCAAGGGCCCTAAGATACCAAGTTAGAATTTTGTAGTAACTCCCACAGTAGCCTAGCTGTGGGTAGGCTGATTACAGGCAAGGTCACATTGTGGGCTGCTTCCTTACAGCTTTAGCCCTAATTGTTTATTAGGCCTTGGGCTGACATCTGGCACTGTGGGTTTTATGATCGGGGGCACAGAGGTCAACATCCATCCGCTGAATGTTGGTCTGTGTCTCTTTCAATTCCTGAAACTATATCTAAGTGTTTTGTAGGCTTCTCTGAATTAACAGTGGAGCTACAGGCTAAAATGCCCATAATTAAAAGGCATTATTGTATAGCACAAAAACACATCTAGCACCATTCCAAATAGCCAGCCAAGTAAGCACCTGCAGGGACCTGGACCACTTTTCCCCAGGAGGCATAACCACGTGTTGTACAAACCTCTGGACAGGTAGCCATTGAGATTTCTCTCAGCATTGCTACACTGTCTCCACTGGGGCTGGTGTGGCAATGGCATTAGTGCCTACCTCAATGTGGTCAGACCCTGAACAACTTCAAATGAAAATAAGCAATGTCTAATATCTTGGGAGAGTCAAGGCAAAAATAAACACAAGCTTATCTTATGCAGTCTTCTTATGCTACTTGGCAGATCCAAAAACCTGTCAGCAATACATTTTGAAAAACCAATCAACTTAATTTTTCATTAGGTCACACAATTTGAACTTTCAGAGCAGTTACTAACCAAAGTAAGCACAGATATCCAACTGATTTGACCATACAACTTATTCTGCTACTGCAGGCAAACATCATGACCTCTTGGTAGAACCATGGGGCTGATCCTGAGAAGCTCATTGTTGGATTTCCAGCCTATGGTCACATTTTCACTTGGAGTGACCCTTCTACCAATGGATTCGTACCCCTACCATTGGTGGTGGGCCTCCAGAGATGTACACAAATGATGCAGGATTATGGGCCTACTATGAGGTCAGTCGATTGTTGTAGTAGAGTGGTCAATGAATTGCAGGCCCAGGTCTTTAATCTGGGTGGTAAAAATCTGCTGAAAATGAATGTTCATTATGTGCAGTGCCTATCACCTAAGCTTAATGACCATTCCAAAATGTTTTACTTTTATTATATTTCTTTATTAGTAATTAATAGAAGTTCTTTGGGTTATACAAGAGTCTTTCATTCAAGAGATCAGTGGTACTTAACCTTCCTAATGCTGTGACCCTATTATATAGTTCCTCATGTGTGGTAACACCCAACCAAAATATTATTTTGATGCTACTTTGTAACTGTAATTTTGCTACTATAATTAATCATGTCAATATTTGATATGAAAGATATCTGAAATTTGACCAATGTGGTGGTCTCAAACCACAGATCGAGAACCTAGTCCATACATACCCTTAAGTCTAGTAATAAGACAGTACATATATGGGAAAGAATTACTTATCATATCATGAAGGAATTTGGTGGATACTGAAATTACAGTGCAAATATATGAGCAAAATATCTGCATATGAAATACCTGTATCTTTACAATTCCTTCATCATCCAGCTTTGTTTGCTAAGCTGGCCCTTGTGTTCAGATTCTAGTCATACATATAAAAATGGAATCACATACTGTCAGTATGCATGTGATTATTACTGTGATCTGTTTCCTCAAGCTTAGAATCCCCACTTGCAGAAGGCTGAACAGAAGAGTTATGAGCCTTAAGACTGTCTTAGACACAGACTGAAACTCTGACAGAATATAAAAATATAATAATAAGAGCTGGAGATACAACCCGGTTGTAAATAGTTTACATAGCCTTGGCAAAGGTCTATATGTATTGCATGCCTACGAGAATTGAAAGCAAACATTGTCTCAATTTTCAAGACAAATAAACCTCATAAGAAAATGGAGCAAAACCCCACAAGAGAATGGGAAAAAATAAAAACAAAGTACATGCTGTTTTTCTTTCTTGGTATTAATATTTAAATATTTGAATCTGTTGAATGTTTAAAGATTTGCGACTTTCTGAATCATGGAGCCACAGAGAAATGGTACGGCCCTCAAAAAGTGTCCTATGTTTTTAAGAACAGAGATTTCCACAGCTTCCAGACAAAGGTAAGTTCAGTCCAATGGATGTCCCTGAATCTCATTTCTGACTCACAGGAAATCAATTCATGTCCTCTGTTTAAACAGGCTCACTGGCTCAAGCAAAGCAACTTTGGAGGTGCCATGGTCTGACCCCTGGACATGGATGACTTCACTGATTCTTTCTGTAAACATTTAAACTTTCCTCTGAGAACTACCTTAAAAAAAACAATCTCAATGTCCAGAGTGGAAGTAAGTGACAGCAGGGTATTATTAGTGTGTAATAGCCTTCATTGACTCAAAGGCAATCTTGACAATTCTACAGAGAGAATTTTTCCATTTTATCTGTGGGAAATTTTCAAGATGATACACAGTTTCTGAACTTTCCAAACCCCTTGATTCCAATATTCTGTATTACACACTTATTGGAAACCAGGCCTATATTGTGGGTAGGGTGGGATGTTCTGTATATACTAAGTCTTGAAGGCATAAAAGTCCACAGAAAATTTAGTTGCTTTTAGATTCCAAATTTTCCACTCTTAAGGGGTCTTTATTAGAATGGATCTTTTCCACTTTGGGAGTTTTTTATTTATTTAACTTTTATTTGTTTTATGTTCTTACCACAGTTCTTTCAACCCCTTCTTCCACTTCACCCACTCCCATGCACTACTCCCAAAGGGTAAAACCTTCCATGGGGAGTAAAAAGAGGCCTGGCATATTAAGTTAAGGCAGGACAAAGCCCTTACCCTCTGCATCAAGGCTGAGTGAGGCATCCCACCATACAGAATGGGCTTTTAAAAACTAGCTCATGAACCAGGGATAGATCCTGGTCCCGCTGCCAGGAGCCCCTCAAAGAGACCAAGCTACACAACTACTTCCCAAATGTAGAGTACCTAGTTTTGTCCCATTCAGGATCCCCAGCTATTGGTCTAGTTTGTGAGTTATCAGAAGCTTGGTTCAGCTTTCTCTGTTGATCTCCCCTTCATGTTCTTGACCTCCCTTGCTCATATAATTCAATTCTCCTCTTTTTGACTGGATTCTCAGCACTCCGCTTGGTGATTGCTTATAGATCTCTGCATTTGGTTCCATCAGTTCCTAGAAGACTCTATGATGACAGTTGGTGTATTCATCAATCTGATTACAGGGAAAGGCCAGTTCAAGCACCCTCTCTACTATTGCTAGGAGCCTTCTCTGAGGTCATCCTTGTGGATTCCTGGGAATTTCCCTAACATCAGGATTCTCCTTCTATCAAGATATTTCTTTCATTGCTCTCCCACTACATCCCTCCCTCAACTCAACCATTCTGTTCCCTCATAATTCTCATCCTCCATCTTCTCCCCTATGTCATTCCCCTTCCCCCCCCCCAGTTTATCAAGGAGATCTTATCAAATTCCCTTTCCCAGGGCAATCCATGTATCCCTCCTAGGGTTCTCCTTGCTACCTAGCTTTTCTGGAGCTTGGAATTATAGTCTGGTTACACTTTGCTTTATATCTACTATCCACTAATAAGTGAGTACATGCCATGCTTGTTTTCTTGGTCTGGGTTACCTCACTCGGGAGAATTTTTTCCAGTTCTATCCATTTGCTTGCAAATTTCATAATGTCATTGTTTGTTTATAACTGAGTAATACTCCATTGTATAAATGTACCACATTGAGGATCATCTAGGTTATTTCTGGGTTCTGGCTGTAATATAAGTGCTGGAATGAACATTGTTGAGCAAGCATCCTTGTGGTATGATTGAATATACTTTGGGCAAATGCCCAAGAGTGGTATCACTGGATCTTCAGATAGATTGATTCCCAATTTTCTGAGATGTGATCACCATACAGATTTCCAAAGTGGCTATACAAGTTTGCACTCCCATCAACAGTGGACCAGTGCTCCTTTGGGGAGTTTTCCCAGAAAGACTTCAGCAGAGCTCCAGTGAGCTCCTGTTTCCATATGCTTTCTGAGGAACATTATATGTCCCTTATCAGCCTCAGTTACTTGCTGTATATTCATGAAGTATTGTTAATGGAAAAGAGGTAAATTTAATTGTCAGTTTAGCATGATCTCAGGTAGGCAATGAAGATTTGGGAACTTAATAAAAACTGGGTTTCTGTGGTAACTTTACCTAACAACCAAGTCTGGATTCATCTTCTGATACAACCTGAAAGAAAATGAAATTAACTATACCTCCAGTTCATACAGTTATGTTAGCACTTCTCTTCATTTCTAGGTATTGTCTGCCTTCTATCCAAGATCACAACTTTGTCTTTGTGCTTATGTTTCAGGTTGTAAGGCATCTGACCTTGAGGAGCTTTAGCCTATAATTGGTCTTCAAATCATGAGAATAAAGACAAGATCAGAAGCTCTGGAGCAGTGGTTTCTATATTAGCCTCCCATAGAAAAAAAAAAAACATCAGTCCTTTTGGTCCTGCCTTAACTGAATCACACACCAGCACAACTGCCATATGCATCTTCTCCTCAGCACCAGCTGTGACCAATCAGGCATGGTCTTCACTTGTCAGCTTTGTACAAGCTCTGAACATCCTCCTATGCTTCTGTTTAGGCCAAACATTTCCTGTCTGGCTTTTAAAAATAAAATTCACTCTGGATCTCTGCATCTGCTTCTATCATTTACTGAATGAAGTCTCTACATGACAATTAGGGTAGTCACTAATCTGATTACAGGGGAAGGCCAGTTCAGGCACCCTCTCCAATATTGCTAGCAGTCTTACGTGGAGTCATCCTTGAGGGTTCCTGGGAGTTTCCCTGACACCAAGTGTCTATAAGAGACTGTTGAGATAGGACAGGGAAGAGTCAAATTATGCAATTACATTATAATTTTGAAGTGGTTATTTGGGGGGTGTCTATTAAAATTTATTTAAATAACATTTTGTCATTTATTTTACATACCAACCAGCTTCCCTTCCCTCCTCTATTTCCATCCCCTCATCTTTCCTGTCTCCTTCTCCACATCTGCTCCTCCTTGGCCAATCAATGGACCTAGCCCCTGCAGTTCAGTTGAAGAGAGGGAGGAGAGAGAGGAGGAATTATATTAGCAAGAGGGGTCAAAATCATGACAGGGAGACCCACAAAGATAGCTGACCTGAGCTTGTGGCAGCTCCTGTGAGCTGGATAGACAGCTAAGGAAACCCCACATGGGAACAACCCAGGTCCTCTGCATCTGGATGACAGTTGTACAGCTTGGTCTTTTGTGGGGCCCCTAGGATGGGACTAGGATCTGGCTCATATACATGAGCTGGCTCTTTGGAATCTAATCCCAAGGGTTTGATGCCTTGCCCAGACTTGATACAAGGGGGAGGAACTTGGCCCTGCCTCGAGTTGATGTGTCATTTTTTTGTTTTACTCCTTCTGATGGAGACTGAGGAGCAGTGGAGAAAGGGGATTGAAGGGAGGTGCAAGAGGGAATGGTAGGAGAGGAGGGAGAAGAAACTGTGGTTTGTGTGTAAAATAAATTAATAAATAAATAATGAAACTCATATTCAAACCAATAGCATCTCTTGGGTTTTGTCTGTGATTTGGAGAAAATCCTTTGTTGGTGTGAAATGCTATGTGCTCAGAGGTTGTAGTGGTAAAAGAGGCTGTGAGAGTAATGGTGGATCTAATCTTTCTTCTGTCTTCTGTCTGCATACATACATGGTTCTGTAGGAAAGTGGAAGCTGTGAAAAGACAGTATTTGTTGTTTCAAAACAATTTAAAACACAGAAAGAAGTGTCTATACCATGTTGACCATATTCCACAAGTGGCCAATGACTCCATGATTCCAGTTGATACACTGTGCTCATTGGCTTGACCAGTAATCCTTTCTAGGACATTCATAAATGCCTTAGGAGGACCCAAATCTGTTTGAGCCATCCTGGTTTTGAAGATTTTGAAGATATATAAGGACTCGTGAGGTACCTTCCCATTATCGAGACTTAAAGAGATCCTCCCTAAGCTACCTCATTCAATGAAACCAGTGTTGGAGGCCATTTGCTCTCCCCTAATCCCAAGAAATGACACTTCTCCATTGCTGGTGGGAATGAAAACTTGTATAGTCACTTTGGAAATCAGTATGGTCATTTTTCAGAAAAATGGGAATCAGTCTACCTCAAGACTCAGCAATTCCACTCTTAGGCATATGCCCAAAGAATGCGCATTCATACTAAAAAGACATCTGTTCAACTATGTTCATGGCAGTATTATTTCTAATAGCCAGAACCTGGAAGCAACCTAGATGCCCCTCAACTGATGAATGGATAAAGAAAATAAAGAACAATGGAGTAGTGCTCAGCAGAAAAAGAAACAAAAATGACATCTTACATATTGAAATTCACAGGCAAATAAATAGAACTAGAAGAAACCATCCTGAGTGAGATAACCCAAATAACAGAAAGACAAGCATGGTATGTACTCACTCATATATGGATTTTAGATATAAAGCAAAGGATTACCAGCCTACAATTCATAACCCCAGAGATGCTAGGAAATCAGGAGGACCCTAAGGGAGACATACATGATCCCCAAGAGAAGGGGATCTCCTGACAAAATCTCCTGAAAAAATTAGGAACATGGGGGAGAGGGAGGGAGGTAGAAGAAAGAGGAGGAAAAAGAGGAGAAAAGAAGGGAACATGAGGGAGCAGGAAGACTAAGTTTGGGGAAAGATGGAAGATAGCAAGGAAAGAGATACCTTAACAGAGGGAGCCATTATAGGTTTAAAGAGAAATCTGACACTAGGGAAATGTCCAGGGATCCGCAAGGATGACCCCAACTAAGAATCTAACAATAATAGAGAGGTTACCTTAAATGCCCTTTCCCTATAATGAGATTGATGACTACCTTAAAAGCCATCGTAGAGCTTTCATCGTAGAGTAGCTGATGGAAGCAGAAGCAGAGATCCACAGCTAAGCACTGAGCCAAACTCCCAGAATCCAGTTGTAAAGAGGGAAGAGTGATGAGCAAAGAGGTCAAGACCATGTTGGGGAAACCCTCAAAAAACAGCTGACCTGAGCAAGTAGGAGCTCACAGACCCAAGTCTGACAGTTAAGGAACCAGCATAGGATTGAACCAGGCCCCCTGAATGTAGGTATCAGTTGGGAGGCCTGGGCAGTCTATGGAGTTAGGGTAGTGGAACCAATAGTTATCCCTTGTGTATGAGTGGACTTTGGGATCCTATTCCCTTTGGAGGGATACTCCCTCAGCTTAGAAGGGCCTAGGCCCTGCCCCAAATGATGAGTCAGACTTAGATGATCCCCTATGGAAGTTCTCATTCTCCCTGGGGAATGGATAAGGGGTGGGATTGGGGGTTTGGTGGGGGTATTGAGAGGACAGGAGGGATAGGGAAATTGGATTGGTATATAAAATAAGATTGTTTTAAATTTAAATACAAATAAATATTAATAATAATAAAAGTGTTTTCAGTGCTATAATGAAACACCATAACCAAAGTAAACTGAGGGGGGGGAAGGTTTATTTGGCTTACACTTCCTCACCATAGTCCATCACTGATGGAAGTCAGACAAAATCTCAAACAGGGCAAGAAACTTGGAGGCAAGAGCTGGTACAGAGTCTATGGAGGGGTACTTATTGACTAGTTGTTTTTGACTAGTACTGTCACAACTGTTGTGAATTCACTTGTGCAGGTGCTCTGTAGTGTCCAGAAAAGCTTCTTCATATTTATTCACCCACTGTCTTACTATTACAAATTCTTGAGAACCTCTTCTGCAATAATCCCTGAGCCTCTGGGGAACTACAGGGGTTGTGATATAGATGTCTCATTTAGGGCTAAGCATTTCAGTTTCTTATTTTCTCTATATTGACCAGTTGTGTGTCTTTGTGTTGATTTCTATCTATGACAGAACAAAGCATCTCTGATGAAGTGTTGGGCACTAAATGATTAAGAGTCAGTTTGATACTCTTGATAAAGATACCTCTAAGCCTCTTTGCTAGGCAGGCTCCCCAAGAGGAGTCCATGGTACATATCCTAGCTACTGCTTCCAATTTCAGTGGTGCTAGAATAACACCAGATCTCTAGAAGGAGTGGAACAAAGTTTTAGATTTCAAGCAACATTGCATATCCTCCACAGTCCTTGAGAATGGTCTCTAGGCTGCTGACCCACCACCAGACATCAAATACCTTCCATAGCCTAAGCCATCATGCAGATGGACATGGGAGGGTAGAAAACTATAGGGTCTTGGCTCCACCATGTCATCACACATTCCTCCCCCACACCCTCCAGCCCATATATGCCCAGTGTTTCTAGATGGAAAAAAAGTTTTCCACCAAATCATGAAACATCAAGAACACCCATGTTTTGACTGCCGATTTTATTGCATAACTTTAGATAGAAGCAAGATGTCTTTGGCAAGGAATAAAGGAAAGTGCCAAAGTTTGGAGTAGAGTGACATAGTCAGATTCATGCCCAGTTGCAGCAATTACAGCTGGTATCAAAGACAAGGTTTGCCTGACAGTGCTGCTGGTATGTGAGTCCATTTTGGCAATGCCAGAAGGCATTTCTGTCACCAGCCACAGGGTAGAGACCATCAGCTTTGCCAGCACAGAATCCACTGCCTCCGGAGCTCCCATCCCCACTCCCGCTCCCGCTCCCGCTCCCACTCCCGCTTCCACTTCCTGGAGGAGAGGTCACTGGTTCTGTAGGCAGATCAGGGGCTGTGCAACCTGAAATGTACAAATATAGAGAGGAGACTGGTGGGCCTTCTGTGGCAATGAACTTCACCTGGAAGCAAAAAAAAAACTAGACACATTGTTGCTAAGAGGAGATGCAATTAGTCAAAGTCTCACAACTGAAGAGACTCAAAGACAATTGTATATTATGAATTAGGAAAAAGTGTCGATCCAGCCTGATTTCTATTTTTCTCTCTTTTGCCAGTTACGGCATTCAAAAAAGACCTAGTTTGCACAAACAGACAATTAGAGAGGTTGAGACATTCCCTGAGTAATGGATATATAAGAGCACTGGCAAGCTTCCTGTTAATTCTTCCCAGGACCCTAAGCAGAACATTGAGTAATACACACATGTATTAAGGGACACACAAATACACACACACACACACACACACACACACACACACACACACACACACACACACACTATAGGACACACACAGAGATTTGTATGCCAAAGGTAAGCACAATTTCTTCAGACTCTTACAAACCTTGAAGTCTTAGATCTGATCCCACACACTCCAAAGATAGGTCTGCTTTCCCATAATTCCCTTATAAACTGAGAATTAGGGAAGGTCCATAGCTGTCTTTAACCTGGGCAAATGCAATGGAATGGAATAGGAAGAGTATCTTCCAAGCAATGGGGATGAGCATGTCAAGAATGCCTTTAAATTGATAAAGAGACATTAGTAATACACCCTTTGCATACTTATGCTGTCACATACTTGTAGTGGGCACACCGAGGCCTTTATTGAGAGTAGAGGTCAGAGGGAATTTGCCCTGGCCACAGAAAGAGCCAGTGAAGTCATCAAGGTCAATGGCCCAGATCATGGCACCTCCAAAATTGTTCTGCTTAAGCCACTGAGTCTGTTTAAAGATAAGAGATGTAAGGTTAATTTGATTTCCTGAGCTTTGAGTGTTCTGATGTCAACAAATCCTAAGAACTGACCTTACCTTGACACTGAAGCTCTTGACATTGTCATAGCCAATCCACTCATTGGCCTTATAGGCATAGGGCACTTCCTGAGGGGCATCCCAAACCTCAGTCGCTCCATTTCTCAGGAAGGTGCAAATCTTTAGAAATCAAATAATTAAACCCCTTAAATATCAATCCCATGAAAGAAATAAAAAATTGGTTTCTTTCCGTTCACATCCTCAGTTGGAGTTTTCTCAATTTTATAATTCAGTTTTGTTTATGGTAAAGAAAGTTGAGTTGTATTCACCTTTGAAGTGGTGGAGGTAGGACCCAGAACCTGTACATACTCAGTACATGTTCTGTCGCTGAGCTACACCACAACCCTAATCTTCTTTTTTAAGATAGAATCCCTCTATATGTAGCTTTGAACTTAGGATCATCCTGCTTCAACTTCCTGGATATTCAAACTAAAGGAGTGAGGAACCAAACCTGAGAATTTTTTTCATGAAAGATCATTGAACAACAAGATCCTACTTTGTTTTGTCCTGTGGTACTAGAATTTAAATTCAGGGCTGTGTGCATTCTAGCTCTACCACTGAGCTATATTTCCAGATTGAGTTATTTGTCAAATTCTTACATTTTATCCATATTTTAGTACTAGATTTTTGGAATACATAATAGAAAGAGAAAGAGAAATATATTTATTTTACTTCATTCTGTGGTAATAGAAATGTTCTTAATAGTATAATCTTTTGTTTGAAAGAGCATTATTTGGATTAAATATAGAAGTATATTATCCAAACACTTAAAACACCAGGGGTAAACTGCTTACTATAGGTAGGCACTAGACAAAATGAACATTCAGATCCAGGAGATCCTAAACTGAAGGCTATGTACAACGCTGGGTGTGAAATACACAGCCAATCTACTGACCTCATAGTAAGCCAAGAACCCAGACTCCCTAGTATAGGGGCCAGCAGGGCCAGCACCAGAGGTAGGGGCACCAATTCCAGTATTGGAGGGGTTGCTCAGGAGGAAAGTATGTCCATATTCTGGGAATCCAACAATGAGCTTCTCAGCTGGGGCTCCATTGTTCTTCCAGTAATTCATAGCATAATCCTGTAATGGCAGTAGGTTAGGCACAGGACCCAAATAGCCAATGGCCAGTGCTTAATTATATTAGCTTCCTGTTTTAGCAGACAAATTACATGTTGTTCATGACCAATGGATTTATTTCTTGATATTTTTTTCAAAAACTTTTGATAAAATTAAAGTTAATGAGATATGGTGAGTAACGTAAGATCTCCCTGTGGGGTGACAGGGGGTAATGGGATGGGAGGGTGATCATGGGGCATGAGAGGAAGAGAGGGAGGGAGGAAAGAAGGGAGGAAGGGAGGGAGGGAGAGGGAACTGGGATCGATATGTAAAACAAGAAAAAATAAATAATAATAATAAATAAAAAATCAATTGGATAGCTGCCAAGCTTGTGTAAATTTGGGACCTTAGTTTCCATAAGATTTACTTCACCAGCAGTCTGAATTCCTGTAGTGTCTTACCACATTGAGGTAGGCATTGCTGCCAGTCTCGGTAGGGAGTTTGTATAGAGGACTGTTCTCTCCTGTGTAGCCCTCCCAAGAACCATGGAGGTCATAAGTCATGACATGGATGAAATCTAGATACCTGGTAGGTAGTAAGATTTGAAATCATTTGTGATCATTTTTTCTCACATCTAGGCAGACAGATAATTTTCCAAAGCAAGTACACAGAAAAGGTCTTTCAACACAAGACATCTCTAAAACAAGCACAATTCTGGAAAGGTTCCCACAGAAATTTGGGATAAGTGCATCACTCACTGGGAAAGTTCAGGGATCTCATAGCCAGCTTCAATATTGGAAATGCCAGCAGCCACAGCCGCAGTAACCATCAACCTGGGATTGTTGTTCTTAATAGCCTCCTGCTCAAAGGCTTCACGAATTTCCTGCAGAATAAGGCAAGTATGTTTGAAGTTAATTTCAGACATATATATATAAAATAAATGCATATCTGCACAGTGTCTTTCTTCTCCAAAGTAATTTTAACACTTTTGTCTGACTTTAGTCTATCAATGTCTTAATAAAGTCAATAGCACAGATGACATTGATTTCAAAAATCACAGCTATACAATATGCATAGGAGTAGGAAATTTTCACCAGGGTCCCACAGAAAGTTAATGTCTGGGTCATGAGTAGATCCAAGGTCCCAGATGACCAGTCAGAGCTCATTTGCATCATACCATGTTGAAGCTACATTCTCTGTAGTGTCCTTTATCTAGCTTTCAGTGGTATATAAAGTTGCTCCCATACACCTTACAACACCAACACATCATTCAATAAATTGCTGAATTAGCAAGTGGTAAAGGTGGTGGTGGCTGAGTAACCGGTTCAACTCAGTGCCAGATGTTAATACACCTGCACTCTATATGACTCTCATTTATTTCAAGTACTAACTTGAGTTTAAATAATAGCATTACAGATACATCCCTAGGGTTCACTGGACAGTACTACTCTGTAGGTTTTAGGATACTGAGAATTTGGCTCAAAAATCAAGGTGGACAGTGTCTGAGGAATGACACCTCACATGCATGTTTACCCCATACATGTATGCAACATATACATATACACACATGAATTGTTCATAATCATGTGTGTGAGTGAAAGCACACGTGATGACATTAGACACCTATCCTCACCTTCTACCTTCTTTGATATGCTGTCCTTTTTGTTTTTTGCTATTGTGCATGCCAGACTAGCTGATTCACATGCTTCCAGAGATGTTCCTATCTCCACCTCCCATCTCTATAGGAGCCCTGGGATTGCAGATTTGTGTTACTGCGTTTTGCCTTTATGTGGGCTCTGGAAATATGAACTCAGGTTCTCATGCTTTGAAGAAAATTTTACCTGCTGAGGCATCTCACTAGTCCAATATTGAAGTTATTCTGAAGTCGGCCGATGGACTGATACATGAATTGATTTAGAAAATAATCTACCTTAGAAGAAAGTCTGAAACCCATGTTGTAGTGAAATCACTAAGAGGTCAGAAAATAGACAGGATATTTTCACAAGCTTGGCCCAGAAATTTCAAAAAGGAAACCTGTGCCTTCTACCAAACTGCTAACTGGACATTCCAAACAAAACCAGAATACTACCTCACCCTACACCTGCAACCAAAATCTCTGTCTACTAAAGAACTGTGATCAGCCAGGGGTACCTTAACTTTAGTACCCCTCAATTTTCTGGGCTTGGTTTGTTTGGAAGAGATTGTATAACAGGAAATTATGTGTTTAGCTGGTTCATAATCTGGACTACATTCATTCACATGGTAGAACTACACACCCAGAAGCTGCCTGCTAACATATTTACCTTTGGGTAAAAATTACATCTTCAAAACAGATACAAATGCAACATGCAACACATTTTATTATACTATATGCAGAGCTCAACTCACTGCTTCCCCTTTCAATGTACTCAGTAAACAGGTTTTCTTACTGCTGTGGTGTAAAGTGTCAATTTAATCACTGCCAATTCCTTCCCTAATCTGATAATTATTTTATAACATCATAATTGTTGCTTTTATCATTCCACTTATTTTTTTTTGGCAATCATGTATCCTTGCTGATAGGTTCAGTAGTGTTCTTGGCTAGGCCCTCTAAGTTGATATTTATTCAGTTCCTTGTGGTTATTCCAGATATGTCATACTCATATTTAAAGCTAAATTTCCCAGTTCCTTTATTATTATTCCTGACTATACTAACTGCACTACAATGAAATTAGTCCTCAAAAACAGAAAACTCAGAGTCCTTTAAACTTTAAACCAAATTGCTACTGAGAATTTTTTCTCTTTATATATCTGTAGGTATTGTCTTCTTCTACCAGTGTTAGGGTACTGTTGGGACCTTGGTTACCCCTTGCTAAACTTACTTCATTGGATTCCTACTGTATCTGGCATTTGCACTCCTAATTCATGATTCATAGTTAATCCAAAAATAACCATTTAAAAATATACAAGTCTGGTCATACTTACATAAAATCTTTCAGAGATCTCCAGTGTCCTTAAGTAAGTTCAAAATTCTTTAACTTATTATAAAAGTCTCCACATGATCTGATTCTTGTCACCTATTTGTTCTTATAGGCACCCACAAATCTGTCTTCTTTTGTGTCATTTCCATCCTCACTGCCTTTGCCCAAGAGCAGAATTAGGTAACCACTCATTTGATTTTGGATTCTGTAGAACTTTATGATAGCATTCATCAGAATGTACTAGAGTTGTGGCTTATGTTTCATTCTTCAGATGTGTGTTCTTTAAACTCAAGATTCTGGTTTCCTTGGTTTTGACTTTTGCTAAATAACTGACACAGAGCATGTATTACTCAATAACAGTATATATTTTTTGTGCAATGACTCAGTAACAGACAGCACAGGTATTTATGACACTAGCAGTGTGATGTCCAAATTACTTACATGTTTTCAGTATCTTTGGTACTTATCTGTAAAATGAAGACCATAAGGCTTGAGTAACCTTTACCATAGAGTGAATGTAAAGATGAAATGAATTGTTCTGAAAACAGCATAGTAATGTCCAATTAATAGCTTGTTCAAGGAATGCATGGTATCTAAGGACCTTTGCTATGCTAAGATTCCATAACTCTAAAGTAGTGGTTGGTTTTGTTATACAAACACCCAGTTTTCTTTGGGAAAAAAATAGGCTTTGAATATTATAGGAATACCACCTCTTCCTGCTTTCCTCACCTTCACCAGGACAGTAAAGAGATGCTTGTCCTGGGGAGGGCTCCCACGAGAGCCTGGGTATTCCCAGTCCAGATCCAGCCCATCAAACCCATACTGGCGCAGGAATTTGATGACTGAAGTTATGAAAGTTTGGCGGTTCTGAGAAGTGGAGACCATGGCAGTGAAACTGGGGAAAATTCAAATAAGAAGAGTAAGTCTTGGTGTTCTTTACAGACTGGCATAAGAAGAGTTTGCAGTTCAATTTCTGCCTCACAGTCCTTGTCCAGGATCTGGTTGAGGATTAAAGCATGTTCCAGGGCTCTCCTTTTCTCTCTTTGCAATCATTATTCTTGCCAGCCACAGCATTCACTTTATCTTGTTTATTCTTCCCCACTCCCAACTCAGACTTTCTTTTCCAGATTGCCCTTATTATTTTGATTGCCAAACTAAGTTCACAGGCAATTTTGTGTCTTCAAATATGCCCCAACTCATGTGTACTTTTGTAAGACTTGTTGATATACATGGTCTCCTGTTCCTTTCTCAAAAAGACAGACAAAATATAAACACAACCTTGTGCTCTCCATATACTTTATGAAGAGGCTTCTTTCGAAGCAGGCAACTAAATATCCATCCAAATTTAGCCCTATGAAGGCCACAATATTCATCCTTAAATATTCTAATAAGTACTAATTATCTTGCATGGTAATTTATTAAGTTAGATATTAACTTAATGAACATCCTCAATACCCCACTGAAGTTTTGAAATCTAAAAGTACAGGGATCCTGCTGGCTACATAGCTTGTAAAGGATACTTGGCTTTCTAAAGAGAACTTACGGGGCAGTTCCAAAGTTCCAACCTCCAATGGCCAAGAGGGTTTTCAATTTGCTGTTCCTTAAAAAAAATAAACAGAGAAAAATTTAAATCCATGGATCCTGCCATTTAAAACTGTTGTTATCTTGACTACTGACAGTATGCTGTACAAACTGGACAACCAAGACACAAGGAAAAAGATTGTCAAATTTTGCCAAGATAAGGCAGGACAGTCCTTCAAAATTTCTGCCAAATACTCTAAGCCTGTATGCCAAATAATGGATGCCCCAGTGTTTCAGAGAAAATTTGGGTGACTATCCAGGTTGCCAGTTGTCTCTTTCATTTCTATATTTTTGGAAGTTGCTTACAATATACTTTGTTTACTCAAGTAATATCATATCCTTCTTAGATATTTGGTGGAGCTGAGGACCAGATAGTTATAGTTAGACTTTTCCTTAGTTATGATAGAAGGTAAATTATACCAAAATAGGAAAAATAATAGAATATTTTCGTTGAAATTGACAAGTACAAATGGATATTGTAAATGTAATTCTTACCTGATATTTTCTCTTATTGTTTACAGTTATTCTATGTCAGAGTTAAAGACCTTGCTTTTCATTTAGACAAAAAGGGAGAAATGTGAGATATGTGTAAAGATAAGTCACTGTGATGGGTTTAATAAAAAGATACATGGTCAATAGATAGGCAAGGTTTTTAGGTAGAGGGAATGCTTGGATGAAGAAGGAAAGAGCCACCAGCTAGACACAGAGTCATGTAGAAGAAGTGCAGAGGAATGGGAGGAGTAGAGTAAGGAGAAACTATCATTAGGATATATTGTATGATAAAAGAATCTATCCTTACTTAAAAAATCTGTTAATACACATATATATGTAGATATGTATATATATATATATATGTATATATATATATATATATATATATATAGAGAGAGAGAGAGAGAGAGACCTATAGTAGTAGGTCTCCATATGAATTTTCAAAAGGTCTTTAGTGTTAGTTGTCTCTCCTGTTATTCCCTTTTTTTCTGCCTCCGTCCCCTTCCCCAGTTAATCCTACTATTCTACTTTCCTTTTGATCTCTTTATAAAAGTATTCTATTTCCTTTCTTTGGAAGATTTTGTCCTCTTGCCTGATCCCTTACTATGTAATCTCTGTGGCTATTCAGATTGAAACACTGGTATCTAAAATCTAACATCTACATATAAGAAAAAACATATTATGATTGTCCTTTGGGTCTTGGTTACCTTGCTGAGGATTATGGTTTCTAATTCCATTAATTTAGCTGCAAATTTGTTTTTTCTTGACATCTGAATAATACTATATTGTATAAATATGTCATGTTTTATTATCTATTTATCAGTTGATGAACATCTAGACTGTCTTCCATTTCTGGCTATTATGAGTATCACAGCAATGACCATAAGTAAACAAGTGTCTCTGTATTAAGATGTAGAGTCCTTTAAGTATATGCCCATGAGTGATTAACTGGATCTTAAGGTAAATTGATTTTCAGATTAAAGAATACAAACTTTTTATCTTGTTAGGGATGCTATCACAAATATGTCAAAAACTCATCTCAGTAACGAGTAACAATATTATTCTAAAAGGGGTAAACCCTGAGTAGACATTTTTGAAAAGACTGCATATGTCCCAAAAGGTATATAAAATAGGTAATCCATTACTCATAAAAAGATGTGCAAAATAAAACAGTATTGAGAGTGTCTCTTATCAAAAACAGAATAGTTAGCCAGTATTTACGTAGAGAATACAGAAAACATTTGAACACAGTGGGAATGTAAGTGTCTATAAATATTATAGATAAGTATGGAGATTCCTGAACAGATTCAAAGTAGAATCATTGTAATGCATAATAACCCTCTTAAGTTTATGCCCAAATTATGTAAAACCAATGACTCAGGCAGATAATAGCACTTTCATATTCATTGTGGCATTATTTTTAGGTATCCAAGGTATATAGTCACTGTAAATGTCCAGCAAAGAGTGACCTTTTAAAAGCATGTGTTGTGATGTGCAATGAATTATATTATTCAGTCTTAAAAAGAATAAAAATCTGCCACTTGTAACAAGATTTTAAACCTAGAAGATATGTTAACTGAAATTAACAGAGCAGAGAATAACAAATAGCCTAAGAACTCCATTATAAACAGGATCTAAAATATTTGAACTCATAGAAGTAGATGGCAGAATTTTATCTTTTATCCTTTTATTGAAAATAGATTCTTTTATCATACAATATATCCTGATTACTGTTTCTCCTCCCTCTACTACTCCAAGTTCCCCCTCTTTTCCCCTCTCTGTATTCACTCCCTTTCTGCCTATTAGAACAGAACAGATTTCTAAGATATAGCTAAACATGACAAAATAAAATATGATAAAATGAAGCAAAAACTATCATATTGAAGTTACCATGTTTAGGCAGGAGAGGGGAGTAATAAAGAGATGTTGGTCAACAAATGCAAACTTTTAGTAAGGTAGGAAGAATGAATTCAAGAGCTTATCTCTACAACACAGTGTCTCTAATTTATAGCACTGCATACTATTTTGAAAAATCATTGAAGTACATATCATTTTATAAATATGTGTAAGGTAATGTATTTGCTGATTTTCACATGACAAATTACACAATTTGTTCTTATTTTAGAACAACAACGCATGCATGCATTTGTATCAACAAGAAATAAAAATAACCTGTCTTCCACAAGTTCTTGGTCCTGATAATGATGCCATGTGTAAGTTTCATCATGTGGAGCAGTACATAAATCAAACAGAAAATAATCACAGAAGAAAGGATAGGAAGAATGTAAGAAACAGAGACTGTGAACTAAAATTAAAGTGTCCATCCAGACTCAACATGGAGATTTCACATATGAATTCACTGCAGTTAGAACAGCATTCACAAGATATCCAAACTCTCAAGTCAGACAAAATGCCAGCATGGAAAGGGAAGGTGGGCATGAGGTCAAATCCCCAGGTGAAACACTAGTGCCAATTGATGACCTCTGGAAAACTCAGTTTTCTTTAACAGTGTGACTCCTTATAGGTAAACCATATTCCAGCAGAGTCCCACACACTCAAGAATATATGGACAGCACAAATTAAACTCCGTGAGTTTAAAACAAAAATAAAGACACTAAAGTCACATAGGTAGAGAAAGAGAGAACATCTGGGAGGGGTTGAAAAGGAAGTATTACAATTTGAATATTATATACAAACTCTCAAAATTAATTTTCAAATAAATGAAAGATAGAAGATAGATAGATAATAGACAGACAGACAGACAGACAGACAAATAAAGCATTGCCTTGTTATAGTAAGTTAAGAATAACATCTTCAGAAGCACTGGTGCTTGGCAACTACTGGCCCAAAAATTCCCAATTTAGATGTTTACCCCTTTCTTTTACCTGTTTTTCAGGCCATTGAAAGCTTTGTAGAGTTCAACATCATTCCATTCTATGGTGGTGATCTCATTGTTCCGCATACCAGCAAAGGCATAGATCAGGTGAGTACACAAGCAAGGGTCAATATCATCAGGAGTGAAACGCCCCAGGCCTGGCCGATATTGGGCCCAGTTGGTGAAGTAGCATACCAGATTGTAGGCAGACCCTGTAGTGGTTAAAAAAATATGATAGTCTGGTATATATATATCACTGAACTATGATAAAAGTTTAGGCTTTGCTTATGTTTCTCTCCCCACCTCATAGGCCTGATCTCCAGGTGGAGGTGACTTGTGAGTACTCTTACAAATAAGTCAAGAGATGGTACAGATTCATTTTGAGAGCCTGGGAAAGCTTAGACTTCTTCTAAGACACATGCTCATAGTTCTTCAAGCCCAATGGTTCCATGAAGCTCAGTGAATAAAACTTTTAGGTGATCAAGCTACAGAGGATCTCAATAACAGCTAAGCTAAAAGTCTACTCACCCACAAAACAACCCCCCTCCCTCTAATATGGTTTGTCTCTTGTTACATTTTTCCAAATTGAGTAACACTGGAGTGTCGCTGTTTATTTGTACACTGTTTGAAGATATGTCACTGTGATTCGTTTACTAAAAAGCTAAATAGCCAATAGCTAGGCAAAAAAGAAAAGGTGGAACTTCCGATCAGAGAGAGGAACTAAAAAGATAGAATCTACTTGCAAGAGTGATGCAAGTGAGATGTGAACAGGTCAAACATACATAATGGGGGAGAACTAAAAGCCACATATTAACATGTAGATTAATAAGAACAGGATAATTTAAGTTGTAGAACTAGTTGGGAATAAGTTTAAACTAAAGGCCAAGCTTTCATAATTAATAATAAGCCTCAGTGTCATGATTGGGCAATCCCACAGAGAAAATCTGACTTCACCATGGTGTATTTTTAATTACATTAATCAGACAACAGCTTTATGTAAATTCAGATTTTTGAGTTTATGGTAGGTAATTATTTTGTCAACAGTAAAACATGCAATTAGTGACTTACCCAGATGAGCATTCAGCAGAAGGACCAGACCTAGTGAGAGAGAACACATATTTATTCTGAACCAACTTCCTGAATCCTCTCTAATAGAACTCTAGAACCTTATGATCCATCCTGCTTACCAAGTGTTGTGACAGCCAAAAAGCAACTTGGCATGTATATAAAAGAGTTATCTTCTCAGCAAACATTCTTTGACCAGTTGGTCAAAAATGGCCAATACCCTTTTTGGGTAATGGTCTATATTCTGTGCCATATTATTTTTGTGAATGTGAAGTCTACTGTCTACGAAGGAGGGCTGACTGAAATTGCTCCAAATTCACTGTACTCATTGACCAAGCAGTCAGCTGTGTCTCATTTCCCAGAACTGATATGAGTTCAGAACTTCAACAGACAAGGCATCCACTAAAACAGAGAGTTGAGCTATGGAAATATGTTGGAAGCACCTTCAGAGAAATTCTGCTTGAGAAGATATGATGAGAGCCTCCAGATGCTTCACCTATTGCTCAATGGAGCACTTTCTTTTGGGCATTATCTATCTCACTCTAGCACAGATTGGCCTTGATCTGGAGAACCTCCTGCCTGTGCCACTTGAGTACTGGGACCACATACTTGAACCACTGCCAAGAGAACTGGACCACTGCTTCTTTTATATATTGGACTTTGGTATCCCTTTAGAAAAGGCTTTGAAGAATAACAAAGTTCCTGAGCACAAATTTAGAGCAGCTAGTAAATTTAGATGTGAACTGGCTCTAAACAACTACTTAAGCAACCAGTTTGATTGAATGTCTCAGAAGGACACTTATGTCATCATCACCTCAGCAGGACTATAAAGGATAGATAAGAAATAACCCTGCAAAAAGCAAGAGCAAAGACAACCTGCATGGCCCTATGTAGATTCCTGTTGTTTATCTCCAACAGAGCTAGTTCCAGGATACAAAGAAATAAATGAACATAGTATCAATTTAAGGCAGGTTGTACAGAAAGATTAATGGGGAAAATAAACGACTGGACAGGCCAGGAAAGAGTAAGACAAGTATTGAAAGACAGTGAGACTTGCTTTAAGGCATGAGCTTTGAGAACAAGAGAACGACTTATTGTATGAGGGAAGAACATTTGCAGTGAGGAAGGAATAAAGGGAAAGTGTAGAGATGTAGTGTAATGACTGTTTCACGAGGCAAGATTTCAGACTCACCAGTAACAAGAATGAGCTTGGCCATGGTGTCTTCAGTACTGCTCCAGTGGGCCTCAAATGGATTTTTATACCATCTGAGTGCCTACTTATCACAAAGGTTTCTAAATGGGCAATGTTTAATGAAGAAGTGTACATGATTAATCATTAAATTCACAAATCTACTCAGCAGATTTTATTGATTACTTCTCTCACCAATGCCATCACCTTTCTTGCCCTGTGCAGACTAAATAACATCATGTCTCTTTATAAGGGGTATGCAGACCATTAGATATGACCTTTAGACTTAATAAATAGCGTTTTTGGCAGTTCCCAGTGTGGACAAACACCTGTTCATATACTGAAGTTAAATTTCATTTTGTGGACACTTCGTACCTGGCAGTAAAGAATGTTCTTATTGCAAAGTAAATACTAAAAGCCTTTGGAAATTATTAGTTGTTTTTGAAATCTTTTTTTATAGAACTTCCACATGTAACATGTATAGCATATGCCTAAGGAACCTTCCCTCCTTAGGGGATGCTTCCTAAATATTCTGCCCAGACCTGTTCTTAGGAATGTTTTCAACTTATAATTATTAGGTAATTTGGTTTAAGACTTTATGGATTGGAAATTAATTCTGATCTGCCATTCCTTCTAGTAAATTTCTACTTTAGACAAAATGTTGTATTCACTATTCCTGAGAATAACACTAATTTTATATAAATATTTAGAAGTCAGTTTGACAACATTTTTATTTTGTAAAACAATAGAAATAGGTTCTCTAAGCTCTTGAGAAAATTTAAAGCACCAGACATAAATTGCCTCCCAGAGAACAGGCCTCAACTCCAACCACAAAGCTATTAGCTACCCCCATAACATTCACTTCACTACTCTATACCAATAAGAACATCTTGCCTGACATATCAGTATATATTGCTTCATAAAATAATTTTCATTTCTTCAACAGAAGCCTGAATAGTACCTTCCAACAACATGAAAGTTGAAAACTTCTGAGTTCCGACTTGATTTCTCTGTACCCTCCATACAAAGTGCAGTTTCTTCAGCAATAGCATCTAACTATCTAGTATCTTCAGCAAAAGGGTCTAACTATCCAAGAGCAATAGCAATCACTTGAATTGTTTGAGGAATTGCCACAGCCTTCCTGGTTAACAACCCTATGTAGGCACCCCATGCTTAGCACTGGGATTTTTGTTGATAAACCTGTCACTTCTGAGAGCATCATCTACACACACACAAGATACTTCAGTTAAAACTCTTCTGTTAAAAATTGTGTGTTTATTAGTTTACAGAGTAATATATTTCCATGATGTTTTTCATGCACCCTGAATTTTGTTTAGTGCCCCATCCCCATGCATCCCTCCTCAAATGCACATATTATTTTCTCACTTTCATGCCCCACACCATCCTAATTTAAGCCATTCCACTTGCAGAATTTCTCTCTCTACTTCCATAACACATGTGTTCTATTATGTGTGTTCTACCTCCTTTTAAGGACTCTTCCCAAGCTCAAGAGGCCCTTTATAGCTTTCTGGCCTCTATAGATATTCCATGTTAAATGCACAAATATTGAAATCTGAAACATAAATCTGTATGTGAGAGAAAACATGTGGCATTCATCTTCCTGGGCCTAGGTTAACTAGTATATTTTCCAGTTTTATGCATTTTCCTACAAGCATTACTTTACATGCATCACATTCTTATTATCCATTCGATAATTGGTGGACATCTAAGCTGTTGTCTATCAGAAGTTGAGCAATAATGAAAGTGGGCATGTATCTACAGTAGGATTAAATCTTTTGGATATATGTCTGGTGGTAGGGCTGGGTTATATCATAGCTGTTTTTACCTATTTCTGAAACCTACATATTGAGTTCCATTGTTCTGTACCAATTTACGTCCTTTCTACCAACAGCATATGATAGTTTCTCTTTCCCTATGTCCTATTCAGCATTTTTTGTTATTTTTTTCTATATGATAGCCATGGCAACTATAGTGAGATGGAATCTCAAAATGGTGTTTTCCTTTTATTTTTGAGATTATAATAATTTTTTGTAATAGAAAGAACCTGGAAGCAACTTAGATGCCACTCAACTGAAGAATGGATAAAGAAGATGTGGCACATTTACACAATGGAATACTACTCAGTGAAAACAAAACAAGGAAATCTTGAAATTCACAGGCAAATGGATGGAACTAGAAGAAACCCAGTCACAAAAGAGGAAAACTGATGGACTCACTCATATAGGGATTTTAGACATAGAGCAAAGGATCACCAGCCTATAATTCACACTGCCAGAGAAACTAGGATACAAGGAGGAAAGTAAGAGATTCATACACGGTCCCTCTCAGAAGTGGAAAGGAACAAGATCTCCTGATCATATTGGGAGGGGGGCAGTGAGTGGAGAGAGAGTTAGGAGAAAGAGAAGTGTAGAGAGGAGAACATGTGGGACCAGGAAGATTAAGTCAGAGGAAAAAATAGATGAGAGCAAGAGAGAGGGGGAAGAGGGAGAGAGAGAGAGAGAGAGAGAGAGAGAGAGAGAGAGAGAGAGAGAGAGACCATAATAGAGGGAGCCATTATAGGTTTGAAGAGAAAATTGACTCTAGAGAAATATCCAGAGACCTACAAGACAGACCCCAACTAACATTTTGAGCAACAGTGGAAAGGCTACCATAAATGTCTTTCCCTGATAATGAGATTGATAACTAACTTATATACCATCATAGAGCCCTCATCTAGTAGCTGATGGAAACAGAAGCAGAACCGCTAAACACTGAGCAGAACTCCTGGAATCCAGTTGCAGAGAGGGAAGAGTGATAAGAAAAACGGTCAAGGCCAGGCTATAGAAACACACAGAAACAGCTGACCTGAACAAGGGGGAGTTCATGGACCCCCCAAGACTGATAGCTGGGAAATCAGTATTGGACTGACTCAGACCCCCTGAACATGGGTCTCAGTTAGAAGGCCTGGGAAGTCTAAGGGACCTCTGACAGTGGAACCAGGATGTATCCCTGGTGCACAAAAGGACTTTGGGAGCACATTCCCCATAGAGAGATACTCCCTTAGCCTGAGGCAGGAGAAAAGGCCTAGACCCTGCTCCAAATTACTTAACCAATTTTATGATCCCTCCTGGAAGACATCACCTCCCTATGGAGTGGGGATGGGGAATGGGATGGGAAGGGGTCAAGGGCATGGGAGAGAGGAAGGGAGAGGGAACTGGGATCGATATGTAAAATAAGAAAAATTATACATATATATATGTATATATATATATATGACTAAGCAGGCTGTGTTTACTCATGTGTGCATATGTAACAATAAGAAAGAGAGGTCATGAATTTGAGGAGTGTGCAGCATGAGAGGGGTTGTGGAGAGGAAACAAAAGAAGAATGATATAACTATGTTTTAATGAAAGTAAAAAATAAAAAGAATAAAGAACAGCTTTTGTTTGAAAACAATTAAAAAATAAAAGGGATAAAATTATATTTTAAAGATTAAAAAAAAAGAATGGACTCCACTAAGTTAGTGTGTGCATTAGAGTTAGATCTTGAACCCACTGCCTTTGGCCTCTTATATTGCCCCAGTCACACCATTATCACCTATATTAAGGGAGTCAAGTTCATTATTATTCAGGTTTCCCATTTGTCAGACTTGAGTCAATAATCTCTCACGAGTTTGTGTCTGCTGATTCTATGGGATTTCCCATCATGGTCTTAATTCTTTTGTTCATACTTTTGTTCCACCCTTACTTTGATTGTGCTCAAGGAGCATGGCCCATTGGTTGTTGTGGATTACTGCATCTGCTTCCATCTGTTTCTGGAAGAGGGTTCTAGCTTCTCTGGGGTTGTAGATTGTAGGCTGGGTATCTTTTGCTTTATGTCTGGTATCCATTTAGGAGTGAGTACATACTATATTTGTCTTTCTGGTTTTGGGCTGCCATGCTTAGAATGGTTTTTTCTAGTTCTGTTCATTTGCCTACAAATTTCAGGATGTCATTGTTTCTTACCTTTAAATAATACACTATTGGATAAATATACCACATTGTCTTTATCTATTCTTCAGTTGAGGGGCATCTATGCTGTTTCCAAGATCTGGATATTACAAATAATGTTTCTATGCACATAGTTGAGCAAATGTCCTAGTGATATGAGAATGCATCATTTGGGTATCTGCCCAACAATGGTATTGCAGGGTCTTTAGGTAGGTAGATCCCTAATTTTCTGAGATGACCATACTAATTTCCACAGCAGCTGTACAAGTTTGCACTCCCACCAGCAATGGGGGAGTGGTCGCCTTTCTCCACATCCTCTTCAGCATAAGCAGTAGTTGGTGTTTTGTTTTTATTTTAGCCATGCTAATCAGTGTAATATGGAATCTCAGAGTGGTTTTGATTTGCAGAAGGGTCATTACCAAACTCTTTTTACAAGGCTACAGTTACCTTGGTACCCAAGCCACACAAAGACACAACTGTTACTAGTAGTTTCCCACCAGCCTGGTCCCCCAGCAGTGCCAGCCCCAAGTAACACACAGAGACATTGTATTAGATATAAAGCTGTAGGCTAGTTATTAGTTTCTTATCGGCTAGCTCTGTCTTAAATATTAACCCATTTTTATTCATTTAAGTACTTCCACATGGTCTTATCTTACCAGAGAGAGGGGCCAGCGTTCTGCTCTCTCCAGTCTCTCCATGCTGACTCCTCCCTACTACTTTCTATCCTCCTTTTCTCCTAATCCCACCTATCTGACTTTCCTATTGGCCAACAGTGCTTTATTCATAAACCAATAAGAGAAACATATTTACAGAATGACATCTCCCATCTTGTGGAGCAAGGGGTGGAAGTGACCAGTAAAACCAGGTCTGAGGAGGAACCGGGGAATGCTCTCTTGCTAGCGGGATGCAGAGAGGAGAGCATCCGGTGGAATTTGCTGGTGTTCATCTGTCTAGGGTGTAAGTTATTTCTCCCTGAATAAACATCTATTTGGCCTATTTGTTTATCCTGATCCTTATTAAACTACAATACACAACTAAGAAAGAGAACTACAGACCAATCTCCTTCATGAACATTGATGCAAAAATAATAACACTGGCAAATCAAATCCAAGAACACATCAGAAACATCACCCACCATGATCGAGTAGGCTTCATCCTAGGGATGTGGGGATGGTTCAACATATGAAAATTCATCAATATAATCCATCATGTAAACAAACTGAAAAAGAAAAACCACATAATCATCTCACTAGATGCTGAAAATGCCTTTGACAAAATCCAACACCAATTCATGATAAAGGTCTTGGAGAGGCAGAGGAGACAGCGCCACAGTTGCTGCCAGCTCGGAGATTTCTAGCTCTTTTCTCTTAGCCTTAATTCAAATGTCTTTTATGAATTATCAAAAGCAGCAAAAACCAATGCTATCAGGCCAGCATTTTAAAACCAGAAAAAGAGATGAAAAAGAGAGGTGTGACCCTACTCAGTTTCAAGACTGTATTATTCAAGGTTTAACTGAAACTGGTACTGATTTAGAAGCAGTAGCTAAGTTTCTTGATGCTTCTGGAGCAAAACTTGACTACCGCCACTATGCAGAAATACTCTTTGACATTCTGGTGACTGGGGAAATGCTGGCCCTAGGAGGTACACTGGCAGATAACATGATGCACACAGATGGCTGCGTGTTTGCAGCACAAGAAGACCTAGAGACCATGCAAACATTTGATCAGGTTTTTAACAAGTCAATAAGGTGCTACAAATACCTGGAGAAAGGTTTTGAAGATGAAGTTAAAAAGTTATTGCTCTTCCTAAAGGGATTTTCAGAGTCGGAGAGGAACAAGCTCGCTATATTGACTGGGGTTCTTTTGGCTAATGAACTCTTAATGCATCCATTCTTAACAGCCTTTATAATGAGAATTTGGTTAAAGAAGGGATTTTTAGCAACATTTGCTGTTAAGTTCTTTAAATCATGGGTAAATGAAAAAGACGTCAATGCAGTGTTGCAAGTCTCCAGAAAGTCAGCATGGACAACAGACAGATGGAGCTGTTCCCTGCCAATAAGCAAAGTGTGGAGCACTTCACCAAGTGTTCACTGAGGCAGGCTTGAAAGATCTTTCAGAGTATGTCCACAACCAGCAGACCATCGGGGCACAGAAAGAACTCCAGAAGGAGCTTCAGGAGCAGATGTCCTGCAGGGATCCCTTCAAGGACATAATTTTGTATGTCAAGAAGGAGATGAAAAATATATATCCCAGAACCAATTGTCATTGGGATAGTCTGGTCAAGCGTGATGAGTACTGTGGAATGGAACAAAAAGGAGGAGTGTATAGCAGAACAAGCCATCAAGCACTTGAAGCAATACAGCCCTCTGCTCGCTGCTTTTACTACCCAGGGTCAGTCTAAGCCGACTCTGTTACTGAAGATTCAGGAATACTGCTATAACAACATTCACTTCATGAAAGCCTTCCAGAAAATAGTGGTGCTTTTTCATAAAGTCCAAGTCCTGAGTGAAGAGCCCATTCTGAAGTGGTATAAAGATGCACATGTTGCAAAGGGAGAAAGTGTCTTCCTTGAGCAGATGAAGAAATTTGTAGAATGGCTCAAAAATGCTGAAGATGAATTGGAGTCTGAAAGTGAAGAAAGTAACTGAATTTTGAAACAACATCCTCAGTAAAGCAAACAGGAGTTGTAGATTAAAATGTCATGTCTCATGTGTCCTGGTTCTTACATCTTCCTACCTCCCTATATCAAGCATCATATAAGGGCTTTCAGGCAATTTTTATTTTAACTGTTTTTATGGTTCCTGGAAATGGTGGGTTTGGTTTCTGAAGCCATATGTAAGGTGCTCTAGGGGCTGTAGAACTGAATCTGCTGTCGCATTGGTTTGTCAGTTACCTTTTATCTCCTGTATTTTCTACTGTAATAATGTGATGTAAGGTCTTCTACAGTGAGCAGTTCACTTTATTCCCTGGGTTTTCTATATAAACAGTTTTCAAGATATGATTTGGTTAAACATAATTTGTTACAAAAAAATCTGTTTGCAAATTAAACTGTAAAAGTGTCCAAAATCTCAAAAGGCAATGATTTGTGTGATAATTTAGTATGTCCAGAGCACTGTTCATCAAAGAAAATTCTGTAGACAATTGAATCTATAACATGAGCCTGGAGTGTTTGGACAATTGGTTATATGTGATCATTTTATTGTATTTTTAACCCCAGATGCTGTTTGCTCTCTGGAGAGAAAACTTGAGTTCAAGAACTCACTCATGGCAGAGGTAGGCAAAAGAACAAAATTGAGCTTATTCCTAGAAAGTTGTGTGTTTATTTGTATCTTTACAGGTGGGTAACATAGATACTCTTCATACATTCTACTCAGGACACAGCTAGACTGTGAGGAAATGGTTCCCAAAGGACTGTGAGTCACTAACCCATGAGATTTTTGGGAGTGTTTCAGGTGAGCATGTTCTAACCGTATCTAAACATAACATAACTTCCTGTTGTACAGGTAACAGGCAGTCATAGCCTTCTCCCAGTTGTTTATATGGGCCTAGGTTCATTTTGCTATATTCAAATACCTAGTAACTTACCCTAGTTGCCATTTTTTTTCTTTTTTTCTTCTTTTTTTTTTCTTCTTTTTTTTTATTGCCATGAGCCAAATACTTCCTTTAAATGATTAATCCATTTAGTTTAATGGCTGCCTTTTTCATTGCTTTTCTTTTGGCTATCCATTTGTACTTGGTAGGGGGAAAATGTAGCCACCTTTTTGGAAAGGCTAAAAGTGAAATTTTGAAAGTTTCTTAATTGGTAAAAGAAAATAATCTAGAATAATGTCACCAGAGACTGAGTGGAAATTGCCCATTTTTAAAGGTGCCATTCTTAGAAGCAAATAATTTGGTATTTAAAACTTACCTTGAGAGAATAACATGTAATAAAATTTGAAATAAAGGTATAGTAACTTTGAGAGCATTATAGCAAAAACATTGATGGGTGGGGTGAATTTGTAAAATGAATGACTTTGATAAAGTGTTATGCACAGGCAAATATACTCATTAGATACTGTGTAGTGATCTGCTTTTCCTTTGTAATTTGTAGTCCTAAAAAGAATTTTTTTAATGAAATCCATCCTTACATTTTAAAAAAATGTCTTGGAGAGAGCAGGGATAACAGAATAACAGGGACTACCTAAACATGATAAAGGCAATATATAGTAAGCCAACAGCCAACATCAAACTAAATGGAGAGAAATTCAACATGATACCTCTAAAATCAGGAACAAGACAGGCTGTCCACTCTCTCCATGTCTCTTCAATGTTGTGCTTGAAGTTCTAGCTAGAGGAATAAACAAGATCAAGGTGATACAAATTGTAAAGGATGAAACTGTTGTGCAAAGTTGCATATGTGTTCTACTTTTACAATCTCAAAAAGTTCATGCAGCTAATGAACCTTTCTGATTCCTCATACCTAACATATGGTGGGAAGAGTTTGAATCTTAACAGTGGGAATGACTTTAACCTCCACCTATATGGTCCTTTCCTCTGGCTCCACACTTCATTCTTTCTACTGGCCCACAATCTGATGGCAAACCCACCAGGAAAGGAAATTTATCTTCACACTGTGTTCCAAAGAAATAATCTCTGATTCATTAGCTTGTATTTGAAGGCAAAGAAAAGTTTTAAAAGTACAAAAAGATCAAGATAGAGAATATGGCTCAAAGGCACCAAAGCCAAAGAGGCAAATAAAGGAGATGGTCGCTTGCAGTAGTCACAATCACAGGAGGAATAATGGAAGCACTGATCTGCCTCTTCTCAGGCATAGCAGAATACAAGATATTCTATGATCTGCATTAGGCTCAACAAGAACAAATAGAAGCGTGTTTTTCATCATGAATAGAGTCATTTAGTGTAGATGACTTATATTGAAGGACTAACAAAGTAATGACACCAAAAAAGGTGAGATAAGACAAGGCAGGATAGTCCTGGTGGCAGATCATGAGAAAGACCTCTTCTTATGAGCCAGTGAAGAATCATTCAACCTCATCTCCATCCAGCCACATGAAATTTGGGTCACATACAGACTCAGTTTAGAGAGCTGGAGTATCCACAGTGATCATCTCTGAGAGCAGTGGTGATGCCTAATGGAGCATATGATCCTGAGAAGAAAAGAAAATCTGAGGTCAGTGAAAGGGCACTACAGATCTCGGTGACTGGTGAGTTATGGAGAACAGAGAAAACAAAAGTACCAAAAAGATGTGGTAGGATCTTAAGTGGACAGAATATTGAAGCCATCCACAGAGACCTAAGTATAAAGAAGAGGAGGTATCAAAGAAAGAACCAACAGAATATCATCACCCACTAGACTCATGAACATGAATGAAGGCCAGTTGTGTTATGCTGAATTCTGAAGCCAACATTTCCTCGGGATGAAACATTAGTAGAAGAAGAGTCACATGCATAGAGAAACTGAGAGAAGCCACTTTGGGGATAGAGGCCAGAAGAAAGAAGAGGAATGGGAAATAGAAAAGTAAATTGAAGGGAAAGAGTTAATAAAGTTGTGGACAAAAAGAGTAAAATACCTTTGCTTTAAAAAAAGGTCATTATTCATACAATGAGTTAAAAAAATTACATCAAGAAATCAAGAAATTAATGAAAGTGAGGTGAATTAACATTCTTGAATGACAAAGAGTGAAAGAAGTGGTCAAGTAATTACTTCACTACCAAACTAGTATTCATAAAACTATCAAATCCAGCCAGGTAGTGGTTTTAAATGACTTTAATCTCAGCACTTAGAGTCAGAGGCAAGGGAATCTCTTTCAAAACCAGCCTAGTCTATAAAGCAAGTTCCAGTTAAATCTGTCTCCAAAAAAGCAAAGCAAAGCAAGACAAAAAATCTTTCAAATCCATTATACATAAATTTTTAATAATCTACTCCATGATGGAGCATATGAGCTGTTTCTGGGCTTAAGGCCAGTCCAACCAAGGGAAATCAAAAGAGTATTTTTTCCTGTCAATATTGAGCCCTCAAACAGTCTTGAGCTTACTGAGAACTGCCAAGATCAACACTGTAAAGCATGTAAAGCAATCAAAGCCAAGGAGAATCTGATAGAGCACAGGAGAGGAGGAGCAGGTACACAGATAAGCTTTGAGAGAGCAGCCTTCCCTCCACATTAATGAACCATCTCAACTCTGCTGGTGACTCATAGTTTCCCCTCTTGATTTTTTTTCTCTCTCTCCTTTAAACTTTTGTTTATCATCAAATATAAACTAAGGGGTTTGAGATTATTCATTATGAAGATAAAATTCCTTTCCTTGAGGGTCTGACATTTCCTTCCAATCTCTATTCTGTCATCAGGCTTCAATGATCTTATAAATGAGAGTGAAGGGGAGCATGTTCCAGGCCATACCTTGGGGCTGTGTGGACCTCAGTGGTTCTGGAATCTGAAGGGGGGATTTTTAAGAATGAAATACAGGAAAAGTTACTGTTAATACAATCACTTGTTCACAAAAGCTGCTCTGTCACAGAAGCCTCCTTCAGTCATGCATCCTCTGCCAGCTTGAGGTCAGCTCTTTGTGCTAACAGAGGTGAGTGGTGTGAACTCCAGTAATGGACCATCAAGTTGTTCCTGCTTTATTTCTTTATGATTTGGAAACTTTGAATGCCTCTCCATATTTTGACTTAAAACAAAATACATTGATTATTTTAGAGTTAGAAACTAAGTTTAAAGGATTGGGTCAACTGCGCAAAAAAAAAAAAAATTCTAATGTAAAAATAGCTACATGGAAATCTGTAAAATAATTATTATGCAAGCATTATGACACACCGTGATTCTGCAGTATTTAGAAGGTAGAGGCAGTAGCATCAGGCTTTAAGATAATCCTTTGTCACAGATTAAGATATAGGACAACCCGCCCAACATGAGAGTCTCAAAAAAAACAAGTAAAGCATTGGGAGCATGGTGACTTCTTCTCTGTGAAAGGATGCTTTATCCAGTCCATCATCTTACTGACTCTGGAAAACAACTCTGAGAAGTGATGGGAAAGGCATGTCCATCCCAGCTCACAACAAGCCAGCCAAGGCATAGATCACCTCTATAACACATTCCAACTAACATGAAGACTTGGCTCCTGACAAACAATCCATTTTCTCCATGGGAGAAAAATGGTCACATGTCAGCTTCCTTTCCATGTCTGTTTCCAAGTGAACAAAATTGGGGAAACAAACTCATCAGGTTTGAGTGAGAATTAATAAGTAGATGAATGTAAACTTCTCAGAATAATGCCTGATGGTTATGTGCTAAGTTGTTCTTTCTAGGGCATGGTGCTTGAACACATCATAATCACAGCCCAACAGCTGCAGCATTTTAATTCATCTACAACAAATAACTTCTACATTTATTTATTTATTTATTTATTTATTTATTTATTTATTTATTTATTGACAGGTACATCTAAGATTTTTATCTGTGAAGTCCTTATTCATTCTTACTACACTGCAACAGCCAAAGTTCTTGTGTAAATCATGGCACATTACCAAGGTAATTCTTTGCAAACTATTGTTTATAAGAAATCAATAATCACTAGCAAGCAATCTGTATTATTTATTCTCCCTCTTCTGATAGCAGGCCCTGCCTAGCAGCTGTTATCCCATGCATTGTCTAGGTATGTGGCTTTCAACTCTGATTACTGCAGTCCCTGCCTATGCACTCTTATGATCAGTGCTTTTTCTGAGATTCAGGACAAGGTTGTCACCAACTCATGAAATGATGTGACTCTCTACTAGGCACTCATTGGCCTGAGAAACAACAAGTAATGAACAATACTGTGGAATAATGTTTTTGTACACTGTGAAGATTTGTCACTTAGATTAGTTTAATAAAAAGGTGATTGGCTGGTAGCCAGGAGCAAAGTATAGGTGGGACAACCAAACTAAGGATACTAGGATGAAGGATGGTAGAGTCTGAGGAGTCTTTAGCCAGATGGAGAGGAAGCAAGACATGCAGGAGAAGTAAATGCCACCAGCCTTGTGACATGAAGATTGAGGTTTTTCTCTCCCGCCAGGTCCCACTGCTGCTTCAGCCACAAATAAGCACAAAAGACTTATATTAATTATTGAATTGTTGGCCCATGGCTAGGGCTTCTTACTAGCTAGTTCTCTCTTAATTATTTAGCTCATTTCTATTAGTCTATGTACTGCCACATGGTCTTATCTTACTGAAGAAGGGTCCAGACCTGTTACTCCTTCCTCTGCTACATGGCTACTCTTTGGTAGTTTCTCTCTGCCTCCTCTCCCAGAATTCTCCTCAGCTCCTAGCCCTGCTTATCTTTCTACGTGGCCAATCTGTGTTTTATTCATTAACGAATAAGAAAAACATATATGTGTGTATGTATGTATGTATGTATGTATATATGTATGTGTTGTGTGTGTATATATATACATATATATATATAATGCCTATCAGTTCCAGAATATAGATTAATAGAAATGTGTTAATTTAAGTTGTAAGAGATAATAATAAGCCTAAGCTATCAGCCAAGCTTTTATAAATAATTTTAAATCTTCATGTCAGTTATTTGAGATGCTTGCAGGACAGAAGCTTCTGCTTTCAGGAAGAAATGAGGTTTGTAGTCTTAATCTACAACACTTAGAGCAATTCTTCCTCATCAGCCTCCTGGTAGATATGCAGTACTCAGGTAGTACTGGCATAGCTTTCTCCTTGCTGGTTCAGGGATAACATTATGATTCACTTTCAACTCAATATCTGAATGTTCATTTTGTTCCTCAACTCTCTTCCTTTATAGCTCTTTAGGTTTGAGGAGCAAAGCTATACATACATATGTTTATATGTATGTATATGTATATAATGAAAAAGTTATAAAATAATCCCAAGAAAAATAACTCTATCTGCCATATTTCTTAGTGTTTGTTAACATGTAAGTAAAGGAATAGGTAGGAAAATAAGCCAAAATGTTCATTCTACAGACATGTATTTAAATATATATATATATGTAAATTGAAGTAAAATATTATAGTAATTAATAAATTTATTGTACTTTTAACAGGGTTTATGCAAAAGGATTCATTTAACATTACTATATTTCAGTTAATACTATGAATATTTGGTCTGTCTATGCAGTAAAGAAAATAGAGAAAAGAATCTCTACCCAGAAAGTGTTTATTTATTAACAGGTGAGACAGATATTAAATGATAAACAAGTACAATTATGTATTAGATAGTATGTGGATTACTGTAATGTGTTACAAAAAATGTAATGAGTAAAGCAACCCAAAGATACCAGTGAAGGGCCAGCAAACTCTGAAGAGTGGTCGCCCAAGCTATTGACAAAAGGGCATGTGAACAGGACCAATTTCTTCATTATGTGATTTTTATACTTTTAAGTACTGTGATATCTTAGTAATTTTAATAATTTTTATACTACATATATTGCATTTTAGTTTATGCTAAACATGCAAATTATGTGAGCAAACATATGGAGGAAATGAAACACCATCCAAGGGTTGGTGTCACAATTAGAGGAAAAGAACTTTGCTGAGCCTACTCTCCCCCCCAAAAAAAGAAAACCTCCCTGGCATGGCAAAGGAACAATAGTGAGAAGGTTCAAAAATAGAGAAGATAAAGTTGTGGGAGTTCTGGTCAGCACAAAGCTGATTGTTTAGCACAGGGGCAAGCAAATATTATATTTAAAGTACCAGATATTTATTCACCATTTCTGGACCTATGGTATCTGTTGTAAGTACTCAAGCAAATAAATAAATTTCATATGTCACAAAACATTGTTGTCTTTATTTCATGTATTCAAATTGTAGAAACCCCGGTGGTAGTAGGTAGAGGTGTATAATCCCAGCCACTTGGAATATGGCAGATGGAGTTATTTTTCTTGGGATTATTTTATAACTTTTTCATTATATACATATACATACATATAAACATATGTATGTATAGCTTTGCTCCTCAAACCTAAAGAGATATAAAGGAAGAGAGTTGAGGAACAAAATGAACATTCAGATACTGAGTTGAAAGTGAATCTTAATGTTATCCCTGAACCAGCAAGGAGAAAGCTATGCCAGTACTACCTGAGTACTGCATATCTACCAGGAGGCTGATGAGGAAGAATTGCTCTAAGTGTTGTAGATTAAGACTACAAACCTCATTTCTTCCTGAAGGCAGAAGCTTCTGTCCTGCAAGCATCCCAAATAACTGAAATGAAGATTTAAAATTATTTATAAATGCTTGGCTGATAGCTCAGGCTTATAATTAATTAAGGAATTGCTCAACATCCTTAGCCAACAGGGAAATGCAAATCAAAGCAACTCTGAGATACCATCTTACATCTGTCAGAATGGCTAAAATCAAAACCACCAATGACAGTTTACAGAATGTGGAGAAAGGGGAACACTCCTCCTATGCTAGTGGGAATGCAAATTTGTACAGCCACTTTGGAAATCAGTATGGCATTTTCTCAAAAAAAAAAAATGGGAATCTAACTACCTCAAGACCCTGCAATACCACTCTCAGGTATATACCCAAAGGATGCACACTCATACCACAATGACATCTTTTCAACAAGCAGCATTATTTGTAATAGCCAGAACTGGGAAGCAAACTAGATGCCCCTCAAGCAAAGAATGGATGAAGAAAATGTGGTACATTTACACAATAGAGCACTACTAAGTGGGAAAAAAATGAAATCTTGAAATTCTCAGGCAAATAGATGGAACTTGAAGAAACCATCCTGGGTGAGGTAACCCAGACACAGAAAGACAAACATGGTATGTACTCACTCATAAGTGGATATTAGACATGGAGCAAAGGATAACCAGCCTACAATCCACAGCCCCAGAGAAGCTAGAAAACAAGGAGGAACCTGAGAGAGACATACATGGACCACTGAGATGGGGAAAGGAACATGATCTCCTGAGTAAATTGGGAGCCTGAGAGTGGGGGAAGTAGGAGAGAAGAAGATGAGAGATCAAGGAGGTCATGATGGGGGAAGAACAGAAAAAGACAGCAAGGAAAGAGACACCTTAATAGAGGGAGCCATTATGGGCTTAAGGAAAAATCTGGCACAAGGGAAATCTGCAGGGATCCACAAAGATGACCTCAACTAAGAATATAAGCAATAGTGGAGAGGCTTAAGTGCCCTTCTCCTAAAATGAGATTGATGACTACCTTAAATGCCATCCTAGAGTTTTCATCCAGTAGCTGATGGAAGCAGAAGCAGAGATTCACAGCTAAGCACTGAGCTGAACTCCTGGGATCCAGTTGCAGAGAGGGAGGAGTGATGAGCAAAAGGGCCAAGGCCATGCTAGGAAAACCCACAGAAACAGCTGACCTGAGCAAGTGGGAGCTCACAAAACCCAGTCTGACATCTAGGGAAGCAGCATAGGACCAAATCAGGCTCCCTGAATGTGAGTGTCAGTTGGGGACCTTGGACAGTCTGTGTGGCTGCTGGCAGTGAAATCAGTATTTATCTATTTATCCCTATTTCATGAATGGGCTTTGGGAGTTCATTCTCTATGGAGGAATACTCTCTCAATGTAGGTACACAGGAAGGCCTAGCTCCTGCCCCAAATGATATGACAGACTTTGATGTTTTCCCATGGGAGGCCTCACCCTCCCTGAGGATTGGATGGGGTGGGATGGGGAGATGGTGTAGGAAATGGGAAGACAGGAAGGAAAGGAAACTGGGATTGGTATGTAAAATAAGGTTACTTAAACTTAAGTAAAAAATAATTTTTAAAAATTTAAAAGATTGAAAGTATTTTTTGAGAGACAGCCAGGTGCAGGCACTGGCCTTGTGGCCTGGGTCAACAGTAGTGGTGGCGGACACCACTACAAAGAACAAGTAAGTGATGGAGAGGTAGGAAAGACAGAAAATTGGAGCAGCAATTGTGCTATGGAAAGAGGCAGAACTAGAGATGTGATGGTGGGGACAGGTGAGAGGAAGGGCTTTGATGTACTTGCTGTCATTGCCAAAGTAGGGTCAGCCAGAGTAGATGCAGACTCAGCCCCTGAACCTGCCTGGGGAACCCCTCTGGCTGTAGGCAACAATGAAAGCTCAAGATGAGGAAAGATTCACTTTCTGTATTGTCCCTCCTCGAAGGACTACCTTGTGACCCATGATGCCACAGGAGGCCATGTTAGTGTCTTCGGTCCATGCTGCTGCCCCAGACCATGATGAAAGCTGAGACCTATGTGGTCATAAGCAGTATGTGCTGCTACCTGATGCCATAGTGATAGCCTCTGGTTTTGCTGCCTCAAATACCTGATGTGACATGTATAATCACCTGCAGCCCATATTGAGGCCCATGGCCCATGCAGCCACTGAGGACCAGGAGTAGATCAGTGGTCCTGATACAACCGCGGATGCCTATACCCATGTTACCACATAAGCCCATGCAGCTGTCCATGGTCTGGGCTGCTGCCTGAAGCCATATTAACATAGTTAATGTCCTGGCTCAGCTTGCCCCCATGGCAACTGCACTGCAGCACTGATAGTGCCATGGGTATAGAGGAACAGGGCCTACACCTCACCAGCCCATGGCATAGTGATGGTGACACAGGCAGTGACATGAGCATGGAAAAGCTGGCCCCACCCCTCACCAGCCCACAACACTGGTGGCAGGGTGGCTCTGGCCATGGCAAAGCTCTCCTCAGTTGATGGATTCTGGTGTAGATGCAGGTGGAGAAAGACTCATCTTTCCTTTAGGGGGCTGGCAACTAGGAATCTGGCCATGCTCCACCAAATATATAGACAAACAGACTTCTTTTCTTGGAGAGGGAAGTCAACCAGAGAGGGAACAGACACAGGAAGACTGGGTGGTGAGTGTGATTGGAGTGCATGTAAGATTCCAAAATAATAAATAAAATAATAATTTTCTGCCATGTCTTCCCCATCATGATGGACTGTACCCATCATGAGGTACAGTATCCCTTATTAAACTGTGGACCAAAATAAACCCTTCCTCATTTAAGTTGCTTCTTACCCATTATTTAGTCACAGTGATGAACAGTAACTAATATAGCCACTGAAAGCACTTCTAGCTCAACAAAAAAAAAAATGACAACAACAAAATCTGCCACATTGTCTTCTCAGATCCAACCACAAAGAAGTACAAAGGCCACTACAGTGGTGTACTGAGCCTTGCTACATCCAGTGTTGGGAGCAAATTATGGTAGCGTAGTCCACACAATACTGATTTTGAAGGCATGCAAGCTTTGAGGGAGAGAGAGAGAGACAGACAGACAGAGAGAAAGGAGAGAGAGAGAGAGAGAGAGAGAGAGAGAGAGAGAGAGTCATTCAGCCTTGCACAGGTTTTGAGATGATCCTGAGGCCATCAGCTTCCAGAATTCCCTGCAAGAAGGCCCTGAGCAGTCATTTAATGAAGCTAGAAAGGTGAAGCCATTACAATGGGGATGCCAGGATGTTAGAGGTGACACTTCTATCTGGGACATCTTCCAGATTGTGTTGCTTCATGTGGGCAGTCATGAGCCAAAATCAGCCTTTCCTCCCATGAGCCAAAATCAGCCTTTCCTCCCCTAAGCTTCTTCTCCCTGGGCATTTTGTTACAGTGTGAGAACAACGTAGCTGATACAACTGGCTAAATTTGATTTATGTCATATCAGTGGGGTTTTATCCTTGGTGGGAGTTTCCTTTCTTTGGCTGACCAATTGACTGTTTTATATTTTCAGTGCTAGAGATTTAATGCAGGCCATCAGTGTTGTGGGGTACCACCAGAGAAGACAACTCGGACACGGGTTTAAGCAAATGGTGACTTTTAATGGTTCCTTGTGGATTTGCATTCCAATTCCACTTTTTCTCCCCATCCCTGAAAGCAGAAGTTTCTCACAGCTACTTTCAAATAATCACTCAGAAACTTACATTAATTGTAAATCCTCAGCCAATAGCTCAGGCTTGTTACTAGCTAACTCTTACAACTTAACCCATTTCTATTCATCTTTGTACTGCCTCGAGGCTTATGGCTTTCACCTGTATTCCATTGTGTATGTCCAACTTATGCTCCATATGGTTGGTAACTCTCTGAGACCTCCCTTCCACCTCCCAGGATTCTCCTACTATGGTTCTCCTATACAATTTCTTCCTGCCAAGCTATTGGCCAATCAGCTTTTTATTAGCAAATAAGAGTAATACATATATTTATATTCAATCAGGAAAGGATTGTTCTACAGCACATCCCCTCACATCCAGCCTCTGCCCCATTAACCTCCACTACTCCTACAAAAAAAATTAAGAAAAACACACAAACAAAAAAGGAAAAGAATCTTGTCATGGAAGTTGTAATATAGCCTGTTGAGACACACAGTTTACCCTTTAGTCCATTCGTCTTTACTTGCAAGTGTTCACTGACTTAATTCTTTGGTCTTCCTCAAGGCCTCTGGCTTCCACTAACACACCAGGAATGGCTCTCACTGGGGCTCCTCTTGGCTATTCTGTTATCCTGTGTCATTAAGAGCCTGCTGTTTTGGATTTATAGGTTTATTCCCTTCACATGCCCCAACAGTATGTAGATGAAGCTGATGTTGGAGAAATCTTTATTCGTTGGTGACTACATGGGGTGTTTGGGATCCCAGTTTAGTCCCAAGCCTTTCTTTGGGTAATTTTTAAGCACAAAACCACATCCTGAATTGACACACCTCAGTTAGAAAGAACAGTTAGTCAGAAGCAGAACTACAGAAGCCAAAAATTAATGTTCATATAGACTTTCCCAGAACTATTAAATTTGATGGGTTAGCTTTACCATCTAAGAGTACAGAGTGCATCAACATTGATTGTACTAATAATCTACATTAATATATACTAGTTGGTAAACTGGCATTCAGTTGAGTCTCCACATACTTATTCTCAGAAAAAGAGTGCTTAATATGGGGAGGTCTGTATCCCAGAAGCAGCATCAGAGGGAGGCCTGAACCATCATCCTGGAAGAAGCTTCAGAGGAAGACCTGAGCTAAGTCATATGTCATTGCTTTGCCACACTGAACAGGAAAGGTGGTGGCAATGAGATACTAAAGGAACTGAGTCAGTAGGAGAAGAAAGTTGGTGGTTTACTGATTAGTCACATACACATCCTAGTAAACACTTTCTATCTGGCAAGCCTTGGGGTTACCCGGTTCTTAAATGTATAAAAAGCCAACTGAGGCTCTTCTGAAGCAGTACAGAAGACAGCATGGCCAAGTTCATGCTTGTCACAACTGAGCTGGTAATCAGACATAAAGATTCAGTGTTGCGTGGCTTCTTTTCTTAGGACCTGAAAACCAAGAGGAATCTTCACACTATAGCTCTATGCATTACCATTCTTTTCACCATTTCAAATTGTCTTCCATCATTCACTGAGTCTTGTTTTCTAACCTCACAGACTGTGATACTCTTCTGCCTTCACTGGTGACACAGACATAGTCTCAAAACAGACTCATTTTAACAATACTTTTTGCCTGGTCCCTGCTTTATCCAGACATCCACCTTCCCCACTCATCTGTCTACACTGTCTGCCTTAAATTGTCACTTATATTTATTTATTTATTTTCTGGAACTAGCTTTTAAAGAGAAGAAATCAGTAAACACTTAGATGTAGCTATCCTAGAGTTGTCTTTGTTCTACTGTTTTCAGATTAATCCTCCATAGGCCTGCTACACTGATGAATTAAAAGTGTTACAGATAACTGAAGAGATTTATTCATCTGAATAATTTCGTTAAGCTTCCGAAACTTTCTCAGATGAACACTGAAGCTCAACGTGTAAAAGATTCAGAGGTAGTCTGGTTACATGATGATGGCTCAGGCTAGTCATTCCAGTGAGCAAGGGACATAGGAGAAGATTCCCTAGTTCAAGGCCCATCTGGGCTAATTAATTAGTAAGACATGCTTTCTCAAAACCTGCTCTGTTGAAGCCAAAGAGAGGTACCTGGAACTTCACATTGTTGTTCCTCTCAAAAGGCCTTTTCAAAAATGCTTCAAGAAACTCTGACTGTGGTAACACCACTCTCTGCTTTAGCAGATAGTCTGACTGTTGGAAGGCTGGAACCAAGCTCTGGGAGGTGAAACACAGTCTAAAAGGGTGAATACTAAGAAAAAATAAACAAGTAATTTGAGACAGTTCTGTACATAATAGACTTTATATTCAGTAACAATTAATTAGGACACAGAAGGTGGACCAGGATGTCCATTGCCATTTTCCATTAAATTTTAAGATTAGACTGAAATGTATATTCGCTGAAAACACCACCACCTGGAATGGCTGTAAAGTTTCACTTGGGTCGTGGCAATCTATGACTAGTAGGATGGCTTTCACTGTTCCAGAGTTTGTACTCAAGGATGCAGGCAGCTGTTTCACAGTAAATGTCTATTCTCTCTTTTTCTAGGTTTGTCATGTCTGATGAATTCTTAACTGGGTATGTTATGACTTTATGTTTAATTGTTTACAGTCCTTTTCCTACCATAAGCCTCAAATTTATGAGTTCATCCTAATGTACTTTTCTTCTTATTTGTGATTTTTGAATTATACTCTCGCATTACTTTATTTGGAAAAATTACAAAGAGATAAACCGAGGCAAAGAGAAGGTTTTTCACCATTGGGAGTAGACTGCTTCAGTTCAGCTCTCCGTGCTATCCTCTGTGGTGTGCCCATCTTAGCATTAACAAACTAGCTACTCTAGGTTTATCAGAGAGGCCCCCGACTACAGGACCAATATAGTTCCCTGGTGCAGGAACTAGCCTGTGGAAGCCCATTCCCTATGGTGGGATGCCATGCTCAGTCTTAATGCAGCAGGGGAGAAGCTTAGTCCTGCCTCAATGGGTCAGGCTTTGTCAACCCCCCATGGGAGCCCTTACTCTGTGGGGAGAGTGGTTAGGAGTGGTTTGAGGGGGATGATGGGGACCAGGAAGAGGGATGGGAGGAAGAACCATAGTTGGAATTCAAAATGAAATTTAAAAAAAAACAAACTTATAAACAGCTACTGTAGAGCTTCACAGAAACAGTAGCATGACGTCTGTCTTCTAAATCTATCCAAGATCCAAAAATTAATGTCACAGTTATAATAATCAACTTCAAGTCAGTGCCTGTTATCTAAGTGTCTGGACTCATGATAAAGAGTCTTAGTATCAATTGCTTCCTCCTGCATAACAGGTACCTGAGGCACAGCAAAGGAAAGAGGTGGAGCCAAACTGTCAATAGAGTTCACTGCTATCTCCATCAGGCCACTGTTGTTATTCACCTCCCACAGGTTCTCCCTACCAGCTGATGTGCTACTATAACAATGTAGCCCAGAGCAGGCCAAGACTGAGAAGTTTCAGTCCTGCTGATATTGACCCTTACCTGTGTACCCACCTCATCTGTGCCTATGCTAGTATGTGGAACCAGATCACCATGAAAAGCATGGATGGCTTGACTGACTACCAAGCTTTAACTATCCTAAAAACAGGTCAGAAAAGGGCAGATCTGTCTGATTTTATGTCTCTTAGGTCAATAGTTACCACATGTTGCTGCTTCTTTAAATGTAGCTCAGAATCCACAGGTTTAGGATGAGGACCCAACCAATGCCATCAGTTTTTATTGACATCAATTACATATAATTATTACACACAACATGCTGCCTACATCTTACAATGGTTCACGACCTTACTAGCATGTTTTACTTCGTGCACTAACTTTTTTCATGGTGGATATTCTTTACATAAAGACTTCTTGAACATTTTCTTCCTATCTCTTTAAATTATTTATTAAAATATTCTTGGATTTTTTTCAATTTTTTATTGAAACATAGATTTTTCTCTCATCCTGAGCACAGTTTTGCTTCCCTCCACTCCTATCATCTCTTCAACACACCCTTTCTCCCTCAGATCCATTCCTCCTCCGTTCCCTCTTCAGAAAAGAACAGGCCTCCAAAAGACAACAGTCAAATTGAACAAAACAAGATACAATGAGACAAGGCAACAGCCCTCATATTGAGGCTGGATGAGGCAATAGTAGGGGGAAAGTCCCAAGAGCAGGCAAAAGAGCCAAAGATATACCCGCCCCCACTCTTAGGAGCCCCACAAAAAATACCAGGTTAAAAGCCATAACAGATATGCAGAGGACCTGGTGAAGACCCAGGCAGGCCTGTGCTTGCTGCTTCAGTCTCTGTAAGCCCATGTGAGCCCTGCTTAGTCGATTCAGAGGATTATGTTCTTTCTCCTGTTATGAAGGATTATGTCCTTCATAACCTGTGACTTGTACAGTTTTTTCTACCACTCTTCTCAAGGGTTCCCAATCTCCTAGGAGAAGGATCCAATGGAGACTTCCAGTTTAGATGTGCTCTCTCTGTCTGTCTCTCTCTGTCTCTCTCTCTCTGTCTCTCTGTCTCTGTCTCTGTCTCTCTCTGTCTCTGTCTCTGTCTCTCTCTCTCTCTCTGCATATTTGGGGGTTGGTCTCTGCACCTGCTACAATCTACTGCCTCTCTGATAACTGGACTGAGTTAGTGTCCAGACTTCCCTTTCCAAAGCTTACAGTTTCTTCTTGAGACAGAGACTATGTCATGGAGTCAGGGAACATCAGATGAATGTTCCCTGAAGGCACCAGCTTGACCTCTCTACATTCAACGAGATATGTAGATGTTGTCATTGGCAAGGGGGCCCTGATGTCATTTTGCAGAGAAGACCTTCTTTGCCATCATCAGCCTGGGCTGTTTAGGGATTTCCACAGGACCCCTTCAGCCAAAATCTTGACTGGATATGAACTTTTGTTTTATTCATATGGGTGTTTTGCCTGCGTGTATGTCTATGCACCACATGCATTTGGTGCCCATGGAAGCCAGGAAACAGTACCATATCCTCTGGAACTGAAGCTACAGACATGGCAGTTGTGAGCTGCCATGTGGGTTCTAGGAGCTGAACCCAAGTCCTCTGGAAGAGCAACCAGTGCCTGTAACCTCTGAGCCATATCTTCAGGCTCTGGTTTTTTTTTTTTTTTTTTAAGTTTTTTGAGACGGGTTTTTCTGTATTGTTTTGGAGCCTGTCCTGGAACTAGCTCTGTACACCAGGCTGACCTTGAACTCATAGAGATCTGCCTGTCTCTGCCTCCCAAGTGCTGGGGTTAAAGCCTAAGGCACTGGCTTAGGCTCTGATATTTTTTTACCAAAATATTTCTAGTATTTCTTTTCCAATGCAATCCTGATAATCACTGTTCTATTTTGGTTTTGTTTTCTATGTGCTCAAATAGTCTTGATACCATTTATATGTCCTATGTGCTACTTGCCTTTCTGTGAATTGCCTATTTCACTTACTATGTCCTTCAAATTCACAAAGTTATTGTAAATACTGGATTAAATTTTTATAGCTGTATAATAATTCATATTGTATATATAGTACACCTTTTTATCCACTTGCCTATTGGTAGGTATTTAATGGGATTCCATGTCTTGAATCTCATTATCCAATGTTATGAATACTATCTGAGTGCTATTCTTCATGACACTGGTTTCATTTTCTTTGAATAGTGGTGACGATGAATCGTGTACAGTCTATATTTTGTGAGGAATCTACACAGTGCTCTCTCTAGGGCTTTTGTTCTTAACATTTAAGTCAATAGTATTAGTAATGTTAGCCATTCTAACAGGCGTTAGTCAATGTGGCTCTAATTTGAACAACTCTGATTACTAATGGTGTTGAGGGTCTTTATGTTTGTTTTTATACACATCTTAGGCATTTGCCTTCTTAGAGAAATGTCTAATCAGACCTTTTCCAATTTTCAATGATTATTTCTCTTCCAATTCCTGAATTTTTTGAATGCTAACTCCTTATTAGAGTATTAATTGCAAGTATTTTCTCTAAAGTTCATGGGTATTTTTATTCATTTTTATTTACTTTGAAGTTATCATACAAAGTAATTGATTTCATTATAGCAATTTGTACATTTATGTCATAGTATTTTCTATATACTTATGCATGTCATTTGTCCTTCTCTGTCCTGTTTTCCCTGTCTTTCTCTCTCACTGATCTTTTCCCCTGCTAAGTAGCCCACCTTCTACTTTCATGTCACATGTATTCTGCTTTTTTCTTTTTTCATTTACATATATATGTGTGTGTGTGTGTAATATGTGAGTGGGTGTTTAAATACATGCCTTTATATCCATGACCACATGTGTGGGGGTGTGCATGTGAATACCCATGCATGTAGAGACCCAAGGCTGAGGCAGATCTTTCAGTCAAACCCAGGATCACCCATATGCCTATTGTTCATAGACAGCTCTAGGGATCTGTTTCTGCCTTTCAACACTGAAATTACAGGCAAGTCACCATGCCTGCCTGGCATTCATGGGCTCTAGGGATCCAAACTCTCATCTTCATACTTTCCCTGCAATCACTTTAAAAGCTTGTCCATCTCCTCAGCCCCATTTCTATTTTTGGAACACACACACACACACACACACACACACACACACACACACACACACTCATCTAGAGTCCACATATGAGAGAAAAATTTGAAGCAGAAAATCTAATTGATTATATATTCAAACTTTCAGACTTTTCCATAGTTAGGATAAAAGTAAATAAATACCATAAATATCTACCCTGGAACACATAAAACAGGATATGTTCAAACAAGTCTCAATGTTTCCAGTTTAAGTCACTTGTTATATAAAATTATTAATGTTAAAACTTTCATAGATCAGTTATATGGTTTTTCATGAGTGCTCATATCTTTTAGTTTATTTATTTACTTTAGTTAATTAGTAGGTTGAGACAGGGTTTCTCTGTGTAACAGCCATGCTGTCCTAGAACTCAATTTGTAGACCAGTCTGGCCTCAAACTCATAGAGCTCCACCTGCCTCTGCCTCCTGAGTGCTGGGATTAAAAGTTTGTGCCACCACCACCCAGATATTATATTTTATTATTAAAATTTTTAAATATATTTGATCATATTCTTCCACCAAGTCCTTCCAGATCCTCTCACCCTCCCCACCCACCCAAACTTTAAGTTCTTTCTCAAAAAATAAAACAATACCATAATGCTTCCCCCAGTAAAAAACAAGAAAACAAAATAAAACACCCCAAAAAGCAAGTTGTAACCAAATAAAAGCACACACAAAAGAACTGTAGATTCCATTATATGTTGATCAACTACCCATGAATGTGAAGCCTGTATTGGAGTGGTTGATGGATATACTCAGATATTTCTCCGTTAGAGAAAACTGAGTTTGCCTTTTGCAGAAGTTATAATGACAGCTGAGTTGTTAGCCATTACCCAAGCAGCTGGGTTTTCTTTAATTTAATCATTTTTAATATAACAGGGGAAAGTAAGATAAAACTATATCAAAGTTGGACAAGACAGACCAACAGAAGGAAAAGAGCACAAGAGTCAGATTCCCATTAGTTTGCACTCTCAGGAATCACATAAAAACATTAAACACAGAGAACCTGGCACAGTCCCATACAGGTCCTGTGCATGTTTCTTCCATCTCTGGGAATTCACACGAGCTTGGCTCATATTTGTAGCTTGTTTTCCACCAGCCTGCCCGCTGCCGGTCTGGTGCGCTGGCCCCAAATAACACTCAGAGACTCTGTATTTGATACAATCCTGTTGGCCAGTTACCATTATTGTTTATGGGCTAGCTCTGTCTTAATTATTAACCCATTTCTACTTATCTAAGTATTTCCACGTGGCTCATCTTATCCGGGAGCCGCAGCTGGCGTCTTCCTTCCTCCATGCTCTACATCTTTCCTCCATATCTCCTAGCCCCGCCTATCTTGCTTTTCCATTGGCTCAACAGTGCTTTATTGTTTAACCAGTATGAGAAACATATTTACAGAATAACATATCCCATCACATATTGACTTAGAAGGTTGTGTTTTCTTGGTGTCCTGCATCCCCTCTAGCTCTTACATTCTCTCCACTTCCTCTTCCATAGGGTTCCCTGAGCTCTGGGGAGGAGGATTTGATGGAGATGTCTCATTTAGGGCTGAATGTCCTTAGGTCTCTCACGCTCTGCATAATGTCTGCTATGGATTCTTGTATTTGTTTCCATCTGTTTTGGGAGTAAGGTTCTCTGATGACAGATGAACAAGGCATTGATCTGTGAGAGTAGCAGAATATTATTAGGGGTCATTATTAGTTGGTTACTCACACAAGTTTTGAACCATCATTTCCTTTGCTTATCCAAGTACACCATTGTAGATAAAGGGCTTGTGGCTAGATTGGTACTTACATTTCTCTTTTGAGAGTGTGCAGAGTATATTCTTGTACCAAATATGTTGTAACATGGGGGCAGGGGTGAAGGCTCTACATAGGCACCAGTTAGTTATCTCCATGTTCAGTGAGTTGTGTAAAGTTGCGTAGGTGTTGCCCTCAGTAATGAAGTCTTGATGTCAGTTTGTAGAGAGCAACATACATAGTCTCTGCAATAGCCTGGGCTGCCTGGGGATTCTTTTAGGACTCCTTTGGCCAAGAACTCAACTATATGTAACCCAGTCCCAGTACTGGAAGCTTTGTTAGGTGACAAGAGGTGGTCAGTTGGGACTCTGTCTCCCTCATTATTTAGCAATTTCATTTAAATTGCCTTCACATGTGTATATACTTTAGGAAATTTCTACTGTGTTAGGGTTCTATACTAGCCCTCAAAATGCCCCTTAACTTTAGCTATCTCACCCTTTATTTCCTTCCACAACCCCTCATCCCCTTCTCCTCCCCATGTGATCCTCTCATTCCAGCCTCCCCATCCACCCACACTCTCTATGCTATTTCCCTTTCCTAATGAGATCTATCTATTCCCTTTAGTTCCTTGCTCTATACCTACCCTCTCTGGGTCTATGTATTGAAAATCTGAGTTTGAAAAGAGACCTCATGGTGCAAAGGTGGCACATCTGACTCCAAGAGAATCTGAGTTTGAGTCTGTCATAGCTTGTTTATCATTAACTTCATATCTAATATCAATAAGCAAATGCATACTATATTCATCTTTCTATGTCTGAGATACCTCTCTCCAGGTGATTTTATTTTCTGGTTCTATCCATTTGCCTGAAACTTTCATGTTATCTTTTTTTAAACTTCTTAGGACATGATTTCAGTCCACCTCTTCAGAATCATTTCACAATTTATTTTTGAATTTGTTGTCTGTACTTTGGGGACCATATTTTAAAAGTTACTACCTAGACCACTCTCAGAGAGATCTCCACTTGTTTTCTTGTAGTAGTTTTGCAGTCTTGAGTTTAGCTCTTCAATCCATTCTGAGTTGATTTTTGGATCTTGTATGTGACATCAGTCCAACCACTTTATTCTTCTGTGATACAGGATGCTGACCCTTCTGGTGAAGGAGCTACATGTTAAGTATCAAGGATATAGACAATCTGTCACATAACTGCTATGATTAGCATGTGAAAAATAGGGCCTAAAAAATAGCATGTTTAGTCCTTTCCTTACCTTCTTTGGAGACTTTGTGGGGAAAGGAAACTCCAAGTAACCTTATCTACTTATATCAGGAAACAAAAAGAGGAAGATATTAGAATTTAGACATCATTGAGTCCACAAATAGAACAATTTGATATATTTTAATAGAGTTCTTCTTCTTGTAAAAAAAGAAAAAAAAAAAAAAACAAGTAAGGTCTCATATCTACTAACTGGCAGATAGGTTCAGTTCAACCACATCAGCAATAAAGAAGACTCAGGTGACTTCTTTCAATGGCTATGTTGCTATCACAGTGCAGCCAGATGAACATACGCCATGATTCCCAAACTAGACATAACTCCTTTACCAGGCTTTTGTGCCAAGTGTGGCCCATATAGTTCTTGCAACAAAACTACATAGACCACTTTAAAAATATATATAGATGTACCCCAGCACACAGAATCAGAATCTCTAAGAAAGGTTCAATAAACCTAAAATTTTAGTGTCTTCTCACAACCCTTATGATTTATTCTTATAGGAATGATGTTTATAGTCAGTATTCTCAAGAATATGTGTAACTCTAGCCTGAAAATTTTATACTAGTTATGAAGGAGGCTGGGAAAATATTAAAATACAAACAATACATATCAGTCTATCCAATGGAAGAGAATATGGACTAATTATACTTTTAAATTATAGACACCATAATTATTGTCTGTCACTACTGCCCCCCAAAAAAACCCCACACAATTCTACAATTCAGATTTTCCTCAGGGACTTAAACTACAATTATGCTAAAAACACAAAAAAAGTTTATGGTAATGGAAAAAAATTGCTATAGTATGTCATATCTTGTCAAGACAAAACCTAATAATATCAGCTGTATTACCTAACAAGGCTCTTTTAAATAGGGGAACCCATGAATTTTTAAATTATTCTGTGTCTTTTGCTTTTAAGGAACACTCAGCTGAAACTCTTCCTGGCCACTGGAGGCTGAGACTTTGGACCTGCCCCATAAGTTCTCTCTAGAAAACCATTTGTTCATTTACTATTGAAAGCAAGCTAGCTCAACACAGCCTCTACTGTAATACTTCACAATATCAGAGGTGATGAAGGAATCCAATAAGTGAATGTGTTGACTCTATAAATTGACTGGAACCTTACTTCTAGACAGAACATATTGGAAAGATCACTATGGCATCAAATGTTTAAATTCAACTGGGTCTTCGAGTACAGCATCCTTTGGGCATAGGTACCTGCTTCCAAAGTGTCTCTACCTAGAGTATTTCAAGGCACAAGAACTGAGGAAGGCCTTGTACAACTTTGTCTTTTTGGAAAGGAAAATTAAAAGTCTACTCATAAATAAGACTTCTTCAAGAGCACATGAACTTGGAGGGTATTTGCAGACAGTGCATTAAGTTAACATGGCAGGTTATCCAAAATAATAATAATAATAACTTGGGAATAGTTCATTTGGGGATAACAAAACAAAGGGAATGCTAAGTTCTGAGACTGACAAGAGTAGTGATGCAAAGGGAGGCTGGGGCAGTTTGAGGGCTCAGAGGTACAATTTGGGTGTAACGTGTTTTTATTCCAATATGTTAGTATCAGTGAGGCCTTACTTACCCTGCCTTCTGGTCTTTCTCAGGTTCAGTAACATGGACTCCTCACAACCGCCAGAATTTCATTAACTCAGTCATCAAATTTCTGTGTCAGTACGGGTTTCATGGGCTGAACCTGAACTGGCAGTTCTCTGGGTCTCATGGGAGCCCTGCTAAGGACAAGCATCTCTTTGCCATCCTTGTGCAGGTGAGGAAAGCAGGAAAAGCCACAGGTATCTTCAGCTGTAGAAGATTCAAAGTCTGTTCTCTCCCAGCAGGAGTGGAGTAAAACCAAACTCAACTGAATCTTAGCATTACAGAGATCCTTCTGTATTAAGTACCAGTTCAACAAATTACATTCCAGATTTATCACATTGTTTTAGGAATGATAATTCACATTTAATGCATGTTTTAATTGAGAATATCATACATTGTATTTTTATCATAACTTCTTCTCCCTTGTCTTCTCTCACATCTACCTCTGATTCCATACCCACCTAACTTTGAGTAATTTAAATACACACACACACACACACACACACACACACACACACACACAACATTCCAATTAGTGTTGTCTACTCTTGGTTGTACGGCTATCCACTGCAGCATGTCCCATCTATCAAGGACTACATCCTTAAAGAAAGGTAACTTCTCCTGGAAGCCATCAATTACCAATCATTCCTTCAGTAGGGATGGAATTTCTTTACAAACTCCCCACTCCATGCTGATATTTTGTCTGGTGGAACGTGCACAGATCTTTGTGTATTAAGTGCTCTATGATAAAAGTACCATAAGCATATGATCTTAATTCTACAGATAAGTAAATAAAGATAGATCATAAATGCCAATGTTATCTAACAACATAGTTCAATAGCAGGAGCAATTATATGAGACAATCTGTTGTTACTAAAGTAACACATGCTCTGTGAAAAATAATTGGGTTTAGTTTAAAATAAGAATAAGGCAAAATATTTAGCTTTAAAGAACATACAACATGAAGCAGAAGACTAAAACATACTAATACGTGCAGACATATGATTATGATAAATGCCATGATGAGAGTCTACAGAGTACAAGAAAACCCCAGAGAAATTTATGTGAAGAAGGATCAGAGTTTACCCCAGTAAGTGATGCTTAATCATAGTCTTGGAAAAATATCAGTGTTCCCCAATTAGGATAGAACAGGCAGGTTACAAATGAAGACATGGAGGTCAGTGATCAAGTGATTGGGAGAGAGATTATGAGTTTTCACAGGTAGCAAGAATCTGACCATGTGGGTCCTTTAACTGAAGAATTGGGAATTCTCCCTCGAGATAATTGGGAACGCTGTGAAGGGTTGTATACAGTGGAGAAATACGACCAAACTTTTGGTTTTGACTATTGCTCTGAAATTAACCACAAACAAGTAGAGTCATCAGGCAGAGTTCAAGTGGAAGCTACTGACGTAACTTAAGGAACAGGTGAAAGGTGGAAGCAGTGCTTTTACACTGAGGGAAGGAGAGCGTATGCAGAGAGGTTTGAAGAAAGAAATCAGTGGGGTGTGGGGATCAATTTACAGTAGAAAATAATAGGAGACCCCCAGTTTTCTGATTTAAAGAACTATATTGGCATAAATGGGTTAGTTAAGATGATAAATAACAGCGAAAGAGTGGATTTGGTGTGGGAGAATTGGCTGCTCTACATCCGAGCATCGTGGCATTATCTGAATGGCCAGAATGCATCGGATGATTACAAATCCTGAGCTCACGTGAAAGAACTTGACCTGGGGGCTGGTGCTATGAGCAACAGGCATGACCACCAAGCAAAACTGAACACATCATCAAGTCAAAGATGACAGGCGGCTTTTAATTCGTTCCATTCTTTTCTTCTAATTTCTACTCCTTTTTGGCAGAATCTCTTCCACTGCCCTATATCCACAGTGACACATTATTTCCATCTGGTGCTGTAGCCTCTGGAAAGTTTCAATACTAATTCATGGAGCTAACCAGTTTACTTTTTGTCCAATAGCTCTAATTATTTGACACAGTAACTCCATTTCTTTAATGTTTTGTATTTATTCTTTGGTAATTTCATACATAAATCAATGTGCTTAGATCATATTCACTACCCAACACACACACACACACACACACACACACACACACACACACACACACACACACACACACACACACTACCCTCTTTTAATTCTCTCCAGACTTCCCTCATCCCACTCTCAAACTGCTGGTGTATGGCGCCATCTACTGGAGCATGGGTAAATTACCACGGACCATGCAGCTGAGGAAAACGGATTCTCTTTCCCACTGAGGCCAATAGTACCTCACCTAAAGGTGGGACCTCCTGAGGCCTTTCCCACTCCACACTGAAGTGTTAGTTGGCTTGAACTTGTGCCAGGCTTGCAGAGACAAGAACTCACAACTGTTGTGAGCTCCATCGTAGCCGTAAGGCATTATTTCTCAGCGATCTTCCCCAACCTCTAGCTCTCCCCTTTTTCTCCCCTGCTCCTTGGGGAAGTGGGGTGTGAGTCAGATACCCCATTTTGAGCAGAAGACTCCACAGTCACTTCTTCGCTGCATTTCCACCAGTTTTGTGAGTCTGCGATACTTGGCATTTGCTGCATAGAGATGCCTCCCTGGTGAGGGATGACGGTTGCATTAGTCTGTGGGTACAAGGATAAGTGATTTAGGAGGCAGTTTGATACTGTTTTCCTTAGGAAGACAGAAGTTGTAGAGCCTGTGACTGCCAAACTCACAGGTTCTTGGCCACACTTACAGTGCCATCAAGTTCTAGTGGTAACCAACAGCAATGGTAACAGCCTGCATTGTCCTGGGTGTCTCTGGGATCCCATGACCAACAACTTCAATACCCACATCCCACATCAGGCACTGGACTTCCTGTTTGATAATCTATGGCTTCCCCCATGTAGGTAACTCCAATTAGGCCTTTTAAATAAATGTATTTGGGGAAGCTTATAAAACAGTAGGTTTCCATATGATTTTGACAAACATTCTTACAGTTATCCTTCCTCTTACCCCTACTGTACTACTCTACACTAACATCCGGCTCCACACTTATCCCCTCCCCATTATTTCCCTTTCCCTCTCCAGACTATCTGTTGTCTACTATCCTACCCCTCTCTCCCACCCCATTAAGTTCTGTGTTCCTTCCCTGTGCCCCAGTGACCCCTTTCTAATTCCCTGGCTTCTACATGCTATCTCTATTTTTAATTGAAACATGCCCCCAGGAAAAAAGTTATAGGTCTGCCCACTACAACAGTGCAATAAAAACCATATACCTTGCAATATTTCAAGACAGCTCTAACATCCTTCTTATAATGCCTCTTCATCTAGTAAAATGTCCTAGTAACTTGACCACTCACACACATGGCAATTTCTGCATGTATTCTGCTGAAAGATGACCTGCCACCCCTAAATAAGAAAATTATAAGAGCTGACCCCAGTACTTCATGTAAGATTAAAGTCACAAAAAGTAGAGGTAGATTACCATCTAGCACTGAATTATACCTGTCACCCAGCCATTACCACCCTCTCCCTTGGTTAACTTTGCATTTCATTCAATGAGATATTGGTCCTGTGATATATTTCACTTATTGGAAAAGGAGAAAACTTCCTCCACCACTGAAAGCTAGATTTAGAGAGCTACAGCAAGAGATAGATGCTTCAGAATGTGGTGATGGTGGCAAAGCTCTGTCATCTGGTATCTATATTTTGGATGACAGGCTACTGACTTTAGATGGAACATAATGAAGTTTCCTGAACCCCATGAATATTAAATGGCTGTTAACACCATCTGAGTACTGACTTTATTAAGATGATAACAGACTAAGTAAAACAAAGTGTGCAGGTGCTCTTCAGTGTGTGTGTGTGTGTGTGTGTGTGTGTGTGTGTGTGTGTGTGTGTGTGTGTGTGTCTGTCTGTCTGTCTGTCTGTCTGTCTGTTATTAGAAGAGCTGAAATAAACTCATGATGTTCTCTATTGTACTTTAATATCCTGCAGGAAGTGTGTGAAGCTTTTGAATAGAAAGCCTATTCCTGGGGCAATAGCCCCAGTTGAGGATCACTGTCACCAGGCCAGGTGTCACTCTTACCATCCAGTCTGGCTATGAGACCCCCCCCCCCAGCTGTCACAGTAAGTGATCTACCATATTCTGGAATTCCTGTGGTAGTGTAAGCAGCAGATCTTCATCTTTGAGATGTTTTGCTGCACATGAACTTTGTTAATAGGCTTTGAAAGGGTGAGTTTTCCTGGCAAATGACCTTCAGAAATTATTTAAACATCCTTCATTCACAGGTCCCTAGACTACATCCAGGTCATGATTTACAATCTCCATGGCTCCCAGGATGGCTACACTGGGGGAAACAGTCCCCTTAACAAATCCCTAAATGACCCTGGCACCAACACCTCCCTCAATGTGGTAAGAGCCCTACACAGATGCAAATGCAGACTAGAAGTAGTCCAAATCATAAGAAGTTCATCACAAAACTAAAAATAAATTTTGAGTGTGCAGTAGTCTTGTATACCTCATTAACCACAACTTCAGTGAAGTATTTTGGAAAAAGAAAACTAGTAAATTATCAATATATAATTTGAACACTTAGGACAGGAAACTAACATAACCCAGCACAGGTCACCGACTCCCTAAGGCCTAGAGCTAACCTTCTGCCACTGCAGGATTGTGACCTACTGGGGTGAGGATGGAGCCGCTCCTGAGAAGATCACTGCTGGATCCCCAACCTATGGACAAACCTTCACCCTGAGGGACCCCTCCACCACTGGAATCTGTGCCCCTACATTACTGCTGGTGCACTAGGGCCATACACAGAGGAGTCTGGCATCTGATCCTATTATGGGGTCAGTATATTATCTTACAGTGCTCTGTTATTATTGGCCCAGAGCTGTGCTGTTGCCAAGAGGGTGAGGGATGAAATCTACTGAATTTGAATGTTCATTATGTCCATTATCTACCTGCTATAAGCAGAGTATCATTCCAAATGTTTGGATGTTTTGTATTTACAGTCTATATTTAATAAATTAAGGAGTAGTTAATAATATATAATATTTCTTCATGCAACAGGAGCATTCTTAAGTCTATTTACATGGCAAGATAACCCTAAAATATGGACAGTAAATGAGCGTTTGAAAGCAGCATGAGCTGAGGGTGTTGCTCAGTGTTATAGATCTTTCCTTAATGAGTATGGCAAGTACCATTCACTTTTAAAATGCATCACAGTGTATAATGATATGTAGTGAATATTCCTGTCTGCTATGATGCTGTCTATATGAAGCTGTTATATAAGCTTTCAGAATGCAGAGACAAAGGGGTCAACAGTTTGACATCTGGGCTATAGACTGAGACTCTGTACCAAAAATCAAATAAACAATTGAAAAAAAGGACTGTGGCTAAGGCTCAGTTGCAGAGTACTTATGTAGCACGAGCAATACCATGAGTTTCATCCCCAGAACCACAAAAAGAAAAATATCTCAGACTTCTTAACTCCAAATAAAACCCACTAGAAACTTAGGAAAACCCCACTAGATACATACATTAAAGGAAGAAAAAATAAAGTCTACCTTTCTCTCTTGCATGATGTAATATTTAAAGAACTATTATCTCTTGACTTTTAAAGATTTGTGCCTTCCTGAATGATTGAGCCACTTTGGCCTGGGATGCTGCTCAGAAAGTACCCTATGCCTATCAGGGCAACAAATGGGTTGGAATGCCAAGAGCTTTTGCATCATGGTAAATCAGTCCCATAGATGTTCTGAGGCCCCAATCCTGAGCTTCAAGAAATCAAATGATTGGGCTGGAGAGATGGCTCAGTGGTTAAGAGCACTGGCTGCTCTTCCAGAGGTCCTGAGTTCAATTCCCAGCAACCACATGGTGGCTCACAACCATCTGTAATGAGATCTGGTGCCTTCTTCTGGCCTGCAGGCATGCACGCAGGCAGAACACTGTATACATAATAAATACATAAAAATCTTTATTAAAAAAGTAAAAAAGAAAGAATGAATGAATGAATGAAAGAATGAAAGAGAAAATAACCAAATGATTATCGTTATCCTCTATCCTTCAATGGGCCAAATGGCTTGGGAGGTGTCATGCTATGGACCCTTGATGGATGACTTCCCTGGTGCTTTCTGCAACCAGGGACAGTTTCCCCTGATATCTACCTTGAAGAATGCCCTCAGAGTTCACATAAAAATATGTAACACCAGGGACATGCCAAGGGTATGCAAATATCCCTCAAACTGGAAGGGAGCCTTGACATGCATATCTTCATTGCCTATTAAAACTCTTCTCACTTCAACCCACTGTTCTTGCTCAAGTGACAGTCACTGAGGTTTTTATAAAACCTCAGCTTCCATGCCAGGGATGGTGTGCCTTTTAGGCAAACCAAGAATACCTGGAAGCAGGGTCCAAGTCTTCTAAATCTTGGGGTATGCAACAGTCGACAGAAATTGTGCTGGCCATCACCATAAGCATCTATGGCTCTATGGAACTGTTCTTTGATTTCTCACTCACACCTCTCTGAAGGGATTTAACAAGAAGGCTCAACACTATTCTCATGTCACTATACATTATTTTTTTTATGTTTTTACCTGGATCTTTAAAACTTTCTACTTTACATAGTAGATACTTGGCAAGTATGTTTTAATGAGTTATATGGAGAAAAGTACATTTTTTTCATTCCAAGTCCAGCTGGATTTGAGTAAAGATAGAGTGTGTGAGGACCTGGGTTGATATAACTTCTTAAATCCTAAGCAAAGAACTATCCTCTGATCTAACCCCCACTCAAGGCCACCATGTCCATGCTTCTCTTCACCTGCAGTGGAAGTCTGCCTTTTCATGAGGGTCCCTGCTCATCACTTTGTGTTGTTTCTCAGGTTGCATGGCATCTGTTTCAACTCTTTAGCAAGTAAATGCTACTCCTCTCGACAGTGGAAGTAGGAACTTGAAGAGAGGCTCTGAGGTCATAGGTTCTGTGTCACCTATGCTAGCAGGGTGACCAAATACCTCTGGCACTACCCAAATGGAATCTCATCCCAGCACAATTTCCAAATGAACCTTCTCCTCAAAACAACCTGCTTTAAAGAAACTAGTCATGAACTTTCCCTGTCAGCTTTTCCCAGAGCTCTGGAGTCCCCCTTCTTCTTTGAAAAGGTCATCTTGAATCTACCTAAAGCGCTAAAATAAAATCAACAGTCAAATCATGAGTTCCCTTGGGGGGGTGTGATTTGGTGGAAACTTTCTCAGTGTGGAAATACCAGCTGTTTCTGGTGAAAGGTGGAGTGACTTGTGAGAATGTAGTGAAACCACCACCCCACAATCTTCTGTCTGGCTATGTACATCTGCATGATGGCTGAGGCTGTGGGAAGGAAATGGTCAAACTAATGGTGCACAGGACAAGGTGAGGACATTTACAAGAAAGGTCTGTATAATAACAGTTCTCAGGATGGAGTCACAGTAACCCCTGGCCACATGAGCATATGCTGTCCTGCTTGCCTTGTCCAAGATTGGCAACTCAGAACATCATCCCACTTCTGCTCAAGGCCCAGTGATGCTCTGTCATTTGCAGGATTGGCACCTGTGCAATGGGCTTATTGTGGAGGAGCAGTGTGTGCATCATGGGCCACCTGCCTAAAATATGAGCTAGAAGGATCATTTTCTGAGAACATGTACTTTACTTAAAACCATAGTTGTGGCTGACAGCTGCTGTCACCACTCACTCACGTGGTTGTCTGATTAACTGGTCATTGGACTCAATGGAGCAGATTAGATTACCACTTCGGGGAATTCCCAACTGAGAACAAGGGCTGTTGATCTGTTAGTCACTAAAGGTGGTAGAATGTAAGCTAAGGAGGGATAGAGGACTGAGGAAAAGAGAAAGTTATGCTAAATGCAAAAGATGAAATGTAGGATCTAGTGACAGCACTTACCAATAGCGTCATAACTCCTGATTCTAGATCCTTCATGAAGTCAGATGTGTGTCTGCCTTTAGAGTCTGTAAGACTTCGCTTTTATACAGTTCTCTGTTGTTCCTAAAAGTGCTCAAGTGTATGTCTTTATTTACAATTTAAAAATTCTTTATGTAATAAGAATATAATGGTATGTATTTTTCTCCAGAACCCACTGTAGGTTCACTTTATGTGTTAAATTATTTTTTGTTTTGTTTCTTTCCTTTTAGAATGGGTCTATCTGTGTACCCAGATTGGTCTCAAAATCCTGGGCTCAGTGATCCTCCTGTCTAAATCCCTAGGTCAGTTGTGACAACAAGCAGATGCCACACATCCAGCTCACACTCTTGAACATGTGTTTCCTTACAGTTCTCACACAAACCTTATAAGACAGATACTACTACTTCATGAGACCTGAGACTTGGAGAAGCCTGGCTTCTTACAAAGCTGGTGAACTATGGTTTGGACCCTTCTCTCTACTGTTTCACTGTATCCCCTGACACCAAGCCAGAGATCTCATGAGAGATGACAGCACTGGCAACTGATGAGCTGTTCTCCCTTTGGGTAACAACCAGTCACCATAAACTCCAAACACACCCATTAATACATGCCAGATGTCACCCTATGTGTGAAAGGAAGAGGAGTAAGAAACTAATCTCCTTTTTTAAGGGGATGACATTTCACTTCTGCCAGGTTGAACAATGAATAAAGAAGGAAATAAAGATGAAAGCTTGTTTAAAAGAACCCAGTAAATGACAATACTTTGGTTTGTCCAGTCCCAGACAATGACTCTTGAGGGAAGATATTAACCAAAGCCAAAGGCAGCTAACAATTTTCTCATCTGAGAAGAGTTTCTCAGGCAGTTACAGCGAGGACAAACTCCTCATGGTAAAAATGAAAAAGGCACACATTAAATTATGCCAGAACTGAAGGGAGTCAGCCCAGGATACTGATGTTGTTCACTGGTAGTTACCACTCAATCAGGCTTTCTAGCTGCCTTTATACCACAAGGCTGCTTTGTAGAAAACAATGTCACAATGACTTTGTTAAAGGGGAACTTCTAGAGCAGTGCTGTTGCTTAGCAGCCAGTCTTGAGCACCCCCCTCATTTTCCTGCTTAAACCCCATCACGAGAGTAGTGTCTCATGAAGACAATACGTATAGAAGACAGTATGGCTGAAAGTTCCCATGCACTACTACAGATATTGTCCAAATCTCTTGAAGCATTTGAAAAGATTAAGATAGATGATCCGCCTAAAAAGATTGAAGACAATGAACCTATACAACGGAACAACCATCCATTCCTTTGGAACTTCAATCAAGGTAATGATGCTCTCAGACTATAGTATGTATATAAAAGTATCCCTTTGTGGTAGGAGATAAATTGCAAACAAAACAGGGTAGAGCTCATATGAAGATGACAAGAGGAACCTAGTCCTGGGTGGGAAGATGACATCGCTATCAGCTATGCCAAAAGCCTTGGCAAAGTGAATGCCCCAAACAGAAAAATTAGAACAAAAGTAGCCTTGGAGCTGGCTGGTTCCTTGGACATAGAAGGGATAGACTGAAGTACATTTCTAGGTGTGCATTAACAAGTTTACACTTGCTCTATACAATGTGCCCCTATGAAGACTCCTGCCATCTCATGGCAGCCCTTGGAGGAAAGACATGATTACTGCAGTCATCCTTAGGTGTACACCTTTAATTTTAGCACTCAAGAGGCAAAGGCAAGCAGATCTCTGAATGTGAGGTCTAATAACAAGTTCTTGGACAACCAGATATACATAGAGAGACCTTATCTAAAAAAGAGAAAGGGAAGGAGGGAGGGAGGGAGGGAGGGAGGGAGGGAGGGAGGGAGGGAGGGAGGGAGGGAGGGAGGGAGGGAGGAGGGAGGAGGAGGGAGGGAGGGAGGGCAGAAGAAAGGAAGGAAAGAAGGAAGGAAGGAAAGAAGGAAGGAAGGAAGGAAGGAAGGAAGGAAGGAAGGAAGGAAGGAAGGAAGGAAGGCATTACTATCCTACTAGTTTCTGGTAACAAGAAACCTGAACACAGGTTACTTAGAGATAAAAATCCCTTTATGTCTAAGAAGAGGGATGGATTATGTCATAAGTCAAAAGTGAGTAAACAGTGTTGTTTCATTTACTATGTTTTCCATGTGTTTTTTTGAAACAAAGTCTCAATATGTAGCTCAGACCCATCTCAAACTGCTTGGATCACAGGTGGTACCAGAACATTGGTTCAGAGATGTTGACTCAAAAGTATTTTATTAATGTATAATGTATACTAAAGGGGACCTAAATCAACAATGAAGTGATTGCTGAGCTCACTGGTGTAATCAGTAAACAGTCCAAGATGGTAACGCACTGTCACTCCACAGCCTCCTTCATACGGCCTCAGCCTGCTCCACCAAAGGTCTACCTGTCCTGACTCCTAGCTCCTAGATTAGTTCTACTTATTTTGAAATTTAATACAAGCTGACTATGTGTCTTGTAAATGATCACATCTGAGTTCCTTCATTCAACAATGAGACTGTTATTGCCTTGCAAGATTTTCGTGTGTGTGTGTGTGTGTGTGTGTGTGTGTGTGTGTGTGTGTGTGTGTGAGCGCGTGTGCATGTAGGAAGGGGTACACATTAGAAGCTACAAGAACACATCAGAAGTCCTCCTCTGTCAGTCCTCACCTTGGTCCCTTGAGAGCTAGGCCAGAGACCAACAACCCAAATGACCCTCTTTCTCCAGTGCTGGGATTACAGGTATGAGCACCATGCCTGGCTTTTCATATAAGTGATGGGGATCCAAATTCAAGTCCTCATTCTTCTTTATTTAAAAAAATGTATTTTTCATTTTACATACAACCCCAGTTCCCCTTCTCTTGCCCCCACTTCCCCTCCCCCTAATCCATTCCTCAGAGGGGGTAAGGTAGGTCCTCATTCTTGAATAGCAAGCATTCTTACCCACTGATCCATCTCCCAGCTTCCTTTGTTTAATTTCTTTTATTTTTGAGATTATGATATAATTACATTATTTTCTCCTTCCCTTTCCCCCCTCTAAATATTCCTGTGTACGCCTCCTTGTTCTCTTTCAAATTTCTGGCCTCCTTTTTCATTGTGCTTTGTATATTTATATATGAATACACACACACACACACACACACACACACATATATATATATATATATATGTATGTATGTATATATATTCCTAACTATAGCCTACTCAATCTATATACTGTAACTTGTATATATGTTTTAGGCCTGAAAATTTGGTGTTATATAACAAACATGTGTGCTCTTCTTTGGAGAATACTTTCTTCCAATCTCAGCATTCCTTAATTGTCTGTAGTTTTCTGTATAGGGTGGAGGCCTCTTGGGCTTTCCCTGTCCACTTTGTCATGTGTATTGTGTTTTCCTTGTTAGGCTCACGTTTTGGCAATCAGGTTTAGACTTTATGGATATAGTTCCTGACACTTCCATGAGAACCAGTCTCTGATCCTCTAGCCCTTACAATCTTTCTGCCCTCCTCTTGCATGGTGATCCTTGAGCCTTGGGTGCAGAGTGTTTTGTAGATGTAGCCATTAAGCCTGGGCTCCACAACTCCATGTATTGATTGGTTGTAGTTTACTTGTAATAGTCTCAGTCTGCTACAAAGAGACAGTGTCCTTGATGATGGGTGACCTCCAAGCTTTTTTTCATTATTATTTGTCTGTGTATGTGTGTGTTCATGGGAGTGGGTGAATATATGTGTGGAGGTTAGAATGCAACCTCATGTTTCATTCTTCAGGTTATAATCACCTTGCCTTGTTAAGACAGAGACCCTCAGTAGTTGACCTGGAACCACCCTCATGATGGCCAGTCAGGAAGCCCCAGGTATAATCCTGTCTCCACCTCCCCAATGCTGGAGTTACAAAAAATGTGCCATCATGCTCTTTGATGTGTGTCCTAGGCATTGAACTCGGTTCCTCATGTTTGTACAGCAACCACTTTACTGACCAAGACACCTCTCCGGCCTCAGGATTTGCTTATCATTGCTTTACATTTCATTTTCATTGTTGTCTTTTATATTACTATTCCATGATTTATTTTTCAATTTTCTTAGTAACCGATATTTTTGTTTCTAGCTTAGTACTATTATAACCAATGTTGCTCTTAACTTTTTGGCTCATGTCTTTCAGTATGCAATTGTGTGCATTACTGCTAAGTAAATTCCAAGGAGGAGAAATTAAGGGTCCTTGGAGCTGTCTATGGTCAGCCTTAGAAAGATCACACAGTTGTCCATAGGGAACACATTGACCAATTTACATTTCCACTGTGATAAAACAGCATGACCAAGGCTTATTGGGGCCTTACAGTTCCAGAAGACTACAGTCTATGATAGTGGAGGTGAAACAGGTTGCCTGGAGCATAGCTGAGAGCTCACATCTCAAACTACAAACAAGCAAACAGCCTGAGTCTATGAAACTCCAAAGCCCTCTCCCAGTGACATACTTGCTCTAGCAGTGACACATCTTCTAATCCTCCCCAAACAGCTATCAGTATTCAAATGCCCAAGACTTATGGAGTATCTCCTTCAAACCACCAACCACATCCACCACAAGTTCAGACTAGAGTTTCCACTGTTTCGTGTTCTTATCATTCTTGGGCTTTTAGTCACCCAATGTCTATCTCGTTTCAGCTTCAAACTGCCTCAGTAAGTTCTCAGATAAGCACCTTTTTACACTTGCCAATTATTTGAATGTTTCTCTTGTAAAGTTAGCATCCAAGTCTTGTTCATTTTTTAACTTTATAGGCCAAATTTATTTTTTTATTGACTGATAGCACAGACATCTGCAATACCACCCTAATTGGCATAAATCATTGAAGGACTTAGATTTAGCAAGGGAAGACACCTACTTTTCCATCATGGGAAAGTTCCTCCTGCAATCACTCCACAAGAACTTCTGTCTGGCCAAATCATACCATCTGGAAGTTAATTATAGAGGATAGGCTTCTAAATTTCTCACTGTAATGTGGAGAACAGAGCATAGAGAGAAGTACTCTTCCTAATCATTCCAGACCGATATATGTATCCGTAAGTGAAATATTTTCACGAGATAAACAAGCAGTGGGGAAACACCCAAAGCTATTCTTAGGGAAGAAATGGAGTGACTCATGAGAGAAATTATGGATAGAGACAAACAGTTATCCAGTGAATCCATGGCCATGCCAAGTGGGGCTTCCCAACAGAGAAGCACTCATCTGGTAGGTCAGCCTGTAGAACACTAGCTGTCATTTGCTGTAATGCTCATGGTCTCCAACACTTTACAAGTAGGGTCTAGTTGGAGGAAGTAGATCACTTGAGGAAGTGTCCTTGCAGGCTATAACTGATCCCTGTACCCCAGAACCCAACTTCCTTGTTTCCAATAAGCAAACAGCTTTGCTCTCTGTTTTCTGCCTATCATGAGGTCCTGTGTCTGCACAAGTCCAAAATAGCAAAGCTGAGTAACCACAGCTGAGAACCTTGAAGCCATGAAACAAAAGCCAACATGTCTGCCTTTTAAATTTCTTTTAAAAGTGTAGACTAACACAATTTCTCTAACTTGGACTAGTGGTTCTATATTGAATGCCATAGGCTTCAATACTTTGTTGCTGTTACCTTCTCTGATACCTTGGCTTACCTTCTCATTTCTAAATGGAATCTCTTTGTTCAAATTACTATTTTAAAGCAATTTCAACCTAAAGAAGAGTTTCACAAAGAACATCCTTTCCATTCCAATTCTTCAACTGTATGACATTGTCTTATATTCTCTCTCACTCTCTTTGATGTTCTCTCTCTCTCTCTCTCTCTCTCTCTCTCTCTCTCTCTCTCTCTCTCTCTCTCTCTCTCTCTCTCTCTCTCTCTCTGTGTGTGTGTGTGTGTGTGTGTGTGTGTGTGTGTGTGTGTGTGTATTCTTTTGACATGGTACCCAGTCCTCCTTATAGCCTCCAGTGCAATTCCCAGCAGATACTCTCTTGCACTGCATCTGTATGGCACTACCACTCTGAAAACTAGTGCAGCGCCACTCTTAAATTCATACACACATTGTTGAATTCTTCCAACTGCCACAACCCTATCTCATCTAGGATTCTCTCCAGGAATTTATGCTGCATTCCATTGTCTTCTTTCATCAATATCTTTCACTCCACAATGGTTTCTCCAGCCTTTTCTTGCCATTCAAGTGCTTAACAGTCTCAAAAGGATATCTGCAGGAAGATTCTCAACCTGGGTGCACTGAAGATTGAGGAAGCCGGCTAATCAAGTCCAAATCATACACAGGCTGAGTCATTCCACAGGCTGATGCTATTGTCCATAGAGGGAATTTTTCTTCTCTTGCTGTACCCTATCTCTCAGTGGCACCTTTAAAGGCCCATCCAGATTACAAGAAATAAACTTTACTTGAAGTCAACTAATGAGGAACTTTAATCATATCTCCAAAATTTCCTCACAGTAAACCCTAGAATTTCAATGAAATAATCAAAGGCTATAGTCTAGCTAGGTTGACATATCAAAAAAGTTGTCACAGAAAGCATTCTTATATTGCACCAACACCCCGCTCCTCGGAGAACTCATGGGTTTTGGTGTCTATCCCCAACTGCCTGTCCACTCTGGTGGCAGCCAAATGATTATATATTTTATCATTTTGTAAGTATCTCATTTCTCATTATTTCTGTAATATATATGTAGATATATATCTAATCAGTATGAGCTCCTATTCACACATTTTTCAATAGCTTACAAATAGGAAAAAGTGGTAATCTTTGTTTCCACTCTCCAGTTAAAAATTTTTATATTTTCATTATGAAGTGTATTTTGTATGTTAGTCATTAATAATATCAGATTAATGAACCTTCTCCTAATTTACAAAGAGATTTATGTTTAAAACTATGACCAAGTATTGTGCTCATATTTATCCACTGATATAATCACATTTTAGTTTGTTAATATAAGGAATTATATTGATTTTACTTTTAAATTTTGTAGCAAACCTTGAATTCCTGGGAATGACAACAACTTGGTCATGAAATGACAGATTACATTTGATTTGCTGTTTGTTTTGTTTTGTAATTTTCTTTTTTGTTTTATTTTTTCTTTTCGTTTATGTTCATGAAGATTTTTCTTGTAATGACAAATGCCATCACCAAAATTTTGCAAGTGTTAGAAAATGAACTGAATAATGGTGCCACTCTGATGTAGTTCTCCTTTTCTTTGTCTTTATTTTTTTAGGGTCAAACTAAATTTTATTTCAGTCACAAAAATTACAGAGTATACACAGAGAAAGTTTTCCCAAATTCTTCAGCCAGTTTCCTCCATTATCAGTTCCTCACATTATTGGGTATGTTATCAAAATTAAGAAAGCAACATTGCAACATTATCACAATAATGATAAAAGCCAAGCCTTGTTCCTGCTAGTATCCTCTTTTTCTTCCACAATCCATTACATCACATTCACACAAAAATTTTAGTTTAAAAAGAATACTTTTCATACAATATGATTTAAGCATACTCTTTCCCCTCTCCTAACACCTTCCAGATCCTCCACACTTCCCTACTCCCACAATTCCAAGCTCCCATGTTCACTCCATCTCTCTCTCAAAATATTTCTTTAAATAGTTGGTAAGTTCTCAGACAAGGCCACTTTTTATAACTTTCTATGTGTGAAAGTCCTACACTATGACTTCTACTTACAATCCTTTGACATTACAATTTTCTAAAAAAATACTGATTTCATCTAACTCTTTAAACTTAATTGAATATAGTCTTGAGGTTTCCACTTTGTTTGCAAAATCTACAATACTGCTTTTTTATCTTCTCAACTCAGTGGTTTGTACCTTCACTCTTTTGACCTTAAATATTATCAGTGATTTATTAATTCTCTTTGTGTTCTTAAAGATCTGGTTTTCTTTTTTGTAGCAGATTGCGCTACAACCTGTTCCACTAATTGGGTGAAGGCCTAGAGATATAAATAAAAGAGAAGACAGCAGGTCATTGCTGCAACAGGAATGCCCAAATGCAGTTTCTTGTGGGGAAGGAGCGGGCTTATATACTGACTCACAGCACAGTGAAAAACAATCAAGGGTCAAGCGTGCAAGTTCTCAAGCTTATTCCTCCTCAGCAGAAGTGTGTTAGCAAATCAAGAAGAGCACCAGTAACAACCCTGGGGCAAGATGTTCCTGCCAGCAGTGTCAAGCTTGCTCAAGAAGCCTCGGGGGTCGATGCAGGGCCCTACATTTTTCTTTCTTTCTTCCTTTTTTGTAAAGGTCACCGTTTGTTTCTGAGGCTGGCCTCAAACTCCTAGACTCTGGTGATTCTCCTGCCTCAACCTCCTTAGCAGCTGGAACTATAGGCATATACTGTTGATTCCAGGCTCAACAACTTTTTTAGATTTTTCTCACTAAATATTTGTTTTCTTCTCTTTAACAAATAGGTATGCATGCTTTTCTTGTTGGCCTTGTTTTCCTTCCTTCAGATTTAATTTAATACGAGTTCTCTAATTCCTTGAGATGAGTTCTTAAATTAATATTTTCTAGCCTTTTCATTTTTTTAGTTAGTGCCCTATTATTAACTCTAGTTCTTCCTCCATGTGTCTAGACTGAGAAAATATCCCTCTATGTGGAATGGGCTCCCAAAGTCCATTCATATAGTCGGGATAAATACTGGTCCATTACTAGATGTCCCATAGACTGCCAAGTTCTCCTAACCCACATTCAGGGGGTCTGAGTCCGTCCTATGCTGGTTTCCCAGCTATCAGGTTGGGGTGCATGAGCTCCCCCTTGTTTGGGTGAGCTAATTCTGTTAGTTTCTCCAGACTGGTCTGGACCCCTTTGCTCATCATTCCTCCCTCTCTATAACTGGATTGCAGGAGTTCAGCTAGTGTTTAGCTGTGGGTGTCTGCTTCCTCTTCCATCAGGTACTAGATGAAGGCTCTGGGATGGCATATAAAGTAGTCATCAATCTAATAATCGTGGAATGGTATTAAAGGTAGCCTCTCCACTATTGCTTAGATTGTTAGTTGGATTCAGGCTTGTAGATCTCTGGGAATTTTCCTAGTGCCTTAATTCTATAATGGTTCCCTGTATTGTGGTATCTCTCTTTTTTTATCTCCTCTATTCTTTCTCTGTCTCAATCTTTCTCTTCCCTCATGTCCTCCTCTTCTCCCCTTCTCTTTCTCCTAAATCCCTCAGCCCTCCCTCCATGCTTCCAATTTGCTCAGGAGATCTTGTCCCTTTCCTTTTCTCCAGAGGACCATGTATGTCTCTCTTAGGGTCCTTCTTGTTTCCTACCTTTTCTGGGGGTGTAAATTGTAGGCTGGTTATCCTTTGCTCTATATCTAAAATTCATATATGAGTGAGTACATACTGAGTTTGTCTTTTTGTGACTAGATTACCTCACTCAGGTTGGTCTCTTCTAGTTCCTTCCATTTTCCTGCGAATTTCAGGATTCCATTGTGTTTTTCTGCTGAGTAGTACTCCATTATGTAAATGTATCACATTTTCTCAATCCATTCTTCAGTTGAGGGGCATCAAGGTTGCTTACAGGTTCTGGCTATTATAAACAATGTTGCTATGAACATAGTTAAACAGATGCCCTTGTTTATGAATGTGCATCTCTTGGGTATATGTCTAAGAGTAGAATTACTAGACCTTGAGGTAAACTTAGTCCCATTTTCCTGAGGAATCACCATACTAGTTTCCAAAATGGCTGTACAAGTTTGCACTCCCACCAGCAGTGGAGGAGTATGCACCTTACTCCACATCCTCTCCAGCATAAACTGTCCTTGGTGTGTTTAATTTTAGCCATTTTGACAAAAGTAAGATGGTATCTCACAGTTATTTTGATTTTCATTACCTGGTGGCTAAGGTCATTGAGCACTTTCTTAAGTGTCTTTCAGCCATTTTAGGTTCCTCCATTGAGAATTCTCTATTTAGTTCTGTACGCCACTTTTAAATTGGATTATTTGGTGTTTTGGTGACTAGCTTCTTGACTTCTTTGTATATTTTGGAAATCAGCCCTCTGTCAGATGTGGTGTTGGTGGAGATCTTTTCCAAGTCTGTGGGCTGTGGTTTGGTCTTGTGAACTGTGTCCTTTGCCTTACAGAAGCTTCTCAGTTTCAGGAGGCCCCATTTATTAATTGTTGATCTCAGTGTCTGTGCTACTGGAGTTATGTTCAGGAAGCACTCTCCTATACCAATACATTCAAGGGTACCTCCCACTTTCTCTTCTAAGATGTTCAGTGTGGCTGGATTTATGTTAAGGTCTTTGATCCATTTAGACTTAAGTTTTGTGCATGGTGATATAGATCTATCTGCAGTCTTCTACACACCAGTATCCATTTATGCCAGCACCATTTGTTAAAGATGCTTTCTTTTTTCCATTGTATAAATTTTGCTTCTTTGTCAAAAAGCAGGTGTTCATAGGTGTGTGGGTTAATATAAGGGTTTTCAATTCTATTCCATTGGTCTACCTGTCTATTTTTTATGCCAATACAAAGCTGCTTTTTCAGGACTATAGCATTTTAATAGAGTTTGGAGTCAGGGAAGGTGATGCCCCTGGAAGTTCCTTTATTGTACAGAGTTCTTTTGGCTATACTAGGTTGTTTTGTTTTTCCATATAAAATAGAGGATTGTTCTTTCAAGGTCAGTGAAGAACTGTGCTGGGGTTTTCATGGGGACTGCAATGAATCTGTAGATTGCTTTTGGCAATTGCTTTTGGCAAGATTGCCAATTTTACTATGTTGAGCCTACCTATACAAGAGCATGGGAGATCTTTCCATTTTCTGGTATCTTCTTTAATTTCTTTCTTTAAACACTCAAAGTTCTTATTATATAGGTCTTTCATTTGTTTGGTAAGATATTTTATGTTGTTTGTGGCTATTGTAAAGAGTGATGTTTCTCTGATTTCTTAGCCCCTTTATCATCTGTATATAGTACGGCTACTGAGATTTTTTGAGTTTATCTTGTATCTTGCCACTTTGCTGAAGGTGTTTATCAGCTGTAGGATTTCCCTGGTTGAGTTTATTGGATCACTTATAATAACTATCTTATCATCTGGAAATAGTGAAAGCTTGACTTCTTCCTTTCCAATTTGTATCCCCTTGATCTCCTTTTGTTGTCTTGTTGCTTTAGCTAGAACTTCAAGTACAATATTGAAGAGACATGGAGAGAACAGCCTTGTCTTGTTCCTGATTTTAGAGGAATTGAATTCAGTTTCTCTCCATTTAGTTTGATGTTAGCTGTTAATTTGCTGTATATTGCTTTTATTATGTTTAGGTATGTTCCTGTTATCCCTGATCTCTCCACGACCTTTATCATGAAGGGGTGTTGAATTTTGTCAAAGGCTTTTTCAGCATCTAGTGAGATGATCATGTGGCTTTTCTTTTTCAGTTTGTTTATATAGTGTATCGCATTGATAGATTTTTGTATGTTGAACCATCCCTGCATCTCTTGGATGAAGCCTACTTGGCCATGGTGGATGATTTCTCTGATGTGTTCTTGGATTTGATTTGACCATATTTTATTGAATATTTTCGCATCAATGTTCATGAGGGATATTGATGTGTAGTTTTCTTTCTTAGTTGTGTCTTTGTGTGGCTTGGGTACCAAGGAAATTGTAGCCTCATACAAAGAGTTTGGCAATGACTCATCTGTTTCTATTGTGTGGAACACTTTGAGGAGTATTGGTTAGTTCTTTGAAGTTCTGGTAGAATTCCGCACTGAAGCCATCTGGCCCTGGGCTTTTTTTTTTTTTTTTTTTTTGGTTGAGAGACTTTTGATTGATGACTGTTTTTATTTCATTAGGGGTCATAGGTCTATTTAAATTGCTTCTTTTGGTCTTGATTTAATTTTGTTTACATGACATCTATCCAGAAAATTGTCCATTTCTATTAAATTTTTGAATTTGTGGAGTACAGGTTTTCAAAGTATGACCTGAAGATTCTCAGTATTTCATCTGTGTCCATTGATATGTCTCCCTTTTCATTTCTGATTTTCTTAATTTGTATGTTCTCTCTCTGTGTCTTTTGGTTAATTTGGATAAATGTTTGTCTGTCTTGTTGATTTCCTCAAAGAATCAACTCTTTGTTACATTTATTCTTTGTATTGTTTCCTAATTTCTACCTTGTTGATTTCAGCCTACAAATTGATTATTTCCTGGTGTCTACTCCTTTGGGATGAGTTTGCTTCTTTTTGTTCTAGAGCTTTCAATTGTGCAGTTAATTCTCTAGTATGACTATTCTCCAGTTTCTTCATGTGGGCACTTAGGACTATGAACTTTACTCTTAGCACTGCTTTCAATGTGTACCATAAGTTCAGGTATGTTGTGTCTTTGTTCTCATTGAATTGTAGGATGTTCTTTTTTCTTCTTCTTTATTTCTTCCTTGACCCAGGAATGGTGCAATTGCACATTGTTGAATTTCAATGAGTTTGTCAATTTTCTGAAGTTTGTGTTGTTGAATTCTAACTTTAAAGCATGGAGGTCTGGTAAGATACAGGTGGTTATTCCCATTTTTTTGTACCTGTTGGGGTATTGAGTATGTGGTCGATTTTAGAGAAGGTTCCATGTGGTGCTGAGAAGAAGGTGTATTCTTTTGTATTTAGATGGAATGTTCTAAAAATGTCTTTAAACCCATTTGGGTCATAACTTCTGTTAATTCCTTTGTTTCTTTGCTAAGCTTCAGTCTGGTGGACCTGTCTAGTGTGTGAGGTTTTATGTGAGATTTGAGTTTTAGTAATGTTTCTTTTGTGAATGTGGGTGGTTTTGTATTGGGGCATAGATGTTCAGACTTGAGACTTCATTTTGTTGGATTTCTCCTGTGATGAATAAGAAATTACCTTCTTCATCTCTTTTTGATTGATTTTAGTTTAAAGTTTTAATTTGTTAGATGTAAGTATTATTACACCCGTTTGTTCCTTGGTTCCATTTGATTGGTGTAGCTTGTCTGTTTTCCGCCAGCCCGCCCACTGCCAGTCTGGTCCCAAAGTCACACCAGCCCCCAACAACACGCAGAGACTCTGTATTTGATACAATCCTGTTGGCCAGTTACCATTATTGTTTATGGGCTAGCTCTGTCTTAATTATTAACCCATTTCTACTTATCTAAGTATTTCCACGTGGTCATCTTATCGGAGAACCGCAGCCGACATCTTGCTTCCTCTAGGCTCTACATGCTGACTCCTCCTAACTACTTCCTCTTTCTTCCTTGTCTCCTAGCCCCGCCTATCTTGCTTTCTCATTAGTCACAGTGCTTTATTAATTAACCAGTATGAGAAACATATTTACAGAATAACATCTCCCATCAGATTGGAAAGTCATTTCCCAACCCTTATTTCTGAAGTGATGTCTGCCTTTGAAGCTTAGACAGGATGGATTCTGTGTTAGTACCCATTCTTTTAGCCTGTATCTTTTTATAGGCAAATTAAGATCATTAATATTGAGGGATATTAATGATTATTGATTGTAAATTCTTGCTTGTTTTGGATTTGGTGGTGGTAGTGGTATTGTGTGTGGATTTTCCCCCATTTTTCTTTTGGCTGTCAGTAAAGTGGGATTATCTATTGTCTATGTTTTTATGGGTGTAGTTAATTTCTTTGGGCTGGAATTTTCCTTCCAGTACTTTTTGTATGACTGGATTAGTTGACGCGTATTGTTTAAATCTGGTTTTGTCTTGGAATATCTTGGTTTCTCCGTCAATAGTGATTGAAAGCTTTACTGGGTATAGTAATCTGGGCTGGCATCCATGATCTCTTAGTATTGGCAGAATATCTATCCAGGGCCTTCTGGCCTTCAGAGTTTCCATGGAGAAAATAGATTTAATTCTGATAGGTTTGCCTTTATATGTTACGTGGCCTTTTTTCTTTGCTGCTTTTAATATTATTTCCTTATTCTGTATGCTTGTTGTTTTGATTATTATGTGGTGAGGAACATTCCTTTGTGGTCCACTCTATTTGGTGTTCTGTAAGCTTCTTGTACTTTCACTGGCATGTCTTTCTTTAGGTTGAGAAATTTTTCTTCTATAATTTTGTTGAGTATATTTGCTGTACCTTTGAGTTGGGTTTCTTCACCTTCTTCTATACCTATTATTCTTTGGTTTGGTCTTTTCATGGTGTCCCATATTTCCTGGAAATTTTGTGTCAGGTATTTGTTGAACTTAAGATTTTCTTTGGTCAATGAACCTGTTTCTCCTAGTGTATCTTCACCACCTGAGGTCCTCTCTTCCATCTCTTGTATTTGGTTGGTTATGCTTGCATTTGTAGTTACTGGTCATTTGCCTAACTTTTCTATTTCCAGCTGACTCTCAGACTGAGAGGATTTTTTGTTTTTTGTTTGTTTGTTTGTTTTTTGTTTTTTATTGTTTATTTGGTTGGTGGGTGGGGTTTTTTGTTTTGTTTTGCTTTTGTCTCTATTTCAGCTTTCAAACCTTTCACTGTTTGAATTGTTTCTTGTAATTTCTGGTTTGTCTTATCCTCCACTTCTTGAATTTTTTCTTCCATTCCTTTGAGAGATTGTCTCAATACCTCTTTTAGGGTCTCTATCATCTTCATGAAGTTGTTTTTAAGGTCATTCTCTTCTGCTTCATCTGTGTTGGGATGTTCAAGTCTTGCTGGTGTGGAGTCCCTAGACTCTGGGGGTGTCATATTGGTCTTTCTGTTGTTTACTGTGTTCTTATACTGTCATCTACTCATCTCTTCTGCATACTGGTAGGGTTTCTCTCTTTTCTGGTGCATGCAGAGCCAAGGTTCTCTTCTGGTGAGTGCAAGAAGTTCCAATAATCTGATGGCTCACCTACTCCAGTGGGTGGTGGTGGGACCCCTCCCATGGTTGGAGGCTGGACCAGGATGCTGGCAAACTCTGGATGAGCCAGTACACTAGGGCAGGCTCTCCTGCACTCAGTCCTCAATCCTCAGGACACTCCAGGCAGTGCACCAGAAGGCAGGCTAGAAACAGGCCCACACCCCTTCCCATGGTTGGAGGTGGCACCAGGACACTGGCAGCTTCCAAGTGTGCTGGACCAGTAGGATTGTCTCCCCTGCATGCAGATCTCAGTCATAAGGATGCTCTGGGCAGGGCCACCTTTTCATTTTTTTAACTTGGACATTTAATGCTATAATTTCTGCCTATAACATTACTTTGTGTGTATTGTATTTTTTTATCATTCAGTTAAAATAATTTTCTTAATGTCTTTAATTAATCCTTGCTTTCTATTTCACTTTCACTGTGGTTAAAGAACAGACTCTCCATAAACTCAAATTTCACTAGTATGGCATTTGTTGGATTTCCGAAACAAGCACAAGACTGAATAAAGTTTTAAGTTTCCAAGGACTTAAAAGCACACCCACATCCATCCCTGTTATCAGAGCAGTGTAATGTTCCTCATATGGCACATGTTCAATCATTTGGTACATATAGATTTATAATATTTTTGGTATCTGTATGTATGTAGCTGAGTGTGGTGTGTGGATGGTATGTACACATGTTGGGGACAGTGTGCAAAACACACACATGAGGAGGCCAAAGAACACTGCATTCCCTGCTTTCTCATTCTCCACATTCATTTTATGTTAAATCTATCACTAAAGCTGGAGCTAGGCTAGTAACCAGCAAGACCCATTAAGCCTCCTGCCACCATTACCTACACCACTGGGTTACAATCATGTGTGAAGCCCCTCAACTTCTTTTAAATGTGAGTGCTGAGACCTGAACTCAGGTTCTTATGCTTCCACACAAGCACTGTTAGCCACAGGACCATCTCCCCATCTCTGAGTTGGCAGTAGTGTTAGCCAAATCTTACCATCCTAATTTCTGTTTATATTGTCAACTACAAAGAGTGGTACTTTAACATCTTCCATTTTGGATATGGTATGGTTTCCTTTGTTTTTTATTTTATCAAGTTTTTTAATAATATATTCTGAGGCTGTGTTTTGAGGTAGATACACACTTAGAAATAACTCAGGTTCTAGGAATGTTGGCTTTTGTATTGACTAAAAATAATCTCAATCTGAGTCATACTATCTGTTAGTTTGCTTGTTTTGCTGATTGAAAGACCGGTCCATTAGTAAGAGTGAGGTGTTGAAGTCTCCCACTATTAATGTGTGGGGCGTAATGTGTAATTTAAGCTTAAGTAACGTTTCTTTTACAAATATGGGTACCTGTGTATTTGGAGCATAGATATTCAGACTTAATCTTGATGGACTTGTCCTTTGAAGTCCTACATCTCTCTTGATTACCTTTAGTTTGAGGTTTATTTTGTTAGATATTAGGATACCTACACCAACTTGCTTATTGGGACCATTTGATTAGAAAATCTTTTTCCAAACCTTTACTCTGAGATAGATCTGCCTTTGAAGTTGAGGCGTATTTCTGTATGCAGCAGATGGATGGATCCTAATTTCATATGACTTTCCCTTTTATACTCTTACTTTAGAAATCATGCTTTTGAGGGAAGTATAGTGGTAGAAACTTATAATACCAGTATTCATGAGAATTGTAAGTTCTATGAGTGATCCTGTAAAAGAAGAGGAAGAGGAAGAAGAGAAGGAAAAGAAGAGGAGGAAGAGGAAGAAGAAGGAGAAGGAAAAGAAGGAGAAGAAGAAGAAGAAGAAGAAGAAGAAGAAGAAGAAGAAGAAGAAGAAGAAGAAGAAGAAGAAGAAGAAGAAGAAGAAGAAGAAGAAGAAGAAGAAGAAGAAGAAGAAGAAGAAACCAAGTGTTTCCTTTTTGTTTTACTTTCTTAGGTTTACCCCACGTCCTGTTGCTTTCTCTAAATTCTCAAGTTAATTTAGACTGTTAAAGTACATATTTGATAACTCTAATTTTTTACTTGCCTTAAGCTCTATTTTCATGGTTCTTTTCCTTTTTTACATAAATTAGAGAATTTACATTGAGTGTCTGAAAATTAGTTAAGGTCTGTATATTATCTTTAGAGATCATTTGCCTTTTATTTTGCTCAAGGATAAGAAACAAATAACCCTAAATGCAATTAGGGAACAAATTGGTGAAAACTGAATTTCAAAGGATTTTGAAAGTCAATTTTTCTTTACTCGTATTCTTATGCTTATATATTTAAAATATAATTAAGAATTTTAAAATGCTTTATAGCCCTGTTTCTCCATGTCCAGTTTGATTTTTTTACCATTAGTTCTCAGACTATCCAAAGTTCTGCTCCAATTCTCTGCCTCTTGAATCCACTGCCTCTCAGATAGCTTTTAATTAACAAATAGACAAAGAGAACAAAAGCCTGCACTTTTGAGCTTGCCATTTTGGCCCTTTCTTCTCTCTAGAGTTTTTAATTTTGTTGTTTTTTTTTTTTTTTTTTTTTTTTACATTTTCCACTAAATTCTGCCTTTTTTCTTTTATTTATTTTTCTTATTTTACATATCAATCCCAATCTCTCTCTCACACCCTTCCTCTCTCCCACCCTCCCATGACCACCCTCCCAACTCATCCCCCGACTCTACATTTAAGGTGATGCCTTCCAGGACAGGTCATCTAAATCTGTCAAGTCATTTGGAGTAGAGACTAGATGTTGCCTCCTGCTTCTAAGTTAAGGGAATATCCCTCCATGGGGAAAGTGGTCCCAAAATTCATTTGTGCGCCAGGGATACATCCTGATTCCACTGCCAGAGGTCCCTTAGACTGCCCAGGCCTTCTAACTGAGACCCATGTTCAGGGGGTCTGAGTCAGTCCCATGCTGGATTCCCAGCTATCAGTCTGGGGGTCCATTAGCTCCTCCTTGTTCAGGTCAGCTGTCTCTATGTGTTTCTACAGCGTGGTCACGTGCTCCCTCTCTGAATCTGGATTCTAGTTTGGCTCAGTGTTTAGCTATGGGTGTCTGCTTCTGTTTCCATTAGCTACTAGATGAGGGCTCTATGATGTCATAGAAATTAGTTATCAATCTCATTATCAGGGAAGAGCATTTATGGTAGCCTTTCCACTGTTAGTCAAATTGTTCATCGGGGTCTGTCTTGTAGGTCTCTGGACATTTAACTAGCATCAGTTTCCTCTTTAAACCTATAATGGTTCCCTCTTTTATGAGATATATATTTTTTTCCTCTGTCTACTCCTCCCCTGACTCAATCTTTCTAGTTCCACATGCTTTCCTCTTCTCCCCTTCTCTTTTTCCTAGCTCCCTCTCCATTCACTGCCCCCCACACTTGTTCTTGTTCTTTTCTCCTTCTGTGAGGGACCTTGTATGAGTCACTTAGATTCCTCCTTGTATCCTATTTCCTCTGGCAGTGTGAACTACAGGCTGGTGATCCTTTGCTCAATGTCTAAAATCCATATATGAATGAGTACATACCATCTTACCACATTCAAGGTGGTTTCGTCACATTCCATCCATTTGCCTGAGAATTTCAAGATTCCATTGTATTTTCTGCAGAGTAGTTTTCCATTGTGTAAATGTACCACATCTTCTTTATCCATTCTTCAATTGAGGGGCATCTAGGTTGCTTCCAGGTTCTTGCAATTACAAATAATGCTGCTATGAACATAGTTGAACATATGTCTTTGTTGCATGGATGTGGATCATTTGGGTATATGCCTAAGAGGGGGATTGCCAGGTCCTATGGTAAACTGATTCCCATTTTCCTGAGGAACCCCCATACTGATCTCCAAAATGGCTGTACAAGTTTGTATTCCCACCAGCAGTGTAGGAGTGTTCCCCTTTCTCCACATCCTCTCCAGCATAAGTTGTCATTGGTGTTTCTAATTTTAGCCATTCTGGCAGGAGTAAGATGGTATCTCAGACTTGTTTTTATTTGCATTTCCCTGATAGCTAAGAATGTTGAGCGCTTTCTTAAGTGTCTTTCAGCCTTTTTGATTTCCTCTATTTGATTTCCTCTCTTCAGTTCTTTGCCCTATTTTTAATAGGGTTATTTGATGTTTTGGTAAGTACTTTCTTGAGTTCTTTGTATATTTTGGAGATCAACCCTCTGTCAGGTGTAGGATTAGAGAATATCTTTTCCCATTTTGATCCATTTGGACTTGAGTTTTGTGCATGGTGATAGACATGGGTCTATCTTTAGTCTTCTAACACTATCATCCAGTTGTGCCACCATTTGTTGATGCTTTCTTCCTCCTATTGTATACTTTTAGCTGTTTTGTCAAAAATCAGATGTTCATAGGTGTGTGGATTAATGTCAAAATTTTCAGTTCCATTCCATTGTCTACTTGCCTATTGTTGTGCCAAAACCAGGCTGTTTTCAGGACTATAGCTCTATACTAGAGCTTGAAGTCAGGAATGGTGATGACTCTTGAAGTTCCTTTATTATACAGGGTTGTTTTGACAATACTGGGTCTCTTGTTTTTATATATAAAGTTGATTGTTATCCTTTCAAGGTCAGTGAAGAATTATGCTGAGATTTTGATGGGGATTGCATTGAATCTGTAGATTACTTTTGGATAGATTGCCGTTTTTACTATGTTTATCCCACCTATCCAAGCACATGGAAGATCTTTCCATTTTCTGGTATCTTCTTTAATTTCTTTCTTTAATGACACAACCTTCTTATTATATAAGTCTTTCACTTGTTTGGTAAGCGTTACCCCAAGATACTTTGTTGTTTGTGGCTATTGTAAAGGGTGATGTTTCTCTGATTTCTTTCTCAGCCCCTTTGTTGTCTGTATATAGTAAGGCTACTGATATTTTTGAGTTTATATTGTATCCTGCTAGTTTGTTGAAAGTGTTTACCTAATAGAGGTTTTTGGGTTGCTTATGTAAACTATTATATCATCTGCAAATAGTGACAGCTTGACTTCTTCCTTTCCAATTTGCATCCCCTTGATCTCCTTTTGTTGTCTTATTGCTTTAGCTAGAACATCAAATACAATATTGAAGAGATATGAAAAGAGAAGGCAGCCTTGTCTTGTTCCTGATTTTAGAGGAATCGCCTTAAGCTTCTCTCCATTCAGTTTGTTGTTGGCTATTGGTTTTATTGTGTTTAGGTATGTTCCTGTTATCTCTGATCTCTCCGAGACCTTTATCATGAAAGGTTATTGAATTCTGTCAAAGGCTTTTTCAACATCTAGTGAGAGGATCATGTGTTTTTTTCTTTTTCAGTTTGTTTATATGGTGGATCACATTGATAGATTTTTGAATGCTGAACCATCCCTTCATCCCTCTGATGAAGCTTACTTGGTCATGGTAGATGATTTCTCTGATGTGTTTTTGGATTCCAATTGCCAGTATTTTAGTGAGCATTTTTGCATCAATGTTCATGAGGGATATTGGTCTGTAGTTTTCTTTCTTACTTGTATCTTTGTGTGGCTTGGGTACCAAGGTGATTGTGTCCTCATAAAAAGAGTTTAATAATGAACTGTCTGCTTCTATTGTGTGAAACAATTTGAGGAGTATTGGTATTAGCTCTTCCTTGAATTTTCTGGTATAATTCTGCATTGAAGCCACCTGCCCCTGAGCTTTTTTTGGTTGGAAAGCTTTCAATGACTGCTTCTATTTCATTAGGGGTTATAGGACTACTTAAGTTGCTTATCTGTTCTTGATTTAATTTTAGTAAATGATAGTTATCCAGAAATTTGTCCATTTCCTTTAAATTTTCAAATTTTGTGGAGCACAGGTTTTCACAGTATGACCTGAAAATTTCCTTGATTTCCTCAGTGTCCGTTGTTATGTCCCCTTTTCAATTTCTAATTTTGTTAATTTGCAGGTCCTCTCTCTGCTTTTCTGGTTAGTTTGGGTAAAGATTTGTCTATCTTCTTGGTTTTCTCAAAAAACACAATTCTTTATTGCATTTATTTTTTGTATTTTTTTCCTGGTTACTACTTTAATGATTTCAGCCCTCAAATTTATTATTTCCTGGCATCTACTCCTCCGGGGTGAGTTTGCTTTTTTGTTCTAAGGCTTTCAGTTGTACAGTTAATTATCTAATATGACTATCCACCATTTTCTTCATATGAGCACTTAGTGCAATAAACTTCCCTCGTAGCACTGCTTTCAAGGTGTCCCATAAATTTGGGTGTGTTGAGCTGGGCTTCTTCACCTTCCTCTATGCCTATTATTCTTAGGTTTGGCCTTTTGACGGTGTCCCACATTTCCTGGAAGTTTTGTCTTAAGGATTTGTTGAATTTAAGATTTTCTTTGGTCGATGAATCTATTTCCTCTAGCTTATCTCCCGTACCTGAGATTCTCTCTTCCATCTCTTGTATTTTGTTGGTTGTGCTTGCATCCATAGTTCCGGATCGTTTGCTTAGTTTTTCTATTTCCAGCATTCCCTCAGTTTGTGTCTTCTTTATTGTCTCTATTTCAGTTTTTAAGTCTTGAACTGTTTCCTTCACCTGTTTGATTTTTTTTCTTGGTTTTCCTTACTTTCTTTAAGAGATTTGTTTATTTCTTTCAATTTTTTGTTTTTTCTTCTATTTCTTTAAGGGATTTTCTCATATTGTCTATGAGGGCCTCTATCATTTTTATGAAGATATTTTTTAAGTCGTTCTCTTCTACTTCATCTGCTTTGTTGTGTTCAGGTCTAGTTGGTGTAGAGTCCCTAGATTCTGGTGGTGTCATTCTTGTCTTTCTATTGTTAGGTGTTTTCTTGTATTTCTTGTATTCTTCCCATCACTTCTTCCAGTAGGTGCAGGTGGAGTCTCTCTTTCTCTCTCTCTCTCTCTCTCTCTCTCTCTCTCTCTCTCTCTCTCTCTCTCTCTCTCCTCTCTCCCCTACTCTCCCAGTGGGCTTAGATGGATCAGGAGTTCAACATCTGTAGCTCTGGGTGGTCCAAGCTCTCTAGGAGGTCTCTACTCAGGCAGGGGCCCAGCAATGGGGGTCAAAGATCAGATAGGGGGGAGACTCAGGGAGGTCCCACCTAGGTAGGCAGGTCTAGTGTGCTCAGAGCAGATTCAGGCAGTTCCTTGTAGGTGGCGGGATTGTTGTACCCACCTTCTGGCCCAGTGCTCAACCAGAGCAGTGGGGCAGTGGGCTCAGTAGGGCACAGGGTGGGGGGAGGGCAGGTTCTGAGTGGAGTAGTTTGTGGATCAGAGTACTAGGAGTGTTCTTGCTGGGGGACAGGATAAGGGGGGGTGAGATTTGGGGCTAACCTAGGGAGTTCCCAGGGAAAGAAATTCAGCTTTTTCTGTTCTGAATTAATTCTTAATGTTTTCCACACTGTTATAAACTAGAATGTTAGTATTTCCTTATGTGTTTAATTTTTTTCTTCTCAATTTTTAATATCTTAGAAACTAGCTACTCAAACAATGCAGACTTGGCCATTATACTTTCTACATATGTATTGAAGTGTCATACTGTACCTTATAACAATGTATTATTTGTGTCAGTCAAGATCAAAATATTGTTTTAAAAGTAGTCTTAAAAATAAAAATGCTGTCAGGCAGTGGTGATGCCTGACATGCCTTTAATCCCCAGCACTCAGGAGGCGGAAACGGGAAGATCTCTGTGAATTTTATGTCAGCCTGTCTACAGAGCTAGTTCCAGGATAGCTAGAGCTGACACACAGAGAAACCCTGTCTTGAAAAACCAAAAAGGAGGAGGAGTAGAGGAGGAGAGAAGGAAGAGAAAGAGGAAGAGAAAGGAAAAAGAGGAGAAGGAGAGAGAGGAGGAGAGGAGGAGAGGAAGAGGAGGACGAGATGAGGTGGTGTGGTGGCTCCTACCTTTAATCCTAGCACTAGGAGGCACAGGAAGGCAGATCTCTGAGTCTAAGCCAGCCTGGTCTACAGATCAAGTTCCAAGAGAGCCAGGGCTACACAGAGAAACTATCTTGAATAAACGAGGGAAAAAAATCAAAACATTTAAAAAATTTTTAATATAATACTTCCTAAAACAGTAATAAAAGTGAAAATTGCCAAATTAATACCAATATGTATTTATATTTTCCTTTTGGTTTTTTGTTTTGTTTTGTTTTCGAGACAGGGTTTCTTTGTGCAGCTTTGGAGGCTCTCCTGGAACTCATTCTGTAGATCAGGCTGGCCTCAAACTCACAGAGATTTGCCTGCCTCTACCTCCCTAGTGCTGGGATTAAAGGTGTGTGCCATCAATGCCCAGCTTATATTTTCCTTATTAATAGTAGCACCATAGTAATATTTTTATGAAATCCTTTGAGTAAATTATATGCTATGACTTTTAGACCCAATTTTTAGTCTATTTCAGTTTAGCTACCTTTTGGCAACTGATACTTCCCTGGGCTCCAATGAATGGCCCCACATCTGCACACATATAGGCAGCACTAACTGGACTTAATGAGTTCTCAAAAAAGATAAAGTTATAGAGTTGGGAGGGAGATAATGTAGGAGTGTGGGGAGAGTTGGAAGAGGAAATGGGAGAGATGTGATTTTATTTCATTGTTTGCATTATAAAATTCTTTAAAAAAAAAATTTCTTTAAATCTTAGCTACTTATAACAACCTTCCATATCCTGGGTTTTCTTTATTACTTCTTGTTTAAAGATGCATAGATAGATAGATAGATAGATAGATAGATAGATAGATAGATAGATACATACATACATACATACATACATGCATACATACATAGATACATAGATGATAGACACATAGATAATATATAGATAGATGATACATAGGTAGATAGATGATACATAGGTAGGGGGAGAGAGAGAGATTGTTTTTTAAATTATTGTTTGAAGCAGGAACCCATGTAAACCAGGCTGGCATCAGGAATACAACACACTTCTGGCTCTTTCCCAATTATTTTTTGGTGGACAGTTGGACACTAGGCAGTACAGAGAATAATTCATCGTGTAACCAGGCAGTGCACTGCAACTCTTTAAGCAGTCTGGTATACTGGCCAAGGGAATCACTCCAATACTGTTTAGGTAAGAAAATCTTCTTCCCAGCCAGAAGACAGGAATTTGCAACACAGAGATGACAAATGTTTGGGAAATTGAATACATTTTCCCCAATTTGAATATCACACAATGTACATATATACCAAAGCAGCATATGAAGACAGGAATAGTTATAATTGTGTATCAGTTTAAAAAAATAAGGTATTTTAAATGTGCTTGTTCAAATTTCCAAAATAGCATCATTTTCCTTTTTTTGTAGCTTTGGAAAGTGAACCTACGACTTCATGCATTCTGAGCAATCTCTCTACTTCTGAGCAGCATCACTAGCCCTCCTTTCATTTTTCATTTTGAGGTAGATCTCACTTAGTTACCCAGACAACTCATTCTGCAGCTAAAGAAGGCCTGGAACCTGTGATCCTCCTGCCTCGGCTTCCTAAGTAGCTGGGAATAAAGGCCTGTACTGAGGGTTCCAACTTTCACCAAAAAAAAAAAAAAAAAAAAAAAAAACCAAAAAACAAAAAACCCTTCTGCCTCATCTGGAGAGCTCAGATAGCTGGGTGGGGTGTCCAACAATTGCTATTTTTACAGAGGGCCCAAGTTAGGTTCCCAGTGCTCACAAGTTCCAGGAAATCTGACATCTTCTTCTAGCCTCCACCTGCTTGCAAGTGGCACACATACATACAATTGGACGTGCAAACAAGCACACACACACACACACACACGCACGCACGCACGCACGCACGCACGCACGCACACACACACACACACACACACACACACACACACTAAAGTAAAACAAATGAATCTTTAAAACTAAATAAATCTGTAAAATTGCCTCTGAAAGAAGTGCTAGGCTAAGGCACACATGCATGGCAGGACCATCTTTAAAGTGACAAACAGAAAGCAGCATGCAGTTGACAGTTTATCTTGTTATCTCCCACACCTGACAACTCATAAAGCTACCCTAAACCCCAGTGAAAATGCGTTCTTGTTTCTGCCCAAGACAGAGTTTGAAGATGAATAACAAACACTGAGTTTTCCCTCGTGTTAGGACAAGAGAGCACACAGGCCAGCCGGCTCTTGTCTTCAGGGATGCAAACCTTTCATGCTGAAGCCAACACTGAATGGCTTTGTTTCCATCACTTTAAAATTCTCAGCAATACTATCAACAGAATCCTGAGGTCACTGAGACTTAGAAATTAAAGCATGTTTTAAATTATTAAGCAATTCTATGGTGCCAGTGCACTCTTCCAGTTCCACTGAGAGCCACTAGCCTTTGGAAGCCTCGTGCCCACTCACACCCCTACACTCTCCTACACCTACACCCCTACACTCTCTCTCTCTCTCTCTCTCTCTCTCTCTCTCTCTCTCTCTCTCTCTCTCTCTCTCTCTCTCTCTCTCTCTCTCTCTCTCTCTCTCTCTCGTGTGCTTGAGGAAAAAGAAAAAGACAAATGGTGGTCTAAGGTGGACCTGATAGAGACCTACCTGCCAGCTCAACCTTCCCGGCAACCTCTGCTCCAGCCATTATTCAGCTGCACAACCTCCTCACTAGTCAACATAGCTCGCTCCCGAGTGTTTTCTGCTTCACTGGTGCCAGTAGTTGAGACCTAGGGCGGTCTGAACCCTACGTCCCTACCTTTATAGCACTGCATCCCTCGTGGATATTTCCGAAGCAGTTTGCCACCCTCACCCACGCAGCCCTTCCACTTAGTGCCTAGCAGGCTCCACTCTCAATCCGAGGCTGAACTAAAATATTCTCAGAGCCTAGATCTGAAGTGACCGGGCTATCTGCTGCGCAGGCGCACTCGGGGCTTTAGGCTCCACCTCTCTGGCTCTCTCTGGCTCCGTTACCTTGGCAACGTAGTACACATTGCGAAAACTAGTACGGTGCACGATGTGCTTCAGCAAAGTAGGTGAAGAGAGTAGCAAAGGACTACAGAACAGACAGCGGGAGAAGGGTAAGAAGACCAGGAGAGATGAACACGGAGGAAGTACAGCTCGCTCCTCCGCTCCGTGGAGTTACGCCTGGTTTACGTAAGAGTTGGCAACCCACTTGATCGATCTACCTAACCCATGCTTCCCTCCACCCATGTGCTCATTTGGAGTTTCTCCTCTTGGTCTTTAGGGAAGGTGGATAATTACTCCTTTGGGACACGTCAACAGAGGAGACTCTTTCCTCACTACCACCCTGCAACCTGGTTGGGGAACAAGTTTCTCCCTCTTAGGGGATCGCCCCACACAGGCCCTGGGTGTTACGAAGCTACAGACGTGAGTATTCACCTCCCCTCAGTTTCCTATGGAAGGATACAAGATTACTATTACGTGTGACTTTTTTTTTTTTTTTTTTTTTTTTTTTTGGTCTGGTTCCCAACACCCAACAAGAGGAGTCCTGATCTGCAACCAGCTATAGAACCGATGTGTAAAGGACCACGATTCACCCCTTCCCATCCCACTAAATGCAAGCCTTGTCTATATTATTCCTGCTCCATCTTCACTTCCCAACATCCCTTTGAGCTGATGTCAGTTTCTTTCTGCTTAGTTCAGACCTCAAGCTGCTTCTTCCATAAAAGCAAATACAGCTGTTACAGGGCTCTGAGGATAGAAGTCTTTGGAATTCACAAAAATTCAATTTATTCATCTATCCAGTCACCACTTTTTGGCAAAGCTACTTGTTTGTTTAACTATACGGTTTTAACTATAAAAGAATCAAGACAAAAAAAAAAAAAAAGCAGCAAAGTCTTGCAAAGAAGGGCACATGGGAACATTCTAAATTCACTGGACTTTGAAGGCTGCTTTGTGATTGTGTTACTGACTTTCTCCTTCTCTCCTCCCCTCCTTCCCTCTTCCTTCACTGAAAGTGGAATGGTTTGGCACACAACCTATCTCGCACCCCGACCAGTACAAAAGGTTATGCTATTGGAGCCAGGACAGCTATGAGGTTTAAGCCAGTCAGCAAGGTAATGTTCTGGGATTGTAAGGTTGTCCTTGTTGAAACACAAAAAGTTGAGACACTAACCACTGTAAGCAAAAAGTAACCTAAAAGCAGCAAAAACCAGTTCGCTGAAGAAATAGACCCAGGACAGGGTCTATTTACATCACACTATCTTGTCAGTTAAAGGACAAATTCCAAATTTTTCATTGTGTGTGTATGTGTGTCTGACTAGGTTTCAAGACTAATTGTGGACAAACACAAAATCCTCATCTTTCTCCTTTTTCTGAGCCTAGACTATGCCAGGCCACAGTCCCTGAATAACTAAGATTCTACTCTCTGTCTAGACAGTCAACGAGTGGCAATACTAACTATAAAAGTCACCCAGTGGTGGACTGCACCAACTTGCTCTGATTCTTTAATAGATATAGATATAGACATTATGTGGGGTTTTGCCCACACAGGCCTATTTCTACCTCTGACTCACTGAACTGTAGCAAACAGTATGAGATGATTGTTTTGTTTTATCTTAAATAATTTGTAATAATATAGATTGTACCTTATGAATCTCTAACACACAAATCTTTTTGTGGTTATAGGATGTGACACCATATCCAGGAATGTATCAGAAAGTTTCTACTTGGGATGAAAAATACAAACAATGCTTTGCACCATTTAATGTGTTGATGCCTCGATTTAGGACTGAAGTTAAGGGCCCTTCCTATCCTGGGTATGTCTTCTGTTTACTGTACACTTCATAGGAAAGAAGTACATGAAGCAGAAATTATGTCCAAACTTTCCAATATGAATCTTTAAAGATTTAACCTCAAATGTCCCAGGTCTCTGGTACTGTGTGATTGTAGAATCAGTTATTAATTCAATAGATGTTTATTAATGTGTCAGGTGATTTTTCAGCTTCCACAGATCATTCAATATGATCTCACCAAACAGGGATCCTGATCTCTTGGAAAGTACTAGAAAGAAACTAGAATTAAATATTCAAGGAAATACCAACAGTAATAAGTATACTGGTCATATAGTGTATTGGTCAAACTGTAATACTTCCAACAGTTAAGGGAACCAAGTGACTATTCCCTCATGACAGTAGCTGTGACCTAAGACTGCCATGGGCACACCAGAAAGTGTGAGGGGCTAGTGCTGTCCTATGAAGATATTAGAACAGGGTGATAACATGATAGAGTGATGAGCTGGAGGCTACTTTGTCTGAAGTTGTTAAAGAAAATGCTCAGCAAAATGCCACCTGATCTGAGAGCTGAATGAATAGATTAAGCCAATCCTGTGAAGTGGCTTAATCTAGTATATGAAGACGGAGCATCCCAGGCAGAAAGAAGCAACTGCAAATACTTTAAGTTGAGAAGACATTTGATGAGATAGAAAAGGAAGACATTATCATGGCTATGGTATGGTGAGAAGGCAGGAAATGTGAACACAGAAGGAGGCAGGCTTGAGTATCTAGGCCTTGTAAGCCAATGGGGTTTAGTCTCGATGTCTAGGAATCTATTCAATATATGCAGCTTCAGGGGAAAATAGTCAAAGTCTTTCCTTAACTGATGAGAAATCCAAGGGCCAGAAAATGCAAGTCTTTTTTCCAAGCTTGTGTTAAGGAAGTTTAAATGTTAGTCTTGATTCTGTGTCTGCTCTAAACTATTCCCCACAATAAAATCCTTAACAACTTTACAAACAGGCAATTCAAAAACTGATCTCATTGTTGAGAGCCAAAGTAACTGGTTCTGCTTTGTTTGCCCCTAGATTGCAGAAAGGTTGTCTGCATATACTGCACCAAGTTCAAACTGTAGGCAGGACTAATCCATCATCATGGTTGATCTCTTATCACTCTCATGGGATGCTCTAGTCTTTCAGCTAAGGACACCGAGTTACAGAAATATTTTAAGTCTGTCTTTACCCTGCTTGGATGTTGAGGCTGGTTCTCTTTAACACTGACAACATAATTAAAAACACACTAACAGGGAATGACACTCATGTCTGCCTGACAGGTTAGTCTTGTTTGTCCCAAGGTGGTGGAATTCATGGTCAGTCATCAACTGTATGTTTATTTCTAGCCCCGGCACATACAATCCAGAGAAGAAGTCACCCCCAAAGGTTGTTTGGCCAATGAAATTTGGATCTCCAGACTGGTCTCAGGTTCCATGTCTACAGAAAAGAACTCTAAAAGCTGAGGTAATAAGATTGGCTGTTAACACACCTTTCTGTCCAGTACTACCCTATATTATCATTTGTTCTTAACAGGGAGTCTATAAGGAAACATTAAAAAAGTTCATGGTCCCCTGAAGTTATATTTTGTGTTTATGCCAATGTGAGGATCTTTTTGGAGATCTATATATAGGCATTAGCTTTTTATAGATAATGCTAGCCAAATATCACATTTTATTTGACACTTAGATAAGGGATTAACTGTTCCTGATAATTCTTTAGGGTAGACCTGGGAAAATATCCTATGTAACTTAAGAAGATGCTGAGATATAGTAATGATTAGGTGACTGGGCAGCTGCAATCCACATCCATAACTCCTGATGCAGTGTTCTTTCTGACACAGCACATATGTGTTAGATCACTGGAGAACTGGAGAGCATGCAAAGTACTACCCGTCTCCAAATAGGAATCCAGTATTGCCTTCCTGTGTGATCTCTAGGCCTTTTTCTAAGTGTCAGTTTTCTTATCTTTAAAATTAATATAATAATACAGTTATCTGACATTATTGTAAAGATTAATAATGGATATGGAAAATAATTTAAACAGTACATAGATTATATGTTTAGTATGGGTTTGCTATCATAATTCTAGGTTTATGGGGCTTTTTCCTAATGGAATCTAGGTTAAATCCATAAATATTTGTCAAATGCCTAATATATGGATATATGAGTAACATAGTTAAACACGTAATCCTTGCCTTCAAGGTGCTGACCAACTACTCAAAAGTTTCCAAGTAGACAATGATTCCTAGCATGATGAACACCAGAGTTCAATGTTCTCAGTTATCACGGATGTTGAAACACTACACTTCAACCACCGTTGAGCTGAGCTTTGCGTGGGCCACAGGGTTAATGTGAGGCTTCATTTCACAGTCAGGAAGCTCAGAAGCAGAGGACTCTTGCTGAAACACTGAGCCAGACAATGTTCTTTTGTTGCAGCTGTCCACAGACAAGGACTTTAGAAAGCATCGGAACCGTGTGGCCTACTTTAGCCTGTATTACAACTGAGAAGTAGGCACTGTCTTGACGTGTTTTCCTGATCACAGACTCTCCAGAACTGAGGACAGAACCACTCTTGTGCTTCTGGTTTCCTGGGCCCTCTGGTCTGCCAATTCAGCATCTGGGGAGGGGCAAGGGTCTCACAGTCACCCTACAAAAACATAAAGACTGGTCCAAAATGTTCCTGCTCTGTCTCTTTGTTTGTGGTCTAACAGTGCCTGTTGGGTGATCAACCAAGTAGCTTCATTTTGAAGAAATACTCAGCGATCCCTTCAATTCTCAGGCATCAGTCTTGAATGTTCTACCACTAGCCTGGCCACTGGTTATATCTTAGCCCATACATGTCAAAGGCTTAGATAGGATTTGAGCACACAGAGCATGGGAAATATTTAAATTCAGATAAAAACACTTATGTTTGGGAGTTCTTCCAAGCTTTATGAGTTCCCTGGTATAGAATGGAAATTCTCTGGTTCTGTTCTTAACTAGACTTACATAAAACTCAAAGAGCACAAAAAAAGTCCCATTACTCATGACATCACCTATTTAGCCTGTGTGCTGAGTTCCTGCTTAATGCCAGACAGAGTGACAAGCATTGGGAATATACTAGCAATCAACACAAACCTAAGCTGATGTATCAGAGAAACTCCACAAGGTGGTGAGGAGATTGGCTGTGCCTCTTTCTTCTTTAAATGGCCCCTGAAGGTTTACAAGTACATCTTAGGGTGTAAAATATGAATTCACAGTAGCTGGGCACAGTTGCATGCACCTTTAATCCAAACACTTGGAAGGCAGAGGCAGACAGCATCCTAGACTACACAGTGAGCTTCAGGACAGCCAGGGTTATATATAGAGAGACTCTGTCCTAAAAAGTCTAGAGAGGGGGGAGAGGAAGAAAGGAGGGAAGGAAGGGAGAGAGAGGAATGAATGAAGGAAGGAAGGAAAGAAGGAAAGAAGGAAAGAAGAGAAAGAAAGAATCCAGAGCAAACATGTTTGAAGTGTGTATCTGCCTATATGTTAGGTCTCAAACCCAGGACAAATGGCTGAGGTGCCTACTTAACATTATCAAAGCAGACCTGGCCACCAGGTTCTCCCAGCATCCCTAAGTCCCTTCCTGTTACAGGACCCTTGTGGCTGGCATACCCCACACTCACCAGCCTAGAGGCTGGTCTCCCCTTCCCTATATAATCCAGCCATTTTTGTTATCTGCCCTTTTTTGTCTGTCCTTTACACTCCTGGCCTCTGATTCTGGTTCTCTCCTCTCCCCTCTCCCCTCTCCCCTCTTCCCTCTCCTCTCTCCCCTATCCCCTATCCCCTCTCCCCTCTCCCTTCTCTCCTCACCTTGTGTCCCTGTCATCATAGAGCCCAGGTCAGGATTGTGAATACTCTGGGCTCTCCCAGATGTTCCTGTGGCTATGCTCTCCATTTTATCTACGATAAACTTTCTCCTCCACCATACATAGGAGCAGTCATGTCCTCTGTTTATATTGCTTTATTTTTTCATTTATCTGGTGCCAAAACTACAGGAGGCATATGTAAGTTCTCTGTCATGGAACTCAGCCTTTCTGAATCAAGCTGCTGATTTTACTATCCTAAGGTATGCATGGATCCTTTGTTTCTGATGGCTCCTGTCATCTATCAAATTTTACCCCAAATTCTATAGTCTGCCTTCTCAGCAACTCCCCTTCATGTGTGAAGCAATTACTTATATTGTTATATTATTAAATAAAACTCAGGAGTCAAATATTGGGGTAAAACCTAATAGAGCAAAGAACACAGAGAAAAAAAATCAATTGACCCTGCATCTCCAGGTTTCTGAGATCAAAAAGGACCTCAAATCTGTCTAAGGCCCTCCCTACTACTTCCTATGACACCCGATCTCAGTCCTCCAAAAGATCTATGGCTAATTCCAGTCTTGGGGACTTTATTACCCCTTTTATGTTTATTGAGTGTATCTTTTAAAGTACAATCAGATCTTTCTCTAACTGCTTGCCTGGTAGGATGTGTGGTGTGATGGTTTGAAAGAAAATGGCCCCTAAAAGGAGTGGCACTATTAGGAGGTTGTTGGAGTAAGTGTGTCACTGGGAGAATGCTTTGAGGTCTCTTTTGCTCAAGCTTCCTGCAATGTGACAGTCAGTTGACTTCCTGTTGCCTGCAAGAATTAGTACTCTCAGCTCCAGCACCACATCTAAATGCATGCCGCCATGCTCCCCACCATGATGATAAAGGACTGAACCTCTGAAACTGTAAGTGTGCCACCCCAATTAAGGGTTTCCTTTATAAGAATTGCTGTAGTCATGATGTCTCTTCACAGTAATAAAACCCTAACTAAGACATAAGGTATACCTGTAATATGCTTTATGTTGTAATATGTAAAAATATTGTTTTATTATAAACACATGCTGGAACATTATCAATCTTAATGTGTATGGTCATTCCCATATGTCTATGACTTTAAATAAATGTGTAATTATGATATCAGCCTTTTCAGAATGCAAAGCTGTTACCCATTGAAATCCTAATATGTATCTATGGTACGGTATACATACTTTAATTTTCCAAACTCCACAAAATGAAACACATTCATTTGCAAAATTTCATTTCTTTGAGTACCTTTTGGATTACTTCCTGTAGGTACTGGAGTTTGGGTACACAGAGAACAAGTAGAACATTTCCTTATGATCTCTTTAGCTTGTTGCCAAGTGATGGGAAAAAATGTTTCTTCAAACCATTGCTATTAACGTATAATTTCTTATGAAGTTCTGAGGCTTCTAGCACATTTCCTAGCAATAGCTGATCAATTTCATTATTGCCTTGTCTGGAGGGCCTGGTAGACCCATATGAGATTTGATATGTGTTATTTAAGGGGTGAATTTTATTTATGATTATTTCTTGTAATCAAATAAGTAACAAAGTTAATTATGAGTCATCTGGAATAAGTTCAATGGTTTTAATGTGTAAAACAACTCTCTGCATTTTGAGAGTCAGCAATTATATGAAGAAGTTCTGGGAAAATGTAATAATATCGTGAGAATGATATATAATTCTGACTTTTGATTGGAATGATAAGGACTTTGAGCCAATTTATTTAAATTTCAGTGTTAGCAAAAGGCAACTTCAGCATTATTGAAAGGTGCCATAATTTCTGCTGGGTCTGTTCCTGGAGCATGAATAATAAAAACACAGAGACAGAGACTGGGATCCAAGATTTAGATCAGAAAAGCAAAGCAGTCAAGCCACTAGAAAGTCCCTACCTCTACCAAGGTACAGACCAAAGAGGGGCAATTCTATCCTCAGCACAACTGCAGACAAACCCCATACTGCACTGGTCCCCACCAAACCTCAGACTGCACTGAGCTCCTGTTTCCTGCCTTATATTCCTCTCTAGTTCTGGAATTAAAGGCATGGGGTCTCAAGTGCTGAGATCACCTTTGGGTGTGCTCTGTTTCTCCTTTAGACTGGATCAATTTCGTGTAGCTCAGTGTGACCTTTAACTAACAGAGATCTCTCTGTCTCTTTCTCCTGAATGCTGGGATTAAAGGATGTGTGCCGCAACTGCCTGGCCTTTATGGCTAACTAGTGTGGCTACTGGGATTAAAGGTGTGTACCACCACTGCCTGATCTCTATGGCTGTGGCTAGCTTTGCACTCTGATCTTCAGGCAAGTTTTATTTGGTAGATCATCACCACACCTGTTAACTGACAAAGTCTCAATTTTCCTTTCAGAATCCATTCAGAAACCTTTTATACATAAAGTCTTTAATTTTTTTACTCTGTATGATGAGTGCTGAGAACACAGACTGTGAGGACATGGGACCATCTGCATAACAGAACTGGTGGTGGGTGATGTCAACTATCCAGTTTGGGGCCAGGGTGAGCAGTAACCAGAAGCTGCTGCAGGGAGACTGCAATGGGAAAGACCCATGACTCACTGGGAGGACTTGCAGGGAGGAGGGGAGAAAGCCATCCAACTGCTGTCTGTGACAGCGTGGAGAAGTGGCAGCTTTGCAGCCATATGACCTCATGCTGCACATTGGACTCTAGATGATGAGATTACACATATTATTCTATTATTAAATAAAACTTGGAAGTCAGCTAGAGAAATGTACAGAGACCTACAAGACTCACCCCAACTAACAATCTGAGCAACAGTGGAAAGGCTACCTTAAATGCCCTTCCCTGATAATGAGATTCATAACTAATTTCTATGACATCATAGAGCCCTCATCTAGTAGCTGACAGAAACAGAAGCAGACACCAACAGCTAAACACTGAGCAGAACTCATGGAATTCTGTTGCAGAGAGGGAGGAGTGATAAGAAAAGGAGTCAAGACCAGGCTACAGAAACCCACAGAGACAGCTGACCTGAACAAGGGGGAGCTCATGGACCCCCAGACTGGGAAACCAGCATTGGACCGACTCAGACCCCCTGAACATGGGTCTCAGAAGGCCTGGGCAGTCTAAGGGACCTCTGACAGTGGAACCAGGATGTATCCCTGGTGCATAAAAGGACTTTGGGAGCACTTTCCCTTAGCCTAGAGGCAGTAGGGAGAGCCTAGACCCTACTCCAAATGACTTGACAGATTTTGATGATCCCTCCTGGAAGGTCTCACCCTCCCTGTGGAGTGGGTGGGGAATGGAATGGGTGGGGAAGTTAGGGACATGGGAGGGAGGAAGGGAAGGAGGGAATGAGGGAGGGAGGAAGGGAGAGAGAACTGGGATTGATATGTAAAATATATAAATATATATAATAAAAATATTTCTTTAAAAAAAAAGCCTACAGCTCCCAGCAAACATTTTTACCAAAGAGGAAACCCACAGGCTTCCAGGAACACTCCGCACAATCAATATTCTGTCCCTGAATAGACTGGAGCAGTGGTGGAGCCTGCTTGGGAAAATCCCAGGCATCTTGCCAAATAATTTAGCTAAAGTATTAGCAGGGAGGGGCATACTGCGTATTGAAGCTTTGTTTCTGCACCAGAAGTCATTCTCCTCCATGGTTACATTAGTAAGATTAGATGTAGGTTTCTTCTTCACCTACTACCAGCCAGCCTTGAACAGGGACCATTCAGCAGCCATATTGAGCAATGATCAATCTTGCCATCAAAAACTCTCTACAGACAAATAAGAAAGACATAGAAACCCACATTCTTGGGACCTAGACAGCTACACTCCCTACTTACTCTGCAACACATCTATGCCTGCACAGAATTAGATGAGTTTTCATTTAAAGAAATAAGTATGTAGGTAGTTAATGAATGGGACTAGGTTTTCATTGTTGTATCTCTCATTATTACTTTGAACTTTGAAAATTTCCCATGTTCAAAAGGTTGTTTTTGAGAGAATGACAAACAATAAACAGCATTCCCAGGCTTTGCATAAATTTGCATGTATGTATGTGAACATAGAACACTCTTATTCTAGCACTTTCTGTTGTATGTGTACTGAAGTATCAGCAAAAGTCCAGACTGAACCTGCCAGCATAATAGACCAGGCCATGAGAGGATGTGGGGAGAGCAAGAGAAGAAAAGGCAAGGAAACAGGAGAAAGAGCAAACAGATGAAGAGAGGTCAAGGAGCAGAGCTAAGAGCAGAAATGAGAGAGCACATAGCCAAATGACTGAGCTATACAGGAAAAAGAAGGGGACCAGTGAAGCGCAGGGGATGGAGAGGTTTAGGGTAGGAGGTATGCTGGCCAGGATGTCTCTGTAAGGGGCACTCAAATGGGTAGGGACTGAGGGAGCCTAGAACCCAGCATAGACCTTGATATGCTAATAGGCACCACAGGCATATGTTTATGGAAGAACCATAGGTCTCTAACAAATACTTTTGTCTAAATGCCAGACTTTGAGAAATGGGATTTCTTGGGACCTAACACCCTGATAGACAAAAATAGCAGCAACTGAGGCTATCGCCAAAAAGAAGAGCAGCAAAGGGACTCCATCCACACACACCTTATTTTGCATAGTGGTAGCACTAACCACTAGGCAAAGATGACTAGTCCACCACCCATGCCCCACTCAAACAGTGGACACTGTTGGGTTGCCCTACTCTGACTTGCCAGGATAGGTCAGTTCTCCCAAGTTCATCCTACACAGAAAAATCTCTCAGACCTTCTGGGTCTGGAGGCCAAAGGCTAATGCCGCCCTGTGTGGCAGCCAAACAAAGACTGAAGAAGACCTCTACCCCAACAAAGCCATCGAGATCATCATGGAAATTGTAGACTGGCTGTCCAGGTAGCGAGTAAGTCTCTGTCATTTTGTTACAGAAGTCATTTGGTTTATACCTCCTACTCAGATTTATGCTTCTCAGATCTCAGTGGTGGCATTAATGGTTTGCCCTGTTTTATCAGTTTAAGAGCATCAAGAAGACTTGAGCCAGATTCCCCCACAAAGGCTTCAGCTGCCTGGTCAGTCCATTTCATAGGTAAAAATCAGACCTTGCTTTTTCTACACCTACTAGGTCTCCTGCTGAGAAAGGTAAACTCACAGACAGGTTTACTTTGCTGGCAGGCTTCCTGCTGAGCAAGGTAAACTCACAAAACAGGCTTCAGTGTAAAGACAAACTCAAGCTACCAAACTGCTATTACTTAAATATTTACATTCATTTAAAAGAACTTGCTTTTCAATGACTGCTCTTAGTAAACAAGCACCTATGTCTCATAATAAACGATTGGATATTTCCAGAAGGAAGAAAAGAAAAAGTTCAAAGTTTATACAAGTTGTAAAGGTCTAAGGAAGTGACTTAAGGTATGTAGGGAAAAAATGAGACTTAAATATGATACATATGATGTTATGACTTCAAAAGTTCAGAGGTTTAACACATTAACCATTGGAATTCCGGTAAGCTATTAATCTTGCCTTGTAGGGAGATTTCTTGGTATCATAAGAAGTCAGCAGAATATGGTCCATTTCCCACAAAGCAGTGTCCAAATGTTACTTAGACCTAGAGACTTCAGAATGCCACCTACAACCATTTAAAATGTTTATTTAAATGGCCTTCTTTGAATGAATTCCTGCTTGCTTCCCAAGGAAAACTCTCTGCAATATTGATGGCACTAATGTGGGCTCTAAGCCACATCTAAAGGGAAAGTTCTGGAGACTGGTGTGTTGTATTAAGACCATAGAGATGAACAAGGGAGAGTGATCCAATGGTAAATGTGCTTGACACATAAACCTGAAAACCTAAGTTAGAGCCAGAAACTCACAAGAGGAGCCTGTACATATGTATGTGTGTACCTGGTGCCCAGAAGCCAGAGAAGGCATCGGATAGCCTGGTGCTGCAATTAGAAACAGTTGTAAGTCTGGGTTCTAGGAACAAAATCCTGTTCTCTATCATAATAGCCATTTCTCTTAAGTGCTGATGTATCCTTCTAGTCCCCTATCAAAATAGTTTCAACTTAATTTTTTTTTTTTTTTTTTTTTTTGTCTTCTCAAAATCTTCCTGAGGAGAAGGTAAGCGAGGGTAATTTTTACAGGAACAAATAAAATGTTCCAAGCAGAAAATGTCCTTGGAAAATTCTCTTTCTCTGTCTTCCTCACAGCCCCCCCTTGAGGATTATGGAAAACCTTTATAGAAGTAGATTTTGGCTCTGGTCCCCAGTGATGTGTGGGTGCTCATGTTAGAGAAGGAAACCCATAATCTACAAAAGGAAACACCATGGTAGACTAGACTCAAAGGCATTTCCAAAACTATCAACGAAAGGAATTCACCTTAAAAGAAAGATGCTAACAATTAGATTGTTGCTGTCATTTCAAGAATCTCAGAGTGAGCTAGAGAAATCACTCAGAATTTAAAAGTACTTGCTGGTCTTGTAGAGCCCCAGAATTGGGTTTGGAGCTCCCAAGCCAGGCAGCCTACAACCTACTGTAACTCTGGTTCCAAAGAAGCCAATGCCCTCTTCTGGCCTCCACAGGCACTTGCGTGTGTGGGACACACACATATACATAAAGAAAAACAAAATAATTGCAGAGACCACAGAAAGATTCTCATGCTTCCAGTTTATTTGACAGAAAGGAGATTGTCCCATGGCTTTAGTGCCAGCTTGCCCCACAATGGTTCATTGGTGGTAATGTGAAGTGCCTTCTGTCATATCACATAGAAGAAAAAACAAGGATTTTTCTCCCTAGGATTTGCCACTAATGGACCTCATGGTCTTTGTTCCATAATTGAGTATAGTATTCTAGTTTTTTTTTTAATAGGGAAGATATTTGTTAGAAGGGCTACTGAGTTGACGAAGTAGTGGTTTCCATCAGTAAGAGTGAAGCCATTTTCAAAAGAAAAAGGGCATATCCTGAGAACAGGACCATAAGGCTGGAGGATAACATCCTGTTCTCCACTTTCACATAAGGACCAATTCACCCAACCTGGGAGTAAGTTTCCACCTCAGTGATCAAACTCTCCCACTTTAGAGTTCTCACCATTGGGCATAACTGTCATCTCTCTAGGGGGAACAGTGACCTTTTCAAGGACCACTGCCTTCTTCCTAGAAGTTCCCTTCTCACTGGGACTCATAGTCTGAAGATAGACAAGGGTTGTATCCACCTGTGCAGGGGTCACAGACTGATTATCCACAGTGGCTGTGGTCTGTCCCCCAGGGGTCACAGACTGATTGCCCACTGTGGTCATGGTCTCCCTCCCAGCTGTCTGTGTCTGGACTGTCACTGTCACCCCAGTCAGGGTCTCAGACAAAAGGTCCAGTGGGGTCGTAGTTTTTGCTCCAGGAGCCATAGTGTTTCTTTCTATAGCTACAGCATGTGTTACAGGAGATGTTGTCACCCCAGGTGTCACAAATCCACCATTAGGGATTGTAGTCACCTTTTCATACTTTCTGTGGACCTCAGTGGCCATAGCCTCTCCTCCTGGAGGCAAAATCTTTACAGTATCCGTGGTCAACTCCTCTGTCACAGGCAGACTGTCAGAGCCAGGTCCTGAGGAATTCACAGGCAATGTAAACCAAAATTGTGGCAAAGGGGTTGAGTTGAACTCTGGAGAAAAATCATCAGAAAAATTAGTAAGATTTCTACCTCTTCTTTCCATTCTTATTAATTTCCAACAACTCAAAAGCCACTCCAAAGCTGAAAAATCTGATCAAAAAACCCATCATTGAAGGATTTCATGATTTACTCACAGGAGGAGGCGGATAAAAACCCAACCGCACTAAAGCCCTGTGACTTACCCTAAGGTGCTAGCATAGACCAAACTGTGGGCCATCTGTGGCCTGTGTCTTAGGCCCTCACTTTAACATCCCTGGGTACCTCTAGCCAGACCTATGTTCAAGGCTTAATTTTTTGTTGACAATGCAAGGAGAAGCTGTCTGTATGCCACATTAGAGAAGGTGTCAAAAACAAAGCTGAGGCCTGAAGACGCTACACTGAAAATGGTAAACCATTAGATTGGAGCCCAGGCAAGTGCTTGGCCTGGCTGAGCTCCAGTCCTGCATCTCTAAGGGAATTTGACTCTCACATACATTTCCTAACTGCAGCCACTAATATCAAAAGGGGTGTGTGTGTGTGCATGTGTGCGTGCGTGCCTGCGTCCGTCCGTGTGTGTGTGTGTGTGTGTGTGTGTGTGTGTGTGTGTGTGTGTGTGTACACCTTTTCTAGTCCCTTGCCCAAGAAATGAGAAGGAAAAAAACAGAGATGAATGTTAACTATGAAACAGTATGCTGTTTTATATCTAATATCTCATTTAGTTATTCATAATGGTCTACGTCTGGGACTACTTCATTTTCAGATGAGGCAAAGGAAGCTGGAGGAGATCACATTTGGTTGACATTAAAGTTTGCCCTCTTCCTTCAATGTCAATTCAAAGAAGTTAGACCCAGCAGAATGGTCCCACCTGTGTGGTTCTGCCACTTACAACCCTAGCTTCTAGGTCCTAGTTACTTACCTGTCTGCACCAAGAGCTCATTCAATATATGGACAAGGGGGAAAGGGCCATTGCCACAGAAAGTGCCCCTGACATCATCCATATCCAGTGTCCATACCATGGCCCCCCCAAAATGTTCCTTTTTCACGAACATTGCCTGTAAAAGTAACAGTCAGTTACTAACCACCCTCTAGTCTGGGCAAACAACAGAAAATGAGCAAACATGCAGAAGGCAATGAGAGAGGGTATTCATGGTAATGATTGCCTAGGGACGGGGAGGAAGGGAGTTAGTGTTTATGGGTACAGAGTTCGAATTTGGGAAGATAGAGGAGTTGTAAAAGTGAGTGGTATGATAGTCAAACAACATATGAGCACATTTAATGTCACTGACTTGTGGGCTTAAAAATCACTAAAATGTAGTTGGAAAGATTGCTCAGAGGTTAAGAACACTGCTTCTTCTTCCAGCGGTCCTGAGTTTAATTCCCAGCAACCACAAAGTGGCTCACAACCATCTGTAATGAGATCTATGCCTTCTTTTGTCATGAAGACACACATGGAGGCAGAATATTATGTACATAATAAGTAAATAAATAATCTTTTTAAAAAAAATAGCTAAAATACAGGGAAAGCATGACGGTTCATGCTTGGAATCTCAGCACTCAGCAGCAAGAAAATCAGAAGTTCAAAGCCAGTCTTGACTACATAGTGAGTTTGAGTTAAACCTTGGCTACATGAAACCCTGTCTCAACACCCCTTGGTCCATTAAAAGAAAAGATAAAATGGTAGACCCTATGTTTTATGTTATGTAAGAATACTCCTTAACTTTAGCAGGCACCTAGCTAATGTTTCCTAATGTTAGCTACTCTTTCCATATCCCTCAGCCTGCCACCACCATCCACATCAAATTGAACTATGAGGTCATTTTATCTTTCAAAATCACTTCCACAAACTTTGTGACACAGTGGTGCTAAAAAAGTAACCATAAACAGATACTGTGTGCCCTTTTCAACAGATGAGAAGATAAAGGCTGTCTTCCACGACTTTTAAAGTTCGGCTATAACTAAACAGCAGAGTTTGCACTTTAATTCCAGACTTGTTATTTTGCTGGTGCTCTAACTCTCTCTGGTAGAAAATAAACAAAACCCCCATAGATATTTGTGTGACATTACTAAGACATTGTGCTCTTTGGTGGAATTTATTTTCCCGAAATGTAAAATACAAAAAAGGGGGTGGGGAGTAACTATTAATCTGATGATCTAAGGGTTCTAGAAGCTTATCCTACTTACAGGCTAGTAAGTTACTTTGGATCAGAGAACAAACTACTCATATTAAAACAAGAAGCCAGAAAAGCACCTTGAATTGCTTCTCCGATTCTAGTTCCCCTGCCTCTGTGGGTTTATCCCTTTAAATACATAGCATAAGTGGAATCATAGAAATTATCATTTTTGTGTGATTATTCTGCTTAGCATAGTATCTTTTAAAACTCATTCATATTGTAGTGTGTAGGCATTTTGGGGGGACCTAAAATATTGGAAATGTTATTTATTTTTCTTCAATGAGATAACAAAAGAAGGTAAGAACCATATAGAACTTCTAAGATTCCATAGCTAATGAAAAGTAGAGGCTAGAATCCAATGCAGATTATAATCATAAATAATGCCCTCCTTCATTGCCTAGTGTGAGGAGCTGGAGAGATAGCTCAACTATTAAGACCACTTACACTGCTCTTACAGAAGACCCGGGTTTGGTTCCTAGCACTTACATGGTGACTCATAACCATCCGTAATTCCAATTTCAGGGGAAACAATGCCTTCTCTTAACCTGCAAGAGCACTAATCATGCTAGTGGTGCACATATATTCATGCAAGAAAAACATTCATATGCATAAAATAAATCAGTCTAAAATATTTAAGACACTATGACAAACTGATTCTGTCCTGCATGTGCATGAGGTTTGCACCACAGAACAGACTGGACATTGTGAACCTTGGAGCATAGACAATGGATAAACTACCAGGCCTCTCTCTCCATGAAAAGAAAGCCATGTCTCCACTGAATGAACAATCCATTCTGTTTATGTGTAGACACCAAGGGTGGTGATGGTGGGGGGACGGTAATGGTCTTTAAACAGAGGCAAGTGGCTCTGGGAGCATGTGGGAAGGTGGCGTTCCATTTTAGCATAACTTGCCTGCCTTCTTGGCTAACTGGCCTGCCCCATGCAGGAGCACTAAAATAGTTAAAGTAGTTATGTCCAAATAATTACCTCCAAGGTTTCTTTCTGCTCTGATATTCTCACAAAATACCCCTCAACATCATCACCTCAGCAGCCTCATGTCCTTTATCTAGATCTAGCTCAGGAAGACACAGTAATGCCCATAATTCAAGTCCACCCTCTGCTGCCGATCCCAGAGCCTCCAACAACACATGGAGGGGCAGATGAGCTCTTCTACCTGATGTTCTGAGGCTCATGTACTTAAGTTCATCTGATTGGCTGCTTCTATTGAGTCATCTTTTCTGTCTTCCATTCCCAAACTAGAGTAAGGTCCTAGTAGTTGGAAGTCTTTCTTTCTACTTGAGTTATGCACAGAAGAAATCACTATTGTTCCACTATCTCTAGTGCTTTTTATCCCAAAGTGTTTCTCCAAAGAACAGCCAACACCTGCCACTTCTATCACCTACAACAGAACTATGAATTTTCTCTACTCTTAAGCCTCAGTATCCAGCAGTTGTAAATACTCACAATCGACCTCTCCTCCAAGGTTCAGACCCTCATTATCTTATTCCTGGATTTTTCCTTGTCCCTTGGAGTTTCCATAATTGCAAATATATATAGCAAGGTGAAAACACACTAAAATTAGACTTTTTGAAATACCTATGGAATATAGGCTCAAGAATGCCCATTTATTAAGTCTTGCAGAATTATTAAAGCAAAGGAAGGTTTGGGAGCAACTGAACCATGAAGCTTCTGCTTGAATTCACTATAAAAGTCTACCAGACTCAGAGCTTAGGAGAGGGTTAAAAAAGACCAAACAAACAAACAAAAACAACCCTGCTGTGTAAGCTTAAGAGACTGAGTTCAATCCCCAGAACACACGTTTAAAAAGTCAAGAATAGCAGTGTATGCCTGTAATCCCAAAGCTGGGGAGGTGGAGACAGAAGATGCGGGGCTTGCTAACCAACCAGTCTAGCTGACTCCAGGTTCACAAGTAAGTAAGGTGAGACGAAATTAAGAAAAATACCTGACACCATCAGTACCTCTCTGATGGGAAATGTCATTCTATAAACATGTTTCTCTTATTGGTTAATGAATAAAGCACTGTTGGCAAATAGGAAGGCAAGATAGGTAGGACTAGGAGACAAGGAGGATTCTGGGGGGAGGTAGTAAAGAGGAGTCAAGATGTAGGCTGTGAGAGGAATAAGAGATCTGAACTCTCTCTCTCCCCCTGACACCCACACCCACTCCCGCCTGGTAAAACCACGAGGAAACACTTAGATTGGTAGAAATGAGTTAATAGCTAAGACAGAGCTAGCCAATAAGAAGCTCTCGCCACTGGCCAACAGCTTTATAACTAACAGAGTCTCTGTGTGTTATTTTGGGGCTGATGTGGCTGTGGGACCAGGCTGATGGGAAAATGCTTGTAACAACACTCTCCTCCACATGTACACACACACACACACACACACACACACACACACACACACACACACCCACCACCCCTGTCAGACTCAACTTCATTTATGCCACTTACATTGGGAAAAGGGTTTCCAAACTGCAAGTCATATGCCAACTCAGATACTCACCTTGAAGAATTAAACTCTCACCAGTATCTTGGGCCCTCTGTATAAATACCCTGTCCCACCCAAATTTTCCTTTAAACTTGTGACAAGATTCTATTCCAGTAGCCTCTCTCAAAAGTCATTATCTCCTCCTATTCCCACTGCCCTCAGAAAACCTAGTACTTTCCTCACCCCTGACCCCAATCAGTAATACTCATGGATGCCTAGTGTAACATAAGCCATGTCTGCATGTGTACATGAACATAGACACACAATATAAAGGAGAGTTCCATCAAAGATAGTGAGAATCTGAATGCTGGAAGAGGAAAGAACAAATCTCACCTTGTAACTGAAGCTGATGGTGTCATCGTAGCCAACCCACTCCTTCCCCTTGTAGGCATATGGGACATATTGATGATCAATCCAGTGCTTTTCAGCTCTCTGGATAAAGGAACAAACCTGTCAGGAGGACACAGGTAAGTTCCATGAAATGCCTTGAAGAGAAGTACCAAGAGACTTGGTTGCTTCTTGTCTCAGGAGAAAGAATGTGGGTGCCATAAAGATGGCTGCACTCCATCTTGGCACAAGGACAGAGTTCAAAGCTGTCCTCAGCAAGTCATAAGACCTAAAGGTCAAAGGTGTGGCTACAGAAGGATGTTTTGGCTGTCTTATCTAAATAACAACAAACCTGAATCTGAGCTGTGGCTAATCCTGACCTCAAGGCTAGGGAACAAGAATTTGGAGCTAAGGTGTGGTTACTGAACCCTTAAAATAAGTGAGGAAGAAAAGTCTGTTTGCTGTATGCATGATACTGTGTTCCCCTCTTGGGATAAGGTATACAAAAGTGGTGAAAAATAAACTCTTGGCATTTCAGTATTGACTGATCTGCCCTCCTGACTTGTATTCTGTGTCTCTGTCTTTTCTTTATCGTCTATAGCTAGCCTTTCCTTCATCCATACACCCCCACTCAGGTATGAATTTCTTTCCCTCATCCATACACCCCCACTCAGGTATGGCCCCAGGGATGCTTGGCTGGTTCCAATTGCAGCCCCACAAAGACAGCTCCCAACAAAAGAATGCAAGAAAAGCCTCTCTACAAAGCAAGTCCCAGACAGCCAGAAATACACAAGGAAACCCTGTCTCAAAAAAAAAAAAAAAAAAACAGAAGGAATGAATGAATGAATGAATGAAGGAAGGAAGGAAGGAAGGAAGGAAGAAAGGAAGGATGGAAGGAAGAAAGGAAGGAAGAAAAAATTTTCATTTCCATTCATATTCTTTCTGGCCTCTTATCTCTTATAAAAGACTCCACAACTCCAAAGGGAAAAAAATCAGTGAATTTCCCTTGTCTAGAAAAAAAAATGTGTCTTTGCCCTGTCTCTAGCTCTCAGCCACTTACTATTGCTCTTATCCTAGCTCTTGCTCCAGCTTGAGGGAGAAGCCCTAACCACCAGACAGCTATCTCTAATCCCATCACCTCATAGTAAGCCAGGAAGCCGGCCTGTTTGGTGTACTTCCCAGGAGATGCTGGTCCCATTGAGGCAGCCTGCAATCCATTCTTGGATTCTTGGAGGAGGTGAAAGGTCCGTCCATAGGCAGGGAAGCCCATGAGAAGTTTATCTGCAGGTGCCCCAAGATTTCTCCAGTAATTCATGGCAAATGCCTATAGGTGGAAAGAAGACAACCTCACCAATTGTCTGGGCCCAATGACGGGAATCTGGATCACCCAAGATCTTTCATTTCCATATGGAAGGAGCACACTAGACCCACATATCCACATGGGAACACCCAGAGTCTCTACCTACCTGATCTCTGATACCCACTGCTGGTCCTCTGCTGGAGCTCTGGGCCCCTGCCAGAGATATGCCAATCCTGGCAGGACCATATTGAGTCCCTGCCTGCCAGATCTTTGACCCCCAGAGCTGGGCCTCTGCTGGAGCTTGGGCCCCTGCCAAAGACCCACCTATCCACGTGGGACCACCCTGAGTCTCTGTCTGCCTGATCTTTGACCCCCATCGCCTGGCACCTACCTAAAGAGAGACTTCCTAGAGAGCTTGAACCACCCAAAGTTATAGACATCGAACTTCTGACCCACCTAAGCTCACCTGGGGAATAGCATAGAGAAAGAGAGAGACCCCACCTGTACCCACTGGAAGAAGTGATGGGAAGACAGCAATACAAGAAAAGACCTAACAATAGAAAGACAAGCATGACACCACCAGAATCTAGGGACTCTACACCAACTAAACCTGAGCACCCCAAAGCAGATAAAGCAGAAGAGAATGACTTAAAAAATATCTTCATAAAAATGATAGAGGCCCTCAAAGATGACATGAAAAAATCTCTTAAAGAAATGGAAGAAACAAACAAAAAATTGGAAGAAATAGAGGAAAAGACCATGCAAAAAAAAATGCAAGAAATGAACAAATCTCTTAAAGAAAGTAAGGAAAGCCAAGAAAAAACAATCAAACAGGTGAAGGAAACAGTTCAAGATGTGAAAACTGAAATAGAGACAATAAAGAAAACACAAACTGAGAGAATGCTGGAAATAGAAAAACTTGGCAAATGATTGGGAACTGATGGGGGACGTTATTCTGTAAATATATTTCTCATACTGGTTAATTAATAAAGCCCTGTTGGCCAATAGAAAACTAGATAGGCGGGTCTAGGAGACTAGGAGGAGGAAAGAAAAAGTAGCTGGGGGGAGTCAAGATGTAGAGCATGGAGGAAGGAAGACGCCAGCTGCAGCTCCCCAATAAGATGAGCCACGTGGAAATACTTAGATAAGTAGAAATGGGTTAATAATTAAGACAGAGCTAGCCCATAAACAATGATAGTCAATGGCCCACAGGATTGTATCAAATACAGAGTCTCAGAGTGTTACTTGGGGTTGGTGCGGCTGTGGGCCCAGACTGGCGGCAGGCAGGATGGCGCCGGCAGGAAAAGTGTCTTGGACTAGATATGTAGGTCATTTTGTTCTCAATTTTCCTTTTCTTAGAGCACACTTGTTATTCACTGTTTTGTATATAGTTTTGTATCAAACCCAAATCTTTTCTTTAGACTAAAGGGGGAATTGTAGCGAGATATTCATCTTGTCTGCACCTGTGGCTTAGGCCATGCCCATTGGGGCGGAGACAGGGCCGGATGAGAGCTGGGAGAAAAGGCTGGGAAAGGGTCGGGCCGCCCTTTTTGGTGGTGGACACTGGAAGGCTTAGGATCCGGTGGAACCCGCCACATTCATCTGCCTATGTTGTGAGTTATTTCTCCCTTAATAAACATCTATTCAACCTAATTGTTTATCCTGATCCTTATTAAATTGCAATAGGGAACTACATACGCAAGCATAACCAACAGAATACAAGAGATGGAAGAGATTATCTCAGGCGCTGAAGATAAACTAGAGAAAATAGATTCATCAACCAAAGAAAATCTTAAGGATAACACATCCTTAACACAAAACATCCAGGAAATGTGGGACACTGTGAAAAGGCCAAACCTAAGAATAATAGGCATAGAGGAAGGAGAAGAAGCCCAGCTCAAAGGTGCAGAAAATATATTCAACAAAATCATTGAGGAAAACTTTCCCAATATGAAGGACATGCCCATAAAAGTACAAGAAGCATACCGAACACCAAATAGACTGGACCAAAGAAAAAAGACCCCTCGACACATAACAATCAAAACACCTAACATACAGAATAAAGAAAGAACATTAAGAGCAGTAAAAGAAAAAGGTCACGTAACATATAAAGGCAGACCTATCAAAATTACACCTGACTTTTCTATGGAAACTCTCAAGTCCAGAAGGTCCTGGATAGATGTTCTACAAGTACTAAGAGTCCATGAATGCCAGCCCAGGCTACTATACCCAGCAAAACTCTCAATCACTATAGATGAAGAAAACAAGATACTTAATGACAAAGCCAGATTTTTATAATACGTATCCACAAATCTAGCCTTACAGAAAGTTCTGGAAGGAAAACTTCAACCCAAGGAAGTTAACTACACTCACAAAGACGTAGGCAATAGATAATCCCACTTCACCAGAACCCAAGGTTAAAGCAGGGCAAATATATTTACAGTACCACCACCAACAACAAATCCTTTCTTTACCGAAGATTTGGGGTCTTCAGGAAGGGAGAACAGAGGACTGTTGTGTCCTGTAGACTTTTCCCAACTTCCATGTAAGTCATAAGACAAGACGTTAATGAAATCCAGACGTCTGTAAGGAACAGAGGAGGAAATATGAATGTCAGGCTAAGTAAAAACTCAACTCAGATCATCACAGCACTATTCAGCTAAATAGCTGCAAGTTGGCCTTCCAAGTTTCTTGCTGCTGTGGACTTGCCCAGATTAAATGAGCTACTCTGAGATGGAATGAATTGCTGTCATCAAGCTCTATGCATCCTGAGAGTATATGTGGAGGTAGAAAGAGCTCAGACAAGACAATGAATACATGCAGAGTGTGGCAGAGTTGTGAATCAAACCACAGTGACGCCCCATAAAGGAAGTGCATAACAGAGAACCACTGACATCCACTCTTCCAGACACTTCCATAATCATAATGACCAAATAGAACCTGAGCATGTACCATGCCAGAATGTGAGGGTTTATACTGGTTATCTAATCTGGTGAAAGCCATAAATAAACTCTCCCTCTGTCTGTCTGTCTATCATGACAGTATCTCATTATACAACCCATGCTGACCTAGAACTGACTATGTAACCACCACTAATCTCAAACTCATGATCCTCCTTCCTCTACCTCCCTGACACTGTGATTGCAGAAAAGTATACAATACCATATCCAACCAATGTTTTATATTTTAAGGCTAAATAATTAGAAACACATATTAACAAATTTTCTGAAAGTCACCCAGTTAGGTAAAGGCAGCACTCTCTCGGTGTTACCTGGCAACAAAATGAACACTAATAAGATTTCCTCCCTGTTGGGGCTCTCTTTTCCTCCTATGTTAAAACACCTCTCCCTGCTGCAATTACACAGGGGACACCATGTTCTCTGTTTCTCTGCATGAACCTTGGTTTCTTCATCTTTGATACTTGATTGTGAGTCAAGAAAATTAGGTGAGAGCCAGCATATCTAGAAAGAGTTATGATCCATTTTTGTCTGCTTTTTAACTTTTGCAAAAAGATCTACTCTGAAATGTGAGTAAATACAACTGGGCATTCCTTTCCATGGCTTTGCTTGCTACTCACCTGCCCTCTGACACTATTACTTATTGTCTATTATATGTCTACTCCTGTGCTCAGAAGAGGAAGAGGCCAGGCCCATGACATTCTCTATCTATGAGTTCCAGCAATGGGCCTGAAGAAGACTCTACCTGCGCTAATGGTGTTATAAGCCAGCTGTACAAAACCCAATTCTGATTTTTAAAATAAAACCCAGGGATGGGTAAAATACCACTCCATTCCTCAGTTCACCCCAGGACGTCATTAACATGGGACAGCAAACAGAGGCCCAGACAGTGCTTTAGCCACTCAGAAGCAACATCCACTCACCTTCCTAAAAGGTGCACATCATAAGATGTTTGAATGATGTACGGGATGCCAGAGACAGCAGCTGACAGCAGCAGTCTTGGGCGCTGGGTGAGCAGTGCCTCCTTCTCAAAGGCAAACTGGAGCTCCTAGGGAGAAAGACACAGACAGACAGACAGACAGACAGACACACACACACACACACACACACACACACACACACCCCGAGAGGTGGGAGGAGGAGGGGGAGAGGGAGAAAGGGAAGAACAGAGAGAGAGAGAGAGAGAGAGAGAGAGAGAGAGAGAGAGAGAGAGAGAGAGAGAGAGCGTCACTTAGAAAGTATTTAAGCTCTTTAAACTAGGCCTCACAGGTTCTGCACACAGGTTATGAGAAAGATGGACAGCATACCAACACGGTACTTGAGTTACCAGAGGGAAGGAAAGCAGGCTGGGAACAAGACCAGGAAGCTTCAGAGACAAATTGTTCCTTAGGCTACAGAGCTGCAGCAAGATCCAGATAGAGACATAAACAGCCCCAGGTTAGCTACTTCATAGCAGTGTGACTCATCACCTCTACGAATGTCAGTAAAAGAATATTCTGTCCCTTTCCCCTGCCCCAAACTTGTGTTATCTCTCTGACATTCACTCACTCCAAGAGAAAATAGAACCATTTGGTATTGGCCTTACTTCAATTAGGAAGAGAAAATTCCACCTGTCATTCATGGGGCTGCCTCGTAGTCCAGGGTACAAGAAGAAGAGATCAAGCCCATCAAAGCCATGTGTTCTCAGGAAGAATACAACTGAATCAATAAATTCTTCACGGCTGGCAAGAGTGGACAGCATAGTGGAGAACCTGCAGAGAGACCAGGGTTAGGCAAAGAACAATGTCTTCAAAATCAGTGTCCTCCCAAGCCCTAACAAGGGCCCCCAGCAGGTGGCTTAAGTTGGCACAAGAGGCAGAGTGCTCTCAATGAACATTCCCACCCTGGGCTCTTTTATTCTTTGGTTTGTTTGATGTTTGTTTTCTTTCCCATAGCAAAACATTTAGGAGTAATTCTCACTTATCGGAGCTCAATTTTAAGCAAATCCAGGTTAATCTTGTGACAAGTGATTATAAAATAATTAGACCTGGAGATACATGGGCCTGGTTTCTACTGGCCACCACTCAGATGGGCTCTCGAGGGGTGAGGGCACCTGGAAGAAAACTGGAAAGTTTCCTAATACTTGTGACTCTTGCTTTCTTTTCCTAATAATTTAGAATACAGCCATTTCACAAGAAATCATTCATATATATCATATATATGTGTACATACATACATGTGGCATCTCACGTTGGCTTTAGGCTCACAGAAAGTCAAAGGAACAAAGATGAAGCCTGGGGCTTAACAGAGCTAGTTGCTAGACACCTCACATCTGGAATCCTCCATCCCACCTGGAGGTCCCGTTCAAGGGGCACCCTACACACACCACACTATCAGGTCTCCCATCAAGACTGAAAGGCAGACTCTGCCCCAAGACCTTAGCTAGGAAGCAAGGAAACTGTCCTTTTGAGAATATGAAGGTGGTTCATCATTTCCCTATTGTGGCACTAACAAGAGCAGCCATTGCATGAAGGATGTATGTTGTGAGTCCCTGCCATAGCACCAAAATATCACATTTTTCGTCTTTATCTCTAACACAACCAGCCCCATGCACAAAGTGGCAAAACACAGGGCCTGTGAGGTTTTGGGGTTACTCTTCTTGTCCTGTATAAAACTCCTCTCCTGAGTATCAGCCCAGCCTTTGTCCCCCATCACAGGGCCTTAGTGCCTTAGTTAGAGGTGAGTCTGGGTCTAATTTTGCTGGGTGGATTCTCCCCTACATCCTTCCCCAGGAAATCCCTGGGTGGGTCCTGGATCTCACTGCCCCTGTATCCTGTCCCCACCGAGAGTGCTCTTGGAGCTCTGATACACCCCACCCACCCCCCACCGAGAGCTTGCCCTCCCCCTACCCTCTGCCTTACCCTGCCCACTGTCCCACCTCTCTGGCTGAGCACTGAGCCAGAGGTTGGAGCCCACAATCCAGCCACCTTCGGGAAATTCCCCGGAGCTGATCTGAGCACAATAGACCTGCATATCCATGTGGGACCACCCGTAATTTCCACCTGCCTGGTCTCTGACCCCCACCACCTGTCTTCTACTGGAGTTCTGGGCCCCTCCCAGAGATCCACGTATCTCTGCCAGACCACTCTGAGTTCCTGCAGGCTGGATCCTTGACTCCCATCGCAGGGCCTCTGCTAAAGAGGCCTCACTCAGCTGGAGAGTGCCATCTCAGCCAGACCCACCTATTGGTGCAGAAACATCCTGAGTATCAGCCCAGCCTTTGTCCCCCATTCCCAGGCCTTGGCTAAGGCTTGACCTGACTATCCCTGAGGAAACATCCTGTGGGCTTGCCTCTGCCAAAGAAGCCTCAGCTGTCCTCTGCTGGAGCCTGATCTTTGACCCCCATCGCCTGGCCCCTGCCTATGGAGAGACCTCCTAGAGAGCTTGGACCACCCAGAGCTACAGACATGGAACCTCTGACCCACCTAAGCCCATAAAGAGAGGGAGAGACCTCACCAACACCTACTGGAAGAAGCTATGGGAAGACAGCAATACAAGAAAACACCTAACATCAGAAAGATAAGACAACACCACCAGAATCTAGGGAATCTACACTAACTAGACCGGAACACAACAAAGCAAATGAATCAGAAGAGAACAACTTAAAAATTATCATCACAAAAATGATAGAAGCCCTCAAAGAAGATATGAGAAAAGCCCTCAAAGAAATGGAAGATAAAACAAACAAAAAATTGGAAGAAATGAATAAATTTCTTAAAGAAAGTACAGAAATCCAAGAAAAAACAATTTAACAGGTGAAGGAAATGGTTCTAGACTTAAAAACAGAAATGGAGACAATAAAGAAAACACAAACCAAAGGAATGCTGGAAATAGAAAAATTGGGCAAGCAATCAGGAACTGCAGACCCAAGCATAACCAAAAGAATTCAAGAGATGGAAGAGAGAATCTCAGGTGCTGAAGTTAAACTAGAGGAAATAGATTCATCAACCAAAGAAAATTGTAAATCCAAAAAATCCTTAACACAAAAAAAAATCCAGGAAATGTGGGACACTGTGAAAAGGCCAAACCTAAGATAATAGGCATAGAGGAAGGTGAGGAAGCCCAGCTCAAAGGGACCAAAAACATATTCAACAAAATCATTGAGAAAAAATTTCCCAATCTGAAGAAGGACATGCCCATGAACGCACAAGAAGCATACCAAACACCAAATAGACTGGACCAAAGAAAAAAGACCCCTCGACATATAATAATCAAAACACCTAACATACAGAATAAATAAAGAATATTAAGAGCAGTGAAGGAAGCCTGACTTCTCCATGGAAACTTTCAAGGCCAGAAGGTCCTGGATAGATGTTCTACAAGTACTAAGAGTCCACAGATGCCAGCCCAGGCTACTATATCCAGCAAAACTCTCAATCACTATAGATGGAGAAAACAAGATTTTAATGACAAAGCCAGATTTTCACAATACGTATCTACAAATCCAGCCCTACAGAAAGTTCTGGAAGGAAAACTCCAACCCAACACTCACAAAGACATAGGCAACAGATAATCCCACTTCGCCAGAAACTAAGAGTAAAGCAGAACAAATATATTCACAACACCACTGCCAACAACAAATCTAAAACAAACAAGCATTAACAATCTATGGTCCCTACTCTCCCTTAACATTAATGGTCCTAACTCGCCTATAAAAAGACACAGGCTAACAGAATGGATACAAAGACAGAATCCATCCTTCTGCTGCATACAAGAAACACATTTAAGCTTCAAAGATAGACATTACCTCAGGGTAAAGGGCTTGGAAAAGATCTTCCAAACAAATGGACCCAAGAAGCAAGCAGGTGTGGCTATCCTAATATCTAAGTTAGATTTCAAACCAAAATAAATCAAAAGGGATGAAGATGGTCATTTCATATTCATTGCAGGAGAAATCCATCAACACAAAGTCTCAATTCTGAACATCTATGCTCCAAATATGAAGGCATCTACATTCGTAAAAGAAGCGCTACAAAACTCAAAGCTCACATAAAACCTCACACACTTATAGTGGGAGACTTCAACACACCACTCTCACCAATAGACAGGACCACCAATCAGAAACTCAACAAAGAAACAAAAGAACTAACAGAAGTTATGTCTCAACTGGGTTTAACAGACATCTATAGACCATTCCATCCAAACACAAAAGAATATACCTTCTTCTCTGCTCCACATTGAACCTTCTCTAAAATCGACCCCATACTAGGTAGCATAACAAACCTCAACAAATACAAAAGAATTGGAATAGTCCCCTGTTTCTTATCAGACCACCATGCTTTAAAATTGGAATTCAACTACAACACAAACCGCAGAAAACCTACAAACTCCTGCAAACTGAACAATGTGCCCACCACACCTGGGTCAAAGAAGAAATAAAGAAAGAAATTAAGGACTTCTGAAAATTCAAGGAGAATGAGGACACGACATATCCAAACTTATGGGACACCTTGAAAGCAGTGTTACGAGGGAAGTTCATTGCACTGAGTTGCACTGAGTGTCCATATGAAGAAAACAGAGGATAGTCACAATAGAGAATTAACAGCGCAACTGAAAGCCTTAGAACAAAAAAAAAAAGAAGCAAACTCACCCCGGAGGAGTAAATGCCAGGAAATAATCAATTGGAGGGCTGAAATCAATAAAATAGAAACCAGGAAAACAATACAAAAAATCAATGAAACAAAGAGTTGGTTTTTCGAGAAAAATCAACAAGATAGAAAAACCCTTATCCAAACTAACAAAAAAAGCAGAGAGAGAACATGCAAATTAACAAAATCAGAAATGAAAAGGGGGACATAACAATGGACACAGAGGAAATCCAGACAACTTTCAAGTCATACTTTGAAAACCTGTACTCCACAAAATTTGAAAATTCAAAGGAAATGGACAAATTTCTGGATAACTATCACTTACCAAAATTAAATCAAGAACAGACAAACAACTTAAATAGACCTATAACCCCCAATGAAATAGAAGCAGTCATCGAAAGCCTTCCAACCAAAAAAAACGCCCAGGGCCAGATGGCTTCAGTGCAGAATTCTGCCAGAAATTCAAGGAAGAGCTAATACCAATACTCCTCAAATTGTTCCACACAATAGAAACAGAAGGCACATTACCAAACTCTTTCTACGGAGCCACAATCACCTTGGTACCCAAGCCTCACAAAGATACAATTAAGAAACAAAACTACAGACCAATATCCCTGATGAAATACTCAATAAAATACTGGCAAACCGAATCCAGGAATGCATCAGAGAAATCATCCACCATGACCAAGTAGGTTTCATCCCTGGGTTGCAGGGATGGTTTAACATCTGAAAATCTATCAACGTGATCCACCATATAAACAAACTGACAAAGAAAAACCATATGATCATCTCCCTAGATGCTGAAAAAGCCTTCAACAAAATTCAACACCCTTTCATGATAAAGGTCTTGGAGAGATTAGGGATAACAGGAACATACCTAAACATAATAAGAGCAATATACAGTAAACCAACAGCCAACATCAAACTGAATGGAGAGAAGCTTAAGGCGATTACTCTAAAATCAGGAACAAGACAAGGCTCTCCTCTCTTTCCATATCTCTTCAATATTGTACTTGAAGCAATAAGGCAACAAAAGGAGATCAAGGAGATCCAAATTGGAAAGGAAGAATTCAAACTTTCTCTATTTGCAGATGATATGATAGTTTACATAAGCGACCCAAAAAACTCTACGAGGGAACTCCTACGGCTGATAAACACCTTCAGCAAACTATCAGGATACAAGATAAATCAGTAGCCCTACTTTATTCAGATGACAAAGGGGCTGAGAAAGAAATCAGAGAAACATCACCCTTTACAATAGCCACAAACAACCTAAAGTATCTTGGGATAATGCTTACCAAACATGTGAAAGACCTATATAATAAGAACTTTGTGACTTTAAAAAAATAAATTAAAGAAGATACCATTAAATGGAAAGATCTCCCATACTCTTTGATAGGTAGGATAAACATAGTAAAAATGGCAATCTTGCCAAAAGCAATCTACATATTCAATTCAATCCCCATTAAAATCCCAGCACAATTCTTCACTGACCTTGAAAGGATAATAATCAACTTTGTATGGAAAAACGAAAGACCCAAGATAGCCAAAACAACCCTGTACAATAAAAGAACTTCCAGGGGCATCACCATCCCTGACTTTAAGCTCTACTACAGAGTTATAGTGCTGAAAACAGCCTGGTATTGACACAAAATAGACAGGTAGACCAATGGAATCAAATAGAAAATCCTGATATTAATCCACACACCTATGAACACCTGATTTTTGACAAAAGAGCTAAAAGAATACAATGGGGGTAGGAAAGCTTCTTAAACAAATGGTGCTGGCACAATTGGATGTTGGTGTGTAGAAGACTGCAGATAGACCCATGTCTATCGCCATGCACAAAACTCAAGTCCAAAAGAATCAAAGACCTCAATATAAATCCAACCACACTTAACCTCTTAGAAGAAAAAGTAGGAGGTACCCTTAAACAAATTGGTATAGGAGACTGCTTCCTGAACATAACTCTAGTAGCACAGACAATGAGATCAACAATTAATAAGTGTGATCTCCTCAAACTTAGAAGCTTCTGTAAGGCAAAGGAAACAGTGGACAAGACCAAACAGCAGCCCACATATTGGGAAAAAATTTTTACCAATCCTACCTCTGACAAAGGGCTAATCTCCAAAATATACAAACAACTCAAGAAACTAGTCAACAAAACACCAAATAACCCTATTAAAAATGGGTTACAGACCCAGTCACAAAAAGAGGAGCAGGGTATGTACTCGCTCATATATGGATTTTAGACCTAGAACAAAGGATCACCAGCATATAATTCACACTACCAGACGAACTGGGATACAAGGTGTATTCTAAGAGATTCATACATGGTTCCTCACAAAAGGGGGAAGGGACAAGTCTCCCAGAGCACATGGGAAGGGGGGCAGTGAATGGAGAGAGAACTAGGAGAAAGAGAAGGGGAGGAAAGGAAAGCACGTGTGACTAGGTAGATTGAGTCAAGTTAGGAATAGAAGACAGGAGAGAGAGAGAGAGAGAGAGCGAGAGAGAGAGGGAGGGAGGGAGGGAGGGAGGGAGGGAGGGAGGGAGGGAGGGAGGGAGGGAGGGAGGGAGACAGAGAGGGGGAGGGAGAACGTAAAAGAGGGAGCCATTATTGGTTTGAAGAGAAAACTAAACCTGAAAAGAGAACCTAAAGAAAGGTCTAGAGACCCACAAGACTGACTCCAACTAACAATTCAAGCAACCGTGGAAAAGCTACCATAAATGCCCTTCCCTGATAGTGAGATCATCAACTAAATTATCCACCACCCTGGAGTCCTCATCTAGTACCTGTTGGAAACAGAAGCAAACACCCATAACTAAACACTGAGTCAAACTAGAATCCAGATGCAGAGAGAGAGGACAAGACCAGGTTGCAGAAACACACAGACAGCTGACCTGAACAAGGAGGAGAGAATCCCCCCTCCAGACTGATAGCTGGGAATCCAGCATGGGACTGACTCAGACCCCCTGAATATGGGTCTCAGCTAGAAGGACTGAGCAGTCTGGGGGGGACCTCAGACAGTAAAAACAGGATCTATTCCTGGTGCACAAAAGGACCTTGCAGACACCGCCCCCCCATGGAGGGATACCCCCTTAACCTAGACACAAGAGAGAAGTCCTAGTCCCTACTAAAATGACTTGACAGATTTACATGACCCAACCTGGATAGCATAGCCTACAAGTGGAATGGGGGTGGGGGGATGGGAGGGGAGGGTGGAAAAGAAATAATAATAATAAAAAAAGAAACAAACAAACAAAATTCCCACCTCCAACAAAAAGAGTTAAAGACTCATTTGTGTTCCATTTCACCTGTTACTCATTTCTTGCCCTGAGTTTCACATCTGATGCCTGTTTTCCTTGGTATTTTTTTCCCTATGGATATGTATCCCCAAGTGGTCTTGTATTTTAATTTGTTCCGTTCTGCTTTGTTTCTTATTGAATGGTTGTTTTTTTTTTTTTTTTTTTTTTTTTTGGATGATGCTAAGGTGAACACATGTTCACCAAGTGTGCTGCCCCTGTACCACACTCCCAGTCCTAAGTGTACCAGATTGTTTCATGTGTTCCCCTGTCCCTTTTCTCATCACCTTTAGGATCCTCTTTTCCTCCCGTGATCCTCTGTGGGAAAGGTTCCCTTGAATCCAAGACTTGAGAAGGCACCAACATGGGCTTTGCTGTCCTTGTATCCAAGCTGGCTCTCTCTCTCTCTCTCTCTCTCTCTCTCTCTCTCTCTCTCTCTCTCTCTCTCTCTCTCTCTCTCTCTCTCTCCACACACACACACACACACACACACACACACACACACACACACACACACACACTTCTAGCCCATCTTGCTCTACCTCTCAGAGAGATGACAGTGACTGAGCAGCTCACCGAGAAGTGCCGAAGTTCCACCCTCCGATGGACAGCAGTGTTTTCAGGGCCCTGTTCCTAGAATGAGGGGGAGAAAGTGAGAAAGCAGGTCCTTACTCTATGAGCAGCTTTGGTCACTGCTTTTCTTTCTTCTGTGTATTAGAAAAAGAATGGGAAATGGGGAAGGGGACATGAGAAGAACGGGAAAAGGCATGAGGAGGGAGGAGACCACATAAGTAAAGAAAATAGAGGGTAATCAATCTGAAGACACTGTAGTTCTGCACACCAAGACTATACAACATGCCCCAAGATCCCTCACTTCCCCACAATATTTCCAGAAAAAAGTCTAAAATATTTCTAGTCACTCATTTTCCAACTCAACAAATATTCAATGTGCAGTGATTATGTATGTGCCTTTGACTGTTTGAGATGCAACAGCAAATACATAGACAAGCATCCCACTCACCCCTTTGAAGCACTTTAGTAGCATTAATCAATCACAACTGGGTTCAAAGGGTGAGCCGGAGGTTACCAGGACAAAAGGGTGTGAAGACACCCAGGAACAGGCAACATTAACTCCCAAGTCATGGAGACAAGAAGCAGCTCAGGAGACTGGTCAATAGAAAGCTTTCAAGTAAGACGTGCTCCGATCTCCATTTGTGAGAAAGATAGGATTAGAAAAATCAGGGAAATTTAAGAGTAACAAGGAAAATAGGCTTAACTTTCCTCTAGCTATAAAATCTGAGACCCCAACTGTACATCTAACATACCTCTCCTTGAGTTTGTTGAACTCTGGATAGAAAATTTTCTCATCCTGTGGATTATTGGCAACAATCTGATTGTTGTTCATTGAGGCAAAGGCAAATATCAGGTGTGTACAAAGAAAGGGATCCAGGTCACGGGGCAAGATAGAAGCAGGGCCTGGTCGACTGGGAGCCCAATTGGTGAAATAACACACCAGCTTGTATGCAGTACCTGGCAAAGACAGCAAGGATTAGTCAGCAGAGATCATGGGGCAAGAAGGGAACTCTGCTTCTGGAAGGTAGAGAAAGCACAGCCAAAGAGAGCAGGTCACACCACATACCCCTAGATCCTGTGTCCTTGCTGCGGAGATGCAAGAGAAGAAAGAATGACTTATCCATCTAGATCCTGGCAATACTGAGCCATACAAACAGCAAGTGGACAGTGTCCTGTGCTAAATTGTGAGGGATCAATAACCTCTGACCAAGGAGCCAAGACAGGTAGGGGTCCAGGAGACACTGAATGGATATTTCCTAGCCAGAGAATCTCCCTGGCTTTGGAGGGGAGAAAGTGGTTTCCTTACCATCGTTGTGTTTCATCAGAAGAACCAGACCTGCAGGAAATGAAAGACCCACCCCAGTTAGCAAGTGCCCCCTCCAGCTCAGCACCATACACATGTGCAGATGCACACAAAGTGACACACATCAGCCACTGCTTTCCTCTCCTTTAAAGTTAACAATGGAGCTAGTCTAAGCCCCCTTCCTATAATTATCCAATGTACCTGCTCGTGCTTTGCATAGGGACAATGATAGATGTCCAAGCTAAAGCTCTCAGCCAGTGGTTCTCAATTGTGGCTATAAATTCAAAAGGACTCACATCAAAGCCCTCTCCTCAGAAATTCTGAATAAATTGGCCCAAGATGAAGATCAAGCATGAAAACAACTAGGTTGGAGACCTGCTGCCCAGCCCCTTCCGCTGAGTACCTCTCATTCTTTACCATGTCTATCTCATGTTTGCTTCATCTAGACTCCAAGTCCTAGGCTGCTTAACTGGGCACCAGAGAAATGTCAAACTAGTACCTTCTGAAATGTATGCCATTGCTAGGATCCACCATACTCACCAACCCAGAGCAGCAGCCTCCCCATCTCAGCGGTTTGGCAGCTATAGGGCTGGAGCTCAAGACCCTTTAATAGGAGCTGGTCCCTGTGCAGCATGGGGAGAGCCCAGCTACACACACATGCCATGCCAGAAACGATGATTCAAGAGTCACAATGACCTCAGAAATACTTCTACTCCCTCTCAAGAACAGCTGTAGTTCTCAGGGCCTGCAAAGCCACATCCCTGGCCTGACATTAGCAGGGAGTCAGTGTTCACCACAGGCTATAACAAAGACGAGGACAGTGTTCCTGAGCCTTGCCTGGCAATTGGCCCCACTTCCTGGTATCCAACTCCCCATAGCTGAGGTGGAGGAGAAACACTGTATGATGGAATATCTATAAATATTATATAAAAAAAAGCAGTTATTTTGAAGCTGCAAAGCTTCAGCTTGGGATTCAGGCTTTAGGGCCAAAGTAGCAATACCTGTTATACCACTTATGTTTTATAATTTTGGAATAGTTATTAAGCCCCTGCAGTTTCCACACATAAAGGAAAATCTGTTATTTTTGAACTAATAGCTCATTCTTTCCTCCCAGGAATATATAGGGACTGAAGAGGTAGTGTGAAAATTGCAGTAAGCATAAAAGAGCTTAATTAAAGATGTTATTAGGAAGATTAGGAAGTTGGCCAGAGGAGCAGGATGCTCAAACTCAAATACTGACACTCACCAGGCAGCTCATGTCAATAGATGGAGTAAACACACTAAACACAGTTCTCTGCATGATACAAAGAAAGTTCAGACTCGGTGTCTAATGTGCAGCCTGACTGGAGAACTACTGTACTAATCCTTCTTCCCTGCTTTCTCTGACCTTTCACTGTCAACTGACATGAAGCCCCATGGTCAGGAGAGATTGGTACAGTAGGGGACAGCACTCTCGAGCAGCAGCTACTGGTTGCTCTGCATGGCAAATGGGCCTGGAGCTGATAGAGCCATTATTTTCCCAGGCAAAAAGCAAACAAACAAAACCCTGAAACTTGGTAAGAGTAAGAAAACATTTGAGCAAGTTTATGAGCCAACCATGAGAATGCGACCTGAGCCTTAGGAATATGAATATGATTATGGACACCCAAGAGCCAATTTTAAAGAAATGTAATAACAATGCAATGGTTAAGAAAAAAGTCTATACAACAGCTGTTGCTTTAACCCATGGATTTTCTCTTTCCCTGTTCTAGATGGTCTCAGATTGTGTGCCCTCTCTTAAGACAGATGCTGCTGCACATGTATAGGAAGGACTACACAGATCCCAATGCTAGGGAGGATTCAGAAAAATCACAGTGCCCAGTGGTCAAATCTACTGAACATCTGTCCTTCACTTACGGGAGGAAATAAGCAAGAAACTCATAATTTTTATATCAAAAGTTTATTTAGATATCAAAGAAGAACAAAGACAAATGAAGTAGAGTGTGGAGTAGAGTGTGTTTGTGTGGGTTGTGTGTCTCTTGGAAAGCAACAATGGTTGCAGTGAGAAAACATTGGCTGTATTATCAAACTGACCCCAAGACCCCTTCCTGCTCTGTATCATCCCTGGGGGCCTTTGAGTCCTATCTACAAGTTTCATGTATCTTCCATTCCTTGGGCTGCTGTTAACCTAAATCAGATCAGCAAGCCTCCCAAGGCAATAATTTATAACAACTCCTGATGGTTTTTTTCACTGATGACCATGCTTTTCTCAGTCACTATTCATGTGCACTAATTCTTGTTATTGGATATATGACTTTGCAAACTCATCTATAAGTTATAGGTACTACGGTTGGTTTCTGGGGCCTCAGTCTTGTCAGGCTCTATCATGGCCGGATGTTCTACTGGTTCCCTTCTATTATCTTATGAAATGTTGATCTCTACTTCTGAGCCTTCCCCCACTGTGACTCCTGCCTTTTAAGACTTTATTCATGGCTGAGATTTGTGCCCTTCATATCACACCGCTGCCAGGAGCACTGTCAGTATAATTTGCCTGCCAGCACCTCATCTCTCCACATCCACAGGCGTTGCTAGGATCTGAGAAAGCTAAGACAGAACAATGGTTACCACCAATGACATTTGCCTAATTCAGGGGTGACCATACCAAAAAGCTGGCAACTCTAATTCTGTATACAGTGGTTGATGATCACATTAAATAAGGATTAAATAGAAGACCAATGTGCTGTGCCCATTTGTTCACAATTTTATTCCTTCAGTTCTCGCTTTAAAACAAAAAAATAGCCAATGCTTCTGTGACACATCCACTGACATCTAGAATCTATTCTTTAGTGCTTAGCCTATTTTTACAGGGAAAGATATTTACTAGTGTATGTTACTTGGGTAACTGAAGAATTCTGCAAAGCAGCATGACTGCTCTCGTATTTCATTAGTAATGGAGATGAAGGCAGGAACACGAGTGAAGTTCTTTGTTTGAACAAAGCATTTGACTAAAAACTAACGTTGTGGAGGAATTGCAGAAGCATGTTTAAATTAAATCAGTTGTGTGAATGATACAAAATTCCAGAGTGAGCATTTTCTAACCAATTACCACATCTTTAAAGTGAAGGCTGTTTCCCAGTATTGATTATAAAGGCTAATCGTTGGTTAAGCATGAAAACTTTTATCTTCATGTTGAACGCTTATTTATTAGAAAATGTGCATTATCACACACAGCAATGTTTTCACAGATCATGTTCCTTGTCTTTTATTCTGACATGTTTGAGAGCATGCACCAGTACTTAAGACTGTATAACACTGGATTTACAAGTTAAGCATATTGTCCCAGATTTATTATTTTGGGTTTTTTGTATTTGAGATAGGCCCTCATAGCCCAAGCCTGATAATCTGAGCTCTTTACTGAAGAAGTCATGACTATCTCTATAGCTACAGATCCAAGAGTTAAGCAGTCTGCCTTTGGAATAAGGAAATATATATTCAGAGAAACCAGGCACACCCAGCTTGATGTTTCTAAGCCTGGCCAATGTCATGATTTCTGATGAATTGTAAACTGCAGAACCCGAAGCTAATTTAGCTTGTGGACATAACATGTATTCTCAGGTATAATCCTCATGGCATTGCTGAGAATCCGAGAGAACTACCATCAAAGTGGCAAATTTCCATTTGAAACTAATAGTTAATTCTTAAGTACAATGACTCTAAAATAAAATGCTTGCCTAGAATCTGACACTCAACATCATAGGGTCAAATGAAATCTGTTATTGTTAGTGACTTTTCAACCAATGACATTGGCTGGTTTCCACCAGAACAGTGTTAGGGACTAAACACTATTTACTGAGCTTTTGAATTTTGACAGTCTATTCCTTACAAAAAGAACTACAGAGTACCATTTATAACAAGTATTCTGTAGTAAGTGGAAGGCCACATAAGCTAAGACCGCAGGACCATGCATTGTGTTCTGTGTAACTTAGCAGCTATTCCTCCCTTCCAGCAGCTCATTCCTACTTTTGGGTCCCTTTTGGGTACACCTGTTCTTTTACCACACACTAAAGATGGAAACGTCCATGCTTCCATAGGAAGCCTAAATCCCAGCACTTATGGGAAACCTCTCAAAGAAATGTGTTCAACAGTGGTCTGCCTGCTTTGCTTACTTTCCAAGAGTGCTGTATAGACTAGAGATGAAGCTGTTGAGAGATTTTGAGACTGGAGCTTGCTTTCCCAAACAAAAACAATTTACTGGTTGTGAACGCTTCCCCCAGTATTACCCATGTTGGCAATAAGCAGCTCACTAGCTTCTCCCACACATGGACTTTGCTTACATGCACTAAGCCTTCACAGTACACACACACAATAAATACCTTGCCTTTTTGTATTCATATTTACTGGACTCAAAGCTAAGCCAAACAGTATTAAAACACAAAGGAAATACAAGACACTCATTCTGTCCAAATACAACACTTTAAAAACCAGAGCACTTCATTCTTCCTTCTAAAAAGCAGCAATGCCATGATGCTCTGTGAAGCCGATAAGTTTTAGAATACAAAGCCTCTTCCCCAATATCCTGTCCTTCCTTATATACTAAAAATATAGAAACCCAAAGCAGTTTGAGTTTGGGTACTTTTATTTATGTGCATAAAGGTGGGCAGAGGACAATTTGCGGAGTCAGTACCATCCTTACCCACGTGGGTTGGAGACTAAATTCAGGTCATCGGGCTTGATGGCAAGCTTACCCACTGAGCCATCATCTCCTGACCTTGGCTTTGGGTATTTCTGAAGCTGTGACAGTAGTAAGCCACAAGAAATGTCCACATGGGGATCAGCTGTCACCTGAGACTATAGAGACCTTCAGTGTTTCATGCCCCAAGCACTCGCAACTGTAGGAACAACTCTCAGGCCTCAGTGGGCCAGGGGTTAGCAGCTGAGTTGAGTGGTGGTCAGGCTAATAGGTTTCTAATAAAAATAACAAGGCTAAGGAAATGCATTCACTCAAGGTCAGACATTTGAACAATAACTCTAACCTGAGGAAAACTTAATGGTTTTCAACAAGCAAAATGCCCCCATTGTTCTCTGTCACTGGGCCTTGCAGGACTGCAACTGTTCTCAAGACAATGAATGACCGACCTGCTGCAACTCCAGCCCTATGTTCCTAATTGTTTCCAGGTCTTTTATTTTGTACTATGTTCTCTGCTCATAAAATACAATCATCCAGAAATTATGCTTGTTGTTAATTGTGGCTTTGACTAGGTTTGCACATCTGTGGCAAGCATTAATCAATGTGAACTACTTTTTATCAATACAGACCTAAAAAGGAAACTTAAATCTCAGGTTCTCTGGAGAGCAAGTAGTCTTATCTCCCCCACTCTTCATTTTTAAACAATAAAACGTAGTAACAGTTCTTCCAAATCTTGTTTCCAATCCTTAGTGTCATTTCAGTCCTTCGAACAGTTTTTTTTTTAAGTCTTTTTTTCAACTCCCATCAGTGTTAAGCCTGAGAAACAAGCCATGCAAATGCACTATCTGCCCTTCTTGCCTAAAGTGACCACAAAACACAAGCTTCCTCTATGAGCAGCAGAAAGAGATTCCACCTACGCATCCTATTCTTTCCCCAGAACTTAGAACAATGGAAATCTGTACTCCCACCCAGTCCCAAGCCCTGGATGACCAGGCCTGCAAATTCAAGTGTTTTACTCAAGGATAATCACAAGAGTCTCATGACTAGCAAGTATAGAAGGGAGGCCCACTTTTGTGCTTTTTCCTAAACTAAAGTTGAAACACTCCAAAGTTGAAACACTCCAAAGTAGACCATCAGTCACTCTCAGCACCAATATAATCAGTTATGTATCAGGAACTCTAAATGGAGTGACGAGACCACCAACACCAAGCATAAATAAATTTTTAAGTTCTAACTTAACTAGCTACTTCAGGAATGGTAGAATACAGACATCAGAAGTAAAAGAGACACCCTGGTGACTCACCTAAGTGAAACAGGTAAAAAAAACAAAACAAAACAAAAACCAGCAGATTTGGTGGAGGAAAACTCTATGACCAAAATCTTTATTTCACCTTTCAGCATTTGAGTTTCCGTAATGATGGATCTTACATCTTAAGAGTCCACAAATGCAGCACTCAGACTTCTTATCTCCAGAGGAGGTACCCAAAGACAACCAGGCCCCAGGGTATCTTTAGGTGGGAAAAATAACAAAGATTTCTCTGTAACAAACTCTGTCAGTTTTCTGACTTCACTGAAACACCTTTAAGTGTCCTGTCACCCCTAAAACTTTCTATGAAATCTAGGACAGGAAAACGCATCTCTCATACAACACTGAGGAGGGAAAGGGTGACCAAGAGCAAGAACTACATTGCAACAGTCAAATTTATTCACCCAGAAAATGGATCTGAAAATTCAGTTTAACAGAGATTTGTACAAAACTGTGGTATTTCTGTCTTCTCAAGGTATACTGTGCTGGACTTTGGCAGATTAAAGTATTTCCCGTAATAATGAATTAAATGCTATATAAAAATAAGTTACCCCATCTCTGAGTAGAACTACTCCCACAAATCTAGTGATACCCACATTCCATATCCCAAATAACATATCCAATTCTTTGCCTTGGGAAGCATAAAGCCCTCTGATCACTTTGTGGGGGAATAAAGAGCTTGCTTTGGGAAAGCTGAAGAATAATTTCCCCCACCCCAAACTACTTAATACATTCATACACACGTGCTCTCACACATACACCCATTTATAAAGGAAGTTTTTCCTCCTAGTCACTATGGGCTGCAGCCTCCCTCAGGCTGAGAATCTGCCTGTTTACTGCATAGGACTAGAGAATAACATACTCTACAAGGCTCCTGTGCTCTCACAACAGGGAGGCAGGGGCAAACAAGTAGAGTCTTGCAGGTGGAGGGCTTATTTCTTTTCTGAAATCCATTCTACTCCGCAGCATTCTCCGATCCAGGGGCTGGGAGAGGCTCTATGGGCACAACATGGTGGATGACTTGATGGTCCCAGCCAACTGTGGTAAGGAGGGAGTGGTTAAGTGGAGACCACGTAGCATCTCTCACAAAGTCTCTGTGGGCTCGACTTCTAAACCTGGAACAAAGCAGAGGGTGGTAGTAAGAAACAAGAAAAAAACCCAGGTGGAAAGAAGACAGAAAGAAAACCTAACATACTCAAGACACAGTTTTTAAACACTTTACCATCTGTACAGTCTCATCACCAGGACAGTGAATGTTCAATCATCAAATCCAGTCTATTTTCGTAGGTGAAGAAATGGTAGGCAGAGCAAGGAAGGGATAATCCACAACCAAGCAGGAAATAACAGCAAAGAAGGATGTACACCTAGGTCTTCCATCCCATGCCCTTTTCTCTATAGTAGGTTCCACTTCACAGAAGGGGTTCCCTTCGAGAAGCTGGAATGCTAGACTTAGCCTACAATTAGACTGCTTTCAGAGCTCATTCTCTGCAGACACACCGTGGGTGTCCATAAAGATGGCTGCACTCCATCTTGGCACAAGGGCAGAGAGTTCAAAGCTGTCTTCAGCAAGTCAAATGTGTGGCTACAAAATGATGTCTGGCTGTCTTTAAATAACAAAAGAAATGTGGCTACTCCTGACTGTCAAGGCTACGGAACAAGAAGTTGGAGCTATGGTGTGGTTACTGAACCCTTAGAATAAGTGAGGAAGAAAAGTCTGTTCCGTATACATGATACTGTGTTTCCCTTTTTGGGTATGGTATGGTATGTAAGAGTGGTAAAAAAAACAAACTCATGGCATTTCAGTGTTGACTGATCTGCCCTCCTGACCTTTATTCTGTCTTTTCTTTATCGTCTATAGCTAGCCTTTCCCTCATCCACACTCCCCCACTCAGGTACAGACCTGGGGCAGTTGTTCTGGTTCCAACTACAGCCCCACAAACACACGGACACAAATGGAGAGAACTTTTACAGACAAAGACAGAGAATTTTCTCCTATTTGTTTCTAATAATGTGTAAGTGGGTATGTGCACCTGAGTGCAGATGCCCACAGAAGCAGAGGCGTCACATGCCTTCGATCTGGAGTGACAGACAGCTGTGAGCACAATGCCGTGGAAGCTGGGAACAAAGGCAAGTTCTTAACTGCTGAGCCATTTCTCCAGACTCAACGAAAAATTCTACACGCATGTTCCTGAGAACAGACCTGCATGCCCATTGGTCTTGATCCCTGATTCCTAACCACAGGATTCTGCTTCAAACTTACACCTCAGAAAGGCTTGAATCCAGCACAGCAAATGAGCAGTCTTCACTCAGGGAAGCCAGAAAGGGAACACTAGAAGAGGAAACAAAGGGAAGAGAAGATAAAGCCCACAGATGATACAACCAAAATATGGCCAGCCCCAAACTCACTAAACTGAGCCAGGGGAGAGGTAGCCTGATGCCCACCTTGGGTTAAGGTCTTGCTGCTCGTACAATTCCAATAAAAATGGAACAAAGCCAGTGCTCATAGAAACCACCCTGGCAACCAACTACCCAACGGGTCCCTCTCTACACTAGCAATTACCCAGAATTAGGCTCCTCTAGCACATGGTGCCAGAAGCCTAGCATTAATCAAGCTGTGTTGAACAGCAATGAGATCACATTTCAACTGTTTTTAGACTATACAACCATAATAGGTACTACACTGACTAGCTTAGGAAAACCAAGCTAGAGTAGTGTCCCATCTAAGGAACAAAGCTAATGCGTTGCCAGCAGATGCATTCCTTATCATTCCATTCCTACTCCCTCACCACTGTCCCCACCCATCCCTTCCAGATTCCTCGTAACAAACAGTACCTGTGTGGAGAGAACACCAGCCTAGTGACACACTGGGAATGCACAGCTGAGCTGAGGGTACAGCTTGCATTCTTGGTGTCCACAAGGGAGACAGACCCATTCTCATCACCTGTAGAAGAAACAGCATGTTACAGTGGTGAAGAACATACACTTCAGGCTGGCCACAGTCAAGCATGACTTTAATCCTAGCACACAGGAGGCAGAGGCCAGCCTGTTTAAATACCAAGTTGCAGGACAGCCAGAGCTACATAGAAAGACCCTGTCTTAGAAGAGAAAACAACAACAAAAACCAATAACTTTGATTTGAGTGAATCTTAGTTCTTCAAGATATGGACAAGTTCACCACCCTGAGCACCAGTTTCCTTTTGTAAAGTAGGATTAGCAAGTCACTGTGTGGCTGTGACAGTTATCGGATACTTATTGTAACTATTACCATATGCCACCATACCCACAACAGAACATAATTCCCTAAACAGCAAAGCTGCTTGCTAAGTGGCCCAATGATTTCTAACTATGCCCAGAATAAGGGAGCTGGAACAATGAGGAATCTTATCCACTAGGAAAAAATTATGTTCTCCAAAGAGAAACAAAATTGGCCTAACTCATGTAGTGCTGAAGTGTGCTAACAAGAGCATGTACACTGTGAAGATAGCACTTTCTCATCCTCCCATTCCCAGAGTCCACATGTCATGGTGCCTTACCAAAGACAAAGACATCACTCTGCTGAGGATGCCAAGCCAAGGAGGTAGGAAGGTAGCCAGAGGCATTGCAGCCTGGAAAGGAGAAAAGGGAGGTTTGGAACAAAAGCAGCCACACCTAGAAGAAGCAGTTTTTCAAGAGAAGTCACAAAGTCCTGGGAACACTTTGACTGGGTTTCTTAAATGCTGCTATGGCAATCAAGCATGTCCTCATCCCTGAGCCTCACAGCCTACAACATCCATCCGTCTCCTGTCATTTGGGGATATACATTTAAAGCACAAGGCACAACAGCAATAACTCTAGCCCTTTTGTCTCTCTCTGCTACCCACGTGGAGGGTAGCCCTTCCCCCTTGGTACTCATTGCACTATGGTCAGCATAGAGCCTCAGTGAGAAAGAGGGTGGGCTTCTGGCAACTCTGCTCTGACTCTGGGCAAAAACAGTCTCTTCCAAGTGGGTCCCTATACCACACTCTCCTCACCATTAGTCTCACTTACCCATCTGTGATGCTGGCTTGGGACAGCGGGTATCCCAGAGCAAAATTCTACTGTCCTAGGAAGAGGAACAGAAAAAGGGTTTCATAATCCAAACAGGCAGCTGCAGGCCAGTCTCCACATCAGGGATCTGGGCCTATTGAAATTCAGCTATGGTTGGAAAGAAGTGACTAGATCTCACCTCACCGCATGAAAGAAACACGGAGTCTTTGTGGGGAGAGGCAGCAACACAGGTGACCTGTCCTGCATGAGCTGCAATGGAGAAACATGGCAGAAATAAGAGAATGTAAGAAACAGGCCTGCTTTCATCATGTAACTTAATAAATATTATGACAGATTATAAACTAGAACCACCAGAGGAAAAGTTATAAAACATGAAAAGTCTCAGGGAAATGATGAACTGGTAGGGACAATGAAGTCCAATTACAGGCTTACTAAGAATAGTGGAGGAATTTGCAGTATGGATAGTGTGAAAGAAAAGGCTATTACTAACTCGGTAACAGTTTCCATAACAGAGATATAGACAGCTCTAAGTAGTACAGAAGAACCTAAGGGTTCTGGCACCATGTTTTAAGCAATGTGAGTGTTCTAATACGCTTTCCCTTGAGAGTAAACTGAACTGCCTGTGCTTTGCCATCATGCTTCTCCCACTTCATAGGTATAATGTACATGCCTCCCTTCCAGCCCGGGCAGAGCCTGAAAGCCTAAGGCTCTCAAAGGAGAGGGACTGAACCTGTCTCAGTTACCCCACATATACAAGGGCAGCTCTGTGACTTGCCTCTCTGTTTCTAACAGTGAAAACTGAAAAGTAAAATAGTTGTAAGAACATAACCAATTAGCTTATCTGAACTAATAAACCAAGCTGGACTTTCTGTAAAAGAAAGTGAAATATAATGCTGCAAACAGGACAAACTGGTTTTTGTCATCAGGCTATGTGTAAACAGTTTGTATAAGAAGGTTACTGACACTGAAAAACACATGCTTAGGGGAAAAAAAACTGTGTAACAATATGACAAAAAATTAACCTCTTGCAAACTACCTAATTTTCAAGTTATTTATTTATTAATTAGTTATGTGTTCCCATGTGCCACAGCACATGCATGGCGGTCAGAGGACAGCTTGCAGGTGGCAGTTCTGTTCTCCAGGTTTCGTAGCAAATATCTTTACCCACCAAACCATCTCACTTGCCCTACTTAAATCTTTTTGTTAACAATTTTTAAAATGTATGGGAGGGTATAGCTTTTAAATCCTTTTAAAAGGTCTACATGTAAAAAAAGAAAAATCAATGCTACAAATTAGAGGTTGGAGACATCACTGAGGTCATTAGCCAGCCCTTCTAGAGTAGCTAAAATAGTCTGCCTTAAGGACTAAACCTCCATCCTTCCATTCTCACTGTCCATCTTCAGGAATTCAAAATCAAAAACAACTGCGACCAAAATAAAGTCAACTGCTGGTTCTGTTAATGAAGGGAAGTAAAAAGAACATTAAAGAGAGTGATGAAAGGCCCTGAAAAGATGTTTTCTAGAGGTGAAAATTCAAAAGTTAGGATTCAAAAGTCTTGGGCAGGAGTGTTTCCTATACCAGCAACAAGCCCAGTATAGTGGCACTTGGTTGTAATCCCAGCACTGGGAAGACAGAGACAAGTGAACCCTTGTGGCTTCCTGGCTGGTCAGCCCCACCTCATCTGTGAGTTCCATACTCTAATGAGAGAATCAGTTTTGAAAAAACAAAGTAGGTATCTCCAGCGTTGACCTTTGGCCTCCACACACATGCACATATTGACACACATTTTCAGAGGGCTTATCCTCTGAAAGTGATAAGATTCTACTATGTCTGGGTTAAGCTGGTGCACAGTTTACTGTCACATTAAAGTTTGAATGATGACAAGAAAGTGGGATCTCATTCTGCAGGATACAAGAAACAAATGAAGAACCAAGAGTCACAGAAGACAAGAGATGAGTAAGACTGTTTATTATAAAGCCAGGTGTTGGTGGCACACGCCTTTAATACCAGCACAGAGGCAGGCGGATCTCTGTGAGTTCGAGACCAGCCTGGTCTACAAGAGCTAGTTCCAGGACAGCCTCCAAAGCCACAGAGAAATCCTGTCTTGGGGGGGGGGGGGGAAAGACTGCTTATTGATAAAGCCTGATGGTAAACAAAGTAGGAAATGGGCCGACCAAAGGGAGACTCAAGGAACCCAACAAACCCTGCATATGAGAAGACAATCTGTTAGCCCTGTGGTTTAAAAATGTTTGGCTCCCAGTTGGTGGTCTATTTAGGAAGGATTGGGATGTATGGTCCTATTGGAGGAGACACGTCACTCAGAGTGGGCTTTGAGGTTAGAAAAGCCCACGCCATGCCTAGTCTTGTTATCTTCCTGCCACAGGCTTGTGAATTAGGATGTAAGCACTTAGCTACTGCTCAAGCGCCATGCCTGCCTGCTTGTACCATTCTCCTCACAGTAATGGTCATGGACTAACCCACTGAAGCTGGAAGCAAGCCTTCAACTAAATGCTTTTTCCTACAAGTTGCCTTGATCATGGTGGTGTTCTACAGCAATAAAACTAAGACACCCAAGTAGTCAAAAGGCTGTGAAACCATCAACAAAAACAGAAACGGAGGCAGACAGGTGGCGGACAATGGAACCTGACTGTAGTTTGGGAGTAAGGAGAAGCCAACCAAGAAAACACAGACTTATCCAAACTTCAAAGATCACAAAGGAGCAAATAAAAGATAACTATCTATAGTCAGTATCAATCAAGGAGGAATACTTACCTCGGTATGAATTCAGTGACACCTGCTGAGCCAGGTCCCAGATTTTGATGCTACAAAGAAATAAAAAAAAAAAAAGAATCTTGACTTGCACTATCAACATAAAAATAAACTCAAACAGGAATATGTTTAACCAACATGTCCCATATCTGCCTCCTAGACTCCTGTTTATAATGTACTACCAATAAGGAAACAGACATACCATTACTCACTAGACTCTAAAGATAGCCCAAAGCATTACTTAATGAAATTAAGAGGATACTAAGGATACCCACAGGAAGCCTAGAGATGGGAGTAATGAAAACAGGAACCCACCAGAAGTCTTTGCTACCACTGACAGCTTGTGTGCCAGAGCTCAGGACAGTGACAGTAGACACAATGTCATCATGCTCATACTTGCAGAACTTGCTGACAATAAGTGTCTCATTCTCATCTAGTTCCCACAATTCAACAGCACCTGTTGAGGATAGAGTGGGGTGAAGTGTAGGTGAGGGAAGCACAAGCCTGAGTTAGACCAAGGAAGTAATTCATGCCTAGGACTCAAGCAGGCATTGTTGCAGAGCTAACAAAAAGTTGTTCCTGTAAAAGCAAAGACCACATCATTAAAAGGCTTAGCTCATGTCCAGACCATTTGGTTTTATGTTACCTTATTGTTTCCCTAACAACAGCCCAGATGACTATGTGAGGAAATCTTCTTAAAAAAAAAACAAAACAAAACAAAAAAACAAAAAAACAAAAAAACAGGGAAATCGATATAAAATAAATAATTCTGCTTCCAGAGAGAAGACACTGGGAAACTGGTTCCCAGGGAGACAAAGATAAAGCCTTACACAGCACAGTTGGGTGCTATCTCTTCCCAGTGGTTGAGACACCAATAAATATTGATTAGACTTCTTGAAAAAATACCTTGCAATACTTTAACGTTCAAGACTGCCAGAAAGGCTCAATTTCCAATGTCCTGATTCTGAACTTCCAAGCCCTACCTAATTTAAGAATACAGACAGAAAAACAACAGGTTTGCAGCACGCCTTTAATCACAATGCTTGGGAGGCAGAGGCAGGTGGATCTCTATGAGTTTGCTGCCAGCCTGGTCTGCAGAGTTCTACAAAGAGAAACCCTATCTCAAAAGACCAAAACACATACATGAGCGCGCGCGCGCGCACACACACACACACACACACACACACACACACACACACACACACACACACACACACACACACACACACACTAGGTATTTTTATTTTAAGTGGGTAGGTGTTTTGCCTTCATGGCTAATTCACCAAATGCTTTAGTGCCCATAAAGGTTGCTAGTGGCATGTGGGTGCTGGGAATCCGACTTGGGTCCTCTGGAAAAGCAATCAGCACTTGTAACTGCCAGGTAATATTTCCAGACTCAAAATACGAGTTTTATTTCACTGAGACAGGGTTTCTCTACGTAGCCTTGGCTGGCCTGGAACTCGCTATGTAGACCAGTCTGGCCTCTAACTCACAGAGCTCTGCCTGCTTTTGTGCAGATAGGCAGCACCCACACCCAGCTCCCACCATTTTATTTAATATAATTTTTATTCAATATGATCTTAATATAATTCTTGACTCTTTGATAATTTCATGTAAACACATGTAGTTTGATCATATTCACACCTAATGTGTCCAGGATTCACTCCCCCCTCTCCTTCCAACTTCATTTTTCTTTTCTTTTTAAGGCCAAAGCCTACATTGCTCAGCCTGACATGCAGAACAATCTCAACAGCAAAAGCAAACAGGAGGTCAGGCATGGTGGCACATGTCTTTTATCCCAGTACAGGAAAGACAGACCTCTGTGAGCTCAAGAACAACCTGGTCTACTTAGTGACTTCTGGAACAGCCAGGCCAACACAACGAAAGCCTGTCTCAGAAAAATAAACAGGAAGACAGGTAGCACCGTCTTCAGCACCACATTCTCTTTGGTCAAGGCTGGCCGGGGGCCACGGGAAGATTACAATCTATTTCTTCACTTTTTGTGTGAATTAACCTGGTAGTTTAAAATCTTAGAGGGAAAAAAAAATACCTTTTCCCATCCCAACCTCCATCTTCAGTTCCGGGGAAGGGGGTGACTCACCTGAATCAGAAGCCACTAGGATACCTTTGTCCCCCACCCAAGTGAGGTCAGCTACTCCGGCTTCAGTCTGGACGCCCGCAGAGCAGAAGCCTTCGTTGGGGGCCGCACTCGGATCCTTGAAAAACCAGAGAGAGCCGGCCCAGCAGCGGCCACTCAAACTGGAAGCCCCGAGCAGAAGGGAACCGTCTACAGTTGGCAGAGGGAAGTTACAAGGTGTCAGATGGAAGACCAGGCTCGTTTCTATGGTAACCGCATAGAACCCAGCGCGGGCCGAGTTTGAGATCAGGTTTGTGCGGCAGGACTGGGCAGCCCCGGATCGGGAGCGCACGGGGCGGGGGGAGGTGGGCGATGGGCGGACTCGGCGGGGTCAGTACCGGGAAAGGGCGCCCGGGGACAGGGAAGGGGGCTTCCAGGCCCGGGATCTCGGCTCACCAGACCGGTACCGCGCAGCCTCCAACTGCCGTTCCATGCAGGCGGGTGCATTAGGGGGCAGGTTCCACTCGCGGGCCGCCGGCGGCACGAGTGGGGTTGGGGTTTCCTTCCGCATCTCCACGACTCCAAATCCAACCTAGACTCAACCTAAGCGATGCCGAACTCGGCGCTGGCGGAGCCCCCACACGTGGTGCGCCTTTGCGCCTCCGCCCCTCTCAAGGGATACGCTACACTCCTCGCGAGAATTGCGTCTACACCTCCAGCTCGCCTTCCTTCTGTCCTTCCCGCAGCGGGATTTCAGTTTGGGTTGTTGGGTATTTTTTTTTACCCTCTTCTCGCGAGAAATAAAAATTGAGCCGGACCGAAAGTACTCCGCTCTCTTCTCGCGAGATATGTGAGCGGCCATCTTGTTCCTGCCCCTGACAGTGTTGGGTCGCGGTCACAGGGGACGCGAAGACCGCTGTCTGTATCTTAGCAGGCCATGCTGTCCCGGGTGGTACTTTCTGCCGCCGCCACAGCGGGTGAGAGATGGAGACCCCGGGCTGGCCTGTGAGGATACTGGGAAGAAGCAAGCCTGGGGCCCCAGGGAGGCGGAGAGGGTGAAAAAGGACAGCGGCGTTTGGGCCTGAGCAGAGCCGCCCGACGGTGTAGGGTCTCGGGGATGTCAGGGAGGGATGCATGGGGCGCGGGGATCGCGTCTTACTGAGACCGGGGAGGGTGCAAACAGAATTTCACCTCGACTTTGCTAACCTGCGCCTGGTGTGTTTGCAGCCCCCTGTCTGAAGAACGCGGCCGTCCTGGGGCCAGGGTAAGTGTCACCGCGTTTTATTACTCGGTTTCCTCCTCGTCTCTTTAAGCCAGAAATGACCGATCTCCTTCATTTTGGCGAGCCAGAACCCTCATTCAGACGCTTGTTCTTCCTGTTGTCTTGAACGTTATCATATCCCCTGTGACAAACACCAAAGGTAACTCACCGTGACCTTCAGCGGCACACAGCTCTGAACCAGGCACTAGATGACACCCAAGAACAGATCTGGTTTGAATACAACAACATAAAGCATGTTGTTTTGGGTGTCTCCAGATTTCAGTCTTCTGTTACCGTATTGGGAGTCAGAAATCATTCATTAATTGGTAAATGTGTATCTTGACAATCGCATAATGAGAAAGACAGTGACAGTTTACAGGCTCCAAAGGATACACCTGGCCCTTCCACTTAGCTGTGACACCACTGAGAGCCACATGTTATGGATTATGAAATATGAAAGACTTAATTCTGGTAAAACTCAGAAAACAATGCTTGATATACTGTAAGTACTTAGAAGTGTTGGCACTATTGTAGTTAAAATGCCCTTTCTTAGAACGTATCCGGGTACGTGTGAAATACTTTAACTCCAAACTTAATCATGAAGCTTTCAAAGTTGTAGTAACTACAAAATGCTTAAAAAATATGGCCTCGTTTAGGTGTGTCTTACTGTGCAGTAAAGTGAGACTATAATTGACTGCTTTCAACTTACAGAAAAGTCACTCCATACAAACACTGAAAAATAGCTATGTGCTGGAAATGTACCCTTTGTGTGATGCTTGGCACTGTCAGTATAAATTATAGCACAATTAGTAAGTGAATTACACACAGAAGATACACGAAGCAGCCTTTATTTCTCCTCTGTCACACTTTGTCCTATCTTACATCAATTAGCAATGCTCATCATCCTCAAGATGATGCTTTGACTTTGACTACACCTACTGCCATTATTAGGGCATGAGCAGCCAACGGTTTTGAATGAGCAGTTTCATTAGCCCTTTAGAGTCTTTTCTCAGTGTTGCAGAGAGATTGTGACAGTCACCTGCTTAGAACCTTCAGAGCTCATATTCCTCTTGAAATAAAATGCAAACTTAACAAAAGCAAGAAAGCTCAACCCATCTATCTCTTGGTTCTTCCTCATCCTTCCACAATTAGCTTTGTGTTCCAATCGTGCCAGCATTGCTATTTCTCTAGAAAATGCCACACACTTGCTTGCACACAAGTGTTTGTGCACAAATGCTTGCAAAGAAGATGTTAGATGTGGTGCTGGAGTTAAATGTGGCGGTCCAGCATAGTTGCTGGGGACCAGACTCGGTCCTGGGGAAGAGCAGCAAGCTCTCCTGACTGCTGAACCATCTGTTCAGCCCTAAGTTCATTTTAATTGTCTTGTTCATTGTGTGTAGTACTGGCCTTTATAAGGACATTGTATACAAGAATATAATATATCTTGAGCAAGAATAACCCCCCATGCTCATCTACTATCTTTTTATTCTCCCTCTTATTAGTCCTCTTCATCCTTCTGTATAATTTCGTTTCAACTTTTATATTATGTACATGATTTTATGTATCTATATAAAATCTAATATTCGCAAATGAAAAAAGACATATTTTTATCTTTCTATAACTGAACTTGTCTAATATGATAATCTCCACTTTCCTGGAGACAACATAATCTTTTTGTATAATTGAGTAGAATTACATTGTGTCTATAGCACATTTTCTCTGTTGACAGACACCTAGATTGTTTCCACAATTAAGCTATTGTGAATAGTGCTTCGATAAGTACAAGTATTTCTGTGGTGTGCTTACTTGAAATCCTTAGCATAAATATACAGGAGTAGTCTAGCTGAGTCACCTGGTACAATTTTTTTTTTTTTTTGAGAAGAGGGGGCTTCATATTGATTTCTTTGCCCAGACTAATTCACACTTCCACCAGCAGTATATGTTTCCCTTTTTCTTTATGTCCTCATCAGCATTTATTACTTGTTTTGATTTCTGTTCTAACTGGAGTAAGATGGAACTTAACGTGGTAGGGATTTTGTGTGTGTGTGTGTGTGTGTGTGTGTGTGTGTCTTTCATAGCATGCATCTCCATCCCATTCACTTCCTCATCCCTTTGTATCTGCCCTTGCAACTTCCCCGCAAAACAAAATAAAATCAAATTTAAGAGAAAAAGAGAAGGAAAAATCAGTCTCATCGTGGAAGCTGTAGTATGACACAGTGAGTCACACAGTAAATCCTTTTATCCATATATCTTGCAAGTGTTCATTGCAAAGAGTTACTGGTCTGTGACTCAAGTATTACCTTTTTCTTGGCCATTTATTGACTGAGTTGTAGTTTTTATAATTTGAGTTTTTGTTTTGGGGAAGTTCATGATTGGTTTTATTTTATAGATCTTAATTCTGTTAGATTCACTTACCAAAAATTTCTCCCATTCTATAGCTGTCTCTTCATTCAATTATCTACTGTGAAGAGCTTTTTAATTTTACAAAGTTTGTGTCAGTTGTTGGCATTATTTACTGAGAAATTAGCACCCAGAAAAAAGTACTTAAATTTTTTGTTACATTTGGGATAGATTTTTGTACAGGCTAGGAGATAGGGGTCTAGTTTCATTCTTCTACACATGAATATCCAGTTTCCCCAGCATCATTTGTTGAAGTTTGTCTTCATAGAAGGTATGCTTTGAGGTATCTGGAAGACTGGCTGGATTTGGCTATCAGTAAATAAAAGGCATACTAAGCAGAGGCAATGTAAGGTGCAGGTGCTTGTTTTTGAGAGATGTCAATAGTTCGTATAAGTAGAGACAAGGCACTAAAGAAAGATGAAGATACAGTTTGCAGAAACTGGTTTATCTGTGCTATATTGTTTGTTTTCTGTAAATGGAGGAGAGCCTGCTGAAGAGTTCATCTCGGATTCATGTTTTGGAATCATTGGCAGTAATATGAAAGAAGGAGCTGCATTTAAGGAATATTTGGCAAGAAGAGTCATCAGGTTTGGAGATGTTAAAATCGTTTAAGAAAGGAAATGAAGGCTTCAACTGAGATAACCTTGTTAAATTGAAAAGGCCTGTTTCACATAATGATGAGCAGGCTGTCAGAGGGAATATTCAGAGTCAATGCTCTCAGCCAAATCAGGGTGCTTTAGCTAACTACTCATGTGGAACCCTACTATTGACAAGTTCCATTCTAAGAATGTTACATATATTAATTCAATCTTTCACAATGGCCCTGTAAAGAAGTATGTTTTATTCCTTACATAAAGAAATCTGAGATTACACAGACTTAGGTTCTAGGTGCTGGTAAGATGACTTAGTGGGTTAAGATACCTGCCACTAAATCTGACAGGTATACTTGAGTTTTCTTTCCCAGACCATCATGGCAGAAGGAGAGAAACAACTCTTGCAAGTTGTCTTCTGACCCTCACATGTGTGTAGTGGTGTGCATGAGTACAGACACAACCAAAAGGAAGAGTAAAAAGAAATTTTTAAAAACTTCTCTCAAAGCCTAGTGCTTGGTCTAAGATTTTAACTTGGGCCATCTATCTGTCTGTAGCCCTTTCTCTTGTGTTTCATTGCTCCTGGTTGTAATAGCAAGTCCTCTGTAAATCATCCGTAGACTTATAAAGATTTCAGTAGAGGGTTTGAGTGTTTTCCTGTTTCCGGTCTACTTTCCATTGTGACAGTGGGAAACACCTCAGTGTTCATCCCCATTCATTGCTTTTGTGAATTGCACATTGTGTTTTCTCAGAAAAGTTGGTTTTAAATTTGTATAATGATTTCTTGTAGGACATTACAGGCAACAAGGGTCTTTCACACAGGACAACCACGTCTCGCCCCTCTACCACCTCTTCCTGAACATGGAGGAAAAGTACGTCTTGGGCTGATTCCTGAAGAATTTTTCCAGTTCCTTTACCCTAAAACTGGTGTAACAGGTGAGCATTGTCCAGTCTTTAGTAATTTGAGTGATACCTAGAATCAAGTCAGTTCTTTTTTCAGAAGAAACTTGTATTTGAGATGAATTTTCTTTCAGGATTTTATTTTATAGCTTTGATTTCATTTATTGACATACTAATCATGCTAATTTGTTTGATTTACTTCCAGGCATTGTTCTTACAATACAATAATAAACTAAGTTTAAGTGTCTCATATTATGAAGCATGTGTTTTATTACAGGATTAAAAATTTCAATTTAGTATATACATATTATACTGTCAGATAATAAAGGGAAAAGGGAGCTATGAATAAAAATAAGGCAGAAGAGACTCAGAAAGAGGAGTGTGCAATGGCATGCTTGTCTTAACAAGAGGCAGGTGCATCTCTGAGTTCTAGGCCCATCTGGCCTATAGAATGAGTTCCAGGACAGCCTCCAAAGCTACAGAGAAACCCTGTCTTGAAAAACCGGAAAAAAAAAAAAAAAAAAAAAAAAGACTAACTTTTAGAGACACACTTTTTTTAATGTAATAACTGAATTCACTTTTGTTATTTAATACTTAAACATTCCCATGAAAGCATTTTTATTGTCTAAAGACCTAAAGACATAGAAAGGTTATTTGCAAGGGTATAGATTAGAACTTAGATCTTTGGCTAAGTTTGCATACTGTGTCTTTCCTGGAACACTGGAGTCCCAAAATCTCAGCCTTAGACTGGCCTAAAGTAGCATTTCCTTATCTGAAATTAAAGAAAATGAGTGTCTTAATAAATCATTAAAATGTTAACACAATGGGCCTTCTTATAAACTCATTTAAAAGTTATGTACTGAAGACAGTGGAAAGAAAAACCTGAAACTTTCAAAAATCTGGGTTCTATGTAATTGGGACTGTAACTTTTTTTAAAATTTTACTTATTTTATGTGCATAGGTGTTCCTCTTGCATGTATGTCTCTATAGTATGTGGGTGCCTAGTGGCAAGAAAGTCAGAACAGATTGGGACATCAGATCTCCTAGATTGATTTTTAGTCAATTTTGAGCTGCCAGGTGGGTACTGGTAACAAGCCCAGGTCCTCTGGAAGAACAGCCAGTGCTCTTAACCAGTGAGCCATCTCTCCAGCCCCCAGGATTATAACTCTTATTCTTGTGATACATGTTAAAATTATTTGTCCCTACTACTACTCAGATTACAGTGCTGCTCTTACAAGCCTGTGTCTCATCCTAACATCTGGTAAGATGACAAGGAAAATGTTTGTGTTTTGAACACTAACTTCAAAATTATGTCAGTGTAGACATTTAGCTGTACATGGTGGCATGCATGTACCTGTAATCCCAGCCAGAGCTGACAAGAAGATGGCCACAGGAAGTTCAGTGCCAACCAGGGCTAAAGAGCAAGACAGTCTGGGAGGCTTGGGGGAAGGAGTTACTCTGCCCTATGCATTAATATAAACTCTAACTTTTTAAAATTATATTTTTTTATGTGTTTGTTTTGCCTGCATGTATCTATGCCCCATGTGTGTGCAGTGCTCTTAGAGGCCAGAAGAGGGTACTGAATCTAGAGTTGTAAAAGGTTGTGAGCTGCCATGTGGATGCTAGGCCTGGGCCCTCTGCAAGAACAGCAAATGTTCTTAACCACTAAGCCATTTCTCTAGCCCCATAAATTTTAACTTTTAAGATATCTAAAAAGAATGCCAGGTGATGATGGGTGCCCTCCTTTAATCCCGGAACTCTGGAGGCAGAGGCAGGTAGATCTCTGTGAGTTCTAGGCCAGCCTGGTCTGCAGATTGAGTTCCATCCAGGACAGCCAGGGCTACACAGAAAAGAAAACTGTATGTGTCCTAGATCTAGATCCTCTTCCTTCTAAACTCATGACCTAGTTTTATTTTATTTTATTTTTTAAGTAACTATATTGGAAGTATTATAATTAGTTGCCTACAGAAGATAACTTTTGTAAACTTGGCAAAGAATGGATAGAGTTCTGTCCTGTCTGTTTCCATTCAGTCATCAGTGTATGTTGCTGGACAGACTAATCCAGAAAGCAGCTTGATATCTTTATAAAATGGTTCCTGTGTGCTAGGTACTTTATATTATTTCTTTTATCAGCCCTGGGAAGAAGGTGCTGTTTCCTTTTTGAGGAAACAAAGTTGAGAATTTTTTTTCTCTGTTTCTAATGGGTTATAGAGTCATGGTAGAGATTTCCTTCAGTCCAGATCTCTATTCTTTCTGCTCTGTGTGCTGTTTAAACTGTGTGTGTATAATCTGATTATCATTTTTAGCTTTGCCTTGAAGTACCCAAACGCACAGTGGCATAACATAAAATATAAGGTAACTGTTTGTTCTTCTAGGACCCTACATGCTTGGAACTGGGCTTGCCTTATATTTTCTGTCCAAAGAAATATATGTGATTACCCCAGAGACCTTCTCTACCATATCAGTAGTAGGGTTGATGGTCTATGTGATTAAGAAATATGGTGCTTCTATTGGAGAATTTCTTGATAAACTTAATGAGGTAAGAATCTTAAACTTTGTTTCCTCCTTTCGGCTATAGTAAAAATATCCCAGTTATCTAATGTAATTACTATTTATATGAATGTTAGAGGGGAAAGTACACCAATAAATATAGTTACCATGGTTATAGTCATATTGCAGTTAGTTTCTGCTTTAATATAAAGTTCAAGTTTACTGAACTCTTCAGATTTTCCTAGTCTTTTTTCTAAAAACAAAAGTATATTTTATTAAGTTTTAAAAAAATATATTATAAAATTGCCAAAGAATACATTTTTTAAAGCATGTTTAATAATTCTCTATATTGAGTATCGACTAGACTACATTGGAACACAGTTATTTCTTGAGAATTAATAACTATACTCTATTTGTGTTTGGTTGGTTGGTGGTTTTGGGACTCTGGTAAGGGCTCTTCATAGAGCACAGGCTGACCTTGAATTCATTCTTCATTATGGTCTCATTCCTCTTCCCATTTCTGCTGAACCTTTCTTCCCAGCAAGTCCTTTTCCTGCTTCCATGCTTTGGTTTTGTGAGTCACAGAGATTAATAGGTGTTGCCTGCATGAGCATAGGTGGGGATTTGTTTATAGAAGCATGGGCAATTTACCAATGGATATACTGGTAATAGAAAATTACTCTCCTCCAACATTAACTGCCCATGGGAAATGTGGGGCTTCATGAGTTCTTACCCCATCTGTGATTGAATGTTGACAGCTCACTCTTGAACAAGGAAAACAAGCACAGCTGCTGTAAATTAATTCATTAGTACAAGGACCATGTCACGTTCAGAAAACAGCATTTCACAGCATTCCTGCATATCCACCAGCTGTTAGATTCATTCCACTTTCTCTTCTTTGATGCTCCCTGAGCCTTAGTGAAAGTGATACAGATGTCACATTTAGGGCCCAGCACTCCAGTCATGAAGTCTTGGTGCTTTGACTGGTTAATGAGTTAGTGAGTTAGCACCCACTGAAAATTAGTTTCTCTGACAAAGGCTAAGAGCTGCACCAATCTGAGTATAAACCATAAATATTCAGAAAGCAATTTGACACTATTCATTTAATAAAAACAACAAGAATATGTTTTATCTTCCTTAGCCATGAAATATTGACTAGGTTTATGGAATCATACATAAATTCTTTCCTGTTCATTAGATGTCAAATCCAATCAGAAAATGGTTGATTGCTGCATAATAGTCTAAACACTATTGTACCATTGGTCATACTTTCCTTGACAGGTTGCTGTTACAGCTTGAAAGGGAAAATACATTGATGACTGTTCTTTCTCAGCAGTCTACCCAACACTTTCATGCATCATAAAAAGCTAGCCAGCAAAGAGAAAGCTTCCATCTTAGTTCAAAGTAGATTTCTCTGTTCTGCAGCCAAAGTGTCTTCAGCAGCAGGATCTTAACCATTGTGTTCTGGTGCTCAGTCAGTAGCAGTGGAAATAGTCTGTAGTGGGTCCTTGGACTCTTCCTGACCAAAAACTTAGTATTTGACACCTGGCACTGGGATTTTTGTTTAATAACTCTATGGCTTCTAGGAACAGTCTTATACATCTGTGTAGGATGTCTCTGTTCAAGCTGTTTCATTATTATTATCAGTATTATATTACTTTAATTAGCTTATAGAATAGCAAGTTTTTGTATTGTTTTTTCATACATCTTTAGTTTGAATTATCCCTACACCCTCCTTCCTTGCTCTTTTTCATTCAATGATATATAACTCATAGATAGTGCTTTGAAGATTTTTGTGTTTCTCTGTATGTGTCTTTCTTCATGGGCATTTTTATAAATGAAACAGAGAACATCAAATAAGTCTTTTTGGTACCATTTGTGCTTCTACTGACCTTGTCATATCATAATTACAGGAAAAAATTGCCCAACTAGAAGAAGTTAAGCAATCATCCATCAAACAAATCCAGGACGCAATTGACATGGAGAAGGCACAACAGGCTCTGGTTCAGAAGCGCCACTATCTCTTTGATGTTCAGAGGGTAGGTTTCAGTAACTTCTAAGGATAGTGAAGTCATTCATGGGTGTGACAAACAAGACAAAAAAAAAAAAATTAGTGTCTGCGGATGTTGCTCAACAGTAGGAATGCCTTACCACTACCAAAAATCAGAATATTTTGAGGGATGGTTACATTTTTAAAATGGGTCTTAAATGAAGATTTGGCTAGAAGTTAGCAGTTGCAATTATGTAGCTATTTAAGATCTGCTAATTGAAAAAAATACTTAGTATTCTAAAATTAGAAAAAGTGTAAGGTGTAAAAGAACATTTTGTTCTTTTTCATACAAAAGGAAAATGAAATGTTAAGTTAGGGCTGATTTTTAAAAAGTCATGCACTGTATAAGAAAGGCCAAAGGTGAGATACATTCTTTTCATTTCATACATAATTGAGTAAGAAAATCTGATTTTTTTTCAAGACAGGATTTCTCTGTGTAATAGCCCTGGCTGTTCTGGAACTTAACTCTGTAGACCAGGATGGCTTCAAACTCACAGAGAATTGCCTGCTTCTGCCTCCTGAGTGCTGGGATTAAAGACATGCGCCGCCACCACCCTGCAAATCAGAAAAGCTTAACATTTACTGTTAGATAATCTGATCTTTAACATACATTCAAAAAGTATATCTAGGAAGCAGTAGAACTTTTTAATCAATCAGAAAAGCTTAACATTTACTGTTAGATAATCTGATCCTTAACATACATTCAAAAAGTATGTCTAGGAAGCAGTAGAACTTTTTTCACCCAGAACTTAATTAGATTCTAAAATTAGAAATATGTCAGGTATTTCATCAATATTTTCTTTGAGCCCAGTACTTTATGCCTAATATTTAGAGGTAAGATGTCTCATATTGAACTTTTATGTTATATAAGCACACATGTGGGGCTAAAGAGATGGTTCAATAGTTAACAGCATTGCTCTTTCAAAAAACTTGGGTTCAGTTCCTAGTACCCTCATGGTAACTCCCAACCATCTGTAACACCACACCCTTTTCTGATTTTTACAGGTACTAGGCATACATATTACACATAAACATACATGCAGACAAACCATTTATTTAAAAATATTTTTTAAAGAGAAACATGTGCATGCAATAAAAACAATTCTTCACTGACTTTGAAAGGATAATATTGAACTTTATATGGAAAAACAAAAGACCCAGTATAGCCAAAACAATCCTGTATAATAAAGAAACTTTAGGAGGCATCACCATCCCTTACTTCAAGCTCTGTTATAGAGATATAGTCCTAAAAACAGCTTGGTATTGACACAAAAATAGACAGGTAGATGAATAGAATGGAATCTAAAATCCTGATATTAACCCACACACCTATGAACACCTGATTTTTGACAAAACAGCTAAACATATACAATGGAAGGAGAAAGCATCTTCAATAAATGGTGTTGGCACAATTGGATGATGGTGTGTAGAAGACTGCAGATAGACCCATGTCTATCGCCATGCACAAAACTTAAGTCCAAATGGATCAAAAACCTCAACAGAAATCCAGCCACATTGAACCTCTTAGAAGAGAAAGTGGGAGGTACCCTTGAACAAATTGGTACAGGAGACCACTTCCTGAACATAACACCAATAGTACAGACACTGAGATTGACAATAAATGGGACCTCCTGAATCTGAGAAACTTCTGTAAAGCAAAGGATACAGTAGATAAGACCAAATGGCAGCTCATAGACTGGGAAAAGATCCTCACCAACCCCACATCTGACAGAGGGCTGATACAAAGAACTCAAGAAACTAGTCACCACAACACCAAATAAGCCTATTAAAAAATGGGGTCCAAAACTGAATAAAGAATTCTCAATAGAGGAATCCAAAGTGGCTGAAAGTTAAGAAAGTGCTCATCATCCTTAGCTATCAGGGAAATGCAAATCTAAACAACTTTGAGATGCTATCTTACTTCTGCCAGAATGGCTAAAATTAGAAACACCAATGACAACTTATGCTGGAGAGGATGTGGAGAAAGGGGAACACTCCTCCACTGCTGGTGGGAGGGCAAACTCGTACAGCCATTTTGGAAATTAATATAGTGGTTCCTCAGGAAAATGGGAATCAATCACCACAGGACCTGGCAATTCCACTCTTAGGCATATACCCAAATGATCCCCATCCATGCAACAAAGACATCTGTTCAACTATGTTCATAGCAGCATTATTTGTAATAGCAAGAACCTGGAAGCAACCTAGATGCCCCTCAACTGAAGAATGGATAAAGAAGATGTGGCACATTTACCCAATGGATGAAGTTCTAAAACACTAATAATAAGGATCTAGGCCACTGATTGTCAGTGAGGCTTTATTCCCCCATGCATCACTCTCGAACTTTTCTGACCCATTTCAAGCCCTATGGAGACTAAGAATCTACACTCATTAAAAGGATTCCTTTAGCACATGAATGTTAAAAACCCCAGAGAATGTTAAATCTGGGCTTCATATGGTGATTCACACCTGTAACCCATCACCCAGGAGGCTGAGAAAGAAAGAACACTGAGCAATATGCTTAATGTGTTCTTATCTGGATAGTATGGTCAAGGTGGGGTATGAAGAAAACAGCAAGAAATAAAACTTATGTCTTCATAGTATTTACTTTGCCTCCGCAAAAGACAGCTCTAACCCCAGAGGAATAAAAGAGTTTATTCTAGAGACAAATATGAATGACCATAGAACACAGATTCAGGTTACCCCAAATACTATGTCTCAATATAGTATTAATTTAGTAACAGAGGAAAGGAAGTTTTAAATCAAGACAATTTTTCAGATACATTGATGGAGGGGCTGGAGAGGTGGCTCAGCAGTAAGAGCAATTGCTACTCTTGTGGAGAACCCAAGTTCAGTTCTCAGCACTGTAGCTCTAGTTCCGGGTGAGTCAGTGTTTTCTAGATGCGCACAGTGCTTGATGTGCATGCAGTCAAAGCACTCAGACATACAGAAACACTGGTAGAAACATTAGCTAGTCAAGATACAGCAAAACTAGAAAATTTCTGGTTTGGGTCTGAACCTGAAACTTAACCATCATCTCTGGAGTTTTAGTTGTTAATCAGCCTTGCTACCTCCACCAACCCCCCCCCAGCTTGAATTTATAATTTATAACCAGTCATTGCGGGATCAGAAAGTGAATAGTTGAGTAGATGTGAATGTCAAAGAATGCTTAGAAAGATAGTAAACTAATACCAAAGCAAATGCATTGCAGAAATGAGGAATTATTTTGTAGCAGTTGGGAAAGATGTCTGATGAGGTATTTGAGCAGAGACCTGAAAGAAGTGGTGGTCAAGTTTTGTCCTTTTCTAGGGAAATGGTGATCCAGGCAGAGGGGAAAACAACTGCAAGGACCCTCACCTGAGTTTTATAATCAAGGAGTCAGAATGCCAACATAGCTAAGATCAGAATGGGTTCAGTGAGAGAACAAAAGGATGAAGGAAGAGCATAGTCAGGTGTTATATATAATATGTTAAGTCATTCCTGTTTCTGGAAAGATGTAACCTAAGGTGAAGGAGAAAAAGTTGTTATAAGCAGAGGAGTGATGTGGTTTCACTTGTATTTTAAGGGCAAACTTTTTGCAAATAGCCTTCATGTTGGTTTGAGAGTTAACCAAGAACAGATACTTGAGTTTTTGTAGCCTGATTGCATGTGTTCATATCTCAGATTCACTATTCATTGGCTCTGTAACCTTGGGCAAGTTCTGCTTGCCTCAGTTTCTCTCTGTAAAATAGATACACTGGTGCCCCATGATGTATTTATAAAGCTTGACTGAATTGAATATTTAGAGCATAGTAGTTCCTCGGTAATACCTACAAAGAACTTAAGGCCAGATATGCTCATAACATCTTTATCTGATGTCAGTTTGGGTAAAATACAAGCTACCATTCAAACGTAAGATAAATATATCATAAGGGGTGGGAGCATTAATTGTAGTAGAAAAGATTGGGCACAGCCTAACCTATTAGCAGATCTTGGGTAAATGAATCCTGAAACACAAGTATAGTGGACTCCAGTGTACTTTAAAATTGAGGTGAATTGTATAACATAAGGAAAATGATATGTGTATATATGTATCTCTGTTGAGTTTGTTAGATATTTCTAAAAGAATTAAGAAATGGAGGAAAATGGTAGTCTGTGCCATGTAGATTTTTGCCACATGCTGTTTTACTACCTCATAGTAAAAGAAAGGCCCCCAAAACAGAAGTATTTTATGTGTGCAAATAACATTTCTTTTTGGTTTGCTTTTGCTTTGTTTTCAAGACAGGGTATCTCTGTGTAGCTTTGGATCCTGTCCCAGCACTTACTCTGTAGCCCAGGCTGGCCTTGAACTCACAGACATCCTCCTGCCTGTGCCTCTCGTGCTGGGTAGTACATGGGTAGGACATGTACTACCATCATCCAGCAATTTCTTAATTAAATGCAAATCATTTCTTCATTTTTGCCCTCAGAATAATATTGCCTTGGCCTTGGAAGTCACCTACCGGGATCGGCTACATAGAGCATATAAGGAGGTAAAGAATCGCCTGGACTATCATATTTCTGTACAGGATATGATGCGTCGAAAGGAGGAAGAGCACATGATAGACTGGGTGGAGAAGCATGTGGTACAGAGCATTTCTGCACAGCAGGTACATGACCTTTTGTAGCTTCTATGGTTGGACTGGTACCCTGGTGATAATATGTTGGGAGTGGTGTGGGTGTGTGTGCGCCCATGCACGTGCGGGCACACACACACAAACTTGATGCCATGGCACCCATGTAGATGTCAGAGGTGGGAGGACAGTTCTTTCTTTCTACCATATAGTTCCCAAGGGGTTGCACATAGGTTTTGGGGTTTGGAGACAGTATCTTTCCCTACTGTCTTAGTTACTTTTTCTACTGCTTTGACAAAGCACCATGACCACACCAGCTTATAAAAGAAAGGTTTAATTCAGGGCTCACAGTCCCAGAGAGTAGTAGAATCCATAACATCATGTCAGGCAACAGGCAGGCAGGCAGGCATGACACCAAGCCGTAGCTGAGAACTTACATCTGAGCCACAAGCACCAAACAGAGAAGACGACTGGGCCTGGCATGAACATTTGAAGCCTGAAAGCCTACCTCAGTGACAATACACTCATACACATAAAATGAAATAAATCTTTTTTTAAAAAAAGATGGTGAAAATGAAGAAAAACGGGGTCTGTCAGAATTTGATGGATTGTAATGTATATCTTACTTTAAATACTTAGAAAATACCCCAAAAAAATGTGTAGGAAAGATACTAATAATTATTTTCTTTTTTTATGATTTATTTTTAATAGATATTTGTGTGTATGTGTGTGTGCATGTACATGTGTTTGCATGCATGTGCGCACACACACATGCATGAATGCAGGTGCTTATGGAGGCTAGAAACCTCAAATCATAGGAGCTGGAGCCACCTGATGTGGATGCTAAAAACTGGACTCAGGTTCTTTGGAAGAGTAGGAAGTACTTGACTGCTAAGCCATCTCTCTAGCCTCAATTATTTTTCATTATTAATATTTGTTCTTTACTGATATTTTTGGTTGCTGTTTTTCAATGAGCTGATTACCCAAACTGACATCAGATAAAGGTGTTATGACCATATCTGGCCTTAAGTTCTTTGTAGGTTTTACTCATAAAAGCTGTGGGCCAGGGTATTTTAGCTCCCAAATTTCTTCTAAAATAAATAGCATCTTTCCTATGTTATATAATTAATTTCTCTTATAAACTTTTTAAGTAAGATTTGCATATTAAATAGTATTCTTGAAGTTCCATTCTAGTAGAAATTATGTCACCTTTACATGTCCTTGAGAGATCTAATTACATTTCTCTTCCCTTGTCACAGGAAAAGGAGACCATTGCCAAGTGCATTGCAGATCTAAAACTGCTTGCAAAGAAGGCTCAAGCTCAGCCGGTTATGTGAATTTATCTATCTCAGTTGAAATGGCCAGAGAGAGTCAACTTAAGTGGGAACTAGTCCGTGTGAAGAACTCTTCCTGTATTTCTGTCTACTGAAATTACAGTGTATCTATCCTGAGAAATGATCAAAATTTATTTAGTGACTTAACCTTATTGGCCAGTCAGGTATTTCTGATCCTTGCTGTATATCTGGAATTGGCTAGCGATCACTTTTGAATAAGTAATTTGCAGCAAGATGCTATCCAACTAAAATTACCAAGTTATAATTTAAACTTGTAATTAGTTATACCATCTTGCAATAAAATGACATTTGAAACAATTTGTAAGTTTTACACTCTGAAACAGCACTTCATTTATTGTAAGAATATATGATTAAAACTGTCTGACAGCTGGAGATAGCTCAGTGGGTAAAAGGTTCTTGCCATGCATTCATAAAGACCTGACTTCAGATGCCTAGAACCATGTAAGAGCTGGGTGCAGTAGCACACATCTGTAATCTCAGAACTGTGAAGATGAGAAGCAGAGACAGGAGAATCCCCAGAAACATGTGGACCAGGATGGTGTACACAGCAGCAAACAAGATGCCAGGCAAGATAGACACCAGAGGTTGTCTTCTGACTCCCACACATGTACACACAAAACTACACACAATACATATATATTGAAAAATTTTAAAGATGTTATTGAACTAATTAACATCTTATGAGATGTTCTAGGAGAGCATAGCACTAAATAAAGAACCACAAAAGAATACTAGTGTTTTAATTCAGACTGTGATCTGCCTTTTAGAGGGGTCATACAAACACCTTCCTTATTCTCAATCCAGGACCCTGGAGAAGACACAATGGCCCTGCTTGCTAGATGGTGAGACTTCTGAGGGAATCAAGTCCAATGCCAAAGTTACAGAGTGGAGCAGACTACACTAAGGGGAACTGAGGGGAGAACATCCCCAGCAGAGGCAGTATATGTACTCTTAAGCCCCCAGTAGATGTTGAAACTCAGTACCAGAACCTAAGGAGAAAACCTTAAAAAGAAAAAAAAAAAAAAGATTTCTCCTACTCATTCAGGCCCAGGATGAAGTTTAGTTTGTATAGCAGGCACAATAAGACATTAGCAACCAAATAGAATAGTAACATACTGTAATAAACATTTTAAATACCAGTGTTCAAAGAGGTTGTTCAGGAATGGCAGAGGGAAAACTAGATGATAGGTGCATACAAAGGGCATGGATTTAATCTCGCTCTGGGTCTCATGGGTGTCCTATAATGAATTACAATGGTATGTAGAAAAATACATCTTAAGCAGTTTCTTTAACCAATTCTGTCTTCCTCTCCTAAATACTGTGGTTCCTCCAAATCCCATCCTAAGAATTTTACTGCATGTTTTACCTTGATAGTACCCAGGGCCACAGTTTTATAATATGTATACAGATGGCTTCCCTGTCTATATCACAAACTTAATCAGGATGGCCAGTATACAAAATTCCCCCAAATTTAAGCAGCTTACCATGGAAGAATTCAGGTCTTACTTAGAGAATCTTGTGTAGGTTTGGGTGCCTCCAAAGAAACTGTCCTCCACATAGAGAACTTGGATCTACTTTTAGACCTGTGTCAGTCATACTAGCTAAACACAGCCTTCATAAGAGCCCTATGTAGGGAGCAGTCAGGAGGTCATGCATCAACAGTTACATCTTTAATCCACTGGCTAGGATTTGTCAGGTAGTGTTACCTAAAACCACAAGGGATGCTCCATCTCAAAAGGAGAGAAGTGATTAGCACTGAGGAATAGTTTGGTCTTAGTTTTTATGTGTGTTTTTAAGAGTCCCCAACCTTAGACCTACTAAGTAAATGTTCTACTAAGGTCCATCCCAGGCTCCTGAACTCATCATCTACCATGCAAATCAAATCAGGATGTTTCCTGAGTCCCAGATCTGTGTACCCAACTGTTCTCCCAACCTTTTTTGAGTGTTTATAAGCACCTCAAATTCAAAGTTAAAACCTACATTCTACATTCAGTCTTAAATGTTCACAATATTGGTCAGTGGGTAGATAACAGTAAACTTGGTCTAACAACGGGTGGATGCATCTGTCCTACTGTTTCCCTTAGTCATGGCCTAAGTTGACTACGAGTAAGATAAGTACTCCCCTACTGTCCTGTACCTCACAACTCCCCCTACACGTTTACTCTAGAATAATAGGCTGTTTTATGCTGGTAGCAACCTCATTCGTCTCATGTTTATCAAATCTGCTCCCACCTCTAAGAAAAGGTCTGGCTATGTAGACCAGGCCTCAAGTTGAAGGTTTTCCTGTCTCAGCCTCCTGAGTATAGGATTCATAGATATCTCACCACACATAGCTTATCTACTCTCTGATTGCATCTGGAAACCATATGGAGTGGCTGATACACCATCTAGGTTTTTATGAGCACAGTCTCATCTTCACCCAATGAAACCTACTAATGACTGCACACATCTGGAATTTAAAGATGTCTGTTCTCTGACTCTAGCCAATCTGTGTTTACTTAGTGTCTCCCCACCTACCAGTGCCCATTCCTGAACCATCCCGAGATCCCCCAAATACACTGCCTAACCACCAACCCTTGCCTTGAGTGTCCTATGGCATCTATCTGATGAGTGTCTTTAGTCATATTCTTTTACTAGTAAATGCTAATAACTAAATGAATCTTGCCCCCTCAAAGGGGATTTCAATGCTCTGAACACACGAGTTCTCAGCCTGTTGTTTCATTTTGACATTTAACTCTTCATTTTTCTATGCCAGTGTCATCTCCTTAATCAGACCTGATGCAATTATAAAGTCCTTGATGATGGTGATGATGTCATGCTAGTGTCAGTAGCTTCAGGGAGGCTAAATAATAAACTTCTTCCCTAAAAATGAACTTTGGCTCTGTGTTCTGGCATTGGTGTGTGAAAGTATGCAAGCAACTCTCATGGCTATAGGGGTCTTTACAAATGTAGCACTGGGGTGGGGATATGGCTGTATTGGTAGGCTGCTTGCTTAGCATGCGTGAAGATTTGAGTTTAATCCCAGCACCACATAAACAAGCATGATGCTGCATGCTGTAATCCTGGCATTCAGGAGGCAGAGGCAGGAGGATCAGAAAGTTACTGTCATCCATAGCAGTTTAGGCCAGCTAGACTCTGTGAGAAGAGAAGCCAGAGAGTGGGGAAAATGTCATTAGTTTTGAAGAGGAAGTCTGTGGCATGGAGCTTAAACATATCTTTGCGACACAGCTTGATGGTGACAGGGCAGTGGGAGTAAACTTTGTTTCACCATTTCTATAAAAAAACTAGGAAGAGAAGCAAGTAAAAAGTTTTGTCTTTGACAACTGCATCTTGTGACTGGCGTTTTTCTGGAAAGGTAAATTAAAGACGCTTCTAATCCAGAATAAGTAATTGCTTATCAAAGGACATTTTAAATGTTTATTTGGTGTTTTCTGATGTGTTTTTCTTATTTGGTGGGGGAAGGATTGCATTTGAATGACTATGACACAGGTCTCAGTTCAGTCTCCTGTACCAGATCAAACTGCAAACAATTGTTTCTGGTTCAACTTTCTGCGTCTATCACGTCTGAATTATTGTTACTTTTTTTTGGAATTGAAAATGTGTGTATGTATACATATCAAGGACAAATTTCAAGTAAGTTCTTTTCTTTCACCTTTGCTTGGGATCTAGTAATTGAATTTGGGTTTCCAAGGTTATGGGATATGTGCCTTTATTGGCTGAGTCATCTTGCTGCCCCTTATTTTGGTGGGTTGTTTTTGTTGTTTTGAGACAGGGTCTCACTATGTAGCCCTGACTGCCCTAGAACTCAGGCTGTCCTAAATCTGCCTGCCTCTGCCAAATGCTGGGGTTAAAGATGTGAGCCCACCAATTCCAGGTTTGTTTTGGATTTTTGAGACAGAGACTGTGTAATCCAGACTAGCCTTGATCTCAGGGCAATTCTCCTGCCTTAGCCTTTCAAGTGCTGGGATTACAAGTGTGTGCCACCACCCCTAGCTGGATTGTTGTTTTTGTCAGCTGGATTTGTAAGTAGCTGTTTCTCTGTGGGATTGTGAGATGATTTAGTCTGTGAGGGTAGGATGACCTAAACTTTTATGTGATGATATTGATTTGGATTACCTGTTCTTTTAGAACCACTGCTGCAAAGAAAGAAGCCTGTCAGTAGCTCTGAATATTATTAGATCTAGTGGAAATCCACACTCCTCAGGGAGACTACATTTCAATATTATAAATATATATTTATAAAAGTTATAAATATATAGTATAATAAAATAGTCAGATATACTAGCCCTTTATGAAGTTCTGAAATGGATACCATTGACTTGTTTTATTTTTATTTTATTTTTTATTTTGAGACAGGCTCTCACTATGCAGTCCTGACTGTCCAGTAACTTACTATGTTACCATACTGACCTTGAACTCACAGACATCCACTTGTCTCTGCCTCCCAAGTTCTGGGCTTAAAAGCATGACCAACATAAATTTCAAAAAGAAGCAAAGACTGATAGGAAAGTCATTATCCCTACTGATTCTGCATGGACTATGTATGGTCTTCCTGTTTTCATAGTCAGACTTCTCACCATATTTTCTTGTCAGTACTTTCCTTTTGCTCTGACAGTGACAGATATGAAAATGCTTGCTGAATGGTGAAGTGCATTATAACGTTGCCTTACTACTGTTTTAATGATATCTGGAAACAGGAATCCTTCTCAAAGTCTTCCCCCATAGCTAAGGATTGGGAAAAATCACTTATAAGTCTTCACAGATTAAAACATGAACCATTTATGGCATTTTCTAAGTAAATTGCCTTAAAATTCAGCAGAAATTGGGGATACCCCCAAATTTTTTTATCATGGGTTTGCTTAAATATGTATTAAAATTGTGGCCACCAAAAGAAAAAACTGACCAAATTTGTAACTAAAATTTTATACATAAAGGCACCTGTTTCACTGTTAGTTGTTAAACACATTAGCAAACATTTGTATAAAAAGGGTACTGGTTAAGAAAGCTCATCTGTGCTCAATAGCAACACATGGGTTTGCTTACCACAGTTTGTTCTTTCTGTTCAACTATTATTTGAAAATATGAATGGGAAACTTCCATAAGTAAACAACCATATTTTAATAGATTTTATTATGATATAGCACTGTGATTAGTATATTTTTAGTTTTGTGGCCAATCCCTCACTGTTATACTTTCTTTTTTGTGTATGTGTGTTTATTATTATTATTATTTTATTTTACATGTCAATCCCAGTTTCCTCTCCATCCCTCCCTCCCTCTTATGTTCTCACCCCCATCACATGCACCTGACCACCCTCCCCTCCCATCCCACCACCCCCATTCCACATGTAGGGCTATACTATCCAGGTGGGCTCATGTAAATCTGTCAAGTCGTTTGAAGTAGGGACTAGGACTTCTCTCCTGTCTCTAGGTTGAGGGAGTATCCCTCCATGAGGGATGTGTCCACAAGGTCCTTTTGTGCACAGGAATACATCCTGGTTCCACTGTCTGGGGTCCCTTAGACTGCTCAGGCCTTCTAGCTGAGACCCATATTCAGAGGGTCTGAATCAGTCCCATGCTAGATTCCCAGCTATCAGTCTTGGGGGTGGGGGGAGCATTATCTCCTTGTTCGGGTCAGCTGTCTTTATGTGTTTCTGCAACCTGGTCTTGTCCTCTCTCTCTCTCTCTCTCTCTGTATCTGGATTCTAGTTTGGCTCAGTGTTTAGTTATGGGTGTTTGCTTCTGTTTCCAACAGGTACTAGATGAGGGCTCCATGATGGTGGATAAGTTAGTTATTCATCTCACTATCAGGGAAGGGCATTTATGGTAGCCTTTCCACGGTTGCTCAAATTGTTAGTTGGAGTCAGTTTTGTGGGTCTCTAGACCTTTCTTTAGGTTCAGTTTTCTCTCAAACCAATAATGGCTCTCTCTTTGCTCTCTCTCTCTCTCTCTCTCTCTCTCTCTCTCTCTCTCTCTCTCTCTCTCTCTCTCTCTCTCTCTTCTATTCCTTCCCTTACTCACTTCCTAGTCGTGCTTTCCTCTCCTCCCCTTCTCTTTCTCCTAGTTCTCTCTCCATTCACTGCCGCCCCACTCCCCATGTGCTCTGGGGGACTTGTCCCTTCCCCCTTTTGTGAGGGACCTTATATGAATCTCTTAGAATCCTCCTTGTATCCTAGTTTCTCTGGTGGTGTGAATTAAGGTCTAAAATCCATATATGAGCAAGTACATACCCTGTTCCTCTTTTTGTGACTGGGTTACCTCATTCAGGATGGTTTCTTCAAGTTCCATCCACTTGCCTGTGAATTTCAAGATTCCATTATTTTTTACTGCAGAGTAGTATTCCATTGTGTAGATATGCCATATCTTCTTTATCCATTCTTCAGTTGAGGGACATCTAGGTTGCTTCCAGGTTCTTGCTATTATAAATAATTGTTCTATTAACGTAGTTGAGCACATGTCTTTGTTGCATGGATGGGGATCATTTGGGTATATGCCCAAGAGGGGAATTGCCAGGTCCTGTGGTAAACTAATTCCCATTTTCCTGAGGAACCGCCATACTGATCTCCAAAATGGTTGTACAAGTTTGCCCTCCCACCAGCAGTGGAGGAGTGTTCCCCTTTCTCCACATCCTCTCCAGCGTAAGTTGTCATTGGTGTTTCTAATTTTAGCCATTCTGGCAGAAGTAAGATGGTATCTCAAAGTTGTTTTGATTTGCATTTCCTTGATAGCTAAGGATGTTGAGCACTTTCTTAAGTATCTTTCAGCCTTTTTTATTTCCTCTATTGAGAATTCTTTCTTCAATTCTGTACCCCATTTTTAATAGGGTTATTTGGTGTTTTGTTGACTAGTTTCTTGAATTCTTTGTATATTTTGGATATTAGCCCTCTGTCAGATGTAGGATTGGTAAAATTCTTTTCCCAGTCTGTGGGCTCTAAAGTAAACTTCACAGGCATGGTATGTGCACTGGCTAAGTGTGTGTGTCAACTTAGTACAAGCTAGAGTCATCAGAGAGGAAGGAGAATCATGAGACCCTCAGTAGAGGAAATGCCTCCATGAGATCCAGCTGTAGGGTGTTTTCTGACTTAGTGATCAGTGGGGGAGAGCCCAGCCCATGGTGAGTGGTGCCATCTCTGAGCTATTGGTCCTGAGTTCTATAACAAGGTAGATTGAGCAAGCCGTAGACAGTAAACTAGTAAGCAGCACTCCTCCATGGCCTCTGCATCAGCTCCTGCTTTCAGGTTCCTGCCCTGTTTGAGTTCTGTCCTGACTTCCTTCAGTGATGAACAGCAATGTGAAAGGGTAAGCCAAATAAACCCTTTTCTCTCCAACATGATTTAGGGTGGTGGTGTTTTGTCAAAGCAATAGTAACCCTAATTAAGGCAGCAAGCATAAGAAAAAGGATGGTCTATATTGTGCAGGTTTTGGAACTGTCCTTGGTCTTTGATACCTGCACATCATCTTACAAAGTATCTTCCACAAATGAGGCGGGGTGGTACTGCAGCAGAAAGGACTAACACCACTAAAAATATTCTGCAGGTTTTTAGAAGTGTGCAAGAATGAACATAAAATGTTGAGCAAAAAACAGACCTGGCCTCATATGGGAAGCAGTAAGGGAGTGCTCTTAATCACTGTCCTATCATCTCTCCACTCCCTTACTTTGCTTGCTTGTTTTGTTTGCGATAGGGTCTCAGATGAGTTAACTTGGCATTCACTGCATAATCAAGGTTTATCTAGAACTTCTGATCTTCCTACTTACCTCCCCTACCACCATCTCCCCAGAGACATTCCAGCACACCTGGCTGCTGCATATCCCTGACAGCACAGAGAGTGATGCTAGGCTGAAGGGTTCAGATGTAGCTTCTCTGGCCATCGGACATGCCCAGGTGAACAAAGCACCAAAGATGCACCACGGCACCTCCATGGTGGGATTAGCCCATTCCGAGCTACCCCCCAGTGTGATTGAGCTGCCATGCCCAGCCTTTGCACCAAGCTAAAGAGTGCCTGTTTTATTCCCAGGAGAAGACAGCATGGGATCTACTTCCTCTACATCTAAATCCCAAATCAGTGAGTTCGGGACAGAAAGCATCGCTTCCGTGGCATGCACAGTGAATTGGCAAAAGAAGGAATTGTGTTGAAAGCCCCATGGGGGACAGTGTTAGGTAGAGCATTTCTGAGCTAGAAGAATTCAAGTTTTTCATAATACAGAAGCAAGTGCCCCCCAAGGAATAAAAAAAGGAACCCGAAAGACCTGACTGGCCCTCCATGCTGAGTAGATCAGCTGGTAGTTTATGAAAATCGAATCATGTTTCTTGTTCCCCTTCCTGTGGGTTAAGCACTGGAAAAGACACATGCACACACACCACATGGGGGGCAAGTGTCATGAGTTTGGGAAGTACCTATTGAGGTCAAAAGACCCACAGCTTGTCATGTCTCCCACTAAGCCCTGAGGGAGACACAGAATATTTATTTTGTTTGCATAAGGGACACGGGGCTTTGACACTAGCCTCTGCTTCTTTAGTTTGTAAACCAGTTCAAGAATAGCACTACATTTCACCTTAAAGGTCTCAGTCAGACAGGGTACATCTCAGTGGTGGAGAGCTTGCCCTGGTATGCAAAAGGCCCTGGGTTCACTGGCAAAAAAAAAAAAAAAGCCCTGTTCTCTACAGAGTTGTAGCTAATTGAGTTGTAGCTAATTTCTAAGCCCCTATGGATAGGATAGTGGAGGTACTTGCGGTTTTATCCTGGAGGGGTGGAAGGAAAAGAGCAGGGACACTGATCTCCCAAAACTGATCCCTCTCATGTTCTTTGCAGGCTCCACAGCAGCCCCAGTGACCAGCTCTGCACCCTGTTCCTCCAGCCCTAAGTAAAGGAACACATTTTATCCAAGCCATGTGGCACTGGACTTTTTGTTGACCATTTTGTCTTGGGGACTTAGGAAGGGCCATCTGAGTGGAAGAGGAGACCAGTAACAGTGAAAGAACTAAGTCTTTGATCTTAGAAGTATAGTTCTGCTCTTTTGTTTTGTTTGCAGGGCAGGGAAGAGGGAGGGGTATAGAGCATATCTAACAACATAGTCCAGGCTGGCCTCTAACTTGCCACAATCTTCCTGCCTCAGCTTCCCATGTGCTCAGTTATAAGCAGTATGAACTCAGCATTGCCCAAGATGTGAGATGATGAGTCCCCTGAACTTATAGTGCTCAGGTGTGGAGTGATGAGGACAGGATTGGGAAATTCTCAAATGCCTCTGGATCCCAGAAGCAGAGTGTCTTTTCCCAGGCAGTAGGTGGGAGCAAGTCCATCAGCCCATGTGAGAACCTTAGAAAGAAAGCTTGGCTTCCAGGAAAGGCTCCAAGAAGCCCTGCCAATGATTTAACTACTCCCTTTCTTTGCCGTAACAGACAGGAACATTTAATCTTGGCCTTTTGTGCTGGGGTTCTGCTGACACTGCTATTCATGGCCCTTATCTTCATCATCGTCAAGAGCTGCAGAAAATGTGAGTGGTCTCTGTGAGACTTTTCTTGCTGTCACTGAGAACATGAGCAATAGGTAATGGAGAAGTGGAGAGAAAGCCTGCTCAGCCCACCCTCTCCACTGATCCACCTCCAGGCCCTTCCCTGCCCTTCCTTGCTGCTCTCCCCCTATACCCCTACCTACTAACCTTCACACAAAGTCAAGGGGAGGAGCTCCCCACTCCTTCAGACTCCATGATGAGAGGACAACCCTCTTCTTCCCGGCATCTGCTGCAGGTTACTCCAAGGCCCAGGACCCTCTCTCAGAGCCTTCCATCAAGGTAAGACTATGCTGTTGTTTTAGGGCTGTAAGAGGGGAATTAAGCAATGAAAGTGGCATAATTTGTTTGGGGGAAGTTGGTTTAGTCTGTGATCTACACATTGGGTTATTGGCTGGAATATTGGTGTCACTTTTTGGCTTTGGACAAGTGACTCTTGTATGAGTTCTTCTGCTCTCTTTGGGTCCCCACTTACCAAGGCTTTCAAGACACTTTTGAAGGGACACCTCTTGCTGCAAATTAAATTCACTCTTCCTCCTCTTTCTCCTCAGAAGCTTTCATCTGTCTCAAAGGAGTCACTTACCTATGCCAGCATGACTTTCAATCCCGCAGAAGGAAACAGCAGTGACTTGGCTGGAAAACACTCCACAGGCTTGGACCCCACTGTCTATTCTCAAATTAAAGTGGCAGGCCCATCCCTGCCTCTCCAGTGAGGCAGAATTCAGAACCTCCACTCAGCTCCAGCTACATGTTGCTTTCTGGCTTTGTTTTGTATGCTTGTTTTTGTTGTTTGTTTCCTACAAACTTAGGAGCACAGCCTGTGGACAACTGCAGTTGAAGGTGTGTAGACTTGATCTGCTAATGCTGCCATCCATTTTAAAAAACCAATGGTTAATTACTTTCTCCACCAGAAAAAAGGCTGCTAGTACATTCACTCTGTTTGGCAATAGCCCCTTAAGCAACACCCCTGAACTTTCCAAAAGCAGACAAAGTTCAAGATGAAGAAACTCACTGATGATAATCATGGAGGAACCAACCCTAATGAACATTCTAAGATTTTGAAATAATGGCAAACAATCCTCCAGTGTTGGCCCCCTCTTCATTAGTTGTGACTCTGTCCCATAATCGTCTTCAGAAGTCAAGACCAGAGCTCTAAGCCAACACAAAGTTCACATTGTATAGAACACTAGTCAAATGTGGGTTTTTGTCTCCTCAATGCAATGTTAGAGATGTGTGTGACAATCTTGGTTGTGAGACAAAGGTAAAGATTAAATATGTTCATTTGCCCTCAAAACAAAGGAACAACCATATAGACCTCCTAATTAAAAATATCAGGAAGATTCTTTTTAATTAGGCAAGCATAATCTGAAATATAAGTACTAAAATAAGAAGAAAAATTATAAAGATGAGGACTGGTGAGGTAGATAAAAACATTTGCCACCAAACCTGACAACTGGAATTCAATTCATAGGACTTACATGGTGAACACAGAGAACTGACCCCTGAAAGTTTTCATCTAACCTTCACATTTACTCTGTGGTGTGTGTAAATGTCAGTATACAAACACACATGCACAGACACACAAAATCAATATGCACCCAACTGTTGTGACAGCATTCTTAAGATTTATTTTATATTATGCATGCAGTATTCTACCTGCATGTAAACCTGCACCAGAAGAGAGCACAGATCCCATTGTAGATGGTTGTGAGCCACTATGTGGATGCTTAGAACTGAACTCAGGACCTTCGGAAGAGCAGCCAATGCTCTTAACCACTGAGCCATCTCTCTAGTCTGTTACAGTATTCTTAAGGCCTGTGCAAGCCCTAGCATGGAGAGGTGAATTGGGCACATAATCCTATCCCTAGCTGAAGAACCATTGGCAATTATTAGCTGCTAATAACAAAGAGCTAAGAGAACAAAGAGTGTTCTCTAAGAGTATAGTATAGTCTCTGGTAAGTTGACTGAAAATAAATTCAATACATAGCCACTAGGCAAAACCGGGATTGGTCAGGAGTAGGTTGAGGGGGGGCATTTTTTTGTGTTTGAAACTCAAAAGGAGAAAGGCTGCAAGGAAATATGCAGGCATAATATCCTTAGCCTTACCCTTTTCCTCAGGCTGCTGAGCTTGGAGTCCCTCAAAATAAAAAAGTCAGGGCAGAGTCTGAACTATGCTTATCTAAGGCTTTGTAAGAGCCACGATCCAATCTAACAAGATAGATAGAGAATCTGGTCAACACCCAATCTCCATTCCAACCCTGTGCAAACCAGGGGACCACTTGAGGATTCTAAGGCTGGACCTACACCCATCAGAAGGGACCATGGCATATTAAACTTCTGAAGCTAGGGAAATGCCTCACAGGAACAAGAACCTGATTTTGATTCTGAAAACTCATGTAAAAATGTGGGATATGGTAGGACACACTTATAATCCTAACCCTGGAGAGGCAGACACTAGAGTATCCCTAGGTCTCATTGCTTAGCTAATCTAATGTAATCAGCAAGCTTCGGGCCAATGAAAATCCCTGTTTCATACATAGTGGGCAGCCCCTGAGGAATGACATCTGAGGTTATCCTCCAGCCTCCATATGTGCAAGTATACCATGATGTGTGCTTCCCCCACAGAATACCAGAGCTCTTATGGGGGCAGCAAAGGCCATGATGAAGCAGTGGGAGTGACACTGTATGGGGGAGAGAGCTGCAGGTTGCAGGGAAGCGTGTAGGATAGTGGTACTCCTGCACCAACAATGATGTGACTCTATTTGCTCCCACCAATGATGACGCCTCATTCTTGCCTTGTGCTTCCTGATTTGTGTGCATTTGCCACTTGTCATCCCTTGGTTGCTCATTGGTCAGAAGCAGCATCCACTTACTCTGGTGACAGGTTTCCATTGAGGATGTGTTTTGGAGGGCCCATGATCTTTTCACCAAGAGACTATGAGAATCACAGATTCAATCCTATTTTAAATAAAATGGCATTTAATACCAATTCAGAGATGCATTGGAATGTTATGCTTTTTAGGGACATTTTAAGAAATGCTTTTCCAATGATGGCCTAGGAGAAGTTAGTCATACTTGAAGACTCTTTCAACACTATTCAGATATTTATTGGCTGATAAATAAAATACAAGTCATTTCCCCTTATCCCAGACTCTGTACCTCTTCACTCCAGCTAATAAAATGCTAAGGTCTGGAGATGTTATTTAATGGAAGCTTTGCTTGGCGTGGGCTGTGATAGCTCTTCTGACCATCACTGTTGTCACCTTGCCACAAAAGATTGCTTCAAGGTCAAGAGAGTCCTTTAGAAATCCAAAAAGGTCAGAATCAGTCTCTGAGATTCTGTTGGCTAGTTGTCATGGAGATTCAACTGTAACCACATCATTTTATTTGGGAACTAAATGAAAGAAATCTTCAGTCACTTGTTCAGTTTGAGCCATTTCCTTGAGTCAGGACATGTGGGAAGAACTTCAAATCGTTGCCTACTATGTTGGGAAATAGAAAAGGAAAATTGAGTTGGGGGCTCTTGCTGAAGTATTTGTCAGAAAAAACTACAAACTTCCCTTTTTTGAGCCTATTTTACACCCCAAGATTGTTTTAAAACAAATGTAAGCATTGCCAACCTTCACATTTCCCAAAGCTTCCACATGGAAAAAGGCAAGGAATGCTGTGGAAGCCACTCCTGGCAATCCTTGGCTTCCTGGGAACAAAACACCCAAGTTTGGATTTTTAAAATTTATTCTGCCCCCCATCTGTGTGTGTGTGTGTGTGTGTGTGTGTGTAGGATGCACAAGTGCTATGTGTATGCACAGCACACATGTGGAAGTCAGAGAACAAATTGCATCCATGAGAGTCCTGGGGATTAAACGCAGGTCATCAGGGTTGGTGGCAAGCACCTTTGCCTTTTGAGCGACCTTACCAGTCCTGAAAACACTAAAGTTTGTTTTCAGGGCAGTGTCATCCCTGCAAGACTTGCCAGTCAGCGGTAGGCAAGGTCGGTGGGTACCTGGGGCTTGAGCTTCTCTCCCTGAGTTTTGATGGTATAAATGCATCTGGAATGCAGGGCCCAAGAATAACAAAGCTTGAAGGGACTTTATTTCACACTGCTATGTTTCCCCAAGCATGGGGCTTCTTGCTAAAGAGAATGGCATTAATTTCTATTGCCCCGTCTTTTACAGTACCATGTCATCTTCACTTATTCTATTTAACAAGCTTACATCTGTGTTTATGTGTGGCTGTTTGTATCCCTCCACCTCACCACACCACTTTATTTTTGTGACAGAGTCTCACTCTGTAGTCTAGGCAAGTCTAGAACTCACTATGTAGTTCAAGCTGACCTCGAACTTGAGATCCTTCTGCCTAGGTTTCTGGGTGCACCACAGCTGCCCAGGTGTTTTTCTATTTTACACCATAAGCTCCATGAAGACAGGTGCTATCTATTTTGCGTCTTTGTAACCCCAGCAACTAACATGTTCCTAGTTTGCAAAATGAAGGATTCATGGGTGGGTTGGTGGGGCGGGACATGGATAGATGGATGGATAGAAACCTCAGAAGAGTATAGAACAGGGCAGGAAATGTAGAGGGAAAAACTGACTTGGGAAAGAAAAATGTTGCCGTGGGTCATATCTTAAAGAAGTGATGATGAGTTCCTGAAGAAAAAAAAAATACAAACTACAATTGTATCCTAGAGGAAGTAGAATCAGACAAACCCTGCTGGGTGTTGCTTTTCTATATCCCTCACCTCCATTGTTCCCAAATCTTCTAGATTGCAAAAAAGCAAGAATACTGTGGGAGCTGCTCCTTTACCATTTGCAGGAGCTTGCTCCACATCTGCATGCGACCCAAACAGCACAGTGGAGGCTGGAGACCCTGCAGCCTTGTCTTCATATTTCAGCTCCTCTGGCCCTGACCCCTTGTATGTTGCTAACAGTTCTTCCATCTTAGGGTGCTACTGGGATTTGGTGATGGTGCTGGATTTCTGTTCTGAGGCTTTTGTTTGTTTGCTTTATCTTAATCATTATTTCTCTGAAATGTTTTTCTATGTTCCCAACCCCAGGCAGGGTGACTGAAATCTATTTTGTAATTATAGCTACAGCCTCTTCATTGCCGATGGTGTTTCCATAGTTTCTGATCATAAAAAGACAAAAGCTAACAGTATGGCCTGAGCCAAACAGATGTCCTCACAATGTTCTTTCAGTTCAGAAAATGCTTCAGAACTTAGCAGAACCACCATACAGTGACCTAGAGAACTTTCTTTATGACAGGACCACCCTGCATCACAGGGAAAGGCAAGCAATCATGCAGTCCCCTGTCTATGAATGGGGAAACGTAAATATGGGGTTCTGGGGGAATCTCAGGACTCAGTACTGAAGAATAAAGAAGGGAACTTACCAAGGGTATGGAGACCACAGAAGGAGCTTTGCTTGGCTGGGGACTTCTAGCAATGCTTTTACCAGTAACTACCCAAGAAAAAACAGATACAAAGCTAAGGGCTGAGGTTCCTGGGCCAGCCCATCCCACACAGACCCCTTGCAAGAAGACCTTTTTGCACCTGCTGGAGGGCAGTTACAGAAGCTTCATCATTTCACAGGAGCCTTGGCTCCATCGCTATAGGAGAACAAAATGTTTCAAAGAGTAAAGCTATTAGGCTATTTCCCAAAGCTTGTGTGCTGGGAAGGTAAGTAACCAACCCTACAGATACAGAATGTAAACTGTGGTTATTTCTTGCTTCCTGCACCCACTTCCACTTACAACTACAGTATTCATTACTTAAGTAACCTCTCATGATGCCATTGTCACTATGAGGGGGCATTAAATCCACCTCAGCCTGTGGGCTGACTAGCTGCCTTGGTACTTAAGTGACTAGGCATTAAGAGGAGGGTCACATTTATTCATGACAGATAGTCCTTGACCTCTACACTTTCTCTCTACATTGTCTAAGTAACCCCGGGGTTACTTACCTCCTCTATTCCTTTGGCTTCTCCTTCCCCTGGACAAATGACTGATTATAAAGATGATCCCCAAACCGGTCATCAGTATGCAAATGATCAGAATGGACATTCTAGAAGAAATCACATCAGATATCAGGTCTTTTGGTTTCCTTCTCACAGCATCACTTCCATCTCAGCCCCAGTAGCTCCTGACAACTACATCCTATATGAGTCACTCTATCCTTTGTATGGCTAACTTATTCCTTGGATCTGATGGGCATCTAAATGAGCCCTTCATCAGAGATGAAATGGGGACTAGGAGCTGAAAACTGTAGTCCAGTCATTCCTTTGTGGAAGAAATAAACTGAGCAAAGATAAATGGCTGTCACCCACTGTGTCAAAAAGAAAAAGAGAGGGAGAGGGAGGGAAGGAAGGGAGAGGATCAGGCTGCCTTTTCGTGGCTCCACAGGTACCAGGCACTAACATGGTGCACATATACATACATGTACATAAAACATTCATATACATAACATAAAAATGAATCAAGCTTTTTAAAGAACAAAATAGAAGTAGGCAAGAGTGATATAGGAAGAGAAGAAAGCAAACACACTCGAGAATATCAGGAGCTAGAGATAAAGTCCCATTGGCTTCTTGGCACCTCTTTTGCCTGCATTTTTGTCTCTGCATTTCAAACACCTCTCTCCCCCTGGGATTATGTCTTCTTTAAAATCAAAGCAACTAAGCCAGGTGGTGGTCCCTTACAAAGTAATCCCGGCACTTGAGAAGTAGAGGCAGGTAGATCTCTGTGAGTTTGAGGTCTACAGAGTGAGTTCCAGGACAGTGATAGATAGATAGATAGATAGATAGATAGATAGATAGATAGATAGATAGATTAAAGCAATTAGAAGTTATTTTCTGCTGCTTTCAAACAAAAAATAGTCATTAAAAAAAAATCAAACCATGCCCCCACTGCTAGGCCTCTGCTAAAGAGGCCTCAGGTGGAGAGTGCCAGACCTCAGCTAGACCCACCTATCAGTGCAGAAACATCCTGAATCTCAGCCTAGTCTTTGACCCCCAACATCTATGACCCCCATCACCAGGCCTCTGCTAGAGGTGAGTCTGGGACCAATACAGGTGGAATCCCCTGCACACCCTTCCCTGGGAACTCCCTGGATTGGCCCTGGATCTCACTCCCTCTGTGTCCTGTCCCCATTGAGTGCTCCTGGTACTCTGATACACGCCCACCCACCTCCACCAAGAGCCTTCCCTCCCCCTACCCAGTGCCCTACTCTGCCCACTGTCCCACCACTCTAGTTGAGCACTGGGACAGAGGGTGGAACCAACAATCCTGCCACCTTCGGGGAACTTCCTGGAGCTGTTCTGAGCACACAAGCTGCCTATACACTCAGGACCACCTGGAATCCCCACTGGCCTGGTCTCTGACCCCTATCTCTACCAGAGTTCCAGGCCCCTCCCAGAGATCCACCTATCCCCTCAGGGCCACTCTCAGTCCCTGAGGGCTAGATCCTTGACCCCCCAATGCTGGGCCTCTGCTAAAGAGGCCTCAGCTGGAGAATGTCAGGCCCAGGTGAGATTCTCCTACTGGTGCGCAAAACATCCTGAGTCCCAGCCTTCAGGATCTTTGACCCCCTTTGCAGGTCTTCTGCTGGAGCCTGATCTTTGACCACCATTGCCAGGTCCCTGCCTGAGGAGAGATCACTTAGAGAGCTTGGACTACCCAGAGCTACAGACATCGAACTTCTGACCCACCTAAGCCCACCTGGGGAATACCAGAGAGAGAGAGAGGAGAGAGAGAGAGAGAGAGAGAGAGAGAGAGAGAGAGAGAGAGAGAGAGCCACCTACACCTACTGGAAGAAGCAATGGGAAGACAGTAATACAAGAAAACACCTAACAATAGAAAGACAAGCATAATACCACCAGAATCTAGGGACTCTACACCAACTAGCCCTGAACACCCCAAACCAGATGAAGGAGAAGAGAACGACTTAAAAATTATCATCATAAAAATGATAGAGGACCTGAAAGACAATGTGAGAAAATTCCTTAAAGAAATGAAAGAAAACCAAACAAAAAATGGGAAGAAATGAACATATTTCTTAAAGAAACTAAGGAAAACGAAGAAAAAACAATTAAACAGGTGAAGGAAACGGTTCAAGACTTGAAAACTGAACTAAAGACAATAAAGAAAATACAAACTGAAGGAATGCTGGAAATAGAAAAAGTGGGCAAATGATTGGGAACGACAGCCACAAGCATAACCAACAGAATACAAGAGATGGAGGAGAGAATCTCAGGCACTGAAGATGAACTAGAGGAAATAGATCCATCGACCAAAGAAAATTTAAGAATAACAAATCCTTAACACAAAACATCCAGGAAATGTGGGACACTGTGAAAAGGCCAAACCTAAGAATAATAGGCATAGAGGAAGGAGAAGAAGCCCAGCTCAAAGGTGCAGAAAATATATTCTGCAAAATATATTCAACAAAATCATTGAGGAAAACTTTCCCAATATGAAGAAGGACATGTCCATGAAAGTACAAGAAGCATACCGAACACCAAATAGATTGGACCAAAGAAAAAAGACCCCTTGACACATAATAATCAAAACACCTAACATACAGAATAAAGAAAGAATATTAAGAACAGCAAAAAAAAAAAAAAGGACAGGTAACATATAAAGGCAGACATATCAAAATTACACCTGATTTCTTCATGGAAACTCTCAAGGTCAGAAGGTCCTGGATAGATGTTCTATAAATACTAAGAATCCACGGATGCCAGCCCAGGCTACTATATCCAGCAAACCTCTCAATCACTATAGATAGAGAAACCAAGATATTTAATGACAAAGCCAGATTTTCACAATATGTATCCACAAATCCAGCCCTATAGAAAGTTCTGGAAGGAAAACTGCAACCCAAGGAAGTTAACTACGCTCATAAAATCATAGAAAATAAATAATCCCACTTCACCAGAACCCAAGGGTAAAGCAGGACAAATATATTCACAATACCACTGCCAACAACAAATCTAAAACAAACAAGCATTAACAATCAATGGTCCTTACTCTCCCTCAACACTAATGGTCTTAACTCGCCTGTAAAAAGATACAGGCTAATAGAATGGATACAAAGACAGAATCCATCCTTCTGCTGCATACAAGAAACACATCTAAACTTCAAAGATAGACATTACTTTAGGGTAAAGGGCTGGGAAAAGATCTTCCAATCAAATGAACCCAAGAGGCAAACAGGTGTGGCTATCCTAATATCTAACAAGTTAGATTTCAAACCAAAATTAATCAAAAGAGATGAAGACGGTCATTTTGTATTCATCACAGGACAAATCCATCAACACAAAGTCTCAATTCTGAACATCTATGCCCCAAATACAAAGGCATCCACATTCATAAAAGAAACACTACAAAAACTCAAAGCTCACACATAAAACCTCACACACTTATAGTGGGAGACTTCAACATACCACTCTCACCACTAGACAGGACCACCAGTCAGAAACTTAACAAGGAAACAAAAGAACTAATAGTAGTTATGTCTCAATTGAGTTTAACAGACATCTATAGAACATTCCATCCAAACACAAAAGAATATACCTTCTTCTGTGCTCCCCATGTGATGGGAGATGTTATTCTGTAAATATGTTTCTCATACTGGTTAATGAATAAAGCACTGTTGGCCAATAGGAAAGCAAGATAGGTGGGGCTAGGAGACTAGGAGGTAAGAGGAAGTAGGTAGGAGGAGTCAACATGTAGAGACTGTAGAGAACAGAGGTTCAGGCTATCTCTCAGGTAAGATGAGGCCACGTGGAAATACTTAGATTAATAAAAATAGGTTAATATTTAAGACAGAGTTAGCTGATAAGAAACTAGTAACTGGCTAACAGAATTATATCAAATACATAGTCTGTGTGTGTTATTTGTGGCTGGATGGAGCGACATTGGGACCAGGTGGCCAGGGGGAAAACATACTCGTTACACACATGGAACCTACTCTAAAATCGACCACATACTAGGTGGCATAACAAACCACAACAGATACAAAAAAAATTGGAATAGTCCCCTGTATCTTATCAGACCACCATGCTTTAAAATTGGAATTCAACTACAACACAAATCGCAGAAACCCTACAAACTCATGGAAACTGAATAATGTGAAATTGCATCATACCTGGGTCAAAGAAGAAATAAAGAAAGAAATTAAGAACTTCCTAAAATTCAATGAGAATGAGAACACAACATACCTTGAAAGCAGTGTTACGAGGGAAGTTCATTGCACTGAGTACCCATATGAAGAAAACAGAGGATAGTCACATTAGAGAATTAATAGCACAACTGAAAGCCTTAAAACAGAGAGAAGCAAACTCACCCCAGGGGAGTAGACACCAGGAAATAAGCAATTGGAGGGCTGAAATCAATAAAATAGAAACCAGGAAAACAATACAAAAAATCAATGCAACAGAGTTGGTTTTTCGAGAAAATCAACAAGATAGACAAACTTTTATCCAAACTAACCAAACAGCAGAGAGAGAGAACATGCAAATTAATAAAATCAGAAAGGAAAAGGGGATATAACAACGGACACAGAGGAAATCGAGACAATTTTCAGATCACACTTTGAAAACCTGTACTCCACAAAATTTGAAAATTCAAAGGAAATGGACAAATTTCTGGATAACTATCACTTACCAAAATTAAATCAAGAACAGACAAACAACTTAAATAGACCTATAACCACCAATGAAGTAGAAGTAGTCATCGAAAGCCTTCCAACCAAAAAGAGCCCAGGGCCAGATGGCTTCAGTGCAGAATTCTACCAGAAATTCAAGGAATAGCTAATACCAATACTCTTCAAATTGTTTCACACAATAGAAATAGAAGGTCCATTACCAAACTCTTTTTACGAGGCCACAATCACCTTGGTACCCAAGCTACACAAAGACACAACTAAGAAAGAAAACTACAGACCAATATCCCTCATGAACATTGATGCAAAAATACTCAATAAAATACTAGCAAACCGAATCCAAGAACACATCAGAGAAATCATCCACCATGACCAAGTAGGCTTCATCCCTGGGTTGCAGGGATGGTTTAACATATGAAAATCTATCAACGTGATCCACCATATAAACAAACTGAAAAAGAAAAACCATATAATCATCTCCCTAGATGCTGAAAAAGCCTTCAACAAAATTCAACACCCTTTCATGATAAAGGTCTTGGAGAGATTAGGGATATCAGGAACATACCTAAACACAATAAGAGCAATATACAGTAAACCAACAGCCAACAACAAACTGAATGGAAAGAAGCTTAAGGCAATTCCTCTAAAATAAGGAAGAAGACAAGGCTGCCCCCTCTCTTCATATCTCTTCAATATTGCACTTGAAGTTCTAGCTAAAGCAATAAGATAACAAAAGGAGATCAAGGGGCTACAAATTGGAAAGGAAGAAGTCAAACTTTCTCTATTTGCAGATGATATGATAGTCTACATAAGCGACCCAAAAAAACTCTACAAGGGAACTCCTACAGCTGATAAACACCTTCAGCAAACTAGCAGGATACACGGTAAACTGAAAAAAAAATCAGTAGCCCTACTTTATTCAGATGACAAAGGGGCTGAGAAAGAAATCAGAGAAACATCACCCTTTTCAATAGCCACAAACAGCATAAAGTATCTTGGGGGTAATGCTTACCAAACATGTGAAAGAGCTATATAATAAGAACTTTGTGTCTTTAAAGAAAAAAAGATACCAAAAAATGGAAAGATCTCCCATACTCTTTGATAGGTAGGATAAACATAGTAAAAATGGCAATCTTGCCAAAAACAATCTACATATTCAATTCAATCCCCATTAAAATCCCAGCACAATTCTTCACTGACCTTGAAAGGATAATAATCAACTTTGTATGGAAAAACAAAAGACCCAGGATAGCCAAACACAACCCTGTGCAATAAAAGAACCTCATGAGCATCACCATCCCTGACTTTAAGCTCTACTACAGAGCTATAGTCCTGAAAACAGCTTAGTTTTGGCACAAAAATAGACAAGTAGCAATGGAATCAAATCGAAAATCCTGATATTAGCCCACACACCTACGAACACCTGATTTTTGATAAAACTGCTAAAAGCATACAATGGGCAGGGGGAGGAAAGCATCTTCAACAAATGGTGCTGGCACAATTAGATGATGGTGTGTAGAAGACTGCAGATAGACCCACACACAAAACTCAAGTCCAAATGGATCAAAGACCTCAACATAAATCCAGCCACATTGAACCTCTTAGAAGAGGTACCCTTGAACAAATTGGTATGGGAGACTGCTTCCTGAACATAACTCCAGTAGCACAGACTCTGAGATTAACAATTAATAAATGGGACCTCCTCAAACTTAGAAGCTTCTGTAAGGCAAAGGACATAGTTGACAAGACCAAACAGCAGCCCACAGACTGAGAAAAGATTTTCACCAATCCTACATCTGACAAAGGGCTGATCTCCAAAATACACAAAGAACTCAAGAAACTATTCACCAAAACACCAAATAACCCTATTTTTAAAAAATGGGGTACAGAACTGAAGAGAGAATTCTCAATAGAGGAAATCAAAAAGGCTGAAAGACACTTAAAGTGCTCAACATCTTTAGCTATCAGGGAAATGCAAATCAAAACAACTTTGAGATACCATCCTATTTCTGCCAGAATGGCTAAAATTAGAAACACCAATGATAACTTATACTGGAGAGGATGTGGAGAAAGGAGAACACTCCTCCATTGCTGGTGGGAGTGCAAACTTGTACAGCCATTTTGGAGATTAGTATGGCGGTTCCTCAGGAAAATGGGAATCAGTTTACCACAGTCCCGGCAATCCCCCTCTTAGGCATACACCCAAATGATCCCCATCCATGCAACTAAGACATGTACTCAACTATGTTCATAGCAGCATTATTTGTAATAGCAAGAACCTGGTTGTCCCTCAACTGAAGAATGGATAAGGAAGATGTGACACATCTACACAATGGAATACTACTCTGCAGAAAAAAACAATGGAATCCTGAAATTCGCAGGCAAGTGGATGGAATTTGAAGAAACCATCCTGAATGAGGTAACCCAGTCACAAAAAGAGGAACATGATATGAGTGAGTACTCACTCACATATGGATTTTAGACCTAGAGCAAAAATCACCACCAGAGGAACTAGAATACAAGGTGGATTCTAAGAGATTCATGTAAGTTCCCTCACAGAAGGGGGAAGAGACAAGTTCCCCAGAGCACATGGGGAGTGGGGGGGTCAGTGAGTGGAGTGGGAACTAGGAGAAAGAGAAGGGGAGGAGAGGAAAGCCCATGGGACTAGAAGATTGAGTCAGGGTAGGAATAGAAGACAGAAGAGAGAGAGGCAGAGAGAGACAGAGAGAGACAGAGACAGAGAGAGACAGAGACAGAGAGAGACAGAGAGAGACAGACAGACAGAGAGAGAGAGAGAGAGAGAGAGAGAGAGAACATAAAAGAGGGAGCCATTATAGAATTGAAGAGAAAACTGAACCTGAAGAAATGTCCAGAGACCTACAAGACAGACCCCAACTACCAATTTGAGCAACAATGTAAAGGCTATCATAAATGCCTTTCCCTGATAATGAGATCAAAGACTAACTTATCCACCATCATGGAGCCCTCATCTAGTACCTTTTGAAAACAGAAGCAAACACCCATAACTAAATACTGAGCTGAACTAGAATCCAGATACAGAGAGAGAGAGAGAGAGAGGACAAGACCAGGTTGCAGAAACACATAGAGACAGCTGACCTGAACAAGGAAGAACTAATGGGCCCCCAGACTGATAGCTGGGAATCCAGCATGGGACTGACTCAGACCCCCTGAATATGGGTCTCAACTAGGACTGAGCAGTCTAAGGGACCCCAGACAGTGGGACCAGGATGTATTCCTGGTGCACAAAAGGACCTTGCAGGCATATCCCCCATGGAGGGATACTCCCTTAACCTAGAGACAGGAGGGAAGTCCTAATCCCTACTTCAAATGACTTGACAGATTTAAATGACCTTTCCTGGATGGCATCACCCTACATGTGGAGTGGGGTGGGATGGTCGGGGAGGGTGGTTGGGATGCATGTGGAGGTGGGAATGGGAAAGAGGGAGGGATCAATTTGTAAAATAAAGAAATAAAATAAAATAACACCCCCCCAAATCAAACCATTATTATGAAGATACTTAGTTTAGGCAGAGAAACAATACACAGTTGAAAAGCAGAAGGTGTAAACTAGTACTAATATGTTGTAGTTCATCCCACCCCACCCACCCCACCCACTCCCACCCCATCATCTCCTCAGATCCCTACTCACCTGGATCCTTCTGCCTTTTGGATAGCTTTGGAAGTCCTACAGCTCTGGTTCCTGTTCCCTGAAGGGTCTGAATCACAAAGGAATTGTTGAGAATAAAGCTGTTCTTGGGGTCCTTCCTTTGGCTCCAGTTGCATCCCCACCTGTCTTTCTCTTCCTCTCCAGAGAGTGAGTAAGTGCATTGATGGCTTTTTGTGTAAGACAATGACAATGCTAACAGTTGTATAAACATGCCTTGAACAGGGGCGAGGCTGGGGAGAGAAATCCAGCTCACAGTGCACCTGCTAAGTCATGTACCCTGCCACTAGGTCCTCTGCACTCAGAGGAAGGGACACTTTTTCCAGATCGGCACAAAGGCTCTGTGCAGTCTAGAATCAGTTTATGATTAGAGACTCAAACTAGGGTCATTGACAAGGACAAAAAGTCTTGGTGTATCAAATAACTATTTCCATCCTTAGGAAATGGGTCAATCTGTGGCATAGTTCCTCTGATAGCTACTAACAATCCATAGGGGAGGCCCACATTGCCTCCTCTGTGTTTCTTTTAAGGAGCAAATTTGGGTAAGACTCCTCTCTTCTTGAACTAAAAACTCAAGAAATGCTATAAAAAGCAGAAGCATGCAAAGCGGAAACACAGCTAGTATGGAGTTACCCACTTAGTGGGATGCTAGCTGCATCAGTTACCACTACACCAAACATGTGCAAGATTGTTCCCAGCATGAGAACTGGAGAGGTGGGTTGGGTGTGGGGCTTCCCACAAGTCCTCCTAGCGTGTTTTCCTACTGTCATTGGGCTCCAGACAGTGACAGAAAAAAAGCATTGCTTTTCTAAATGGGAACAATGGGAGAACAGCTAGTGCCTTCCACAGTTCCCTGCCTGAAATACTGAAATACGGGGCCTTCCTGGTGCTGAAGAGGAGCCTGTGAACATTGGGAGAACCGAAAAATTAGCTCCAGTCTGGCCTAGGCAAATGCCCTTTGGTTCCAGTTCCTTCCAGTAGACTCCAAGAGTTAACTGCATCCCATATGAGTAAAGATGGGTGCTGACAAGTTTGACCACTATATCTCATTTATGTCAATTACTGAACTTTTTAAGCTGCCAAGTTTCAAGAAGCCTGGGTCTGTTTTTGCAGCCCCAGTCACTTATCAATTCAATCTTCGAGGTTCTAGACCTGCAAGACTGAGATTTCACTGTAGCCCTAAAACCTGGACCAGCTCTATAAAGGTCTCACTCCTATGAGACCTTCCAGCCTCTTCCCAGGTATGTGAGCCAGACTAGTGTGAGGAAAGGGGAATTACAAGCACACCTATGACTCAGATGTTCTACTCTCCTACAAAACTCTACCTAACTCCCAGCCCCACCATGCTAAGTGGGATCAATAGCAGGTTACCTCAAAGAATACATGAGGTACTTGATTTGGTGACCACTGACTTCAGTGAGGTGTTTTCAGTTTTTGTTTTGAGACAGGGTCTCACTTTGTAGCTCTGCCTGGCTTGGAACTCACAATGTAGACCAGGCTGGCCTTACATACCCAGGGATTCTCCCACCTTTGCCTTCTGAGTGCTGGGATTAAAGGTGTACACCACCAGACATGGACCTTTCAGTGAGTTTTTACTACCTTAGCAAATACACATTACCCTTCAAAGATCCCTTGCCAGTCTCTTTACCAGGTGAAAATCCATTGGCCCTACCGCCTCTGTTGTCAGTCACAATTAGCTGTGTAAAATCCATGTCATCTCTGGCAAAGTCCCGCTGGATGCCACACCAGTACCAGCCTGTGTCCTCCTTGACCAGGCAGGACACAGTGATGATGAGTTTGCTTCCTGTGTCCTTCAGGACCACACGGTTGGTGCTGTTAGGGGTGAAGGCGATAATGTTGCATGAGTCCCTGAAATAGCCCCGGCACCAGTACTTGGTGTGGTCCTTGTAGTGGGCATCGTAGTTACAGTTAGCAGAAACTGTGGCCAGCTCAACTCCCGACTTCACCTTTTCATCCATGACCATGGCATCTGTGAACACACACACACACACACACACACACACACACACACACACAGAGAGAGAGAGAGAGAGAGAGAGAGAGAGAGAGAGACAGAGACAGAGAGAGAGAGAGAGAGATCATTATTTTTGGAAACATACTGATCCTCCTGGGCTCCTGAAGGATAATTGGAATTTAGGTTTTGTCCATTTGAATTTAGTCATGATTATGGGCTAAATTGCATCCTTCACATCCTTCACATATATAGGGATTCTTTATAATCCCTATAAAGAATGTGATGTGACTGCATTTGAACACAAGAAAGACCTTTAAGAAGAAATTGAGTTAAAATTAGATCATTAGGGTGGCTCTTTCAAAAAAGCTTTTAAAGGTTTTTTTTTGTTTTATCATATGTGTATAAGCATTTTCTCTGCATGGATTTGGGTGCACCACAAGTGTATAAGTGGAGCCCAGAGGTCAGAAACAGATGTCAGATCTCCTGGAACTGAAGTTACAGGTGGTTGCTAGCTACCTGCTGAGCCATCTCTCCAGCCCCCATTTGGGTAGTTCTGAATTCAATGCGGCTGCTATCCTTATTTAAAATTTTCAAAATAGATGAAGTTAGACAAAACCGTGAGAAGACACAGGAAGGCAGTCATCTTCAAATCAGAAAGTTCCCAGAATGACATCAATTCTGAAGAAACCTTTATTTGGGGATATATGAGAGCTAATCTTGATGTCCACTTGATTAGATTCAGAGATGCCTAGATTAATCAATCACATCTCTGGGTGTTTCTATGTGGGTGTTTCCAGAGAAAATTAACTAAGGGAAAAAGACATCCCCTGGATTTAGGCAGCTCTAATTCACGTGCTTAGATCCCACAACTGCTGAAGTCTTTTCTCTTAGCCTGAGAATGTGTGAGATGTGAACATAAGGACCCTTGAAGGATGTAAGTTTTCTTCTGCCATCTAGCCCCTTAGCTCTACCTCTTACTCCCTACCTTACCTTGGGAGCCACTAAAAGTAAGAGAAGGGTTAGTAGGCTTGCTCTGGCTGCAAAGGAACAAAAATAAAGGGACTTGTGATTTTAGGAGCTGAGAACTTGCCATACAAGACCAGTGTGGCATCTTTTATCATGTCAGGATATGTCATAATGAGGAAGTCACACATGCAATATCCGGCTTTACCATGGCTGGGAAAATATCTGACCAGAGAGGAGAGATAGGGCAACAGAGCTCATCACTCTCAGCCTTCCAAGGATGTTACCCGCCCCCACGCCAGCACAAGAGGTTGCTTCCAGTGTGTCTTACAGGAGATAACACATTCCTGTAAATGTCAGTTTCTTCTCATCACAGCCAAACAATAAGATCTTGTGATCCTCAGTTCACAGACAAGCATGCTGACCCTCAGAGAGATGCAGTAGGTCTAAAGGGAGCAAACCTGAGAGGTGGCACAACTTGGGACAAGTCCTGTTTCTGAGTACCATCTTTGGTGTCAGGCTTAGGCAGAATGGAGGTAAGTATGGCTGCCTATATCTATGCAACATGTGATGGGGGAAAATAAGAAGAGAAGGAAAATTGAGGACACTGGGGAAACAAAAAACAAGACACCACAAAGCTCCAGTTTTTGTCAAGGGGTTCACGTTCCTCACAACTCCCTTATCAGAGGGAAGGACCTAGGATCTCTTAATAGAATCTGTTAACAAGATATATTTTCACCTCCTCTCATTTTCCTATCCAGGTGCTTAGGTGCTTTAAACAGCTACACTAAGCAGGGGCTTTAAGTAGAGCTGCCTCAGAAGGTTGTGGCTTAGAGGACAGAGGTGTTCCTTCCCAACACCTCACCTGAAATGAGAGCCAAGGAGAGCAGAATGAAGTGCTCCATGATGAGAAGGAAGTAAACTTCAGCTGGAATAGTAAGAACGGAGGATCTCAGGGACTTCGGACCTGTGAGAGGGAAACATATGTTTGAATTTCTGGATGTTTTATCCTATGTGAAGGGAGAATGACCAGTTATTCTAATCAATGCTGCTGTGCAGACAAAGCTGGGTTCTGTCCTGTGCATTGGGAACTCACCAAAAGGATGTCATTCATGAATGAAATGTTATCTTTGCAGCAACTGTGAATATCTGAGCTCTCAGCAGAGCCTAGAGTAGCAAAAGAACCCTCTCCTTGATTAAGTCCACTTGGCTTAGCACTTTATATATACCCAGAAGACAGATACATGTCATCACTCGCACCGGTCCATGTGAGCAACTGCACCCTATCTTGACATGGTTGTCCCTCTTGTCCCTCCATCATTCTTAGGGGCTCAGTGTCTATTTAGATAGGAGGAGTCCCAGCAGAGAAATCCTTAGTAAGTTGAGTCTGAAACTACAGTGAAAACTTAGGCAGTGTTGTTAGAGGTGGAACATGCCACCTGTCAGAAGAATATTCACCCGCTAGAATATATGAGTATAGCTGTCAGCATCCAGGGCCAGAGGCTCCAGATTCTGGAAAACTTTACTTAATAGAGCTGGGACACATCAAGGAGGTCTTTCCTTGAAGTGCAACAGCAGCTTTTCCTGATTCCTGACAGATACACGTGTTTTGACCAATAGCTTTTTTAAAATAATATTTATTTATTATGTATACAATGTTCTACTTGCATACCAGAAGAGGGCACCAAATTTCATTACAGATGGTTGTGAGCCACCGTGTGGTTGCTGGGAATAGAACTCAGGACCTCTAGAAGAGAAGCCAGTGCTCTTAACCTCTAAGCCATCTCTCCAGCCTGAAAGTTTGAACCACCTTAAATTCTCAAATGTAAGCTGGGTGCTCCTTATTACACCCTAGAAAAAGCACTTTCCTTCAAGGGCCAAATGGAGATGACTTTTCTACATTGTGCAATAACATCCTTTCTGGAGAAAAGGGGAGCCTTCCTCTAATTCACAGGAATTCAGCATGTGCACCTACACCATGCTTGCATTATGATGGGGGTTTTACCTACATTACACTATCTACTTCTCATTGGTGATCTCTGTTTCAATGAGCAAAATGTGTGAACAAAAAGACTAGGAAGGAGAATGAATAGGTTAAATGAAGTTGAGTGAAGTGTATTGACAAATGATAATATATGAAACTCATTACAGTGCCTACATAGTTGATGCTGTTAGTTTTTCCTTTTGTTTTAGGTATATTAATGGTATCATCACAGCCTCTCTGTTGCTATGGTCAAAACACTGGCCAAAAGCAACTAGGGGATGGAAAGGGTTTATTCAGCTTAGAGTCTGTTGTTTGGGGGGGGTGAACACAAATCAGTAACTAAAGCAGAGACTATGTAGGAAAGTTGCTTACTGATCTTCCTAGCTTGAACACATAGCCCAAGCCCACCTGCCCAGGGATGGCACCACCCATAATGAACTGGGCCCTAATATGTCAATTAGCCATCAAGAAAATACCCTCATAGACTTGCCCACAAGACAACTTGATGGAAGCAATTTCTTAACAGACATTTCTTATTCTCAGATATATCTGGGTTTATGTCAAGTTGACAAAAACAAATCAACCACACCATCCAGGTATACCAGATGTCTCTTGCTATACTTATGTAGCTCCTCTGAAAGTGAGTCAGGACTGGCTTGCATGATGAAATTTGGAAGAAGTATGATGTGTGTCTTTCAAAAGTGGTACAACTTCTGCTGCAGTCTCTTTTGCTGCCACCTTATGGGGTCTAAAGCAAACAATGGAAAGGATTCATATGAAAAGGCAACAATTTGCCAATATCACCTTGTCACTCATGCCAGAGTCACCTCTGTAGTGTCCGTGATCAATCTTTCAGATGTCTAGCCCAGCAATTTCATGAGACATCATGAACATGAACCATCCATGAAGATGCTTCTGAATTCCTGACCCATACAGATCAGGAACAGATAATAAAGGCTTGTTGTCTTATGCTAACCAGCAAATAATTACTCTGATTTTTAAAAATTCAGTCTTTATCTCTATCAATACTAGAAGCAAAATAATCATTGTTGTTCAGAGATGACACCAAAGAAAATGTCATCAGAAATAGAAAAGGAGTGTACACGGTTAAGTATCAGAAAAGCGCTCAAGATAAGGAAAAGTTACATTATAAATAACGAGAGTTCTGGGTGTTGTGGCACACACTATAATTCCAGCACTTAGGAGATGGAAGCAGGAGGATCAGGAGTTCAGGGTCATCCTCTATTAGATATTAAGTTCAAGGCCAGCCTGTACTATGTAAGATTCTGTCTCTAATTGAAAAATCAAATAAATAAAACAAATGAGAAGATGTGGGCTATTGTTAGCTGGTGCTAATAATTCTGTTCCTCTCTCAAGGATATGATTAAGCCTTAGAAAAAGTACATAGAGCTTGACAATAAACCAAGTAATAATTTTTAGAACATCTTTAATATAAAAGTTTTTATAAAGGAAATAATTTGAAGTTCAAATTTTTAAGATACTCAGGTCAGGGTTAAGTGGATATGGTCATAAATGAAACAAGAGAGTCCATAAATCAATAAGTACTAAAACAGGATAATAGGTAAATAAGAGCTCATTATCCTAGTTGCTCCACTTTATGGCTTTTGATTTTGACAAAATAAAAAGTAGCAAAATCAGGCACCAGTAAGTTGGCTCAGCCAGTATTGGTGCTTGCCACATAAGCCTGACAACTTGACTTTTTCCCCAGAACCACATGGTAAATGGAGAGAACCACCTCCACAAAATCGTCCTCTGACATCCACACGAGTGTTGTCACACAAGCCCTCTCTCTCTCCCTTCTCTCTCTCCTCTCTCTCTCTCTCTCTTTTTCTCTCTCTCTCTCTCACACACACACACATATATATACTACTACTACTACTACTACTACTACTACTACTACTACTACTACTTCTACTACTGCTACTACTATTTTTTAAGAAACAAAAGGACCCTGGTATGAATGGTGTTAGTCTCATGTTACATATGAGAGCAGACACAGAAATCAGTTAGTGGTCCAAGTTCATATAGTCAGTAGAGCACAGCCAATGTGATCTGATGTGAAATCTAGCAGGTTTGGAAAATGACAGCAATAAAAACCTTTCCCATGGCATTATGCCTCTCCATCTCTCTCCTCCCCCACACCACATACCAATAATTCTACAAGCTGTAGAGCACTTTATAGTTTACACAGAGACTTACACACACACACACACACACACACACACACACACACACTGTTGTCTGAGGAAGCCAGGTTTCTTACTCTTATCCTACCCAGCTACAGTGGTTAGGAACAGGATATTTCTTGAAAACATGCCTGGAAATTATGCATCTGGATGACGATATCAGCATAGGATTCTGATTGACAACTTACTGTAATCTGTCAGGAAAGCAGCCACTCATCTACATAAGCAGCAAACCAGCCTGCAGTCAGTGGCATTTTTAGGGAGTCTCATTGTTATCTCCAGCAACAATCTCTGGCAGTCAGACACTAACCCATGTTCACAATTATCCTCAAATCACCAAGGTTTGTCCTGTAAGTAAGCAGTGGCTAGTTCAATAGTAATTCTCATTGCAGTTCAGGACCAAGCAAATGCCTTCTCTGTTCAAAAGCATCTGAATGTTCCAGTGCCACACCCTCCAACAAGAACACAGTTCAAGCCACTTCTTTTTCTCTCTTCTGCTTCAAAAAACTTATTGGCTCCAGCACCTTGGGCTCCTACATCCCAACTGACAACCAACTCCACGTACACTGTAGAATCACACCACTCAACCCCTCAGCCACCACCAAAGTGAATTAACCAACTGCCAAACTTGCCTTCTAGCAATAGGCTTCCCAATTTGACCAATCAAATTCATGCTCTTTGTCATGTTGCCACCAAGACTCTGTGAAAACCTCTCCACCTGCCCTCTCTAGCAGAGCCACTTCAGTCTGCGGTTGCTCTGTTCAGGAATCCTCTAATTCTCAAGATAAACTCATTAAAATTTCGGTGTGTTTTAAATTATTATTATTATTATTTTTTGGAGAGACAGGGTGCACTTACATAGTCTGTTCCCTCATTCTCCTGCCTCAGCCTACAGAGTGCCTCTGATTACAGATGGCCACCACTGCACCTGGCCTCTGAGCTTCTTGTGAGGGAAAATTAATAACTAAAAGATACGGGACTCATGGCAAGAAGAAAAAACCAGGAAGAACAAGTGCTTCTGCCAATAGATATAGATAACTCCCTGACTGGAGAGTACATTCTCCCTGCCCCCCCCCATTATCTTAAGGACAAGCCCACTGAGCCCACCAGTCCTAGAGAGAAAAAAACAAACCAAACAAAAACAAAAAAACAAAAACAAACAAACAAACAAAAACTTGCAGGCGCCCTAAACAATCCCACTTTGTAAAAGCTTTGTACTCTATAAAATCTCTGTTACCTTGGAAACCTTATGGGCTGAGACTAGCAGTCTCAAACATCCCTTTCCCTTCAAAAATGCTTCGCAATTGTAAGTGGGCACCTTACTATTCTGATAGAGTGAGGTCCCAGACGGGTTGGTTCTTTGCAATAAAAACCTTTTGCTTTTGCAGTCGGGAGTCACTGCCTTGGAGGTTGAGAAAACCTGGTAGGCACAACCCTTCTCTTAAACACAACTACAAAGCTTCCCTACTCTTCTGCCTGCCTGAATCTGGGCCAAGTGCTACAGCAAGTTCAGAACAAACTTGGTGTGGTAGCTCATGTCTGTAACCCTAGCACTAGGGAGGCTGAGGCAGGAGGACACCATGAGTTCTAATAAGTTCTAATGATAGTTTAGGCTACATAGTGAACCTCAGTCCAATCTGAGCTGCAGACTGAACTCCCCCCCCCCCCCACGCCACACACACAAATAAAAATAGAGGAGAAATAGCTTTTTGGTGACATTTGGTAGGCTACTCTCTAGTTTTACTTGATTTATTTAAAAAACAAGGCAAAGTAATAAACCTACGTATTTGGCATCTACATTTGTTCAGTGTCTTAATATGGAAGAAGAGAAAGCCATCCCTGGATTTGTCTCTGTATCTTTTCCCTTTAGAGGAAATGCTCTAGTTAGCTTTCTGTTTTCACTAAAAGGGTGCTGACCTCATGGGAAGATCCCTGCCACACTCATCTCCAAACCTGAAACCAGGGTGGGTCTACTTACTTGTAGCCAAAAATTATTTTTTAAGTATGACTTCTTTATTTATATTTTGGGAGTTTCACATCATGCATTTCAATTCTGCTCACCTTATCATATCTTATCATCATCCCTGCAGCCACCCTCCAAAAGAAAACAAAACAAATCAAGCAAGAAAACAAATAAAAACCAAGAACATAACAAAAACAAAAAAACAAAAAACAAAAATCCTCTTCTGCTTCCCCTTCTTCCCTGCTTCTCCAACACCTCTTATCTTTCATTCTGGTGGCACTGGGGGCCTTGGTGTGTAAGTATATAGTCAGATTGTCCTATTTGTTCATTACAACAAGTCTGGTTCCAAGCCCCTGGTTTCTGAGACACCATCATCACTGGATCCACACTGGAACTCCTCTGGGATATTCTGTGGCCACCCCAAGTCTTGGAGATTCTGCAGGTATTGTTCCATAGGACCAGTCCCTTCATGAGCTCCAGCAGGGCCTAGATGGGGGTAGATGTTAGCATGGGCCAACCCGAGGCTCAGCTGTGGGCCTGGGTGGTAGCTGAGCTGGTCAGTCCCAGCCACTGGGGCCACCTGCCTCAGGCGAGGGAGTGGAGTCAGCTCCTCTATGCCCATGCTCTGAGGGTTGTTCTCCCTCACCTGTGGTGAGGGGCAGGAACATCTCTCCTGAGTGCAGTGACCAGTTCCCCCATGAGAGTCAGGGCTACATCTCTTGTTGCAGTGTCCAGCAAGGGGCAAGGCCAGCTTTCCCTGGGCCAGCATGGGCCCCAGTGGCAGTGTGGCCCTCAGATGCCAATATGGCCCCAGACCCTGGGCTTCTGTGCTGCCTTGATGGTAACAGGAGCCTCAGACATCAGCACAGACTCTGGCTACAGTATGGCCATGGACTCTGACAAGCTCCTCAGCTGCAGCTCTGGCCTGGATGTCCTCATGGTATTTGATACCAGTGCAGGCCATACAGATCTGCATGCATCACGGCCCTCCAATACTAAACTGAACTCAGGTGGCTGATCTGACCCTGGGCATCCTCATGTCCCTCTGTGGTAACAGGAGTCACATATGTCAATCCAGGTCCCTGGCTGTTATAGGGCCATGGACCCAGACATGGCCCTCTGCAGCAGCCTGGGCCCCAAAGGGTATCACAGGTCACCCAGATCTGTATAGACCCTGTTGCATCATGATTCCCAGACGCCACTGGCTGCCGCCCACATCCTGGGCCTCCAGATGGGCCCTAGTGGCAACATGGGCCACAGAGTTCAACACAGAGCCCAGCTGCAGTTGGACCACAGACTCAGACATGGCCATTGGCAGCAGCGTAGCCCAGTTGACATCCTAGACCCGTATGGTAGCCCAGCCACTCAGATCTGGATGCAGTCAGAGATTTTTGGCTCACCCTTTGTGACTTAATGCTAAAAGGGTATTTTCATATGCTAGGCTTCAGCTTCTTCTGAGTCCCTGGCTTCGGCTTCTTCCAAGATGGTATAGTCCTAAATCTCAGGATATTCCCATTTGGCAAATATGAAACAACCGCATTCCCAGCAAGCCACCAGTGACAATCAGAGGGGCAAAGAAAAAAAGTAAAGGCTTTTCTCAAACCTAGTCACCATGGTCTAATGATACCTATAGACCCAGCCCAGGTTGTTCTTCAGACTTGAGGGAAGTGTTCACTTTAAATTAAAAAGGGGAGACTGAGCCTGAGCGTTGCTACAACAGTGTGAAGATTATCAGGAAACCGAGAACCTATGCACTTCCCCATTACTGTCCCGCTAACTGGGCAGAAGTTATGAAGCCCAAGAGCAAGCCCAGGGCCCCTTCCTGAAGGCACACTCCAGCCAAACCAGAGATTAAGGGGAAGCCTTGCGTGCTTGATTCTTCTGGGGTGGCAGGAGGAGAAACCATGGAGCCTCTGCTGAAATGATAGCAAGAGGAATTAGGAAACTGAGGTCCATACTTTATTTTGGGAGTGGGGTTCTATGGGTAGTTTCAGACTTAGGTAGGATAAAACAAGGGTGGGCATTATGAGTATCTGGAGCTGCAGGGCTCCAATGATGTGACTGGTACTGTCCCCTGCCATCGAGTCTCCTGATTAAGCAGAGGATGGCAATAGCAGCTAAAAGCCTCAAGTGCACTGTGGTGATCAATCTTGCATTTTTCTCCCCCACCTCACCCCAAGGCCTCACTGTATAGCCCTGGTACTTGATAAGTTAAACAAGGCATGTTCATCATACTTGGGCAGTGGTCAACCTGCTTTCCAGACTGCAGAGACAATGTGACCAGCTGCCTCACACCTACACCATCCTGCCTTACCCTCATACTGAGATAAAAATAACTGTAATACCCATACAATTTCAGAACCAGTGGGCATCTAAAATCTCAGTGACGAGGGAGAGTTTAATCCTTATCACTGTCGCACACACAGATGGGCACTATGGCCTATGCTCATATTCAAAGCCCCAGGGAGAATGAGATAGGCAGATACCTGGGCCTTGCTGGCCTAGACTAATTGTTGAGCCTCTAGCTGGTAGGAGAACCTGTTTAAAAGTAAGGTAGGCAATACTTGAGGAATGACAAGTTTGTCCTCTGGCCTCCACATGCAAAATTTATGTGCACCCCCACCACATACACAGTAACGTGCACACACACACAAATCCACAAAGTGATAATAGCATTTAATCGCCTCTTTTTGTCTTATATTTAGTAGTAGAATTGTAACACATACTTAAAAGATTGGCTTTACTGAAAAGAAGGAACTTGTCATTTAGGCTCACAAAGTAACTAGGAGCCCAGCAAAAGCCTGGCACTCCACCTTCATTTTCCATCCATGTCTTTTGGGCAATCTGTTTCCCTTTGCACATTGGCATGTTATGGTCTGGATTAGCAATATCCCCCATAAACTCAGGCATGTAAACACTTGGTCCTCAGTTGGTGGCACTGGTGGCAGACTTGGAGAGTTTAAAACCTTGTACCACCTCCAGTCCACCCTGCCATCACTCAGCTTCCTGCTCCTGTTCCCAGGCCTGGCTCTTGATGCTATGCCAACTCTCCACCACCATTGCCTCTCACCCTCTGGAACCAGAAGCCCAAATGAACTCTTCTCTTACAGGTTGTGTTGGTCATGCTACTTTGTTACAGCAACAGAAAAGTAAGAAATGCAGAGTATAAAATCTTGCTTTGTAGGTTTTAGATACCTTAACTTATTTTACTCATCCTTCTAGGCTGAAGCCACAAAGCTAAAAGTTAATATCTTTGTGCTAGCTTTCTTAAATGTCCTGTTCTGGACTCACAAAGCATACCTAAAGATCTCCAGTGGTCCTCAACCTGCGGTTGCCTTGGATTCCAAGAACATCAGAGCCTTGCATAACAGGCCACCCCTCAGAGAGGACAATCATCTACAATGCTGAGGCTGCACCTTGGAAGCAAGCAGGACCAATGCTGAGAGCAGTCAACTGTGGCTCCAAGCCCCAAGTGATCCCAACCCAGAGCTGCACAACAATCAGCCACCATCTTTCATTTGCTTAAATATACCCACACAGGTGAACCTAGCAGGTTAAGCCCTCTTTAAACTCAGCTCAGTCCTGTTCTCAACAGCTTAGGACCCTTTCAAAGCAGATTGTGTACATCCAGTCCAGCTAGAATTTTTTGTTGGTAAGACAAGACTCCCTCAAGACTCCACTACATTTTGTGTCTGGGAAGGAAGTATAGTCCGTGATCATTGGTAAGGCATTGCCTTCCTGTCAGGTTTCCACAGAATTGAATTAGAGAAGAGGAAGAAAATAATTGAAGCAGACCCAGGGAGGAGTGAAACCATGTGGCCACCAGCCAGATGATCCCACTGCAGTGGAAGGAAACAAGAGTGTCTGATAAGGCCTGCGGTGTTCGCTGTGCTAAACATGAACGTTGGAGAGATAGCTCTTTATATGTCATGGTAGTTAGTTAGTAGTCTGTTCAGTACTTGAGTCCAAGGAAACTGAAGTCTGACAGACCCTACAAGCTTTGAGGATCACAAAGTAGGTTTCCTTGAACTTTTTTATTTTGCAGGCGTAGACAATAGGGTTCATCATGGAGTTTGCGTGGGACAATAGGATCCCCACACACATTGCAGCCTCTGGTATCTCAACTTTAAAGTAGGACACCAAGTTGATGATGGACAAAGGCAGCCAGCACAAAGCGAACAAGAAGAGAACTAGAAACAGGGACTTTGCTGTCTTGAACTCCCGTCCATAAAATGCACGCGTCTCTCTGAAGCCAGACAAGTTCTGACTGAGTTTGTTACGGAGGATGTAGAAGATGTCCAGATAGATGATGCACATGACAACGAGGGGGATGAGGATCCAGGTGATGAAACTGAAGAAGACCATGTAATCCAGACGCACGACCGAACGAAAATGGCACGGAAGGGTGGTAATATTTGGGGAGATCCCTGAGGTCGTTTTTCTATTCCAGCCAAACATGGGGGTCAATCCAACCAGGAAGGATACTAGCCAACAAAGGCTCAGGGATAGCCATATTCTTCTTTGAGTGGTAACGGTCCTATATCTGTTTGAATGGGGAAAAAGTGGTGAGTTCACAAAGAGAAACGACTAGTTGGGGGAAAGGGAAGAAGTAAAAGTAAGCTCTCCAATTCCCTAATCTTCTACTGAGAGATGAAACACCCAAAGTATAAAGTGACATTAAACAACAACAATATAAAATGATCAGCAATATGTTTCCAAGAATCAAGTGCCTACATGCCTCCATTCAATCAAGACTTTTTTTAAAGGTTTATTTTATGTATATGAATGATTGTTTGAATGTATGTCTGTGTACCATGTGCATGCCTGGTGCCCAGAGTGCTCAGAAGAAAGCATTTGATCTCCTGGAACTGGAGTTATAGACAATGCTGGGTGCTGGGAATGGAACCTGAGTCCTCTGCCAAAATAGCGAGTGCTTTTCTCTATTGAGCCGCCTTGACCAGCACCTCCCTATTCTGCAATGTAAGAGTTACCTAAGTCTTGGGATTCCCAAGCTGATGAGAACCTCCCCAGGCTTGCTGGTGTGCTGTGCTCTGCACTGACTTGGTTGGCTAGTGCACTGGAGCTCACAAGTTCCACCACATCTCCAGACTTGTACTTGTACTTGTACTGCCTGTGCCTGTGCCTGTGCCTGTGCCTGTGCCTGTGCCTGTGCCTGTGCCTGTGCCTGTGCCTGTGCCTGTGCCTGTGCCTGTGCCTGTGCCTGTGCCTGTGCCTGTGCCTGTGCCTGTGCCTGTGCCTGTGCCTGTGCCTGTGCCTGTGCCTGTGCCTGTGCCTGTGCCTGTGCCTGCCCCATGTTTCACATGGACATCCATTCTGGTTTTGGAGTTAGTCAATCACTGTTTTCTTAAGGTTATGCTGAGGTATTTGAGAGCCCTTAATAAGTTTATCCTGGGAAGTCATAATTTCTCATTAAACCATACTTCCTAAATAGCCTAAAGCAAACTAGAAGAGAAAGAAACTGATATTTAACTAAACCTCATAACTATGAGAAATTTTTATGACAATCTCTATTTTACTGATGGCAGTGTCATAGCTGTGAACACCGACTCTAACAGGATTTTTCTGAGAACTTTCGATTAACTTTATCGACTTAACCTTATAAAGATGAAATTATCATCTTCGTTTTATAGTTCTAAAAAATGTCATTAGGTAATGTATAGAAGCAAAAAGTTGGAGAGCTATGGTTGAAAGGAGGTAAGCCTGGTTCAGATGCTGGCAACCATTTAGATGTGGAAACTGAAGTAGAAAAAAAAAACCTTTCCCAATGTTAGATTACAAGACCAGGGAGAAGAACCCAGACTTGTTTTCACTTATAGCTTGTTTGTAGTTTTCCTTGCCATACTCTTTTCCCAAGGGAAACCAGAAGAAACCAAGAAATGTGATTTCTTTTCCATTGGTCTGTTCTTTTTGTGTGGTCACAGGAAAAGATGCTACTATTTTGCACAGTATTTTTGCACATAACACAAAAATGTCTGTCTTAGAAGTGTTTTAAACTTTATTTAAAAACAAAAAGAGGAAAAAGAAAATATACATTTCATTTTTTTTTTAAGATATGGTTTGCTTTGTAGCCCTGGCTATCTTGTAACTCACTCTGTGGACCAGACTGGCCTTGAACTCACAGAGATCTGCCTGCCTCTGCCTCTTCAGTGGTGGGATTAAAGGTGAGCCACCGCCACCAGGCAAAAATAAACATTTTTAGAATCTTCACTCAACATCAGGAAAGACTCAGACAGATACAACGTTAAAATTTAACCTACATCTGCAAAGCCACACAGACAGCTGCTTATCTTTTATTACACTTATCTTTCTACTTCTCCTAAAACAAGATATCAATCTACTAGGCTCTACCATTTTGAAAATGAGATCAGATTTTTCAAAACCAAAGATACATCAGGCTTTCATCATCTTAAGCCACTCTACACAGTAGCAGACACCCATGGTCATTGGAGAAGGGTTCAGAATGTCCATTTCCTGTTCCTGAGTCTCAGCTCTTCATGTCTAACCTCTTCACAAAACATATGGTGCAAAGACATCTACTGCCCTTTGTAAACGTCAAGGGCCAGTTTTGGTTCATTTCTAATGAACAGGTCTGAAAGCCAAACTTGGTAGCTCTATTTTCCAGCCACATCTCTCTCTCCCTCCTCTCTCTCTCCCTCTCCCTCTCCCTCTCCCTCTCCTTCTCCCTCTCCCTCTCCCTCTCCCTCTCCCTCTCCCTCTCCCTCTCCCTCTCCCTCTCCCTCTCCCTCTCTCCTCTCTCTCTCTGTCCTCTCCCTCTCTCCTCTCTCTCTCTGTCCTCTCCCTCTCTCCTCTCTCTCTGTCCTCTCCCTCTCTCCTCTCTCTCTGTCCTCTCACTCTCTCCTCTCTCTCTCTGTCCTCTCCCTCCCTCTCTCTCTCTCTCTGTCCTCTCTCTCTCTCTCTCTCTCTCTCTCTCTCTCTCTCTCTCTCTCTCACACACACACACACACACACACACACACACTGCTGCACCACCCTTCTTCAAGCAGGTTACCTGACTGTCAACTTGACCCGCAGGTATCTGTCTACAGCAATGGCCAGCAAGGACATGATGGAGGCGTGGGTGAAGATCAAAAGCACACAGGACATAAAAAGGCAGGCATAGAAGTGCATCTCCACTTCCAGGCTGACAGCTATAGCCAAAGGCATGACCAGCACCCCAACAGCAATGTCAGCCAGTGCTAGAGAGACTATGAAATAGAAGGTGGTGGTCCTCAGACTGGGGTTCAGCTTTACCACCCAGATGACCAGCATGTTGCCCACTACAGCGCAGAGCCCGATGACAACCTCCATGGAGATGTAGGTGACCTTCAACCACAATGCAGTTGTGGTATTGTCAGGTTTCATGCTGTCTCGGAGAAGCTTCTCGTGACAGGTTCGTCAGCAGGATGTATATGGGCTATTGGACCTAGCTCATGCCAGACATCTGCCCAGAAGTCCGCATGCAGCCGCAGTCGAGAACTCACAACTTGCACTTTCCTTCCAGTGTGATGCTTTCTTGGAAAGTCTTCTCAGAAAGGGCCTGTTACAGGACAATCAGCTTCAGCCACATATCACTGGTCTCCCAGTGACCTGGAGACTACAATGCTATGCAGCTTAACCCGGAGTGTTGCTGTTCTTGCTTCCCCAAACACACTGTCAAGCCTTCTGCCTTCTTCTGCCCCCCTCAGAGGACTTTTCAAGCTCCATCAAGATAAGCACCCCTCTTTAGACTGTTTCAAGAAGTGAGATAGGCCAAGAGGAAGTACAGGGCCAGGAACCTCAGAAAAAAAAGTGGGAAGAACCTAGGAAACTGGCATGAGTCTCACGTAGACAGCTCAAAGAGAAGATGAGAGTCAGAATCTGGTAATGAAAGCTGATGCTCTCAGCTTCATGGAAAGCTAAGGCAGGGAGATCACAGGTTCAAGGCCTGCTTACTTACAGAGTGGGGTTAAGGCCAGCCTAAGTAACTTAACAGACATTTCTCAAAAATTATCAAGTGGGGCTGTGGGGAGCTAGAGATATATCTCAGTAGTAGAATGATTGCCTAGCATGTATCAGAGCCTGGGTACCACCTTATCACAACACAGAGAGAGACAGAGAGAGACAGAGACAGAGAGAGAGAGAGAGAGAGAGAGAAATGGCATGGAATCAGGGACCCGATGAGTGCAGAGATAGGATTAGGTAGAAGAAGAAATGGAAACACTGAATAGGTAGTATTTCCACAAAGGACTTTCTTGTGACAAAGAAAGTGGTGGCAGTGCATGCTTTTAATTCCAGCACTGGGGAGTCAGAGACAGGCGGTCACCATGAGTTTGAGGCTATCCAGTTCTACCTAAGAAGCCTAGGTTAGTCAAGGACAGACTCAAAACAGTGTGTGTGTGTGTGTGTGTGTGTGTGTGTGTGTGTGTGTGTGTTAGATATAGGCATGTTTGTATATGTATGTATCTGTGTGTATGCACATATGTGTGCAGATGCCCATGGAGGCCAGAAGAGAGCATCAGGTCTCCCTCTGCAACAGCAGCAGACACATTTAAACCACAGAGCCTTCTCTCCAGCCCCAATGTTTAAGCTGTTTGGCTTTTGTCGTTTGTTTTCATTTGGTTTGGATTTTTGTTTTTGTTTGGAAGGTTTTAGCAGCCTCCATTGTAGCCCTTCATCTTACTTCTGCTGTAACTGCTTTCCATATCTCTCCTTCATTGGAGGAAGTTACTAAGAGCAATTTCTAACAAGTGGCAAGAAGAGCCTTTCTTACCAAAATTAATCTGAATCTTGCTTGGTTAGTTACTGTAAAAAAAAAAAAAATCTCCATCCATTGCCACTCAGTACCACAAAGCAACCTCATGTGAGAAAAACACCTTCCTGGGCATGGGTATTGTGGCAATTCCACACCAAATGGCATCTTTCTGGAGTGGATCCGCATCTCCAGGCATGGGAGCCCAGCTTTAGGAGTGAGTATGGACAGAGTGGAGCTGGTGGAGATCAGACTAGGGGTCAGACACCCTAGTCTGTCCTCCAAGGACACTTCATACATGCCATACACAGACATACATGAAAAGCAAAACATTCATACACAAAAATAATTTTTTTAAACTGAAAGGAAGTGAGGAAGGTGACAGGGAAGATGCCAAGAGCATAGTTCTAGCCCACTGGAAGTATAAGGGCATAGTTAAAGACAGGTGGATCTGACTACCTGGCTATCTGCACTTTCATATTATCCCTTCCTCCTTTGTTTCTATTGTGGAAACTGACTTCTTTTGAAGCCAATTCATTCCCACTGGGTTGGGGAAGTCAATGGGATGGCCTGAGTCTAAGACCACACAATCTGTAAGAGACCAACCACCGAGTGAAGGACAGAGGACACACATATGGCCACAAACATAGCCACCTTGTTCTACCTAGAAACACTACTCTCAGAGGTCACTGCAATGCCTTGGGCATTTCCTTGAAAGACAAAAGCCCTTCATGTTTTCTGAATAAACAGCATCATGCTTGGCCTATGGCCGGGCTGTCTGTTCACTAGAAACTGAAATCCAAAAGGTAATCTGGGAAAGGAGACAGAGAGACCAGGATAGGCAACAAATCCCTTCCCTCGCTGGTACCCATGGGCCCATTCCCTCCCATCACCTGTGATCAAGTTCTGGCTCCTTGAAATTGCTTTCATTACAAGACCCAGTGAGGATCATGAGGGTTCAGCCTCTATGGGCTCCTGCCATCTGTTTCTCACCCAGAAGCCAGAAGCCACACTACAGCAGTTCATGGCTTGGTCATACCCTTTCACTTCCTGTCTAGCTGGAGGGCCTCTCTCTTAGCCCACCTCAGAAAATAAAAAGTCTCCCCTCAAGATAGTTCTTCAGCAAGACCTTGAAGGAACCTTCCTATAGCACCTCTTTCTCATGCGGGTCCCACCAAGCTGACATCAGGGCCCGCCCCCCATCCCTACCCTGTAACCCTGCAGTTTCCTGGGACTACACCAGAACTTTTCATTTCTGCACCACAGCAGCTGGCAGGCACTAGTGCACTATTGCTAGGTGAATGGTTAGAGATGACTCTTTAACAAGCCAGGTGGCAGAAACCTGTCACTGGGTACACAATGACAGGAACCCTCAGCTAGGACCTGTTAGGTGCTCTCCAGGACACTAGCTACAGGGAGCCTGGGGGGGGGATCTTATTATTCATGATCTCATGTAATGTCTTTGGGGAGGGGGAGACACTACTTATCAATGGTAAGCAGACCCTCAGAAAGGTTAAATAACTTTTAGATAACTTGGCCCAGAGAGCACAGTTAGGAAGTGACAAGCTGACATTCAGACCCACACGGCTGCCTCAGAACCCACGTCCTGAATAGAAGGCCTCAGAAAGTGGATAAGCAAATGACCAACCAGATATGAAATTGTCACGAGTATCAGGAGCCTCTTGATGTCACTATGTGATCAATATTAGAAAGGCGCTAGTATTACAAAATGTAGATGTCTAGGCCACCAAGACCACGAGAGGAAGAAGACATGTGAAGTAGATTCAGTGTTGTCTCTGAGTTAGGAAGAGATGGTAGGATCAGAGAAAGGGCCACACGAGCAGGCCACTGGTGAAGACCAAAAAGTCAGTTTTAGACAGTGAAATGAATAGTGAACGGTGGCTTGTATTTCCCTGCCAATCTTTCCCTTCTAAAATGAGGGTCATTGTGACTTTCGGTTGTACTGGAAGAGCCCGATCTCGTCGAGGGAGATGAGGATGAGTTAGAGAATCATCAGTCTAACAAAGTGACAGGAATCCAGGAAAATTTCCCAAACTCTGGCTCAGAGCAACAAAGCACAGTCAAGCTGGTCAGAGTGAGAAGATTCGTGGCTCTTTCCAAGTCTCAGAAAAGCCTAGAAAACTTCAGTTGCCACCACCCTTAAACAGCAAGGCACATTAGCAGGAGACCAGGGTTAGATCTCTGGAACCCAGAACTGGCCCAACCCAGAGACAAGACAGGATGTCGGGCAGCCCGAAGGTGGAAACCACTGCTCAGAGCTCTCACTTACTGGATGCGGGCATACGTGCATAAAATCGGTCTACTCACTTCCTCTTGACAATATTACCACTTCCCCCCCCAAAGCCTTATACTTTTGCAGATCTTTCCAAGTGCCAGTGAACAGCAGGGATTCAGTAGGAACCAGTGCTAGGCATCCTTGAAGGTAACTTCTCCTTGCCCCCTCCTCTCGCAACTCCCTTGCCCCTCTCTGCCAGTTATAGGGAAGATGCTGTTCTTCGGGCAGCATCCCACGAGCACTACTCTAAGCTCCCGGGTTCTTCTTAGGACTAGGCCAAGGCCCCTTCAATTTACAAAGCCCAGAGGTCAATGAACAGAGCTTGCTAAGTATTAGTGAAAGTGAGAAATATTGATGAGGCCCAGAAACCCAAGTCAAGGTTCCCCTAACCCGAGTTGCAGGAAATCCTGTTCTGAGAAAGCAAACTGCTCCATCCTAGGCGCCCACACCCTGTCTATCATATCCCCACCCACCCCAAGTGAGCCAGGCCTCCAAGCCCAAGAACAAGTCTAGAGGGTTCACCTGCCGCTAATGGTTTTTTTTTTTTTTTTTTTTTTTTTTTTTCAGATTATAGGCTCTCAAAACGTGAGAGGCCTTTCAACTAGCTTTGTCTTGCAAGGGTAGGGGTGGTTTTACGTGTTTGAGATTTGACTAAGGAGCTATGCTCAGATGTGGCCACCAGGTGGCAGCACGTTTCCATCGTTCACTGGAACACAGGGGTCCACTAAGGAAAGAAAACATGGAGAGCTTACAGCCAGCCACCTCAGACTTCATTGTCTGAGTGGGTGTGGGTGAGCCGTGGGTTGGATCAACTGCTGGGAACAGGACATTTTGCCAGTTTTCTGGTTCCTGGCTCCTCCACTGAGGTTGCTGTGTGGTGGAAGACAGCCAGCCAACCCTCCCTCATCCTTCTCCACTCCACACTCCTATATCTAGTCCATGCTCTGACAACATCAGGAAACCACATTACTTTATTGCCTGCTGAAGTGTCCTCCTGGACAACGTTATTTCCCTCAGCTTTTCATTAAAGCTATTATACAGAGTATGTCTCATCATTTTATGATTAAAGATACTATATTGTTACTGCCTATATATGAGGTTTTGGAGACCAATTTCTCTAAGGAGTTTAGTGGTAGGGAGGAGGTTGCTTTTCTTTCTACTTCCCCTGCTCTGCTCATCAGGTTTGTAAAGAACGTCATGTAGGTCACTTATGCATGGACAGCCAGGAGACTTAGTGGAGCAGCCCACGCCAGGCTGTTTTAGCAATCGTGTTACACTTAAGACTTTCTAGAAAATCTATATGCATCTTCTCAATTTCAGGCTCCTAGCCTTTTTTAAAACCATTAATCTTTTATTCTTATTCATGTACACACTTATATGACAGTTCCATAGAAGCCAGAGGTCGTTATTGGACCCCTTGCAGTTGGAGTTATGAACCACCTGATGTGGGTGTTGGGATCTGAACTCAGGTTCTCTGAAAGAGTGTTCTTAATCACACAGTCAACTCTCCAGCCCTGGCTCCTGGTGTCTTAGTTCTGTCGTGCCCTTTTTTTTTTTTTTTTTTTTTTTTAAAGTGTCACGTGCCTTTTGGATGGGAGCAAGTCGCAAATAATGAGCACATAGAAGGAACATTAGTGTTTGTTGCTAGTGCACTATAGGGATTTGTGCAATTTTTAAGAAAAATACCCATCCAGACAAAGTATACACATTTGTAGTCCCAGAACTAGGGAGGGAGAGGCAGGTTGACCTCGGTGAGATCAAAGCCAGCTTGGACTTAGTAGCAAGTTCAAGTCAGCCAAGATTACAAAGTGAGACCCCCATCTCAGAAAAAGAAGAAACAGAAACAAAGTAGTATCACATAGCCTTGTCATTTAAAGTGAGTGTTTAGGAGAGGACTCAGTGCAGGGTATGGATGCCCAGCTGTGTCCAGGATGGTCCTCACAGGAAAAACTCATAACTGTGTCTACAAACCACTCCCGGGAAGGAGCAAAGTCACTGCCAGGCAATCCATCAGTCACTGTGTCTACAAACTACTTCCTGGAAGGAGCACAGTCACTGGGCCATCAGTGGCTCTTTCCTCTGAACAGGGTCCCACGTCAACTGATGCCGGCCTCTCTTTGAGCACTTTATGCTACTTTGGAGCTGTTTACAGTGCTTCTCCTACTGGATGGTCAACTCTTGTTTAACTTTGGACCCTACCCCATCACCTTATCCTAAAAGCACCAAGAACCTAAAAGAGCATCCCTGTGCGTGTAAGACCTGCCTCACATTCAAGCTGAACATGTATAATACATCAGTCTCAGGTCTGTCTTCAGGCTGCCTAAGGGAGTGTTCACCATGTCCCCGTGGTCAATAGAAGCTGGGAGGAACAAAGAAGGGCCAGTGTTTGTTTGTTTGTTGCATCTTTTTATTTCAATCCTAAAGCAATGCAGGTAGAAAATACCACGTGACTTACTTAGGTCTAAGTGAAGAAGCCCTTAGAGAATGTCTAACAAAACTGTGTGTGGCATCTACATGTTTGCTTACCACCATGGGTTCACCCTCTCAGCACTGGTACTCTTCTAATATGATGCCACAGGCACCCTGTTTTCTATGCTCCATGATCAGGGATCCTTTATTCGCTGTCTTGGCCCTGTTCTCTTGTCTTCTTTGTGCTTTTTCTGTGGGGCCCAGAGCTGCTTCTGGCGGTTGAGGCTTCACCTGGCTGCACTCCTCACTTTTCTTGTCCCAAATCCACGTTTACAGTGAATCAAATGAGAGGAAACTGATGTCCAGAGTGGCGAAGTCAAGGTCAAAACTGGGACACAGTTTGGTTTCGTGGCTAGCTAGCAATTTTAACTCCTTTCCCACCCTGGGGCTCACCTCTCTGAACCCCAAGCTGATCACCCTGGGGCCTCCCAACCGAGTACACAGCTAGTGCTTTCATCCGATTCTCTGCGTGTATTCTGTCACTGGTCTGTCTGTCCTGTCCATTCAGGGTTATGTGCCAGCCAGTCACATCACCTCATATTGGCAGCACCTTCCAGACTGTCAGTCCTCAAAGCTGTGTCAAGAGTCCTCGGCCTTGGTAAGATGCCTGCAGCTGTCTCCTGTTCCACACGATGTGCACACTGCACTTCTGCCTCCAGGTGTCAGGTCTGGACCACTGTTTTCATACGAGGACCAGCCCCAGAGAAGAAATCGCTACGGGCTGCCAGCATCTAACTCAGAAGTTGAACATGCCACGCCTTGTTTTCTGAGCTCTTTTTTTTCTAAGTGGATGACCCTGGCCACATTTCCTAGTCTCCCATGCCTCGATTTCCTCTTTGGTAAAGGAGGGGGAGGATTATTCTCTGGACAGAGTGATGTAAAAAAAGGGCTCAACAGCTGCAGTAGAGTCTTCACCAATCAGGTAGTTACCAGAATCCAGAATCCATATTCTTCCTTGTTGACCTCATTGGTGCCCAGCCAGTGACCCCTCATGAGGTGCTTGGTGGATGCTGAACCAACAGAAGGTCTTCCTATATCTACCAACCCTCCGTGTGCTGCAGGCTTGCTGGGCACCTGTGGGTTGCCCTGTCCAGATTTGGCTTTCCCTGGCATCCATCTCTTGTCTTTTGCTGGAGCAGCTCTTGGCTCCAAACCCTCTGTTGGTCCTCCTATCTTTAGAAACTGGACTCACCCAAAGTCGATGGCAGGAAGGCAGTGACGTCTTCTCCCATCTTTTCCACTTGCCAGGAAGTGAGTAGCTTGTCAGCATGAGGCTTGCGCCAGAGTTCAGCCTTGGCCCCACCCTCCTTTGTGAGCCTAGGACGACAGCCTGGGGTCTGACTGCAGGCAGTTTCAAGACACTGCCAGGAGGGAGCGCCTGCAGGTGAAACCTCCCCAGGGATATCTCAAGAGCCAGCCCTATTCAGAACCATAATCACAGTTTCTGTGTCTAACCTGTCACTCGTGCTGGAGGGCCTGGCAGAATGCTTGGCACTTTTCCCTGCTATAAAAAGGCCACCTCCAGGGCAGGGTGTGAAGGTTGCTGAGTATTGTGGTCACCTCCTGCCAAAAGAGCTGCTCGACAAACATGAAACACACGGCAGGCGCACAGCTTATGATTTGATACGCATTAGTTCATTTGTGTTTGTTCTTGATCCCAAAGACTCCCTAATCTTTCATTAACCCTGGAATAGCTCCTGGTTGTGAAGGGGCAAGGAAACAGAAGGCCTTAACCTCAGAGCCAGACTCTCCAGTCACTCCCAGGCCTCCAGGAGAATGCTTCTTTCTGACCTGGTCCCTCCAAGATGACTTAACTGCCCCCATGCTGGGCCCTCCCAGAGGGAAGCTACATAGTTGCTGCTTCAGTGGCCATGACTTCACAGGGGGTCAGCAAAAGTCTAGGTCACTGCAGATGCTCCTGTCTCTGGTCCTTGCCAACCCTCCCCCTCCCCCTATCTAGTGCCCATGACTGGGGCTTTTTGTGTCACCCTGAAGTTGGCACTCTCTCGTTTCCTGACAATAAAGCTGGCTGTTGTTTCTGAGCAAATGGAACAAATGACCGATGTGAACCCTAATGCAATCTGCAAACTGGAAACATCTGCAGGGAGGCCAGGGCAGCTGCTGGCTGGGGAGGGCTGCAAGAAGCTGCTGAAGGTCTACAGGAGGAAGGCTGCTCCAGAAACCTACAGTCAGGAGGGAACCTTGTGTAAGTCCTTCTGGGAGAAGAGAAGTCAGTTTCCTGTAAGGGCATGGCCCCCTGGAAGGTCAACCACACTCCAGTGGATGAACCCACACTTGTCAATATACAGATAGCACAGACTAGACACAATGGGTTATAAAAATAATTTTTAAAAGATATGAAGTTAGGAGGGGTGGGTGGGAGTAGACTTGGGAGGAGTTAAGGGGAGGAGAAGGGAATGGATATGGCCAAAATACATTGTGTGTGTGTGATTCTCAAAAATTTAATAAAAACCATTTTAAAGGGTTACCTCACAACCTTCCTCTCCCTTCACTGACAGAAGATGAACTCCTTGCTTTGTCTTGATCAAATCACAGGAGCTATGATGTTCCTCTCCTAAATACCATTTAGATGTTAGATGTGGCAAAGCTGAAGTGGCTCTCATTTCACAGATGACAGCAAAGACCCAAAGAGGAAGCAGGTGAGACACAAGCAGTCTGTACTGGTACTGAACCACTGCCCCACCCACAGTGAGACTGTGAGGATGCAGGTAGGAGGGACACATGTTCCTGCACTTCCTTAAAGTTGTACAAGTCATTCCTTCCTTCCTTAAAGCCAGGAGCCTAAGGATAGTTCTGTGAAGTAATGCAGTAGGTTCTTTGTAACTCATGGCTCTCTGGGCCTGCCAGGAATTGGAACTCAGGACCTTTGGAAGAACAGGCAGTGCTCTTACACTGAGCCATCTCTCCAGCCCCTGACACAATGCATCCTTAACCATCTTATTTTTTAAATGGTCTATTGCTAGCTTTCCCTTGATTCTTGATGGAGCCCATCATTCACTACATAACATCTGCTTTCACAGGTAAGGACACTGACATCACATCAACTTAAGTGGCTTCTCCTTGGTGTCTTGGCTAGCAGCTGCACAAGTCAGCCAACCTGAGGCACTCACATCTCTGACCACTGTGCCTGCCTGCCTGGAGCAGATCATTTAATCCAACTGCAACTTTGACAGCTGGGTTTTCTTCAGTTCTACAGTAACTGAGGCTGAGCGTCAAAAGCCTGGATTCAATAGAAAGATAGCCTAGAGCCAGGTCTTCAACTGCAGAGGGCATCTCAAAAACCAAACCGATTTCTTGACATGGACTCTGACTTGGAAACTTTCCAAGCATCACCTGGGAGTTACTGCGGAGGGACACAGATGAGCTTGTTCTGCCTTATTTCACAGGGACTGCTCAAACCAGGACAGCCACCTGCTAAGAATGGAGTTCTAGTTTCTAAACGTTTCCCTGCCAGGACTTAGCCTGCATGTATGGTGAGATGGTGAGAGAGAGAGAGAGAGAGAGAGAGAGAGAGAGAGAGAGAGAGAGAGAGAGAGAGAGAGAGAGAGAGAGAGAGAGAGAGAGATCTTTGAAATAAGAGGGCGAGGCTCCATGATTCCTGATAGGAGTCGGGACCATATCAGTCCAAAGAGAACACTAAGGAGGTCACCAACCCTTGTACCAGAGGCCACATACATGCAGCATTGCAGGCAGCCATCGAGTGCCAACTGCACTCCAGAGCCTCCACTAAGTACAGAGAACTCAAAGGCATCAACAGAAATTCTGAGGTCCTCAAGTAGTGGTTTATGGCCGTAGCAGCCCCCCACCCCCACGAGTCATCTCCTTTGCACTGTTGTGAATGGTAGAGAGAATGGGACTGTTTCTATGACTCATCAGCCACACAGTTTGAGGGTTCTGGTGGTGCACCTGGCCAGACATACTCTGCTGGAACTCAGTGCCCTCACAGACCTCAGAGGGCAGCCCAGCCTGGTCCCAGAAAGGGGAGCTCCCTGGAGGACAGACCAGTTGACAACATTGAGGTATTCTTCTGTTTGTCTGGACACTACAGACTGGGTCACAGGATTCCTAAGTGGCTGCTCTGGCTCCCTCCTGGCTCAGAGACTAAGACCTAGACCTGAAGAGCTGGGACTCCTCCACACTGCCCTGTCATGAGCCCAGTGGGGTTTGTGCTCAGCCTGCCAGAGTCAGCACCATTGGATTCCCTCCTCAGCCTTTGCTGTTGCCCATACAGAGACAGCCCTCACCTCCCACAGCCTGGCAGGCCATGCCAGAATTGGTCTACCAAGGAAGCAGAGGACACAAGCCAAAAGGAAGTCACAAAGATCAGCTTAAAAATAACTCCCTCATGTCAATTATGAGGAGCAGCTTGCAGAGAAGCCAAGTTCTGAGGGCGACATAGCCCACGGTAATGTCAGAAAGGCTCTACAGCAACTCAGCAGAGGTTGGGCTTGTAGCCCCCACCTTCTTATCAGCCTGGGCAAGCCACTGCCTGAACCTCTGTGCTCCTCTCATACTTCCGCCCAGCCAGTATCTGTTTCCTCTCCTATATTTAAAACCAGGTTAGCGAGCTTTCAATGCATCTTTTTCGCCGGAGTAGACAGAGCCTTTCGCAGAGCACGTGGGCCACGTTGTCATCTGTTCTATTGCTGCCCAGCTCCTCTGCTGGGCATGTGGGGCCCAGGCATCCTGAGACAGTTTCCAGCTCCATTATTTTGTGATGCATGCAAGAGTTGGAGGGTGGTGGTGGAGGGCAGGCAAGCTGCTGGGAGATAGACCCAGATCCTGTCCTACTGTGGACAGTGTGCGACACCTTTGGCTATGGTTTGAATTTGAACTACCCCCCACACACAAGCTTTAACTCCCTGCTTTCCCCCGCTTGTGACATTAATGTCAAGGCTAAGGGACTAGGGGAACCTGTTCAGCTTCAGTAGATATGTCAGTGTGGCTGGACCTTTGAAGACACCTGGCCCAGGTCCCACATGGCCACTATTTCACATGAAGAGCATTGCTGCTGCCACAAACTTCTCTGCCATGGTAGCCTGAAACCATGAGCCTGGCCGTTATTTCCTCCCTTAAGTTCTCTCAACTATTTCACTGAAACAATGAGAAAAGTAATGCATTTGTGCAACACCAGGAGAGGCAAAGAGACCCTGCAGGGCACCAGAGATGCCGATGTCATCACCTACTGCACAATTGTAAGGGCTCCTGGTACAGTCTCTGTACAGCCATGCCCTCAGGACTCTAGGCTGTTCCTGGCATCATTCCCATTTTACTAAATAGAGCTGTTTAGAGGAAGGCCACCATAGTTCTCCAGTTTTACAGTCCAGGTTATTCAGGTCATTGTGTCCCTTTCTCATCACACAAAACCCTTGCTGGGGATTGTCACCAGAGCCTTCTAGAAGATTTTCCCTTGTGGTAGGAAATGACACTGGGTAACCTAAGAGCCCATAGTCCTTGTCTTTGGACCTGAGGTCTCAGACATCACTAAGAAATGTGCTCTATGGGTAACTTTATGCTGCCTGACATTGCAGGGTGACTTGCCTGGTCCCAACAGCTGTCACTGGAGTAAAGCAGAAAGGACTCCTGCTAGCAGCCGCCTGCTCTCATTGCCTCATACCCAGGCTGCCTACTCCAGCCAAGACATAGAGGCTGGGCTTTCACGCTGCCTTCTTTGCTCTAAACATAGAAACCTCCTAACTTGTTAATGTTTTATGTTCTGGGAATTGGCCCTGAGTTGAGCATTGCTGAATTTCAGCCCATGAAAACACAGGCTGGAGTCACACTGGGGATTCAAAAGCCCAGCTCTGCCCTTCTGCAGCTGTGTGATCTTAAGGGAGTTGACTAACTGTTGTGAGCCCATTTCCATAACTGTCAAATGAGACGCGCAGAAATGGCTAATAAAAGCCACTTCAAAGGGGTATGAGAAAAGTCATGGGGATGACATTCATGAACACCTGGCTCCTTGCCACCAGATCCTCTGATGCTTTCCATGGCAGTGCAGATTCTGTTTGGTTTGTGTCCCTTCATGCACCATATTAAGTACTTTAAAGTGTCTTATTGAAATCACTATCCTTCTGAGCAGACAAGATGGCTCAGCAGGTAATGGCACTCACAGTCAAGCCTAACATCCAGAGTTTTGTCCCCAGAATCCACATAGCACGAGAGAATTGACTCCTGCAGGTTGTCCTCTGACCTCCACACGTGTGCTCTGGCACAAGCATGCCTGCACATACTCCACTACAAATAAACAGGTGTTAAAAAAAATCAACAAAAAGCATTCCTCCTAATAGTCTCCATACTCCCCTGCAGTAATAGCAAATATCACTTGAGCACTTGCTATGCTATGCAGACTGGCCATTCTCATACCTCAGTGTATTTCCTATGAGGCAGATACTTTTTTTAAGGAAGGTGTTATGATGGCTATAATACCTATATTGTGTAGACAAGTGGGCTTAGCTAAATGGCTTTCCCAAGATACATACATAGTCAATGGTAGAGGCAGACCTCAGAGCCTCTACTTCAAACCTCTTGGCTGGCCTATGCTACAGTCACATTGGTTGTAGGTACCAGTAATGAGAGAATTCTTTTGAACTCTACCCAAAAGTGGATGGTCCTTGCTTTTCCAGAAGCTGTTTTGTTTTTTTGTTTTTTTTTTTTCTCAAACCACATTAAACTGATCATTTGCTGATGACTGCACAGTTAATTGGCACTTACCAACCTTGTGTCAGACTCTAAATGCATCTAAGCCAGAGAATCTTTTTTATTTGTTTGCACTCTACTGCCAGTTAAGATCTTTTTTTGTGAGGGTAGATGTTTACTGTGCACTACTGGGTTGATGGATATTACCATCACCCTTGGCTTCTACCCAAAAATACCAACAGCAGCCCCTGTTCTCCATCAATATGCATCAATATGGGGTGCAAAATTACTACTGTTTGGGAAGTGCTGTTCTGAGCACAAAATCTGAACTTGACCAAGGTTAGGCTGGCAGAACCGAATCTGAACCAAGGCCTAAACCAAAACTGGAACTATGCTTTCAGTTCCTAAATAAAGAAAACTCAAACATGAGACTGTTTGCCAAAAGTTAACAGTATCAAGGCACCAGGATCCCCCTTCCCTGTACTGTTCAAATTCACAAGCACTAGCCACAGCTTACCAGAGCATGGACAATGAAATCAACTGTCAACTGTGAGTGAGGCCATCCTGCCAAACCTATGAGTTTAAGCTATCATTTACAACCTTGTGCCCCTTGGGTGTGCCACAAGATCTGGCCTGCCCATCCATCTATCCTGCTGTTTTTTTCTAGAATCACTATGAAGGTCTTGGGAAACAATGATCATTCTTAATTTTTGCATCGTCAGTCACTGTTTAAAAACAAACCCCAAAGCTGGAGCCATCACTGACTCCTGCCCCAGTCTCATCTCCTCTGGTTTTGGACTGTTTATGAAACTCTGAGACTAAATGGACTTTTGGCAAAGAAAGAATCTAGATGAGATCCCGCCTTATAGCCCAGTCCTTCTGCGTTGGTTTGCCAAATGCTGGGACTACAGACAGGCATGTGCCACCATGCCCAAGCTAATTCGGACCTAATGTGCAAATTACACCACTGCTTGTGACATGGAGAAATGTGTAATTGAAGAAATCACTAGGCACATAATTATCAAGTTACAGGAGCAATTCATGGCAGAATGAGGCTATCCTGAGCCTAGGTTCCTTCCATTGCTTTTCGTTTGTTTGTTTCTGTTTTTGTTTATTTTGTTTCTTTGTTTCCTCCACTGGCTTCATGACTTTTCTTCAGTGGGCCCCATTACACACAGGCAGAGTTGTATATTGTCCATTAGCAAGCCAGAACTCCTTCCATTCCACCTTCAAATACCAAGGGAAAACTAGCGACAAATGCAAATTGTCCAGGAAACCACTAAGTTCTTTCAGAGATGGGATTGTTGCCGGAACCCACCTGCTTTCCTTTATGGTAGAAACAGCAGCCAAGAGTAGGTGGCTAAAGTCTGAAGGCTTTGGCCACCCTTAGCAACTGTGCAAGCATCCACCAGGGAGCCACCACCTCAGTGTTCCCAAAGGGTTCCTCTAGTATCCCCATCTCCTCACCACAAAGAGGTTTGATGATGCAATCAACTGATGATCTCTTACACAGACCAGATAGTGGCAAGAGAGAGCCTATGACCCAAGAAGTTGAAAGGCTGGGACTTCTAAGTATGTTAGGACTCAATGGTTTCTCAATTACATGAACAGTAGAGAAAGAGGAAAAATTGTACTATTGATACAGACACTACCTCAGTAGGGCTTGTCCATGAAGCTATGAGGCTGTTTCCATGAAATCGTTTTGTGTCGAAGATACATTTTAAGATGGTATTTTCAAACTGCAGGTATCAAACCCATTATTGATTGTGAAGTCAACGCAGTGGATCATGGCCATGATGTATTTTCAGTCGAAGTGGAAGAAAGTGGTATGTCAGGCTCTACTGAACCTAGTAACAGTGTTACTGTTTGGATTGTACGGTTATTAGTGGGTATCAGTCTAAAATTCATTCCTTTTGTTTTAAACTTCTGTTGAAGTTCAAAATACGGCACATAAAGCACACACTTTGGTAAATTGTGATATATGTGCATACCTGTGTAAACATCATTACAATCATCAAAAAACATGCCCATGTCTCCCCAGTCTCCTCCTACACCTTCATAATTATTCCCTCCCTATCCTCACTCGGTTCTCTAACCACTTCCATGGTCTGTCACTATAGATTACTTTAGACTTTCTAGAAATATATAAGCGGAGTGACAGTGTAAACATGTACGCCTTTTCCCCGGATTCTCTCAGCATGGTTTTGAGATTCACCCACACTGTCGCGTGCATCCATAGCTCACTGTTGTTGCAGCTATTCCAACGCATGAATACCACAGTTTGCTCATGCATGCCTCTGTTGATGGACATCTGGGGTGTTTCCACATTAGAGACATTACAAATGAAGTTGTCATAAGCATTCAAGTACAAGTCTTTCTCCTCAGGCAAACACCTGGCTATGAAATAACTGGTCAGATAGTGGGTATTCATATAACTTCTTATGAAGTTCCCAGTCTTACAGTAAAATGATTGTAGCATTTTACATTCCCACCAGTCATAAATGACACCGGTAATGAGTCAGAGTTCCCATTTCCTGGAAACTCTCACCGATGCTTGAAATAGTCTGATACATGGTTTCATTTGAGCTCTTCTGATGGACATGTGATAAAGTCTCATTTAATTTGTGTGTACAGTCATGCATCAATTAATGAAGGAAATTTGTTAGGCAAATTTTCTCATGGCTTGACTATCATAGCATGTACCTGCAGACAAGCCTGAATGGTATAGGGTAATCATTCCACATGGCCTACAAGTAGAATCAAGATAGACAGGAAACCAGATATATATGAGGTTGCTAACAGTGCTACATGGCACACTTTTATAGGAGACATATTTTATAAATAGAAGAATAACTTAAAATAATGATAAAATGTATCATATAGTAAACACTTAAACCAGTAACAGCCATTTATCATTATCAGCAATCATGTAGTAGATGTGATTGTATGTGCTACACTTTTATGTAGCAAGTTGCAAACACCCGAGCAATGAGCTTAGCCATGACATCACTAGTCCAAAGGTGTCAGTTTCATTATACTTTTCTCTTAGTTGCTGGATGGATGCTAAATTCAAGGCCTTGAGCATGCTGAGCACATTTCTGCCATTGAGATGCATTCTTAGGTCAACTCCATCATAATCTTACAGGGTCACCATTGTACCTGCCAGTCTCCCACTGAGCAATGTATCACTTCGCCTTGCTGATTGCACTTAACGACCATAAAGATTTTATGTCTTTTCATGAAGCCATCTGACATTTCAATATTTTCCTTGGTAAACCAACTGTTACATTAGCTACCAATTTTAAAAAGAATTTTAAATGTCTTTTAAAAAGACATTTCCTCCACAAACTCATGAACTCACAGCATCTGTGGTTGCCCACACAAGATTAAGCCAGGTAGCATTCCAGTATGGAATTGTACCTACACCTAGCGATGAGCTATTGACAGTTTATGGCTTCTAGGAGAGGAAAAGCCAGCTTTCTTTAAGGTTGGAGCCCCTGGTAAGTTGACCCCACACGCTTGAGTATACAGGCACTATAAATTGGATTCAGTGGGTTACAATTCACATGAAATTGGGAATAGTGTGGAAGGGTAAAGTTTTCTTAAAGGAATTGGGGGTGAGGAGGTAAGGAATGAAAGGGTTCAAAATACATTGTATGCATATATGAAATTCTTTAAAAATCTAAAAAAAAACAAAAATAAAAACTATAAATCAACTTTTATACTTTTAAAAATAGGAAACTACAAATTAATAATATTCTGTAGGAAAACATTTTGTTTTATTTTATTATTTTTCCTCATTTTATTTATTAAAATTAAAAACAATTTTATTTTACATGCCTATACCAGTTCCCTCTCCCTCTTCTCCTCCCATGCCCCCCACCACCCATTCCCTCTCCAAGGAGGGTGAGGCCTTCCATGGGGGATCATCAAAGTTTGTCATATCATTTGGGGCATGATCTAGACCCTCCCTCATGTATCTAGGCAGAAAGAGTATCCCTTCATAGAGAATGGGCTCCAAAAGCGCATTTGTGCACTAGGGATAAATACTAGTTTCACTGCCAGAGGCCCCATAGACTGCCCAGGCCTCCTAACTAACACCCATATTCAGGGGACCTGGTTTGGCCCTATGTTGGTCCCCCAGACTGGGGTCTATGAGCTCCCACTTGCTCAGGCCAGCTGTTTCTGTGGGTTTCCCCAGCCTGGTCTTGACCCCTTTGCTTATCACTTCTCCCTCTTTACAACTGGATTCCCAGAGTACAACTCAGTGCTTAGCTGTGGGTGTCTGCTTCTGCTTTCATCAGCTACTGGATGAAGGCTCTAGAATGGCATATCAGGTAGTCATCAATCTCATTATAGGGGACGGGCATTTAAGGTAGTCTCTCCACTATCACTTAGATTCTTAGTTGGGGCCATCTTTGTGTATCTCTGGACATTTCCCTAGTGCCAGATTTCTCTTTAAACCTATAATAGCTAATAGTAAACAGAGAAGGGGAGAAGATGAAGGGGAGGAGAACTTGAGGGATCAGGAAGACTGAGTCAGGGGAAGACTAGAGAACAAGAGATATCTTCATAGAGGGAGCCATTATAGGTTTAAAGGAAACATTTTATAAATAAATTGTGTGAACTCATCCCCTTTCAATCTGTGGCCACGTGGAGAAGGGAAATTCCTTTAGCATTTTATATTTAATAACTATTTAATTGGGCAAAGAAAAATGAAATTAGGCAAAAAAAAATATCTTGCACAATAGGAATCCAGGGTCGTTCAAGATTTTAATGAAGTTTTTGTTTTGTTTTGGTCTTACATATTTTAGATACAAATCCTTGTCAGATAAATATGTCATTTGCAAATATTTTTTTCAGTCTGTGGCTAACCCTTTGGCTTTATAATGCCTTTGGGAAGAAAACAGATTTCATTACGGGCATTTCATTTCACTGCAACAGTTGTTGCTTACTTAACACTTGATGTTTAAGAAATCTTTGCCAAAGTCAAGGCCACCAAGATTTCTCCTGTGTTTTCTCCTAGAACTTTCATGATCCTAACCTTGCATTCACCTCTATGTCCATTTCAAGCTATTTTTTTTGTAGATGCTGCAAGGTAAGAGTTGAGCCTCCCTTCACTGCATTCAGCACTGTTGGTTGCAAAGATTGTCCACTGTCCATTCAGTTGCTTTGGCATTGCTCTGGAAAATCAGCTAGCTGCAAGTATGGGACCATTTCTACGTGTGTTCTGTACGCAATTAAACCTGCCTATTTGTCTTCAAACCTTTTGATTGCTGTGATTTCTTTGAAATTCTTCATCCCTTAGGGCAATTTCAACTTCATAGCAAAACCAAATTAATTAACAGTGATTTCCTGACCCCTCTTCATGCAGTCTCCTGTCATCAGCTTCCTGCCAGACTGGGACATCTCAACAATGGAATGCTGCTAGGGACAGCATCATCACCCAAAGTTCATAGACATTGCAGGGTGTGTTTTACATAAGTATTTTGACAGAAGCATAATTACTTGCACCTACTGTTGTTAGCACACAATAATTTCACAGCCCTTAAAAAAACAAAACAAAACCCTGTGTCCCACATATTCAACCCCCATCTGCCTCCAATTCCTGGAAACCATCGATCCTTTTACTGTTTCCATCATCTTGGTGTCTTTAGAATGTCATGTAACTGAAGTCAGATAGTCTGTGACCTTCTGGATTGACTTCTCACTGAGTCATGTGCATTTACATTTTCGTCATGCATTTCCCCTGCATTGTAGATGGTTTCTTTCCAGTCCTGCTGGAAGCTGGTCCATGTGGTTCATCTAGTCACTTCCCGGAAGGGCATTTGGTTGCTCCCAAGCTTTGCCTTCATGTACAGGTTCATTTATGGGCTCACATTTTCAAACACATTTGAGTAAACTTCAGAGATGAGATTATAATCTTGAGATACACAGGTTAATTAATGAATGAATTCAGTTAAGTGGATTCTCAGGAAACAGTACAGAGAGTGGAGTTTGGTGAGAACACACAAAGTTTTGTAAACAGTTTTGCCCTGAATCCTCACAGGCTTCTGGTCCAAGTTGGGTTCTGATCATTCCAACAGCTATATAATGTTTTCTTATGCAAATGTGCAATTCTCTGATGACCTATGAGCAACCTCATTTTCTCATCTGCTGATTTGCCACCTTTCATATCTTCTTTGGTGAGGTATCTGTTCAGGGCTCTGTTCCACTTTCTATTGGGTAGTCAATTCTTTTATTATTTAATTTTAAGAGCTCTTTGTATGTCCTAAATAGTAGTACTGTGGTGGTATTTATGATTTAATAAAGCTTGCCTGAGGGTTCAAAATGAAAAGCTAGCCACAAGCCATAGAGTTCAGGCAATAGTGATATACACCTTTAATCCCAGCAGCCATAATAACTAGTCATAGAGCTAAGCAATGGTGGCACACATTTTTAATCCCAGGGCTCAGAAAGCAGGCAGATGGATCTCTGTTAGTTCACGGCCACATTGAGCTACATGAAATTGATCCAGTCCTAAAGAGAAACAGTTCACATATAAAGGTGATCTCAGCACTTGTGATCACACACCTTTAATCTCAGCTCTAGAGAGGTATAAAGGGAAACTAAATCTGCACGAGACATTTTGCTTCCAAACAGGGAGAGCTATTGTCTCTGAGGATTCATGGAGCTAGTGGGGGTCACCTTTCCAGTCTGAGGTAGAGGTAAGAGTTCGTGGCTGGCTGCTTTGCTTATCTGACCATCAGCTTGAACCTCAATGTCTGAGTTTTTTATTTTTGAAAATGATGTCCCCTGCATAGGCTCATATATTCAAATGCTTAGTGATCAGAAAATAGCACTATTTGAAAGGATTAGGAGGTGTGGTCTTGTTGGAGGAAGTGAGTCACTGGGACTGGGCTTTGAGGCAAACCCATGCAAGCCCAGGATCCATTCCTCCACCCCTTACTAACTCTCAAGTACTCCAACATCATGTCTGCCTGCCTGCTGCCATGCTTCCTGCCATGATGATAATGGACCAAACCTCTGAAACTGTAAGCAAGTCCTAGTTAAACACTTTTTTTTAAAAAAAAAAATAGGAGTTGTCTTAGTCATAGTGCCTCTTCACAGCAATAGAATGGTGAATAAAACATGGGTCCTTTGCAAAGGCTTTTCCCCTAGTCCAAACTTTCTTTTGTTTTATTTTATTTTATTTTTGTTGTTGTTGTTGTTGTTGCAATTTGCAGAGCAGAAGGCTTTCATTTTAGTTGAGCCCTGTTTGTCGATGATCTCCCTGTGGAGCATGTTTTTGTTGTTGTAGGTAATGAAAAGCATCACTGTCAAAGCCATAGGTCATCTAAATTTGTCTATGCTATCAGCCAAGAGCCTTGCAGTCTTGTATCTTGCATTTCAACCTATAATTACCTTCAGCTGACTCTTAGAAAGGAAATTAGTTATATATTTGTTTTTGTTTTGTATGGGTTATGTCCAGTTTCTTATTATCGTTTATTGAAATACACTTAAAAAATACAGGCTCTCAATGCAGCACAGGCTGGCCTCAAACTTGCTGTGTAGCTGAAGATAACCTTGAGTTTCTGAACCTCCTCCTCCACTTCTCAAGTGCTGAGATGTGGGTGTGCTGCCATATGAATTTTATGTGGTGCTAAGGATTGAACTCCAGATTGTATGCATGCTTGGCAAGCACTACCATCCCAACCACCTCCTCCCCAGCCCCCAAAACACTATCTTTACTGAATTGCTTTTGTTCCTTGGTCAAAAAGCCACTGTACTCATGTGTGTTACTTCCAGGGTTCTGTTTACTTTAGTAATATAAATGCAACATTTTACCAACATTCTTTTTTCTCTCTGTGTGTGTGCAGGTGGGAGAAAGAGAGAAAGAAAAAGAGAAAAAGAGAGAGAGAGGATCTCACTTTGTAGCTCTGGCTTGGGACTCTCTATGCATAGCAGACTGGCTTTGAACTCACACGTGTACATATATATCTGCATATATTATAGATATATGTACATTATATATACATATACTACATATGTGTATCACATACACATATATATGTATTTATACATATACATATTTGTCTCCCAAGTGCTGGAATTAATGGTGTGCATTATTGCAGTTACCCTACATTCTTGATTACAGTAGCATTGTAGTAAGTCTTAAAGTTGAATGTGACAGTCTTGTGACTTCATTATTTTTCTATTGTGTTGGCAACTATGATTAGATGTCATTCATCTCTCCATGTAAAGTTACAATCAGTTTGTTCATCTACAAAATAATTGATAGCTTTTCATTTGAGACTGGTTTAATCTATAGATCAAATTATGAAGAACAGAAATCTGGATAGTATTGAATCCTTTCTTTTCAGGGACAAAGGATATTTTTCTATTTCTTTAATGCTAGGTTGTTTTTGTTGGTTGGTTGGTTGGTGGGTTTCCCCTTCCTAGTTCTGGGGAAGGAACCTAGGGATTTCACTTCCTTTTTTATTTTTAATTGATTTTTTTATTTTATGTGCATTGGCATTTTGCTTACATGTATGTCTGTGTGAAGGTGTCAGAACTCCTGGAACTGGAGTTACAGTCAGTTGTGAGCTGCCGTGTGGGTGCTGGGAAGTGAACTCAGGACCTCTGGAAGAACAGCTAGTACTCTTAACCACTGAGCCATCTCTCCAGCCCAGGATTTTACTTCTTAGGAAAGTGTTCACAACCGAGCCTCAGCCCACCCTTTTTTTTTCTTTCTCTTTACATTTCTTTCAATTGTGTTTTGTAGTTCTAATATTGTTTATTTTTCTATTGTTGTTGTTGTTGTGTTGTTGTTTTTTGTTTGTTTTGTTTTTTTTTTTTTTTTTTTTTTTTTGAGACAGGACCTCATCCATGTATCCCTGCCTGGCCTTGAAACTTGAAATCTCCATGAAGACCAGGGTGGCCTCAAACTCAGAGATCTGCCTTTCAACTGCTAGGATCAGTGGCCTGCACCACAGATCTTATGCATATGTTGTTAATATATAAGTACTCACCATTGAGACTGCAAATATAAATGATAATGTTTCTATTTTGAAAACCTAATTACTCAACATAAGCATACAGAAGCAATTACTCTTGTGATATTGACCTTGTATTCTGCATCTTTGCTATAATCATCTAATTCCAGGGTTTTGTTTGGCTTGATTTGGGTATAAACAGTCATGTAATCTGGGAAGAGAACTTTACTTCTTTTACAGTCTTTATTTTTATTCCCTTTTCTTGTCTTCCTGCACTAGCTAAGACTTCCAGCACAATGCTAAAAAGGAGAGAGACATCTGCCCTTGTTCTTATAATTATCGTTAATGACTCTATTTAGTATTTTTACTTGATTCCATTTGTTAGATAATCAACAGTAACACTTTGCCCTAGAGTTTTATAGTAAACCATTTATAGTACACAGGCTACCCTCAATATTATACCATTCCACATCTAGTATAACAACCTTTTTAAAACAGTGTATCTACATTTTGTCATTTCTAGTCTTTAACTGCCATAACTTTACTTGCTTGTGGTATAAACTCATACATTGTTACTACTTTTGCTCCCCTCCATAAGCTAATTTAAATTTTTCAATAGTGAAAAAATGATAACATTTACTATATAATGACAATGCCAGTAGTCTTTATTCTTTTATGTAGATCTAGGTTTTTCATTATTCTCTCTTGCTTATAGACATTCTTATAGACATTTCTAAGTTTCGTTTTGTTTTTCCTTTTGTGAAGATCAAACTCAGGCTTGGACATATTAGACACATGCTCAACCAACAAGCTAACTTCTAGCACTGCTATAACATGGCTTGACATGTAATTATCTATCAATTCCTTCCACTAACAATTAATTGAGAAATGTTAAGTGTGTGTGTGTGTGTGTGTGTGTGTGTGTGTTTGGGGCTCATGCATCATGGTATGCGTGTAGAGGTCAGAGGTTCTTTCCTAGCTTTTTACGTGAGTCCTAGGGCTCTAACTCAGGTTGCTAGGTTTGTGCAGCTGGTCCCTTTACCCAGTGAGCTTTCTTGCTTCTTATTTTTTCAGACAGGGTTTCTCACTTAAACTTGAAGCTCAGCAATTTGGCTGGACCAGCTGACCAGAAAGTCCCAGGAATCCTTTCTCTGCCTCCCTAGTGATGGGATTATAGAAGCAGGCCACCACACCCTGCTTTTTCTACACAAATTCTGGGGATCCAAGCAGGTCCTCATGCTTGCACAGACTCTTTGTCAACTGAAACATCTCCTCAGCCCCTGAAAAAAAAAATCCTTTTTGAATGACTTTGTTGTTGAATTTTGCTATGCTTTGGATGTGCTCCCCACGGTTCATAGTGTAGTGCTGCCCTCATGAATGGATTAGAGCCAGGATTTTATAGGTGGATTCCTAATAAAATGATTCGGTTCCATGCTCTTCCTTCTCTTACATATTCTTTTTTCTTCCTCTTCCTATCCAGGGGTCTTGTAGGCAAGGAAGTCCTTACCAGTTGGTCTCCATGCCTTAGACACCCCAGCAGCAGGAAAAATCTTCAGATGTGCAAATCGTCCCATTTTGGGTGTTCTTTTTATAACCACATAAAGCAGATTAGACAATTTTAGTGTTTGGACTTTTAGTTTGTTTGCTTGCTCAACTGCTTATTTTGTTTGTTTGTGGTTTTATTGGCATTGGGGAGGTGGGGTTAGGTTGTATGGTAAGATCAGGTCATACTTTGTAGCTCAAGCTGGTATGGAACTTGCTAGGTGTGATGGTTAGTGTTAATTATCATCTCATCAAAATCTAGAATTACCTGAGAGACAGGCCCCTGGGCATGCCTATGGGGGATTTTCTTAATTATGTTAATTGAAGAAGGTAGGTAGCTCCTGATTATGTTAATTGGGTTGGGAGGACACACCCTCTGTGGGCGGCACTGTTCCGACTTGAATCCTGGACTGTGTAAATAGAGAAAGGGTACTGAACTCTGATAGTAGATCTCTTGCTGTCTTGGCTTCCCTGCCAAGATGAACTGCACTCTCCGAGCCAGAATAAACCCTTTCTTCCTTAAGTTGTTTTTGTTGAGAGTATTTTATCATAGCAACAGGAAGAGAAACTAAGAAACTATGTAACCCAGCTGTATCCACTTCGAAGCAATCCTTCTGCCTCAGCTCCCAAACTCTAAGAACACATGTGTATTTCAATACACCCAGCTTGTTTTTCTTTTTGTTGTTGTTGTTGTTTGTTTGTTTGTTTGTTTGTTTTTTCTGCATTCCCTGTCTGCGCTTTACATGCTCAATCTTTGCCTTCTTCAGCACATAGGTTACTTATAACCACCATTTAGAAAACTGTCACCAGGAACAAGCACACAGACCTTCAGTCCCAACACTTCAGAGGATGCAGCAGGATTGTGGCTTCCAGGTTAATCTGGATTATATGAGACACAATCTAAACCAAAACCAAATCAAAACAACACATACTTCATTTACTAGCTCTATCAAAAGCATTCCTTCTGGTCTTCATTTTAATGCTCATTGCTAATCATATTCCTGTTTCTTTCTATGCCAGCTAAGGTTTGGATTGGATGTCTGGTTTGGAAGACTTTTTCTTGTTAATGTTAGACCTTTTTTATATTACATCAACACACTTGAGCATTGTTCTAGAACACAGCTAAATTATTTGGGAGTAATTCCCTCCTTCCTAGGCTTGCAGCATTAGGGGAGATCATAGCCACCCTTTGTCTAGGGATAATTCTGTCCCATAATTTAAGGTCGTATCTTTCATTGTCACCCAAAACCCCACTCACTAACCATGCAGTTCTCTACTCTGGCCTCAGCTACTTTCCTCACACATGTGAGCTGAGCAGCACTGAGCAAAAGATTTTAGAGAGATCTTCTGATCCCCAGAGATTTCCTTCGGCACAGCTTCGGCACAGACGATGCTGTCATTTCCAGGGTTTTCTTTTGCTCTCAGTCTCCCTCAGTTCCCAGGTCTGAGTTCTCGTCCATACTACCTGGCTTTGTCCTCCCTACACTACAAAATCGAAACTCCCCTCAAGAGTAAGCTGGCTCACTGTAGGCCTCACTTCCTCTGTTTTCTCTTTTTTTAGGAAGCACCTTCCAACACAGCCTGATAAGATTAGCATCGGAATATCATTCATTGTCTTACATATTTTGACCAGTTTATTATTTGGAAGGTAAACTTGGCTTCTTTTACTCCATCTTGGTCAGAAGTAAAAATCTCAAACATACTCTTTGTGTGTCTGGGTGTGTGTTATAAACAGTATTGTCTGTAACATACATCCATAAGTAATGTATTTCCACCCACACAAAGGCTCAAGCAGCTGTGAATACCACCTTTTCTCAGAATTGCCCTAAATTGTCCTTCTAGGGGATTCTGTAGCTTATGTAATGATTAGACTTGAGTTCACGTGACTTAAATAATTAACATCCTTTACTCAAGACCAGAAGAAATCAAGTTCAGCCCTTACAAATGCACAGATCAGTTTTACTAGAACTAGATACCATCAGCAGAGAAGCAAGTCTCAGATGCCAATCAGCTTGATGGACAGCAGTTCCCAGGCAGGGAGGAGCTCAGAGGGCTTCGCATGGGAAAGAGAGAAGAATCAGCCAGCATTCCCCACAGACCTCTGGACACAACTATCATGAATTATATTCTAGACATAAGAATGTTGAGGCTTTGAGTCTTCTAGAACCTCATGGCACTCAGTAGCCAAGTGAATGTCACTTCTAAGACACATACACAAGTAGCATTCATAGAAGAAAAGGCAAGGAAGAATGGACATTATGGCATAACATACAACTGTTTATGGTACAGTTTGCTCACCTATTAGCTGGTGCTTAACTAAAAAGCCATTCCTATTCCTGTTTGGAAGACTATCAAGGGAGCACAATGTAGAGTTTTATGAGATTTGGAGCAGAATTCAAATCCCATCTCTACACAAATGAGTCTCTTAGCATCTCTGAGTCTCCGTTTCATTGTTTGTAAAATAATGTAGCATTTCGTTGTGAAGAATGTTTTATAGGAGTCTTGGCTTATAATATTCACTCAGAAAACATACCTATCATGACTACTCCGGCAGCTATTTGAAGAAGAAATGGTGACAAAGGTGGCACCTCTTTACTTATCAAACACAGATATGCAGTGTCCTAAAATGAAGTCCATCTGAGCTCAGAAAAACAAAACAAAACAAAACAAAACAACAAAAAAAAAAAACCAGTCTTGTTTATGCTCTAGAAAAACCATAGTCCTTAAGTATTGTAAGGGCAACCATCTTCAGGCCAGCGGACAGCCCTTTCAGGTCTTTTCCTGGAAGACTCAGCTTTTTCCCTAACAGTGGCCTCTGCCCCCACCTTGGAAAGCAAGGTTTGGTTCCCTGTTCAAGGTTGAACATTGCCTGTCATCCTGGTTCAAGGGACAGCAGAGAAGGCACAAGAGCTAATGGGATCTGCTGGCATGGGACCAAGTCAAGGGGCCTGCCAGTGGGGCAGCAAAGTGTTCATCCCAACAGCCGATGCATGGCCCCTGACCTTACAGGCTTCTGTGGCTGTGGGCAGCCCCACTCACCCTTAATTGTCAACAAAGGGCACAACCTTCCCTCTAGAATGACACTTGGCCTCAGAGCGGAGTGAAACCTGTTAAGACTGAAATTCTCTGCAGGGCCCCCTGACTACCCTCCCTACTCTTACCCAGAAAATTGCAATTCCTGATTAACCTTTCTTTTATTTTATTTTTATTTAACTTCAATATTTTATTTCTGTGAGGACCATACACAGATCTCCCCACCCCAAGACTTTATATTGAAGTATGGGTCCTCAAAGTTGACTGTGTTGAATACCTACCGTTTGACCAACATCAACTCACAGATTCAACCCCTTCCCTCCTTTGCTGCCTCTTTCAGCCCCTCGGTCCCTTCTCGTCATTTCCTGCTGTGTCTCTCTACTTTTCAGTCAGACACAGTTCTTCTTTCTGCCTAGAAAGGGTCCCACGGATCTTTTCCTTTGTCTAAGGTACCAATGACCCCAAAGCTGTCTGCATCCCAATGGAGGTGCAGAGTTGTAAATAAGTTGTAATCTAATTTCAGAATAGCTCCTTCCACAAGGCCCTGGTTTCTATCTCTAACATTGCCAAAAAGGAAAAAGTGCATATGCTGTAAAAAGAATATATCCTCCCACTACATCCCACCCACTTCCACACCTCTTAGCTAATAATAGCTAAGAGTTTGTTGTATGTCTGTCTAGATTTTGTGTAGAAGTTACCCTATTGGTTAGCATTGGACACTTGAGAGCCAGGGCACCTGGGATTGAATTCTGACCTTGGCATTTACTAGTTAAGAAATCTTACAGAAGTGGCAACCTTTCTACACATTAGTTTATTCATATACGATTGATATAATAGTAATATCTACTTCACAGAGTTATTTTTTATAGATCACATTTTAAAAATGTTTGTGTGTGTGTGTGTGTGTGTGTGTGCATATGCCACCTGTGGAGGTCAGATGAAAATTTGAGGAATCTGTTCCTCAGTGTGGGACCCTGGTTTAAAAGAGGCTAGAGGGCAAGTGCTTTTATCTACTGAACTATCATTGGCACCCACAGAGTCCTTTGGAGGAACAATAAGTTAGAATAATGCCTGGTATATGATTAATTATTGTGCATTTTATTGTTATTTATGCATTTTTATGTTTGTGGGACCATAGCATGCATATTGTTTTACAAGTTTATGTCGTCTGATAACACATCATATATATCTTTGAATACCAGTACAACCTCATGCATTGTAATGATAGGGTAGTATTGATTGTATTTGTGCAAGAGTTGAATCTACTTCTTTAAGTCCAGAGTATAAAATAGCATAAGGGGTTAGAGCGCCTGGGCAGAAATGCTCAGTGGTTAAGAGCACTTGCTACTCTTCAGAGGTTTAATTCCCATCACCCAGCTGGTGCCTCACGACGATCTCTAACTCTAGTTCCAGGGGATCTGATACACATGACTGACCTCTGCAGGCACTGCATGCACATGGTGCCCTTACATACATGCTGGCAAAACACTCATGTACGTAAAATAAAAACAAATGAATCTAAAACAATTTTTAAAAAATAGCATATGAAATAAATGACTTCCTATCACATTTGGCCAGAGGGGGTGATTTTGGGGTCCTAGCTATCTGTTTCCTCAATTCTGAGTTTCTAAAGGACAAGGCTGGTGTCCTCCTATACTCTAAGAGCTGCCAACTGCACCATGCCATGCACAGAGACCTGGTAAGCTGTAGAATATTCTTATTGATCAACTTGTATGTGTTCCTTTCCAAACATGGTTTCCTGACAGGCCCTTGAAAAGGAAGTCCTCTCCTTCTTGCCCCTTCCCATGACCTGGAATAGGAAAAACTGATCCCTCAGGGAAGGGCTATGTTTAACCTGCTCAGAAAGCCTCTGGGAGCACAGCAATGCTGTGAACACAAAGCCAAGAGGCAGAACTGGGCATGGTGGTGAATGCCAGTAATCCCAGCTCCTGGAAACAAGAACATCAGAAGTTCAAGGGTAGTCTCGGGTACATAGCAAGTTCCACACCAGCCTCAATTGTGTGAGAACCTATTTCAAATAAACCAAAATAAAATAGACTACAAGGGTAACAGAGACTACAAGGATAAGTCAGTCTGTAAAGCGTTAGCCTAGCAAGGCATGAAGACATGCATTCAATACCCAAGACTTCTTTTTTTTGGGGGGGGGGGGGAGAAAAATAATTTAAAGGTTAGATGTATGCACATGCGTGTAATCCTGGTACCGAGGAGGCAGAGACAAGTGGATCCCTGAAGGTTTCCACACTTCCAACCTATCCTACTTGGTGAGGTGAATCCCAGATCAGTGAGAGAGACCTAGTCTCAATAGGAAAGAAAAATGGCTGAGGTTGACTTCTGGCCCCCATGCACAATTGCACACATATGCATGCAGACATGCATGCTCACACACATGCCAGTATCTAGATGAATGAATAGATAAATATGTGTACACATGGGTACACATATGGTCGTGTGTTATGTTCTCAATGACATGATTATCCCTTATTCACTACCTTATTTATTCTCCCATTGTTTCCTGCCTATGCCTGGAAATCAGAACACAAAGGTGACAAATAGTTAAGAGCTATATTCCAAAGTATATTCATGGCTAGCTTGAACTCAAGAGGCATGAAAATTAGGGAACACCCCATTCACTGAAAATCAATCCAGCATTTGGTTCTAAGTAAAAGATTTGGGAGCCTGACTCGATGATTCAATGATCTATCAGCTCATAACTTTAATCCTTCTGTGGCTCAGTTTCTCCATTTTTAAGGAGCGGAGGATAACACAGAGCCAAATTGAGGATTGTACGAATTCAGTTCATTAAGTACTTTTAACAGCACCTGGCAGAGTCAGAATCAAACAAACTTTTATTTTATTATCACTGTAGCTAAATACATCTACAAGCCCTCACCTGCACTGTGTTTAAAGAGAATGTAAGAGAAAGAGAAATTATGCACACACACACACACACACACAAACACACACACACACACACACACACACACGCACGCACACACACACACACACACACACACGCACGCACGCACACACACACGAGAGACAGAGACAGAGACAGAGACAGACAGAGACAGAGTTATTCAGTGCAGTTTAGTGGGGAGAAAATTTATTACTTTAGAAATTGTTCCCAAAGAAAGGGTCAAGAACCATCTGATTAAATCTGTAAGCAGTAGGCACAGAGATCCCTCTGGACTTTGAAGATCAGATGGGCATCTAGTCAAGTCATTCCTACAGGGGGAGCTTACAAAATTAAACTAACATAGCAAAAGGACCCAAGCAGTCCAGGAATTCAGTCACCTAAAATGGTTGCTAGGGGCAGGACAAATGTTTAAAAGAGGGAGGAAGTGTTTAACGGCTTCTTACTCTACTGAGCATCTTTAATATCCCATTGCTCTGCCACATCCAAAGCCATGTGCTAACAGAGCTGACACTCCCACGCTGGAGCAGCGCCTCTCCTGCTTCCTAGACCTCACAGTGTGACTGACTAGAAGTATGTGCGTCCTATGAGGTACATTTCCTACAGAGGGAGACTCAAAAGGGAGTCCAGAAGGTGCTGGCCATTAAAAATCCAGCCGCCCGTCCCAGCCTCCGGCCATACAACAGCTTCATTGTGTGAGGACTGAAAATTTAACGGAGGCTTGCCTGCAAGCATATTTGAACTTGGACCTCGAGTGTAAGGGCGAGCAGCCAGCTCCCATGCCCAGACAACCCCCTCCTCTCCTTGACTCTCCTCTCCATCTTTGCAAGAGCATTTAGTTCCATTTAAGTCCAGGAGACCTGGCAAAAGCAGCACTCCAAACACGGCTTCCATTTAAGGCAATGGGATCCTCTTCACCAGGGACACAGCTTGTCAGCTCCGGAGTCTTTCGGGCTCAGTGCTGCGTGCATCTTACTCCTCTGCTTATACTCAGAGAAAAGCTAGACCTGCCCTGCCTGGTAGGAGTTCTTTTTAAAGTTTTGTTTATCTGTTTCTTTGTTTATTTTTAGGAGAATGACTTAAGGTCGTCAAAGGAACAGAGTTCAGGATTACTAACGTTAGAGTGATCTTTGCCAGCCATATGTCAGCTTCTGCATCTTTCAAATGAGGAAACTGAGACCAAAGAAGCACTTTGAGAGGGACCCATGAGATAAGCCACACCCCTGCCCTCCCTGCTTACTCAGTGCTAGTGCTGGCTTTATTAGCCTTTGCCTTTCTGTGATTCTCTGCCTTGGCCTTCACGTGGTGGGATTACAGATCTACAACATGATACCAGTTCCATTTCTTCCTGGTAGAGTTACACTAATTCATCCAGGCCTAGGATCAGGCATCAGCTTCCCACTTCAAAATTCCTTCTCTCCAAGCTCAGAGTAAGGGCTCTCCTTCCTCTCCTTCACTCCCAACACTCACTCCTAGTTCAAGGCTGTTCGCATTGCTGTAAATATCTCTGTTTATTTACAGTCTTTCTTACCTGGGTTCTGAGCTTCTTGAACTCGGGACCATACTCTCCTCCCACGTCTCCTAGTACATTAACTAACACTGAGCTCTCCACAAGTGCTTGATGGAGACCAGTTAAGCATCCACAGGCAAGCAGCCACCCAAGCATCCTCCAGTGATGTAGGCAGGCATGTCAGCAGCAATTGTGACACACCTGGCTGGTCATAGAGCAGGTTTTTAAAGAGGAGACTTCTCTCTGGAGGAAATCAAAGCAAGGGATGCCAAAAGTCCAAAAGCAGCACTGTGACATCTTAAGCTGTCAAAGGACACCAGACCTTTTGAGAATTACTTTCAAGAATTAGAAAGAAGGCAGTCCAAACTTACAGTGTCCAAAAAAGCATTTCCAAGAAAATCAGTTTTATTTTATCATGACTAACGAAGACATGTCTGATCTGGAATTCATAATGTTAAGAAAAAAAACTATAATAAGGGACAAGAAACACATGGGGTCCATCATAACCAGAGTGAAAATAGAAGTGATCTTTATGATTTATTCAAGGGAATTCTTCCAATCACGTACTCTTACTACTATAATAGTCCTACCAATTTCTTTAAACAAATATTAAAGCATTCTTAAATTCTAAAAAAAAAAAACTTTAGACAGCTTATTTGTTAGTTCATGTGGAATTTCCACAATTTTCTTTGAAAGAATGAGTGGAATCAAAAATTAATCATACCAGGTTGATACAAAAATTCACTTCCTGGGTTGGGAATGTAGTTCAGTTGGTAGTGTACTTGCTTAGCATGCATAAAGCTCTGGGTTTTGTCTTTAGTGCCACATACACAGGAAGTAATAATACGCCTATTATTGAAATATTTAAGAGGTAGAGAAAGGCAGAACAAAAGTCCAAAGTCATCTTTGAATAAAGATGACATTCAAAGTCATTATGACATTCATAACACTCTCTCTCAATGTCTCCTTTTTTCTCTCTTTTTTCTTGATATAAGAACACTTCCTGCATTGAAGTGTATCCTAGAATTGTTATCTACACTGCATAAGACCTGACATCAGTATTCAGAACAGACCACATACAGAGAGACACAGACAGACAGACAGACAGACACACACACACACACACACACCCACCCACCCACACACACACACACACTCACACACTCACACACACCCTACCATGTACACAGGTAATACCAAATCTCACAGAAAAACAGAATCATTCTTGTTCTCATTTGCCATATGTGGGAGGGGGATGGTGGCCTGGGGAAGTCATCAAGTGTACCTGTGTGTCTTCAGTAACTTTTGTGTTACCACCTCCTTGACATACACCTCTCATTAGCAGGTGACTAGTAGATCCAAGCAGAGTGTGACATTTCTAGCTAAGTATATTTCTCTCATTCTGGCTGCTGAGCCAGCTGACTCCCCTCATCTTTGAGCTAGATACTTGCCACCACTCACTATGTCCTACATGTATTATTTTTCATCTCGGATGTCTCAAGAACTAAGCCCATTGGGTCTTCTTTGGGTTTAAAGCCATTTCAACCACAAAACAATTGCATTATCTACAGTCTCAAGAACTAAAATTGCATAAAGCATGTCTCCACTATCTAAATGCACTGGAGAAGCAGAAGGTCTCCAGGGCCTCTGGCGTTACTCCAGGAAAAGGCTTCTACACCAGAGAAGGATTGGACTGTTGCCCAGTGGCCTTTGGGGAGCCTTGAACTTTATATAGGTTTTCTGAATAGGAGTTCTGTGTGGTGACCTGGCTAGAGGGGAATTTTCCAAGCCTACTCTGTAGAAGTCAGCTGACATTCCAATTATGCAGCAAGTGTTCATACATTCCAAGTCCCAGTGTGCCTAATCCTCAGGCACCAGAGGGCCTTTCCTGCTGGTCCTTCCTTTTGCCATAGCAGCAATATCCACTCTTGGTGGCAGGCTCCCTCATGGGTGATTCCATCTTCTTTTAGTTCTGTCAAGCTTAGCACAAGTTATCTGTGTTCCATTGATTATATTTACACACTGAACAAAAGTAAAAAACCTAGCTTCTGCCTTTGCAGAGCTACTGGAAATTATCACATAATGTTTACTAATTCACACAGCATGGTAACCTAATTCCCAAAGAAAGAGCTAGGGGTAATTTGAGGCTAAGAAAACCAAGGGAAGCGTATGTGGCAGAAGGAACAGTGAAGCAAAGGCCCAGCGATGCATAGAGAACTGGCCATGCTAAGAGTACCAGAGAGTGATTAGGCCTCTGTGAAGCAGTTAGAAAGCAAGGGTCAGAATGATGACCGGACAGGGAGTGGCAAGGAAGAATAACTCTACAGAAAATAGACATAGAGAACTTGAATCACCTGAAGGGGGTGGAGATTAATTTGATCCAGAGCCGGGACTATTGGAGAGTAGTCATTTCTTGATATATGGAATCATATGGCTACAGTTTCCTATTAAATTTGACTTTTAGTAGCTTGTTGCTAATAAAATCAATATTTATTTAATTTAAAATTCATTTAAAATTTAGAAACACCTAAAAATGGTAACTCCGAATAACCAAAATCAAGCTTAAAGGGAAAAAAAAAAAAAAAAAAAAAAAAAAAAAAAACCAACTCATTTCACAGTTCCCAATTTCAAATGTTACTGAAAAGATGCAGTCATCTGAACAATGTGGTTGGTACTAGAGTCAAGACAGACATACAGACCAATGGAAAGAATGGAGAGGCCAGAAACAAGCCATCATGTACACAGACAAATTCTTTTCACCAAGGGTACCACGGACATTGAAAGACAAGGGGAAACAATGTCAACAGCACTGGAACACTGCATATTCTCAGCAAAAGTTAGCTTGAATGGATTAAAGACTGAAGGGGAAGCACTGAAACTTAAAATTTCTTAGATGAAAAGAGGAAGAGCATCGGGCATTTAGAAATGACACAAAAAACATAGGCAACAAGAGGAAAAATAGGTAAATGGCACACTTCAAATTTAAACATTCATGTATAAAGGGGAACTAGGAATTGAGTAAAAGGAGGCAACCTGTGGACTGGGAGAAAATATCTGCAGATCATACATTTAATTAAGGGCCTGTATCCCCAATTCAAAAAGAACACCAACAGCTCAACAACTGTGGATTTGATTTAAAAATGGGCAGAGAACTAAAATAGATACTTCTCAAAAAAAATAAAATAAAATCACACTTTGGGCTAGGATATGTGCCTCTGTGGGTAAAAGCTCTTAGTGCACATGCCTTATGAGTTCAACCCACAGAACCAGGATGCTGGAAGTAGACAACTGATTCTTGAAAGTTGTCCTCTGACCTCTACATCTTCACTGTGACATGTGTGTGTCCACATTTACACACACATCAAATGCAGACACACAATTTTAATAAATAAGAATACACACACACATGCACACACACATATATATATGTGTGTGTATATATATACATATATGTATATATATACACATATATCACCACTAGATGCTCAGTACCATCAATCTAAAAAAAATATAAAGCAGAACCACAAAGTTAAAACTATATAAATCAAATAAATAAAACGGCCAGCAAGATGGCATTTGCTGCCAAGTCTGATGACCAAGACCTACTTGATGGAAGGAGAGAAGCTACTCTTGTCTGTTGTCCTCTAACCTTCACACATGTGCTGTGGCATGTACTCTCACACTCCCCACCACATATGCAACAAATAAATAAATGTAATTAAAAGAAGGAAGTAATACCTGTTGGTAAATATGTGGAAGGTAATGATTAATCCTCATTGTTGAATTGACTGGATTTAGAATCACCTAGGAGATGGGTGAGATACATCTCTATGTCTGAGAAGGTATTTCCAGAGACAATTTACAGAGGAAGACTCATCCTGAAGGCAAGTGGAATCATCTCATGGACAGGGTCCCCAGACAGAATGTAGAGATGGCCAGGTGGATGCTAGTGTGCTCCCTCTCTGCTTACTGAGACTTGAGCTGGTAAATATCTCTTCCCTTGTTTTTTTTTTTAGGGGGGTATCTGCTGTTTTAGAAACTCAAAGTAGCTAATACACAGAGAAAGCAGAAGCTGTGTGCATGGTTGGTGAAGATGTATAACTGTAGCTGCTTTAGACACCAGGAACCTATAGAGATACTTCAAAGTATTATAATAGAATTTTATAGGATCCAACAGTTTTACTCCTGGTAATAAACCTAGAGTAACTGAAAGCAGAGACTCAAACAGAATCATAGTGCAGGCTGGAGCGATGGCTCTATGAGATACTCTTACAAAGGACCTGGGTTCTACTCACAACGCTGACACAGTGGTTCAAAACCATCTGTAACTCCAGTTTCAGGGGATCCTTGTCCTCTTCTGGCTCCTTTAGTACAAGACATGCATGTGGTGAACAGACACATTCGGGCAAAACACCCATACACATTAAATAGAATAAATCTGAAAGAATTGTTTAAGTTCATAGTCATAGCAGAATGGCCTGAAGACAGATGCAATCTTCTGGAAGAACAAGCAAATAGAATGTAACATACACAGACAATTGCAGATAATTTAGCCTTAAAAGGGAAAGGTGAGTCCGACTCATGAAATGCATGGACAAATGTCTCAGGAGGACTATATTTGGTTCCAAAAGGATAAATAGTGTACAATTCTGCTTATGCAAATACCTGCAGTGGCCAGCAGTGCCACTTTTTATCCTTAAGATAAAAAGGAGGATGGTGGTTTCAAGGGGAAAGATAAACAAAAGCCAATGATAGATAGTTATAGCAGTGAATCTGTGCTTATTAGAAGACTAATGGTCAGTTTTGTGTTATCTCTATTTAGTCCTGTTTTAAACGCTGGTAAAAGCGTTTACTAGAAAAAGGTAAAGCCTCTTACCCTTTCAGGCTCCACTCACCAGCACAACATTAATTCTGAAGCAGTTAATGGCAGAGTGTACTGGGTGTAGGTGTGTGGGTGAGGGTTCTTACAAGCTGTAGAAAGGAAGACCAATTGTGACACTACAGAAGTTAACAAGGTCTCTCTGAGGCCATATCTCTATGCCCTGAAGTAATGAAAGGCCATGACCAAATACACAGAGAAATGAAACCGGTCACCTATCGAAATATCTGAACCATATCAAATACAACTCAAAATGGCTTAATTGAAACTTAGGGGCTGGTGAGGTGGTTCAGTGGTTAAGAGTGCATGCTGCTTAATCCTAAAGGCTGGAGTTAGGCATCCTGCATGCGCTAATGGGAGCAGGACAAGAGAGTCACCGGGGCTCACTGGCTTCCAGTCCAGAAGAGGCACACAAGCCCCAAGTTCAAGGAAAGAGCCTTGCCTCATGTGAATAGGTGGGAAGTAAAAGGAGGACATCTAATACCCTCTTCTAGCTTCCATGTATGTGCACAGGTATGCACACACATGTGCTCACACACAGAAATAATAGATTGATTATAATAAAACAATAAAAGATTTATTATTATTCAACAAAATCAATTAAATTAAATAAAAATTAACCATTGAAAATGTTATTTTCTCACTTATTTGTCTGTCTGTCTATTTGTTTGTCTCACTATAACCCTGGCTGACCTGATGCTGTATAGACTGTCCTGGTCTAGAACTTGTGGCAATCCCCTTATTTCTACCTCTTCAGTGCTGGGGTTATTGTAGAACCATTTCCAGAAGGTGGTTTGCAATTGTTAGTGTAATTATAAGTATTTCTCAGAACACTTTCCCTTGTGCATTTCTGGCTCTTTTCATCATAAGCATGATGAGCCTTGGGGTGGAGATGAAGTGGCAGCCATATTGCCTTGATGCCGATAGGGTTGGTGACAGAGCACTAAGCCACTGATGCTGTCATTGACTTGCTAGCTCCACTCCTTGGAACATATCAACCATAACCTATGGCTGCCCCACCTCCTTCCAGCCTCTCCTGACATCAGAGCCAGGCAAGCACTGTGGACACCACCTTAGCATAACTAGGGACAGTGATGTACTGACAGAGGCTCTATCCAGCTGTCAGTCCTGGTGTCCTTCCCCACCTTACACCCATCTCTTCTTCTGTACCTGCTTGGCCTGCAAACCTCACACTCCAGCATCAGACACAAAGACAACAACACAACTCAAAATCCTGTAAGATCAAATTTCAAGAGGTTTTGCTTCTTCAATCTAACCCTCATAGGGAAATTTGACATTCATCAGGAATCCCAGGCATATGGAACCTTGAGAAGAAATGAGCTCAGTCAATGGGGTTTGGGGTTGGGTTAATTTATTCTCTAATTGCACTAGAATAAAAGGCACTTCTAGTCCTCTTTCAGTGGCAAAGGGGACACTAATATTGTACAGCAAGCAGTGTCAAAAGAGCAACACCTTTGATCAAATGTCTAGAGACCAGGAAAGGGCGGTTTCTTCTGAAAAAGAGACAGACAGTGAATATGTGAGATCTTGTAAACCAGATGGTCTCTGTGGCAACGATTCACCACTACAATTGTAGCATAAAAACAGCCATGGACAATATGTATATGAGCGGACGTGGCTATGTTCCAACACAACTTTATTTTCAAAAATGGGAAGCAAGCCAGATCTGGCCCAGGAGCCACAGCTTGCAGACTTCTACCATAGAAGGCAAAGCTGTGAAGGAGGAATCACTTGCTGGTGTGGGGCATTTCAGTGAGAATATGAACTGTAATGGGATTGATTAATCGCTTCTGAGAGTGCTGGAGAACTTGAGGCAGGAAAGTGATGAGCTCAAGGTCCGTCCATATAAGGATCTGAGCCCCCTATGAGTGAGAACCCCAAGATAATACTGACAGATCCAGAGAAGAGAGGAACGAAGTCAGCAGATGATTTACAGGCTGGCTGGGAAGGAGTATTGCATTCATAGAGGAGGCAACTCATGGCATGCCAAGTAGGAGACATCTGAGTGCAGATGCATGGCAGGCAGGAAGATAGGCAGCCTTCAGTTCTGGGAGATTAGTCAGTTTAGAAACCACTTCCTTTGACGTGATGGTCATTATCATTGGAAGAGAAACGCAGAGAAAAGAGGAGAGAAGAACAGTAGGTAAAGGCAGACCCAGGAGAGCCCAGACAGTCAGGTGAGAAAGCACTCACAAAAAGCCTGAGACTGAAAGACCCCAGTGGAGAGTGGTGTCACCAAAGCCAAAGAAATATCAACTAAAGAAGCAGTGTGGCTGCTATAAAACTGGACATGGTTTGGGCAGTGTGGTTTCCACTTGTAACCCAAGCACTGGGGAAATGGAGGCAGAAAGATTTTGAGTTTGAGACCAGCTTAGGCTACACATAAAGAACCTATATCAAAACAAAGACTGTATATTTATAAACATACTTACCACTGATAAATTCAGTAAGCCAAAACTGAGAGATTTCAAAATATCTACTCCTTTCCAAAGAAACATCTGGAAAAGAGCAAAATAGGCAACTCTGGGAGGTCTGTGTCAACAGGAATACCTGTCCATCCACTGTCCACTGGCCCTCCTTTCTTTAGATAAGAGTGGTGCCTGGGGCTGTTTAACTTGGGGCAAGTACAAAGAATTTAAGAAGTATTCTTTTCCACGAGTGTGGGCGGCTGTCCTGGCTGAGGGGTGGAAACAGGAAGCTGGCCACTGCCTCCATTTCCTGGATGGAGCACTAAGCAGTGGTTCAGAGAGGAAGATGAAGGCTGAGGAAGAGAGACTTGGTTGGGAGGAAAACACAAGAGTTGTGTGAGGGTGGGGACATCTGGCTGGAGATAGCACAACCATGTACCTTTCCTCCTGTGGTAGGAGCTTTACTCTGACACACAACACTTGGACACATGTTTATTTCTAGACTATTCCCTAAGATTTTTTAAAAATATGTATTCATTACTTTTCTTATTTTACATATCGATCCCAGTTCCCTCTCCTTCCCTCCCTCCCATGCCCCCCTACCTCCTCCCATTCCCCCCCCCCACTCGACATGTAGGCGATGCCTTCCAGGAGGGATCATCAAAATCTGAGTTTGTTTTCAAGGAGAGCCACTGCCAACAGGAAAAACACAGAGACAAAAAAACTCACTCCAGTCTCTAGTCTCAACAAACACCTTCCTCATTCATTTTCCACTCAGCAACCCAGGCATCGTGGTAAGGCAAAGTTAACTGGGCCACATCCCTGTTCTGCTTAAAACTCCCAGACACCATGTCTTGATGTCTCAGTGCTTTTGGGAAAGGAAAAGTGGTTCCGTCTCATTAAAAGATTAGGCACAGCCTTGAGAAAAGTGAAAAGTCCAGATCCTAAGCCTAGCCCTGAATTCTCACGAGGCATTTGCCAGAGGTTATTATCAGCAACACACAGTCTTCAGTTTGAACCTGACATGCTCAAAGTCAATTTTGCCATTTGCCCTCAAAAGTCAAGATCCCCTTTCTAAACTTACTCATCTCTCTTGACAGAAAATGGTCCTCTAAACTGTCCATGCTGGGATCTTGGTGTTAATGTACTCGCCTGGATGCAGCCCCCCCCCTTTCTTGTCTTGAGATGGCCTATGTCACCTACAAGAGCTCTGCACTCCTAATCCTGCACTCCTAATCCTTATGCCTCAGTCTCTTGAGCTTAGGGATTATAGACCACATCCTTCCTGGACTACAGGATGAATTTTGGGTCAGCATGGGATACTTAGTGGGATTGTCTGGAAGAGATAGGGTTGGGGAAGCTGGGCCTGTAGTTCAGTGATAGAATACTCACCCAGCATGCTCTCAGTCCCAGATTCCAAGCCCATTGCCCTCATCTACACATCCTGCCTTATAGCTGTACCACACTAATAGCATGTTTCCATACTGTCTTCTGGAAACTAATTTTGTTTTCTCATCTGCAAGCACTAGCACCTCTGTCCTGTTAACTTAGTGGCCAGGTAACAGACCAAGATTTCCATAAAGACCTGGAACCAACAAATATCTCCCAATCTTTTCCGAGAATGTCTGTATCTTCATTGAGGCATGCCTTCAACACTCAACCAGGCAGTTAACACTACCTCCACTTCCTGTCTTACATTTATTCCCTAAAGTATCTCACCCCAGCCTTTCTCCCCAAGGTATTTGGTTGAATGTGTTAGTTTCCTCAACCATAATCCATTGCCTCAAAGACATTTGTCTGTCTCAATAAATTACCCAGAGTGTGGGAATGTCAAGGCAAGACAACCCACGCCGTTTGAGCTGATCCTTTAGGAAGCTACCAGAATTGCCAGAGTGATCAAATGAGGACAAAAAATGGCATTCACTATACTCTGTCTGGCATTGGTCTTAGCATGAATGCTGTGGTTCTCAAGGCTACCGGTGGGCTGGGGAGCTGAAAATGGGACTTAAGTAAGTTAAATGTGTGCAGAGTCTGACAGGTGGAGCTCATGAGTAAAGCACACATGTAGTGTGCTGGCTTCCATCACCATCACTGCAAAGACAAATGCCTCTGTGGCTAGGCTAGAGGTACTGCTTGGTAGTAGGGTGTGTGCTGAGCCTGCTCAAGGCTCTGGGTTCTGCTCCCATACTGGGTTGTTTGTTTGATTACTTGGGGGCGTTTGTTGGCTTGCTTTTGGGGGAAAATTCTCACAGTGTAGCTGAGGCTGGCCTTGGCTACTCTTTATGTAGACCAGGCTGGATTCAAACTCACAACAATTCCCCTGCCTCTGAGATTATAGACCTAATCTACATCCATATTCCTTATTCTCGTTTTAAACAAAATGGAAAAGTGATGGGTGTACAGCAGAGATGGGATGTGCCCGAAAGGAGGGCTTTTGTGTGTATATAGTGAGGCTGAGTTTCTCATACTCAAACATCTGCCACTTTTTGGCCCTGACCTTGGGCATATTACTCCACTTTTTTGTACCTCCATTTTCTGGTCTTTAACATGGGCACAGGAATAATAACAATTCTTATCTTACCTCATTAAAATAATTAAAAAATATTTGTAGAATATTATCAGAATATTAAGTCAAATATGTTCATAATTCAGAAGTCTGAGGGCCTGTAACATGAAAAATAAAAACCCAGAGACTGATATTGAGATTCAAGTTTCAAGCTGAAGATCAGAGAAGCAAAGCAGCCAAGCCAGTAGATCTTACCTCTACCCAGCTGAAATTGCAATCCTGTCTCCATGAAATGCTCAGAGGCAAAAGCTCCAGCTCCAGGCTCTTGTCTCCTCCTCCTTATATCCTTTTCTCTGCCCAGCCATATCACTCCTGTCTCCACCTCCCTAGTGCTGGGATTAAAGGCATGTGATACCAAGTGCTAGGGTCAAAAGTGTGAGCTCTGTTACTCTTCATTCTTGTGTAGGCCAGGGTGACCTTGAACTCAGATTCATCTGCCTGTTTCCTGAGTCCTGGAATGTGTGTGCCTGGCTAGCTAGTATGGCTTCTGGGATTAAAGATGTGTATCACCACTGCCTGATCTCTATAGCTTGTGGCTGGCTTTGCTTCCTGAATCCTCAGGCAAACTTTAATAAATCATAAATAATATAGGGCCTGTGGATATGTATGGTGTAGAGAGTTCCATGTCAGAAATACCTTTTTTATAAATCTTTCAAATTGCCAGGTAAACCTATACAAATGTCAAAAAATGAGCCCATAGCACAAACCTGAAGAGTAGGTCAAATGCTAAAACTGTTGTCTATGCTAAAATATTTTCTAGTCCACAGTAATGTAGAATTTTGTTTTACTGGGAGACGGGATATTTTTAGATCCATACAAGTTCAAAAGTAATATTAGAGACCCAAACATTTATTTATGACCTGAAAAGGATTCTAACAAGCATAACAGAGGAAGCTGAGTCTGTATTTCTTTCATGCTCCAAAATACCCAAACCAAGACTCCTGTTAAAAGTGTTGCCAGGTTGGTTTCAACCTCCTGGCAAAAGTAAACACAAACCCATTTACTGCTCAAGCTGCTAAGAATTCCCACAAAGTCCTGGAGTATGTTAGTTCAAAAAAAAAAATTTAAAGAAAATATTTTCTGGGAGCCGGAGGGAAGAGATAGCACAATAGGCTGAGGAAAACTGGCCTGCAAGGACTTTAAATGTGGGCATTGGTGACTACAGAATACTAAATAAGTTAGAGAGAATAATGAAACTCTCAACATCGAGAAATAAAAACAAACAAGCAAACAAACAAACAAAATGTCTTTAAATTTAAAACTCAGTGGAGACTGCTGGAAATGCACAGTAGAGTGCTTGCCTCGGTGTGCAAGGCTACAGGTTCAATCCTTAACACTATCTACATCTTCAGTGGGCAAGTTAAATAGTGAAATTATTCTGAGGATGAATCAATCAACTGAAAAACAGAGCTGAAGAAATTACACAGAATTTGAGCTGGTTCCAGAGCTTAAAGTGCCTGCTACTACCAGGGCTGACCTGAGTCCATCTCACATGATGGAACAAGAGAGCTGATTCCCACTGTTATTGTTTGACCAATATATGCACCAACACACACACACACACACACACACACACACACACACTGGGTGCAGGAAGAATATTAGGCACTAGGGAGCATTTAGGTAATTTGGACCTTTCACATTCCATGGGGAAGAAATATGAGATAGCGAAGGTACTATAGAAAGCAGCTCTTCTCAAAACAAAATAGTCATGGTATCTAATATTTCTCCTTCTGTTATCTATCTTTCCAGTGGAGACTTGGGCACATAAGTACAGACCTATGTTTGTAGCTATGTTATTCACAATAGCCAAAAGATGCCATCAACCCAGAATTTAATGCCACATGAGTCAATGAGCAAAATGTTATATAGAGAGTGGAAAATGGTCAAGCCTTTAAAAGAAGGGATTTTTACAGATTCTCAGGAAGGAATGCTCAGTGAGATAATTCGCTCTCCAAAGGACACATACTGTTTAATAGCATTCAGGAATTGCCTAGAGTCAAGTTCAAAGAGGCAGGAAGTGCAATGCCAGGACTAGAGACAGGAAATAGAATGGTGATTGCCAGGACTAGAGACAGGAAGTAGAATGGTGATTGCCAGGACTAGAACAGGAAGAAGAAATTGTTTAAGTAGCAGAGTTCGATAAAAAAAGGGGGGAGGGGTGGGAGGGGATGAATGACAGTGATGGGTGATGGGGCTGTATTACATGGAAGTCCAAAATGTTACTGGACTACCCCTTAAAAAAAAAAAAAAAAAAAAAAAAAGCTGTAAAGCATATGGTGTGTGGTGTGATTTGTATTTTGTACCACAAATTTTTTTAGCCAGTATTGAAGAGTCCTTATTAAGCAACATCATCAGCCCCTTTTCTTTTTCCCTTCCTTCTTTGCTTTCTTTCTTCCTTCCTTCCTTTCTTTTTCTTTCTTCCTTCCTTCCTTCATTTCTTCCTTCCTTCCTCTATTTCTCTCTTTCCTTCTTTCTTTCATTAATTCATTCATTCTTCCTTCCTTCATTCCTTCATTCCTTTATTTCTCTCTTTTCCTTCTTCCTTTCATTCTTTACTTCTCTTTTTGCAGGACATCAGCCTACATTTCCTTTTACTACAGTAAAGGGCAAAGCATTTACTGTAGATTTTGGAGGAAAATGATGTTTGGCAATTTTCCAGAAATAATAAGCTACAATTATTTCACTTGGGAAACTACAGTGTGTCCCTGGTAAAAAGAAATTCATATCAAGATATATCATATTTGCATAAAACAATGTTCCAAAGAGAAAAATGTTAGAGTAGTTTAACTGAAAGGTTGTCACTTAGAGAAGAACGGCATGAGATGACTATGGATTTCTCAACACCATAAGGAAAAGCAAAGTAGAAAAGTGTAAGTTCTTCAAAGGACTAAGCCAAAAACTAAGCCTATCTCACATGTACATCATAAAAATTACCTCACCGAAATAAGTGTGGAATGAGAAGTTTCAAGTAACTAAAAACTGGAGAGTTGGGCATGGTGACTCAGGCCTGTACTAATCTGAACACCTGTCTGAGGCAGGAGGATTGCCACAAGTTTGAGGTCACCTGGGCTACATAGTGAGAGCCTGTTTAATAAATAAATAAAGCAATAATTCCAGTGAGCAGGCTAAACTCTTTTGGTTAAAAAGGACTATGGATCTGGGTGTGTAGCGCAGTGGGACAGAGCTTGCCTAGCATGCATGAAGCACTCAAAGAAAGACAGGGAAATGTCAATATGAGAAGAATTTCCTTTAAGGACTTTAAAACCCACTCTCTTTCCTATTTACAAATAAAACACTTAGAACATAAAAATAAAAGAAGAAGAAAAGAAAAGGCTGAGCATGGATCTCTGAGAAAGAGCATGTGACTAAGAATGTAGGAGACCTTGTTCTTGATAGCCAGCACTACCAAAGTGTGGGGGGGAGAGGGAAGGAGAGTTGGAGGGAGGGAAAAAAAGGCAAGAAAGGAAGGAAGAGAGGAAAAAAGGAGGGAGGGAAGGAGAGAGAAAGGAAAGAAGACAGAGAGTGGGAAGTATACAAACTAAAAGCTGGTTACCTATATTAGTATCTGACAAAAATATTATCTTTATGGCAGTGGTTCTCAACCATCCTAATGCTGTGACCCTTTAATATAGCTCCTCATGTTGAGGTGACCCACAAACACAATTATCTTCATTGCTACTTTATAACTGTAATTTTGCTGCTGTTATGAATAGTAATAGAAATACCTGATATGTGACCCATGTGAAAGGGTCATTCAAGAACCACTGCTTTATAGAAATAAATAGGGTACTACATAATCATCATTTCCTTTTCCTCAAGATATATAAATGTCTAAAGTCTTACATAACTAACAACAGCTGTAAACCATATAAAGTTTAAAAAGACAGAATGACATAACAAATTAAATGGTAGTAACAATTTCTAGAATACCAATTTCATTAACTGATATAACAGCTGCCCAAAATATCAATAAAGGATTATTCAAACAACACCATGAGCTTCAAACATGGTCTTTGCTTATGTAGATTACTCTTAACAAAAACTGAAACATGTCTGAGCATATAACAGCATGTTCAAACCAGTTCCCCACTAATCAAGTTATCTAAGCACAAACCAATCAGGCTACACATCAGTTGTTTTCAGGATGAATGTTGAGAACCACTGCCATAAAGATAATATTTTGTCACTTGAAAGAGTGAGAAAGAACTTCTGAAAGTGGGAGAACCTCCAAGGGGTAAATACAACCCACCTCAAATGCTAAAGATTTATTTACATAAATCTTTAGGTGCCTTCAAACTTTAAAGCTGAGAGAGCCTGGGCGTTACTAGATCAGCTCGTGTGTATACCTATGACTCTGAACAGTGGTTATTGCCACAGTGTCCACTGTCCTCATTTCAAGACTAAGATTTCTTATCACATCCAACACTGAGTTCAAAATCAGCCCACAGAACAGCCTAGATCCTCACAGCACATCTTTTTGATGAGCATTTCTTAGTGACAGCCCTTGCACGGGAAATTCAAGGGCTACAATTTAAGGGGTGAGGCTGGCAGAAGTGCCTAGCATTCTCTCACCACACTTAATCATGTGGTAGTCATAAAAGATGCTTCTGCCACCTCCACTATGGCCCCATCTTGTCCTACCAGCCTTAAAGCTAGCAAAGAGAGTGAAGGCAGAAGTTGATGGTGCTGGTTTTATTTCTTATTTCATATTCCTTGGACCCTGAGGGCAGGTACAGATATGCAGTGGGTTCTTTAGAAAAAGTTGTTGAAAATCAATCTGTGGGTTGTTCAGAGCAAAATGAAAGAAGGCCTTGGTACAGTGATAACTCACCTGTGAGATACCATTGCCTTGGAGACCAAGGAGGACATCAACTCCCCAGCATCCTACCTTAGGGCACCTGACCCAATTATCTCCAACTTGTGTACCTCCTACAGAGCCCATACTGGATCTCCAGCTAGTCCAAAAGTAAGATACATGCTGTGGCCTCTGAGCACTCACCCTCTACTAGGCTTTATTTAGCTGGAAACTATGTTACATTGCTATACCCATCTCTATGCCCCACAACCATCTCATCAACATTTCAAGACTAATGCTAGCAATATTCCCCCTCTACCTAAACCCATAACCTATTTCAAATAAGATTTATCACTTGTCAACCCAAGAAAATAAAGTGCCCTTTTATTGCTGTTTAAGTCTCTGCCTGGGTCAGGCAGCCATAAACTTTTCTGTTTGTGTTGACTAAAGCCAGGTTTGGCTTGGAGTCACTCTGTTTTCTTAGTTTTATTTCTACTTCTCAATCAAGAATTTGAAGAAAATCCAATTCTATCATTCCCCAGCTTCATGCTAGTAGCTCTTGTTAATAGGAGATCATTGATTAGTCTCTTACTGTGTGCTAGGTCCAGGCCAATACTTTTGACACCCTAAATACATCTTCTGATTCTCATACTTGTACTCTGCAAAGGATATTATCATGTCAATGTCATGGATGAGAAGATTAGCACAGAAAGAGATTAAGAAACCTAACTCCAGTCATACAATACCAGTAAAGAGCAAAGCTGTAAACACCATTCTGAATGATTGAGAGACAGCTTACAGGCTAAATCTAGGAAAAAAAAGATATCCATATAAGAAATAGTTGATACACAGTATTAATTGAAATACTTAGATATGGCTTGTTAAATCACAAATTATGATAGTTTTTGTAGGTTGAAATTTGATGTTCTGAACCTTGTGGGACATTCAGGAGGAAAGGGCCTGAGTTCTACAACAAAATAAAAGTTTGCCAGAGCCCTGAGTTATATAGAAGCAATTAACACTCCAATTATTAAAGGTGTAAGGTGGGCAGACAAGAGAACTTGTGGGAAATGCTTCCCATAACTTTGTCAAACACTCCATGGATCACAGAATGCTTTCACATATGTCATGTCAGGTCCTCCTCACTGTGCTGTGAATAGAATTGTCTCTACTTAGCGGAGAGACCTGAGCATTGTGAAAGTAGGGTGCCCTTGTCCCGAGTGATCAACTCACAGAGTCTGGCCTTCTGCTCCTGCTTTCTCTGCGCTGTCTCATGCTTTTCCAGGCTCAGGAGGAGGCAACTCCAGTGTGGCTACTCTGCATGAGGGCTTTCCTACCTGCCTTTCTTGATCAATGGGTCCTGCTGAAGTCCTGCATATCCATCTGGTCATCTTTACCAACTGCCACGGAAGCTTGCAGCAGCTACATTCCATCCTTCCAACCCTTCTCTGAAGAACCAAGCACATCCTCAGATTTTCCAAGCCATTTGGATGCTGTGAAACTTTAAAGGGGAGAAAGAGGAAAACTGGCCTCAGATTCTGAGAATCTTGTCTTTTTCCTTTCTCTTCGCTATCATATATAAACTTTCTAGTCGTCAACCAGTATTTAGCATGCATATAGATATCTGACACTACATGAGGATAATACATTACCAAACACAGCAGGAAAGAGATTCATCTCAGGAAATTTGTATTCTAGTGGGGAGATCAGATCAATAAAACAATACTTCAAATAGTAATGAGAAACTTGCTTTAAAAAATAAAATAGTAACAGAGTTAGAAAGGGACTGGCCCTGTGTATTTTCTTTAGAAAGCTTTTAAGGAAGAAAGTTTGAGTGAGGTGCCTGAGGCAATAAGAGAATCCACCAACTAACATATCCTTACTCGAAGGATTTCCAGAAAAAGCACCCAGTGTAAAGGCCCTGAGGTTAGCTCAGACTTGGGTTATTCAAAGAATAGAAAGAAGGCCAATGTGTTTGGAGTAGGGAACAAAAAGGAGTATGGTAGGCGATGAGGTCATAGTGAGTAAGGGACCTGATCCTGCAGTACTGTATTGGTCCACAGAAGACTGTTGTTTAGGCATTCAAACTCCTTCAAACAAACAAACTAAGCAAATATTTTAGGCTTGAATTGTTGGATGCTGATGATACAGAAATGAATTAGACAAAGTCCTCATTGTCAAGAAGCTCAGAATCTAACAAGAAACAAAGACAGGCGAGCAGGCAGCTGCATCACAGTGCAGTACGTAATGTGATCAGGTTAAACATAGGACACTGTAGTGCAAGACGAGGGAGTGTCAGAGCAAGCAGCATCCAAATCTGATTATAACGACGGTTGACAAAGGAGGGCTATCAGGCCTGACTGTCTTGGTTTGATCCCAGATAGTAGAGGGAACAGACTATGGCAAGTGGTTTTATTACCTTTACATATATATCCCGCCAAATAAATGAATATAATATTTTAAAATGGGGGGTGACCATAGTTCAGTAGTGTTAATAAGGTGAATAGTATGACTAAAGAAATTCAACACAATCTCTACTTTCAAGAGGGCTTCATCCACTTTTGCCTTTGCAGAATATGAGATTTTGTTGTTTTACAATATTTTACCTTTTTAACTTACTAAAATGTCCCTATCTAATAATTTATAGTGAAATGAACACATGGCTCATATCACATTTCTACTGGGCAGCACTGATTCAGACAGAAAGTGTAAGATACAGCTATGGACATAGATGCTTGTATGACTTGCTGTTCACTACGCAGATGGCAGAGCATTCCATCTTTGAAGAACAAGGACACAGTTCAGAGCATCCTGAGATAGTAAGGAGTGAACAGCTGAGGAAGGAAAGGTAAGCTTGCAATGCACAGAGCAGGGCAGAATGTGAGATTCATCTTGGGTATAACTAGGAAGCCATCAGTCATCAGGAATTGTTTAAAGGGTATTGTGGCTAACGTGTTGAATCTCAAGTGAAGACACACAAATACAAAAGGAAAAACATCATTTAGTGCTTCATATAAAAATGAGGCAAAGGTCCAGGATAGTGATTGGTAAGGAGGGAGGAGCAGACTAACAGCAGATGCTAACGACTGGGTTAGCTTGCTTCCAAAGAGCAATGAAGAACAAACTAAAAAAGAGGAGGGGGACAATAACTTAAAGATCCAAACCTAATGCCTCAGGCTCCAAATGAAAGGTCTAGGCAAATGACTGATCTCCTAAGGGACCTCAGGGTCCATTCTCTATAAAGAGGATGAGCAATACCTAGTGGGAAGAAAAATTCCTTGGGATCATCACATTGGGCATCTAGTTGTCTTTAATTAATGTAATTTTTGGAAGTCAGTATGGTCCAAGCTGCTCTATACACAGCTCCAACATTTTCATTTCCTTTGATCAAAGGATGGCTGAACTGTGGATTATATCTCTCCAAAATGGTCAGGGAAGGGGAGGGGTAACCCTGACGCCCGTGATAAGTAAGGAAAAAAAATATTAAGTATAGGGAGTCATATCCCTTTTTTCTGTTTCTCTCTCTCTCTCTTTCTCTCTCTCTCTCTCTCTCTCTCATCTCTCATCTCTGCTTCTCTCTCATTTTTTAAAACATAATCTCAATGAATAGCTCAGGATGTCTCTGAACTCATTAAGATCCTCCAGTCTCTATGTTCTAAGTGCTGGAATGTATGTGGGTTTTTTTTTAATAGAAGAGAATACCAAATTATAAATTCAAAGTTTATAATTTGGTAATAGGTAATTTCTCTTGCAAAGGAGGGACCCCAAGCCTTCAGCTTTATTACCTTCATAGTATATCTGCCTCTGTATAAATAGTATTTTTGTTTTGTTTTTAACCTATCCATCAACCAAACATGCCACATATCTAAAGTCATAGGTTATAGACAGTGTCATTATTAGGTTTTGTCAACTTCTACAGACCTAGGCTACCTTGGGAAGAGAGGATCTCAACTGAGGAATTTACTCCATCAAACTGACATTTGGACTTGATTGTAGGGGGCATTTTTTAGATTTATTTATGTATGTATTTTATGTATATGGGTGTTTTGTACGCATGTATGCACACCAAAAGAGGGCACTAATCCCATCAGACCACAGTCAAAGACAGTTGTGACCACCATGTGAATGCTGGGAATTTAACCCAGGTTCTCTGGAAGAGCAGCAAGTGCTCTTAACCACTAAGCCATCTCTCTAGTTCCATAGGGGAATTTTCTGAATTGCTAATTAATGAAGGGGGGCCAAGCTCACTGTAGGTATTACAATCCTTAGGCAAGTGGACCTGAGGTCTATATGAAAGGAAAGATAGCTGGGCATAAGACAGGAAGCAGCATTGTTCTACATTCTCTGCTTCAGTTCCTGCCTCCAGGTTCCTGCCTTGAACTTCTATCCTGGCTTCCTTCAAATGTTTAGCTGTGACATGGGATTAAAAACCAAATAAACCTTTTCCTCTCCCAGTTTTGTTTTGGTCAGTTCTTTAATCACTGCAACAGAAAGCAATCTAGAACTGTCAGTGAGCAAGAACACAGGGGATGTAACACAGGAGAATGCACCGAGTTGATGCTATCAGGAAATCTAGCTGCTGCAAGTAGTGATGAAATGCTTTTAATCTTAGCACTATGGAGGCAGAGGCAGAGGCAGGTGTATCTCTGTGAGTTCAATACCAGCCTACCAGTGAGTTCTAGGACAGCCAAGACTACATGGACAGACTCTATGTAAGAGAGAGAGAGAGAGAGAGAGAGAGAGAGAGAGAGAGAGAGAGAGAGAGAGAGAGAGAGAGAGAGAGAGAAGAAATCTGCCATTTTGTCAGATGTGGCACATTACCTTAATCCCAGAACTTTTATGGGGTGAAATAAGAGGGTTTTGAGTTCAGTTCTGGGTCAGCCTGGCCTATGTATAAAACCCTACCTCATAAAAACAGAAGAAGAAAATAAAGTTGAAAGAACAAAACACTGAAAAGAACCCCCCCCCATTTAGAAGAGATAGCTAAGGAGAGGAGTGTAATGAATTATGAATGCATGAATAAGAACTCTAAGCAAAGGATTATGGGTACAGAGAGGAATGGCAATCAAGTTACCTGAGAGGCCAGAAGGGTAGTTGTGAGGGCTACTCTTCATTATCAACTTGACTGTATTGAAATTCCCTAGGAGACACAGTCTGGACCTGTCTGTGAGGGCATTCCACAGAGACTTAACTGAGGAGCAACTATCTACCATGCATATGGATGGTTTCATCCCATGGGTTGCTGTCTCAGACTAAGAATAAGGGGAAACAAGGGAGCTAGTGGAAGACCAGCTGAATTATGTTCATTCCAAATTCATATGCTGAAGCTCTGTTACCCCCAATGTGACTGTCTTCTAGAGATAAGGCCTTCAAGTAGTTGGTTAACCTTAAATGTGGCCACAAAGGTAGAGATCTTTTCAGTAGAATAAGTGTCCTTTAAAGAAGAGACAAGCTCTGTTCACTGCTGGGCACTTCCCAGGATAAATGATCCATGTTCTTGGTATCCCTTAGCTTCCTGGGGATCTCCACAGAAGCTTTTCATTCATTCTCACAGTTTCGTACCTTGCCTTCTCAGGAACCATCCCTATCATACATTCTCTGACTGCCCAGACAATCTGTTGAAAATTTAGTAGACATGCCTATGATTCCCACGGAGCTGGAGTTTATTTATCTATTATTTATTGGTTTTGTTTTGAGACAAGGTCTCAAAATTCAAGGCCTAATTCAAATTTGCTCTATAGCTAAGGGCAGCCTTGAGCTTCTGCTCCTCCTACCTTCACCTCCCATGTGCTAGAACCTCACACCTGTGCTCCATTCCTCAGATGTGTACCTTGTACTTATGTATGGAGAAATCACAGCCCCAATCCTATACATAGTCTTGAATTTTGTTGACAGAATATATTAATGGCATACGTTTTGATTATTTATTGTCATTGCTATCAAAGAGCTAAATTTCTTCTTTTTTTCATTTGGTTTAGGTTTTTGGTTTTTTGAAACAGGATTTTTCTATGTAGCCATGGCTATCCTGAACTTGCTCTGTAGATCAGGCTGACCTCAAACTCAGAGATCCACTGGTCTCTGCCTCCTGAGTTCTTGGATCAATGGCATGTTCCATTACTACCAGTTGTGAAGAGCTGAATTTCTTGTTTGGTAGTTTCCATAGCGTTAGCTAATACGATGTTCTCTGACTAGCTAGGCCTTTTCTCATTAGGCAAGGGCTTTTGCTCTCAGGAGCTGCTGGCTCTGTCTTCTTGAGATGATGAACTTGATTGAGAGTTCTGCCTACACCACCCCACAGCTTCTACCATGGGTGTAGACTGATGCCTGCTACTTCCTCATTTCTTATCCTGTCAAGATTAGCATTGAGAAGTAGCATGGCTGACTATGCTGGAATAGGTGGGTTTGCTGAAACAGCAACTTTTTAAAAAGAAATAAAGAAAGTTGCAGGAAAACGCAGGCATATTCCATAGGAAGCAGCTGAGACTGGCAGAAAACCGATGCAGCCTCGGGTAAGTTTTTCTAAAGTGGCATTCAGAGCCTGGTTTTATTTGGAAGGTAATGACTCTGCCATGGTGTTCTCTTGAATTTGGCAATCAATAATGCATGACTACACAAAAATAGATCTCTATAGCAAGAGAGGGAAGGCAAATAGACTCCAAAATGAAAGGATATCCATTAAAGTGTAAATTTCAAGAAAACAGAAGCCATGATTCTGTATTCTTATCATAAACTCATAGCACACGTCAATGATATACACAAGTACACAACGACTCCCAGCTTTGGCATCATGACTACCAGCTGTATGACATTAGTTGTTATGGAACATCTTTAAGCCTATTTCACTTTTAAGGTGGTAAGAATTCGCCACTTTGTAATGATCTTGAGCTGAATCCTGTCCCTGTACTCACAGACTGAAGTCCTAACCAGAAATATCTTAGTGTATCTTCATGAGAACTGAGAATCTGGACACACAGGCACCACATTCATGCACATAAAGAGGAAAATGCAGCAAGGGGGCTGGGCCTATAGCTCAGCTGGTAGAATGCTTGCCTAACGTATGTGAGCCCTGAGGTTAGATCTTCACCACCATATATACTAGGAGTGGTTGCACATACTTGCATCCTAGCACTAAGGATGTGGAGGCAGAAGGATTAGAAGTATAAAATCATCCTCAGCTACACAGTGAGTTCAAGTCCAGCCTATGCTATTTGAGACTGTGTCTCCAAACTAAATAGAAACAAAACCAAACAACAAAAAAGGAACACAGTAAGAATGGGGCCATCAGCAAGTCATAGAGAGAAACCTCAGGTAAAAACAAACCTGCCAACACTTTGATTTTGACCAGCTAACTACTAAAACTGTGAGAAATTTATGTTACTTGGAAATCCCTGCCTCCAGTATTTTGTTATTGCACTCCAAGGATGCACAGGTACAATGGAGATTTGAAACTAGCACACATAAATTCTTAGCAGATTAGTACTCAGTAAGAAGTCATTGCACTCATTGAAAGGGTTCCGATAGGGGAACCAGAGGACATTGAAATAGATGTGGGGAGTATGGAGTTTATTAGAAGAAGAATTATTAATGCCTTGGACAGACAGATAAATAGCATGAGTCCAGGCCCCCCCACCAGAAACAGCATGGCAGAGGCTCTAAAGAGAGGAAATCAGGGGCCCCATGATAAAAGTTGGGTCTTATACTTTTTGAGGAGAGGGAAGGTTTCACAGCAGGTACTGGTACCCCTTTTGATGTCAATCCACTTTCTCAGGTCAGAAACCTCTAGCACAGGAAGTCTGTTAGCCAGAGATTCACATGCAAGGCCTCAGTAGGGTGCCTGTGTGTATCTGCTAAGGAGAAAAGACTACTGCAGGTATTGTGACCCAAGGGGCAGCTTGATGCTAACATTGCATTCTTATATTTACTACTATTATTACTAATGAAAATATCCAAACATGCCATCATATATAATACACACATGTGTAATATATATAAGGGATACAAAGAGGGTTGTAATAGTATTGTCTACATCCAAAGACCTTGATGGACAGGAGATGACAAGCCTGTCCTACCTACTATTTAGCACACTTAGGATCACAGAACTTGTATATTTGTAAACACCATTCCAGCCCCGGGCACCTCAAATTTTAAATGGCAGATAAGTCACCTGAGACCATGTTAAAATGTGAACTGACTCAGTGAACCCAGGGTAGAGTCTGAGAGGCTACATTTTTTTTTTTTAAAAAAATCTCCCAGTGCACTCTGGGGTGCAAGGCAGAGGACCACACCAGGCAAAACTGTAATACAGGATGTGCAATCCTAAAGTGAGCTGTTGTTTGATACACAAGGCTCAGAGCCAACATCAAAGGGGTTGAAAACACTTGCTAAACCGGATCCTACTGCCATCTAAAGAATTAGAGATTGCAGTCCCATTGTGGTATGCTTATGATTGTAGGCCAAGTTAAGGTGCAGAGACAGGTGAGGCTATTTGAGGGAGTTGTGAAGAAATCAAGGAATGTGTCCCAATTCCATGTGGGGAATGAAGAAAACTTTCTCTGTAGGAGCACTCATCTGGGCTGGACAAGTCTGTCAGCTAGGGTTGTATTCAGTTCCTTATTTTCCTGTCTAAGTAAGGACAGGAGTAACAGGTTAGGGCTTCCCCAGGACTGGGAGAGAAGAGGAGAAGAAGGTGTGGGTGTGTTTATGGCACTGTTTACACTCCTGCTAGCTAATATTTGGTTTCCTTATCTTTGGAAAGTATACTAGCTGCTGGTGCCAGCTGAGAGGCCACCTGATCGCAATCGGAACCCAAAGTCCTTAAGGAAGCTGCAGGGCCTCCTTGCAGGTCTGCAGTCAGGGCTTTGGGAAGAGAGACTACCAAGGGGCGCTTGACCTCAAGTTACCTGGTATTAATGTCTTTGACAGAGGCCTCACATCACCATTAAGACTCTCACTGTGTTCCGATAGAACAGCCTCTTCTATGAACCTGACCACAAAGCAGTGAGATTTTCCAGGACATTCCATAGGCCAAACAGATGTGGATCTAGCAACTGGCAGAACCTTACATTTTTGAGTGTTTTGCTAGAACTGGAGGTGGGAGGATAGATCCAGAGAAAACAGCCCAAACCTCAGACCCTGAACACCAGCATCCATTAGCTTCTCGATGGGTACTTTGCAAGAACCCAGAGATTTCTTGTGTGCTGAGTGGTTACAATGAACCCTGATAGAAATCTTCCCCAGAGTATTGAGGGTTCATTCAAAGGACTGGGTCAAACACACTAACTTTGAACATTTACTACCTGCTTTGTCCTGGGCAAATTGCCTACCATATCTGAACCTCAATTTCTCAAATAAGAAAATAATTCCGGCATAAATACTGCATCCTGTCTCCCCAGGCTTGGGGATTACTGCTGGAGTGGAATGTGAGAACCAGAGGTGGCAGATGCCCACAAGGAAACCTTGACTTCTGGACACAGCAGGCAGCTTCACACATGAACTAACAGCAGTTGTGACACCATGTACAAACTCAGTGCAAGCCCAAGCCAGACCAAATCCCTGCTGGGAAAGAGGAGTTGAGCACCCAATCCCACCCCTAACTGTGGAGCTATTTGCAATTGCTAGCTGCTGGTGAGGGAAAGACAGTTTTGTCTAAGAGTTCCTGGTAAGTCAACCATGCTCCAATGGAAGACCAGACATCCAAGAATATTTGGACAGCACAAATTGGTCTTGAAGGTTTTTTATTTTTTTAATCTTTTTAAAAATTATATTTAAATTAGAAACAATCTTATTTTACATATCAACTCCAGTTCCCTCTCCCTCCATGCTCCCCACCAACCCCCCTTATTGATCCCCCCACCCTATCTCCCATCCACTCCCCAGGGAGGGTGATGAGGGATCATCAAAATATATCATCAAAATATGTCAAGCCATTTGGGATAGGGCCTAGGCCTTCCCTGTGTGTCACTGGGCTAAGGGAGTATCCCTCCATGGGGAATGGGCTCCCGAAGTCCATTCCTGTATTAGGGATACATGCTTTTTATTTTTTTAAGTACACAGAATTGAGGGGGTAGGGAAGGGGAAGTGAATCTGGGAAGAATTAAGGGGGTGAATGTGATCAAACCACATTGTACAACACTCAAGTAAAAATTTTAAACATTAAAGTCTAACCTTAACATTTTTTCAAATAAATCATGAGTCAAATGAAAGATTAAAGCATATAAAGTGTTTAGAGTTCTTTGGTTAGTTGACTGAGGTTTTTGTTTTGTTTTGTTTTTTGAGTCTCATATAGCTCAGGCTGGCCTTGAACTCCTGATTCTCCTTCCTCCTCACAGGTACCAGAATTGCAGGCTTGTGCTAGCACACTGGCCTAGTGCTTGCTTTTTTATTTTTATTATAATTTCTTCTGTCTTGTTCATGAAGTGGTGGAAAGTCCCCTAAGAGCAGCAGGCACTGAGGCCTGTTTCATCCCCTCCTTCCTTCCTGAAGTAAATCACAGGGCTTCTCAGGTTCATTTTATTGTAATGATTCTGTAGTGATAGGGCCTTGTGTACATCAGGCAAACCCCCCACCCTGACTACACGCCCCAGTCCTCTGTTAAATTCTATTATCTATCTCCTATAAGCCTTGCCTGTAAAGATTTCATAGTCTCTCAGAGGGAGACTATTCAGATAAATGCCAATGTCCTAGGTACTCTGACAAATACAGACGTGTGTGATGGAGACAACATAGAGTATGTCTCATTTGATTAGGAGACTTGAATAAGAACAGAGTTTAGAGAGGACATGTTTGAACTGAGTTTTGGGAAAAAAAATGAGTATTAACCAGAAATCTGGAGTGTATGTACATGTACCAACTGGCGTGTGAGCACTGGGAAGTGAAATGTTTTAACATCTCACTCCCAGAAGGGTTTCAACTCAAAATCCCAGTGCCAGGTGTGAAATACTTTTTGTTAGCCAGAGAGCCCCTAGGTACTCCAAAAACAGTACAGGCTATTGCCACTGCTCTTGGTTTCCCACTAGAACTACACAGTAAGCCTCTGATCCTGAAGACAGCACTCACTTGGGATACAGGACACATGCTGGGACTGAACTGGAAACAACCTCCTTGCTAACTAGCATCATAGTGCTGGAAGGTGGTAATTAAGCTGTTGGAGGAGAACAGTCATCAGTGACCTAACCCAGATGTGGACTTGAGGGCTACAATATAGATCTGCTAGGCAAGATATTTCCACTGGTATAATAGTGGCATGATTGTTGTTAGGGCTACCCGACCACTTCCTGATCTGATCTGAGGCTCACTCCAAGGGAAGGAATACACACCTCTTACTATAAACCTGCTCGAAAGCCTATATCTTAGGGAAGAATCTACTATTGATGTTTTGCTAAATGGACATATACTTAAACTGCCTTCTAAATACCTATGCTTACACCCATGGTACAAGCCTTGGTCAGGGAAGCCTCTTTTTAGCACTGGGTAATGGGCTAGCAGAGACTCATAAATCATTGAAGTGCTGAGAATAAGGGGTTGCTGGGTGCTCAGCACTATTTGGGACTTCACCCAGTTAAAGGCCTGGGGAACATTATGGAAGAGCAGGTGGAAAGACTGTAAGAGCCAGAAGAAGGTAAACAATGCAAGAAAATGTCTTCTGGATATGGCATAGCAGTTACAATCATGAACATGAAACATTTGTGACAACCTGCATGCATGACACATGCAAGTGAAAGAGAGAGAGAGAGAGAGAGAGAGAGAGAGAGAGAGAGAGAGAGAGAGAGCGCACACACACACAGCATCAAAGTCAGTTAGGAAACAGACCAGTTAAGCAGACTAGGTCAGAAGGACTGGGAAGGACACAAGAACATACAATCAGAATACATTTCATACAAGTAAGAAATAGTCAAAAATAAAAATATTTCATAACTAGACAAGAGTCACTCAAGAAGGATCTTATAAGCCACAATGAGAGGTGATGGGAGATGTTATTCTATATATATGTTTCTCATACTGGTTAATAAAGCCCTGTGGCCAATAGGAAACAAGATAGGCGGGGCTAGGCGCCCAGAAGGAGGAAAGAGGAAGTAGTAGGGTGGAGTCGAGATGTAGCCCGGGAAGAAGCAGGAAGCCTGCTGCGCGGCTCCTCGATAAGACTACCACGTGGAAATACTTAGATAAGTAGAAATGGGTTAATGATTAAGGCAGAGCTAGCCCATTAACAATAATGGTAACTGGCCAACAGGATTGTATCAAATACAGAGTCTCTGAGTGTTATTTGGGGCACACGTGGTTGTGGGACCATGGCGGCAGAACCAGCGGCAGCCGGCGGGGAAACCTGCTGTAACAGAGAGGTTTATACTTGACCAGGAAAGTCAACAATCAGCCAGCAGAAGGAATGGTGTGGTCAGGTATATGTGTAACAGCGTGTTTTAATAAAATGTTTATCTTTAATAGGATAGTTTCTTTTCAACAGAAAAAAAATGCAGAGAATACATTCAGCATTGCTTATAATCTCACTACCAAAACACAATTCTTAATGTTCTAGAGTATGCCTTTCAGAGAGACTTGATCCCACTTATTCAAAACAAAGCACCCAGTTTGGCTGTGGTCTCCCCACAGCTAGCTGTTCTCAGCCAGATACCCACTGGGTACCCAGTAACTCAATTCTGACACTCTGCCATAGGTCAAGAGCTCAGTCCCACAAACTCTCTCCCTTCAGCTGTGGGTCTTAGTCCAGGCCTTCTGTATTTCTGATCACCAATCTACAAACCAGGGATCCCTCAATGCCTTTTTTAAGTTCAATTAACTTGCATGAGGGTGGCTCATGACTCAGAGGATCACTCACTTGCCGGCTTATTATAAAAGGTATCAAACAATATGATGATGAACAGCCAGATCAAGGTGTAGTGGGGGGGGGGGTGTGCACAGCTTCTCGGGCACCTCGAAGCGCCACTCACTGTCAGCTGCTGAGAAAACATGTCCCACAGTTTTACAGTACTTAATGTCCAGCCTCCACTCTATCACTTCTGGAGGGTGAGTAGAGCTGAAAAATCCAATTCTTTAATCATCCACTCATTCTGTGTTTTTAGTGACTAGCCCCATCCTGAGATGTCTAGGGACCCACACTAAACCATCTCATCCACATAAATCAAGTACTCTAAATGGGCTGAGTGTGATCATCAATGTGTGCATCATATAGGTCTGTGACCCTGGTCACGTAGCAAATTCCAGGGCTTGTAGGAGCCCTGTGACAAGAGTCAGCGACATAGAGTAAATCATCTTCATGTTATACTACACAGGGAAGAGAGCTTATGAGTGCCTACTGTGCACAAGGTTCATTATAGATGTTTTCATTTTTACTATGACATGCAGTTGTCTGGTTCATGGGCACCTACAGCTGTGGGGTTGCATTTCTAGGTAACATAAGAAGAACATCTTTACTGAAATACCACGTATCTTACATCAGAGCTTAATACTCTGTGTGCACCAGAATGTAGCTGAGAAGAGGCATGGAAAGATGGACCATTGGGGGGAGGCAATTTATGGGATTATAAATTCTCCAAAAGAGTATGTGAGAGACACATGCCAGTGTGTAGATTTAATACTCAGGAGAGAAATCTGGGCTTGAACTAGAAACTTTAGAGTTGAAGCTTCTCCTGGAACAAAAACACTGAGAATAAATGACCATGCCCCAGGAACAGGGAGAGATGACCTTGGGGGATATAGAGCATACCATAATTTAAGAAGCAGTATACAACAGTGACCTTACTAAAGACTCCAGACATCTTGAACATCACCAAGTGTTAGATGGTAGAGGCCAGTTAGGTGATCATGGCAGAAAGGAGCCTCTTACAAAGAGGGTAAGGGACCCTGCCTGCAAAAAATGGATGGAAAGTGACAGTCAATTCAGCCATAGTTCTTTAGCAAACTTGATCAACAAGAAAGGGTTTTTGTGGTTAATTGATTTGTTTTATTTTTAAAGACTGGAGAAAATAGCCTGCTTTTATGAAGGAAGGGAGCCTGAATATAGAATAGTGAATATAGAGGTTGGAGAGGGAATGAATAATAAAAGAAAGATCTCAGTTCTCAAGCAGGGAGCAGTATCAGGAAACACTCTGGTTGTCACAGCTAGGCAGGGGAGTTGCTACCAAGCATCTAAGTAAATAGTAAGTAGTGAACAAGGATTCTGCTGAATGTCTCCCAATGCACAAGACAACACTCCACACCCACTCGCGTGGAAGAGTTAAAGTGGCCCAAATGTTAAGTATTGAGGTCAAGACACCTCATTCTACACAAAGAAATCTTAGGTCAAGACAAAATATGGGTGCTGACATAGTTCGTGGAGTGAGAGGGGACAGACAATACGTTGGCAGCTTTGGTGGTGTCTTTCAGCAGATGAATGTTTCTGGAAGCTTTTCTCAGGCATTCCTGGCTTGTACAGTCCAGTGGTCAGGAAGTCTGCTGTGAGGATTTGCCTCACACATCAGGAGAACAGGGCAGCCATTACTTGGCATACCCATGCTTGTGTCTTAAAACTCACAGAGGTCTCTGAAAATGTGAGTTTGAGTTTGTGACAGACAAGGGTTTGAGGCTGTGCTCTGTAACTTAGTTTCTCAGGCAAGATTTCCCATCTACTAGAAATTCACTAACATGGTTTATATTATATAAAATGACCAGAATGCCTGCTTTAGTGAGACCACAGCTGTCTCCTACCAGAATCTCTTTTTCTATAGGCTGCCATATGATTAATTATCTTCATAATTTTAGTAATCATCTTTTTAAAAGTAAAACTTTTAGATACAATTCATTGCTGGGTGGTATTTGCACACACCTTTAATCCCAGCACTCAGGAGGCAGAAGTTAGTGGATCTCTTTGAGTTTGAGGCCAGCCTGGTCTACAGAGTGAGCTCCAGGACAGTCAGGGCTGCACAAAGAAATCCTGTCTCAAAAAATAAATAAATAACCCAACAAAATTAATTTTTATAATTCATTAAATCCAATGAACCAAAATGTTGATTTCAAATTACAATCAATATGAAAAAAACTAATGAAGTGTTTTGCATCCCATTCAGTAGGAAAGATTAAAAACAAAGGGAGAAAGATGAACATCTGACATTACATATATATATAAGCCCAGTGCTGGGATGGGGGTTACCAAGAGAGGTGGAGGCCATGGGCTCATTGGCCAACCAATCTAACTAAAACACAAGTTTCTAGTTCAATGAGAGTCCCTGCCTACAAAATGTAAGATGGAGAAGTAGTAATGAAGACATTCTAATATCAACCAAGGGCCTTTTTATACCCTTTGTGAGCATGCACACACACACACACACACACACACACACACACACACTGAAGCATATTCTACTACTACTACTACTACTTACACACAAATGTAGGTTTATTCAAGTACCCTAGTTATTGCCCACATACTTAGAGGTCTTCCACAAAATTAAATAAATAAAATGCTGAAGTATTCAAAATGGCATGCTTTCTTAATTTTTAAAGTTTAACTATGTAGAACTAAGTATAATAAAATGTTTTACTTCACCATTGCACTTAATTAAAATCAAGTAAATCAAGAAGCTCCATTTTAGAGTTGCACTGGCCCCCAGCCAAGTGCTTATGAGTGAGTCTCTGTGACAAGTTTTAAAACTAATCAGGCAACTTAAAAAAAACACTTATTTGTTTATTTATTCAGTGTAAGTGTGTGCAGGCTCGTGTGTGTGTGTGTGTGTGTGTGTGTGTGTGTGTGTGTGTGTGTGTGTGTGTTGTGTGTGTGCACTCACAGGTCAAAAGACACTTTTGAGAGTCAGTTTCCTTCTTCTAGATTCTGGGTCCTAGGGATTGAATTTAGGGCATCAGGCTAGGCAACAGGTGCTTTTACCTGGTGAGCCATCTCATCAGTCCTAGTCGGGTCACTTCTGGGATGAGAACAATATCTTCAAGACCCAACCAGTTTTGTCACATTAACCCTCCTGATGTCAGAAATCTGACTGACCACTGCTAATACAAACCCAGACCTCCATCTTATATCTTTTCATCTGGAAATGGTACCTTAAGCAGAGGGTGAACAATGTGGCTGCAGATAACCACAGATGTCTAACTATAGATAAGTCACAAGCTCATGCTCTAAATTTGGTCTAAAATGATTCTGCTAGAGAATTCAGGGAGAGGTTGGAAGATGTGCATGGATTATGTAGACATTGACTGAGTGTCTAATTCACAGAAGCATTTTATGCAGTTGTATGGTTTTATAATAACTGCATTCTAGTGCCTGAGACATTAGCTCTCTTTGCAGGCAAGCAGATTCAGAGGCTAGACTGTCATAAGGTGACTCATCTAATGTGAAGTGGGATGAAGTGTGAACACAATTGTGTCTCACTCCAACATCCAAATTTTTTCCTGTGTTCAAGGCTTTTGGACATTAACGAAGTGACAGTAAAGGATGATCATGAATCTGCCAAACCAAGAGCAGGAAAGGAAGGAAGTGGGCCAAACTCTAGCAGATGACCATCTGAGGAAGCTGTGTGGCTTACTAACAAATGGTACACATACTTCAAAGATAGTGGGTAGGGCAAGGTGATCCTTGGGTGAGAAGTTGTAGGGTTTTTGTTTTGTTTGTTTTGTTTTTATTTGAGACATGGTATCTCTGTATAGCAGCCCTAGCTATCCTGGAACTCACTCTGAAGACCAGGCTGCCCTTAAACTCACAGAGATCTGACTGCCTCTACCTCCCAAATGCTGGGATTAAAGGAGTGTGTCACTAGGGTGAGGAGAAGTTTTGTGACCACGTTCAGTTAAATCTCCTCCAGAAGTCATTTAACCTTGGCTGTTGCCAGTCCACTGGTGGAGCCTCCTCTTCTGTTTTACATGATTTTCCTGTTTCCTGGGGTTCCAATCATAGAGGTTTGGAACACCCTCCCCCCCACACCCAAGACCTTAGTAAGCCTCCAAACCTCAGCATAATTGACTCCATGATGGAGTATAGCATTCAGGCTGTAAAACTCAGTGAGTACACAGTCACCACCTGCCAAAACAAAAACAAAGCCCTAACCCATCAAAGTCCATAGTTCTGGAAAAGTTTCTATATAGTCTGGATCAAATAGGTAGCCAAGGGGTGAGTGGGGGCACTGGAACCAGCTTGGAAAAGATCCTAACCTTTCTTTTTAGCTTCTGTAGTTCTGCTTCTGGCTAACTGTTCTTGTTGACTGAGGTATGCCAGCCCAGAATATGGATTTGTGCTTTTAAAAGCTCACCCTGAGACGGGCTCAGTGTGATACTGGGATCACAAACACCCAGTCTATTTGTTTGCTGGCTAATAAAGACTTTCTATCAGCTTAAACCCATGTCTTAGCAGTCTTCTCCAGTGAATACTCCACCACAAGGTATCTAAACAATGGTTTGAGCTTTAGTAAATCTTTTCCTGTTCAGTGACAGCAAAAACAAGCCATGTGACTTACCAACTCCCTTGTCTGAGACACTCATATTACAAGAGAAAATGAGTTATAGATTAATTTAGAGATATTTAAGCTCCTATTGAGCCGCAGTGGGCACAAAGGGCCCAAAACATAAAACCAGGGCCACAGGGGAAAGCGCCAGCTTGTTAATAGTAATGCCAGATAAATGTCACCCTCTGCACAGACTTTTTAATAGTCCTTTAAAAATAAAAATGACAAGTATTCAGCTGTATTTCCTAAGACGGTTCCTGTTTACAGGGTGTACATTCTAACAGCCGTGTTTAGCTGTGACCTGAGAGCTTCAGGAAAAGCTTGCCTTTTGAAGTTCCTGGGTGACAAGCTTGGGGATTACTCCCACAGAGGTTAAGGCCTGGCCTCCCAGCTGTTCTGTGATACACCCACAG